>JAWWNH010000011.1:41830000-43030000 GCA_034641385.1 Darevskia mixta | reverse complement strand
TTTTCTTTGCTGCTTCGAGCTAGCCCCGTCTCTCTACACACCACAGCTCTGATCACACCCATTCTCTTCTTCCTGCAGACCATGAGTAAATACATTTTCTCAGAAGTCACCCTGTGTTCTGCAGGGCTGACTCCCAGGAAAGAATATAGACTTGCGCCTTATTCTTGTGCCCACCACTCTTTTAGCGTGTTTTCAAGATTTGCTGGGTGATGAAGGCAGAAACAACTTCATAGAAATACATTGGGAAGAACTTCCTTAACCTGCTTTGCCACTACTGTCCCCATCCAAACACTTCTGACAACCGAATGGCTTGGGACTGCCTTAAAAGACACACACACACACACACACACACACACACACACACTGCTTGTCCTGATTAGTACAATAGAAACAGAAGTATGCTTGTTCAGGATGTGACTTCTCACTGATATCTGGGTGCTATTCCAGTCATTCCATCTGCACAGCATTCCAGCTAGTCAGACAGAATGATAATCCCCTCTCTTAACCCCCATGCATTGCACTGGGGGTTCTCCTGACCCCTGAGCCAATCTGGGGAGGAAGGGAGTTAAATAGGGGGAGGAGAGGGGAGAAACTCCCATTGCACAACTGGAAGTCCTTGCACAGGGCTTCCGCTGGTAGGGCTTCTTAGCTGAATCTCACCCTCTGTTTCTGCTGGGTCAACAGAATAAAGGAGCACCTGCTCTACTCAGTCAAGGTTTATTCTTTCCTTTAGGGTGCAGGTAGGAAACCTGTGAGGGACGCGGGTGGCACTGTGGGTTAAACCACAGAGCCTAGGGCTTGCCGATCAGAAGGTCGGCGGTTCGAATCCCCGCGACGGGGTGAGCTCCCGTTGCTCGGTCCCAGCTCCTGCCAACCTAGCAGTTTGAAAGCATGTCAAAGTGTAAGTAGATAAATAGGTACCGCTCCGGCAGGAAGGTAAACGGCGTTTCCGTGTGCTGCTCTGGTTCGCCAGAAGCGGCTTTGTCATGCTAGCCACATGACCCGGAAGCTGTACGCCGGCTCTCGGCCAATAAAGCGAGATGAGCGCCACAACCCCAGAGTCGGACACAACTGGACCTAATGTTCAGTGGTCCCTTTACCTTTTTAGGAAACCTGTGACACACACCTCCAAGTACTGTTGGACTATAATTCCCAGCACCCTCTGACCCCTGAGCATGCTGGGAATCCAACAACATCTTACCCCTGGTAGGGAGTCTATCCTATGAGGCTCAGTAGCCTCTGTTTTGGAGGCTTCCAGGAAGCTATATTTGATTTTGAGCCCTTTGAAGATAGGAGTGATTTTGTTTCTACTGCGTGGTGTTGATCAGGTTCTGTGGATCTGTGATTACAGATATTTTTAAAAATAAGAGGCCTCCTTTTCATCCGCCTGAGCTGGGGGGCAACAGAGTTCAGGCAAGGAGGGTAGGGAGAGAGCATTCTGGGATTGGAGCTAGAGGCCTTCAGATGTCAGTTAGCATCCACACTTTGGATGAGATGGGAAAACATATGCCCATGAGGAGCTCATGACTGTTTCTTCATAGCAGGATAACCTACCAGCAAAAGTGAATATCATGTGTAGATCTATTTGGGTTTTATATTAAGTAGGATAGACTGGCTGTGGTGCTCTGGGCATGGGTACCATTTTCAGATTTCAGCAAAGGCAAACATCTCAGTTCATTGATTTGATTCCTTTCAAGTTAAAATTGAAAGGCTGTCTCTCTGAGGAGACTTTGTGAGCATTTAAGTTAAAAGTCACCACAGAAAATTTATGAACATCCACCATTCATTTAGCAAGCAGTGAGTTCCCCCCCCCACTGACTGTGTTTTCTAGCCACTCCTTATTTGACAACAGGGTATTTTAAAAATAATAATATGTAGCTTAATATGAAACCGAAGTGATCAGGGAGCCTGTGCTAGCATGTTAGAAATGGGGCAGGAGTTGGATATCATAGCTGCATAGCTGTCAACCCTCCCTTTTTTTGCGGGAAACTCCCTTATTCCAATGCCATTTCCCGCTGCTATCCCGGATTGTTGATATCCCTTAAATTTCCCGGATTTCAAAGGAAGCAGCTCCTCTCCCTCCCTGCCGGCCAGGGAGGCTCCTCAGCTACGTTGCTCGGCTGCCAATAAGGAGTCTGAGACTGACTGGGGGCGGAGCTTGCATGCCTTGTGCAGCCAGACCCTCACGCCCAACCAGACAGACAGCCTGCCTGCCGTCTATGTGCTCGCTCTTTCGCTCACCTGTTCGCGCGCAGCCTCTGGAGTGCAGGGTGGCGAAGCTACTTGGTGCCATTGAACCGCCCTCGCAGCATCCCTTATTTTCAAATCCGAAAGTTTGAAAAAATCCCTTATTTTCAAATCCGAAAGTTGACAGCTATGTACCGGTAGCTGTGTGAGAATTTGAACAGAGCTCCTACTTAAAAACAACTAAAAACAAAACAATTAAAAGCAAGTATGATTCTATGGCTTGGGACAATAGAAATCAAGCTTTAAAAATGTGTGTGTGTGTAAAAACTAGAGCACAAACAGAACAAATCCCCTTTTAAGCTAATCCAGAATTCTTTTTCTCAAGTATGATCGTTTCCCACTACTGCTGCTACAACAACTGCCCTTTTTTACTTCTGGTTAAAAGGACAAACATTGGCTTCACCCAATATAGAATGTGATATTCCGTGTTGAGTTCTGCTTCCCAGAAGTCTCTGCTTGCTTTCATTTTTCTTTTTTAAGTCGTTTTCTAGCCTTTAGGGAGGAAAGGATATACTGGAAAGAACATGGGCAAAAATCTTGCACTTTGAAATCAAGTGGAGCAGAAGAGTAAGCTCTTGGCTGCCCTAAAAAGCTCTTCAGAGCACCACTTAGTGCTGCACTTTTGTCTTTGGGGCAGGATCTTGCACTCTCATGTGTGCAAATAAAATGGCGTGCCCATTCAGATGCAGATAGTGCTCTGATTTGTAATAGGGCTGGGCACAGCTCGCCCACTCTGCCTCATGGCTCTGATCTGGAGGGGTCCCCAATCAGGTTGACCCACCCTGAGCCAACCCAGGGACCGCCCACCCCACCGTGGACCTGGTTCAGCAGAAGGGCTAATTACTGTAATTAAACATACAGCTGGGGCAAGAAAAGGAAAAGTTGCATCTATTTATTTTATTTTTGCCCCAAAGCTTTCTCCGTGAAAACCTGCTCTTTAAAGCCGAAATGTAACCATTGCCTTTAGGTTTCTCCACAGATTGCTGTTTGTTCCTATTCAGCGATAAAGAGCGGATTTTTGCAAGGAAAGTTCTGGAGCAAAAAAACCTGAAGCTTTAAAGCATGGACTGTGCCTGGAAAGCACAGAGGAAGGTAAGTGTGGGCAAACCCCAAGGCTTTTTTGGTTCCGAAGCCAGGGCTGGACCCAAATTGCAATGGGTCTACATAATCCATCCCATCCAATGAGTTTAACCCATGATTCCAGCCCTCTGGAATAAGTTACTGGCTGAAATTAGCCAGACAGGTGGCGCCATGACGTTTAGGCCCCCACTGAAGACGTTTTTATTTAAGAAAGTTTCCCCAGTCATTTTGTGTTTTATCATTTTAGAGCTTGCAATTTTTTTGTATTTTATCTCATTTTTACGTGGTATACCACTTTGAGGGCTTCAGCCTGTGAAGCAGTTTATAACTTTGTAAAATAAATAACGAACCTGGTGCCCACAGGATAGAATCATAGAATCATAGAGTTGGAAGAGACCACAAGGGCCATCCAGTCCAACCCCCTGCCAAGCAGGAAACACCATCAAAGCATTCCTGACAGGTGACTGTCAAGCCTCTGCTTAAAGACCTCCAAAGAAGGAGACTCCACCACACTCCTTGGCAGCAAATTCCACTGTCGAACAGCTCTTACTGTCAGGAAGTTCTCCCTCCTCTATATGACATCCTTTTATATATTTGAACATGGCTATCATATCACCCCTTAACCTTCTCTTCTCCAGGCTAAACATACCCAGCTCCCTAAGCCGTTCCTCATAAGGCATCGTTTCCAAGCCTTTGACCATTTTGGTTGCCCTCTTCTGGACACGTTCCAGGATGTTTTGAACTCCCAGCTGTACTGGTGGGGACTGATCAAAGTTGCATTCTGTAACATCTGGAAGGTTGGTGGATGCTGCCATGAGGAATGTAGCTACAAACTTGTGGACTGCTGTTCTCAACCATGGGTACCCACTTTGGTGGGCTGGCCATGATTAAGGGCATGCAGCACTTTGGGATCTGTACCACCCATTTTTTGAGAATATAGATAATACTATATGCCCAATCCCTGTCTGCACTGAGCCAAAGGGGTTAAAACCCTGCATCACAATTCGTGCATGCACTTGGTCCGGACATCCTAAAGGTTTGGGAGGTGTGTTCCCCTTTCCCTCTCAGTGGCTGCAGGATTCGTGTCTAATACCTTGAAATGATGAGAAGAGAGGGAAGGACTTTGGCTGGCATTGGCGCAGCTTACAATTGGGACAACTGGACATGCCAGGGCCTCTTGTACAACCATATAAGCAAACTGTCAGGGAATCCATGTATTAGCTGTGAATTAATGTCCTGCAGAGACTGGAACCTGGATCATGCAGGGATTAAAGAGGCATTACCCTTTTGTTAAAGCTGATGTTTCGGGGATAATCTGGAAGCTTTAGCTAATACATTATTGCAGAAACTTCTTCAATCACAGTGGCAGACAGTAAGCAGATTTGGATATTACTGCATAACCGTGTGCGGAAACCGCTTCTGGCTGCGCTTCGTAGGCTGAGTTGGCGTCATGATGGCGGGCTCAAACTCAACCCGAACCAGGGCTGGGGGAGAAGGAAGAGGGTGCTTTCAGTCAAGGAGTCACAATAGGTAGACTTCTGGTTGCGCTGTGAGAGCAAAGGGCAACTGGACACTTCCCCAGTGGGAGGGTGATCACTGGAATCACTGGGGGAGGCCGACAGAATGCGGCCAAGACTTCAGTCTTCCATCAGGACAGGATCTGGTCATCTGGGAAAGGAAAAGAGCTTCTCTGTCACTGATGACAGCAGCTGTGTGTGGCAACCAGGTGCTGCCTTCTGATGATGAGGCATCAAAATCCAAGAAAGCCGGCCAGAGCCTTGGCTCCCCACCCCCTGCTACCCTGAGAGGACAGGGTGGCACTTCTATATGGAGCTAGAATGTCTAGCCCAGTCCCAACTCTTCTGGCTAGGACAGGCTCTTCAAGTCCTCCCTAGTCCTACTACTGGGAGGATGCTGTTTTTAAAAAAGTGAAAGTCGTGTATTTTATAACAGACTGTAAATAGTCAGTGCTTTATTTCTGGGGGTATTCAAGGGTATACTGTACCAGCAACCCCCTCCCCAATGTTAAAAGAGAGCCAGTGTGGTGTAGTGGTTAAGAGCGGTGGACTCATAATCTGGGGAACCGGGTTCGCGTCTCCGCTCCTCCACTTCTTCTCTGAAGTCTCTCAGCCCCACTCACCTCACAGAGTGTTTGTTGTGGGGGAGGAAGGGAAAGGAGATTGTTAGCCGCTTTGAGACTCCTTCAGGTAGTGATAAAGCGGGACATCAAATCCAAACTCTTCTTCTTCTTCTTCACTTACTGTTAGAACTTCGTGGCGAGTTGTTGACTGCTTGGTGGTTGGTGGCTTCTTCATGGGCGCCACCACATGACTCGGGTAAGGGAGTTTGGATTTGATATCCCGCTTTATCACTACCCGAAGGAGTCTCAAAGCGGCTCACATTCTCCTTTCCCTTCCTCCCCCACAACAAACACTCTGTGAGGTGAGTGGGGCTGAGAGACTTCAGAGAAGTGTGACTAGCCCAAGGTCACCCAGCAGCTGCATGTAGAGGAGCGGGGAAGCGAACCCCATTCACCAGATTACGAGTCTACCGCTCTTAACCACTACACCACACTGGCTTTGGCAGGGGGTGTGGGGCACCTCAGGTGGCAAAATGGAACTTGTCGCCTCTGGTAGTGGGACAGGGCAGCCTAAATTGTGCTGACTTCCTGTGTTTTTGATTGCTGCGCCTGCCTTGCAACTACCCTGTGAGGCAAATTAGGCAGAAAGGTAGTGGCTGGTTCAATACTGCACCAAAAGCTTCATAGATCTGGAGTTAGGCCTCCCTCCTTTAAGACCAAGACACTCTTGGTGGTGGCTGGAATCTTTTCGAGATGCCAGAGCCTGCGAAGTCCGTTCCTGTGCCTAAGAAGGGGTCGAAGAAGGCCATCACCAGGACCCATAAGAAGGTCAAAAAGAAACGCAAGAAGAGCAGGAAGGAGAGCTACTCCATCTATGTCTACAAAGTGCTCAAGCAGATACACCCGGACAAGGGCATCTCGTCTAAGGCCATGAACATCATGAACTCCTTCGTCAGCGACATTTTCGAGCACACCGCTGCTGAGTCTTCCCGCCTGGCCCATTACAACAAGAGATCCACTATCACTTCCCGGGAGATCCAGACTGCTGTGCGCCTGATGCTGCCTGGGGAGTCAGCCAAGCACACCATGTCTGAGGGCACCAAGGCCCAAATACACCAACTCCAAGTAAAACTGGAAAAGAACCACTCCACTTATTTTGTTTTTGTTTTATTTTAATGGGATAGCACCCAATTTCATTGTACTTGTAACAATGACAATAAAGAAATCTTATAAATCTTACTAACCACTGTGCCACACTAGGTCTCTTTGTCTGAAACTGTTGTTGATGGAGTTCAGTTGTCAAAGGTCCACTAATACACTGGTCTCAATTCATCCAATTGTTTGGGAGTTTCCATTTTTCCTCCAGGTGCTGCTTAGGCTCTTGTGCGCAACCCTCTTTTCCTCGGCTCCTCCCTTGTTCCTTCTATGCTTCTGCCCTGGAGCAGCAGATCTCTCCTGTGCGCATGCGCCCGACGGCTGTGTGTCTGATTTTGTGCCTTTGGCCTCTCTGTCCTAAACATCATTTGCTGCTTCACTCCCCTGCTGTTCTTGATCCCCCAGCGCTGCGTTGAATTAATCCTTATGGGCTGATCCATGCTTAATGCTGTACTTGCTCATGTTCAGACTTATCATAAAGCATGATTCTGCAATGACTTGTCCAATAGCTCCAGACAGTCTCTGAGATTGTGAGCTCGGTTGGTGGCGGCGGCAACAGCAACGCTCCGATTTGCTTGCTCTCCTTTCCAAAGATGCTTTAGGCTCTAAGGGAATACATTTTCTCCAGCTACTGTTGCCACTACCCCACCCCCTCCAAGGGTATTTAGATTCAAGAAAAAGAACAAAGAGTTTTGTGGCATCTTGAGGCCCAACAAGTGTTTGATGCCATAAGCTTTCATAGTACAAAGTGTTGTTTGAGTTACAGTTACAGTAATAGACACATTTTTTTTCCAGAGGGTGGGATTGTAAATAGTGAGGTCAGGGGAAATGAAATCCACAGTGATAATTAAGCAAATAACAGTGACAAATCACAACACAATTGTTGATAACACAAACATCCTGGCATTGGTAAGCCAATTAACACAGGTAAAGGTAAAGGGACCCCTGACAATTAAGTCCAGTCGCAAATGACGCTGGGGTTGCAGCGCTCATCTCGCTTTACAGGCTGAGGGAGCCGGCGTTTGTCTGCTTCCGCAGACAGTTTTTCTGGGTCATGTGGCCAGCATGAAAAAGCCGCTTCTGGCAAAACCAGAGCAGTGCACGGAAACGCTGTTTACCTTTCCGCCAGAGAGGTACCTATTTATCTACTTGCACTGTGTGCTTTCAAACTGCTAGGTTGGCAGGAGCTGGGACCGAACAACGGGAGCTCACCCCATCGTGGGGATTCGAACCGCCGACCTTTCGATCGGCAAGCCCAAGCGGCACAGTCGTTTAACCCACAGCACCATCCGCGTCCCTAATTAACACAGGTATTGTGCTAGAAATTGTTTGTCTCAGTATAGGACCTAATAATTTCATCCACAACGTCAAGTGTTCATTTGAATATGAAAGCCCATCATCTGCAAGCAATGCCTTTCTGCATTCTACTTAAGACAAACAGGCTGGTCTCCATGCAAAATAATAAATAGACACAAATCAGAAACGACTATTTTCCAAAGCTAGCAAGTGAACATTTCAACCTCTGAGAACACTCTATAAATGACCTTAAAGTGGCCATCCTGGAGCAAACGAACCTTAAACATGAAACCTCTGTATTACAACTGAACAAGATGTTCAGGGCAATTACTTTTGGACTGAATTGAGACAAATAATTTTCCAAGATCCTTCGTATGTTAATTAGCTGACCAATGCCAGAATGTCTGTATTATCAAAAACTGCTTTGTGAATTTGCCACTGATGTTTATGTAATTATCACTTTCTGTACTTTTCTGCGTTTCATTTCCCTCTGGTCTCACTGTTTACAACCCTGCGCATATATGCCTGTAACTCAGGATAACACTTCAATGCAGCGACGAGGTGGACTGCAGTCCTCAAAACCTTGTGCCATAATAAATCTGTTAGCCTTGGGAGGTTGTTAGAAGTAGGATGTTGAAAGCACAATAGCCAACAATTGCAGAGCAAGAAAACTTGGGTGGGTGCAAAAGGAGCTTTCTGGTGATCTCATATTTTAAAGGGACATGTATAGGAAACAGAAGGAGTGTCAGGGGGGCTTAAAGCTCAGAATGAGCTTAGGCTTTCGAGATAGGTAAAAAAAAATCACAATAAGGGATTTTCGACTGTGTTCAGAGCTAGAGGCAAAACAAGGAAGTGTAAGTCCGCTGTGTGGAAAAGATGAAGAAATGGCAGCTTAATGAAGCTGCTGGAGACGCTTCTGCAGGGAGGAAATTCCACACTTAGGGGCTGCCTCGGGGAAGGCCTCTGCCAGGCAGGGGTGTAAGGGAGCGGTGACTGCCTCTTAGTCCACACCTGTTTAGGGCTTTGTAAGAACTTGGTCTGGTAGCAGATAATCCCATAGCTGTCAACTTTCGGATTTGAAAATAAGGGATGCCGCGAGGGCGGTGCAATGGCACCAAGTAGCCTCGCCACCCTGCACTCCAGAGGCTGCGCGCGAACGGGTGAGCGAAAGAGCGAGTGCGTAGACGGCAGGCAGGCTGTCTGTCTGGTTGGGCGTGAGGGTCTGGCTGCACAAGGCATGCAAGCTCCACCCCCAGTCGGTCTCAGACTCCTTATTGGCAGCCGAGCAACGCAGCTGAGGAGCCTCCCTGGCCGGCAGGGAGGGAGAGGAGCTGCTTCCTTTGAAATCCGGGAAATTTAAGGGATATCAACAATCCGGGATAGCAGCGGGAAATGGCATTGGAATAAGGGAGTTTCCCGCAAAAAAAGGGAGGGTTGACAGCTACGGATAATCCACTAGTGCAGCAGCTTCGACAAAGCTGTGATACATTTGTCTTGGTTAGCTCCAAACAGCAAACACAACTTCTGGACAATCTGCAAGGGCAGCCATACTGTGTACTATGATCATTTTTGGTGGCGGGGTGTTTTGCATTTTTTGCCTCGGACACAGAATGTCCAGGGCAGGGTTAGGCCCTAGTTGAGACAAGAACAAAGTGTCTTTATTGCTGGAGTTGCACCTGGGCAACAGGAAGCTTTGGGTGGGACTAGCATGGAAGGTGCGTCATGGTCTGGAATAAGGCTGCTACCATGTGAGTGTTGTTGCATGCCCCCCCCCAATCTCTGAGCAGTGTGTGAGTCCAGGGGTTCCCGGTGCTAATCCAGGGTTCCGTTTCCTTGGAATGAGGGACAGCGGAGACTGTGGCATTTTTATGATATGTGGTTTATTTACACAAATGTACAACATGATCACACGATGTAGGGGCTTACAACACCCCAGAACATCTTGCCTCTCCCATCCGCACAGCCTTGGATTCCAGCTGAAATCAAGCGTGGCTCTGGGCTCCTCGCTTCTGCCTCCTTCTAGCTCAGCTCTCTGCCTTTATCTTTCTTTATACCAGCCAGGTGAGGAAGGCCATTTGCCCTCTGGCTCAGAGCAGCTTCCTTTGTCAGTCTAATGACCATACTTAGATGGTAACTATGGGCATTCTCATGGGACGCGGGTGGCGCTGTGGGTTAAACCACAGAGCCTAGGGCTTGCCAACCAGAAGGTCAGCAGTTCAAAAACCCGCTACGGGGTGAGCTCCCGTTGCTTAATCCCAGCTCCTGCCCACCTAGCAGTTCGAAAGCACGTCAAAGTGCAAGTAGATAAATAGGTACCACTCCAGCGGGAAGATAAACGGAGTTTCCGTGCGCTGCTCTGGTTCGCCATGCTGCTCACATGACCCAGAAGCTGTACGCCGGCTCCCTCGGCCAATAATGCGAGATGAGCACCGCAACTCCAGAGTCGGTCACGACTGGACCTAATGGTCAGGGGTCCCTTTACGTATGGGCATTCTCACCGTCCAACAATGGGATCCTCCTTGAGAGTTTAACCCTTGCTGGGTCCAGCTCTCCAGGGATGGTAAGAGATTCAGGCATCATAAAGACAGACCCCTCAAACTCACAACAGTATGCTTCATGAATCATCAAATAGCAGCATCAGAAGTATGAGCGGAACAGACCTGATCTTTTTGAGAAGTTCCTGTATCCCGCTGAGGATTGTCTCCAATTTAAATGGAAGTAAGGATAATCTTTACTGTTTTTATAAAACAGCAAACACACTATAGCATTTGAGCCTGATTGGCTGAGGAAATGAATGCAGTAGGATGTTCCTCTTTAGACATCCTTTAAGAAATTTAATGCTCTGTCTCATTAAGTCCTCCTCACAAAATTAAATCCATTGGCATGGATGCGTTGCTGTCAATTGGACAGAAAGCTGGCTGAACATCTTGAATAAAAGATAATGAGAGGTGTCAGCATTTCAGAGAATGAGGCGGTATCTGTTTGTGAACTGCGGTGATCTTATTTAAACACCTTTCCCTAGTGATCTTGGAGATAGAGTAAATACCTAGACTAATGGGATTCAAAGATGCTAAACTGAAGAAGATCCCGTGCACAGAGCAATGAGAGAGTGATGGGGGAAGAAAGAGAAAGAGTTTGTTATACATTTTTCATGATCAATATGACTGCAGAGAGCAAATACTGTGTGCAGGAGTTTACTAAACAACAACAACAACCTGTTTCTTTGGCAAGACTGACCAATTTTATGCACCTTAACTGAAAATTCAAATACTGCCCTCCCATCCAGCAGGGGGGTGGGGGACACAAACTGACACACCACTTGACTAAACCAGAAACCATTTTTCACCACCTGCCTGTCTGCTTTGGCATTATGCAGGCAGAATATGGCAGGTACTGGAATCACGAGCAGTTTGTCACACAGATTCTTTGTAATGCGCTTTGGATTTTCAGTTGACACTCCTGAATCCTGCTACAATTTTGTAGATCTGTTGGTTATTAATTGTGGGAGGAATTCCCCACTGTGCTATTAAGAACTACTGCTGCTCCATTTTGGTTTCAACTCTATGGTGGTGGCCTTTTCTTTCTGCATGGTTTTAAGGTCTATTTTAATTGACTGCAAGCCACTTTGAGAGTTGCAAACAGAAAAAGTGGCTCATAAATGTATAACAATAGAAATGCCAATAAGTGATTCCATTCTTCAAGTGGGCAATTGAGGCTGAGACTTGCTGAAACCCATTGGCTTTCAGCATCATCTAAGCACAAAACTTATTACAAGGGCTGACATTTGCTCACTCGTCTGGGATCATGTGTGACTCATGTGTGTGACACAAGGAGTTTGACAGCAGGGGAAGAGGGTGCCAAGAATGCCTTTGCTTGCCAGAGAATTGTCACATATTCACATATTTTAAGTTAGAACCAAGGCCATTATTCAGCTCATGCCTTAGAACACTTGGGGGATTCTCCCTCCTCATTCCTAGCATTCTGTTCCTGTCCATCTTGCTTCTATTGGCGAGTCTCTTTTTATATACTAGAACCCACTTCCAAAGGTTCCATCATACTCTTTTATGACTATTGTTCCCACCACACACAAAAATGTGAATGGATTAATTTTTAACTTTGAGAAACCCTGAGAATGCTGTTGCTTGCACCCCAATCTCTGAGTGGTACGAGACACCAGCCGTTCCAGTTCTGTTTCCTTGGAATGAAGATCACTGGAGACTGTAATATCTTTAGGATTTGTGATTTGATTCACACATATATAGAACATGAGCATAAGATGGAAAGGCTTACAGCATGAACTCTCCAACAGCTCTGGCTTCCCCGTTTGGTTTATAGGTAAAGGGACCCCTGACCATTAGGTCCAGTCGTGTCTGACTCTGGGGTTGTGGCGCTCATCTCGCTCTATAGGCTGAGAGCCGGCGTACAGCTTCCGGGTCATGTGGCCAGCATGACAAAGCCGCTTCTGGCGAACCAGAGCAGCGCACAGAAATGCTGTTTACTTTCCCGCCAGAGCGGTTCCTATTTATCTACTTGCACTTTGACGTGCTTTCGAACTGCTAGGTGGGCAGGAGCTGGGACCGAGCAACGGGAGCTCACCCCGTCGCAGGGATTTGAACCGCCAACCTTCTGATCAGCAAGCCCTAGGATCTGTGGTTTAATCCACAGTCCATAATGACCCACAGTCATAATTTTGGATTCAGCACAGAGAGCAAAACAAGCCTCAGTGTATCTCTGCAGCTTCAACCCAAACTAAATGGAAGACCAGCTGTTGGTCTTTTGTTCTCCTAGATGGTCTAGTGGAGTGAAGGGGGAGGCCTACCCCCTCCTGAAATATCACCACCAACCAAACCAGTTGTTGCAATGGTGACACACCTGTCCTTTCCCAGCTCTTAAGGTATGTAAATGGAGTACATACAGGCCCATCCCAGGGCCATAAACTTAATAAAGAGACTGGTTTGACCAGTTCAGCACAAATTGTAGTCCTGCAGAGATAACATCACAGGCTTGATTGGCATCCACTGACGTCAACCAAAGCAACCCCTCTGCCGTATGACAATAGTTATGGGCTGAAGATAAATTGATTAACCCAATTACATTACATTACACTTTGCAATCTTCTTAATGAGCATTGCAATTAGCATTATTTTAATATCCTGCTTTATTTACAAATTCAAAATAAACGAGTACCTCACAGGTTAAATGAAACTAAACTGGCAGGAAAGCTGGATATTATTTCATGGTTAACAACCCTAAACAGATTTCAAAAGAGCATGGCTTATATTAATAAACAAACCCCTGTCCTTCTAGGGCCCCAAATCATTCCACAATGCCACCTTATTAATCTATGTGACCTTGCTGGCTGGGAAGCAGCTACGTGTTTTGTTACTGAGAAGTCTGGTAAACTGGATTCATCCATCGGTATAAGGCTACATTAGATTAGAACACGGCAAACCAGATGCCTAGAAATTTAAGAAGCGGACTCTACTGCATTGCTAACTTGCTTTTTTCAAACAAGAATACCTCCAAATATCATGCCAACGCAAGCCTTTCCAGTACAGTGGCCACCCCAGAAAGGTTGCCCACTTGAGCATCTCTGCACATAAGACCACTGAGGTGTCATTGATTTAGGGCTACCTAAGGCTGAAGCAGGTTAATAATAAATTTTTTTTTAAGCCTTTCCACTTATAACTGTAATCCCCATTGCTTGCCATGGTGGAGGCTGCTGTGGGGATGGAAGACATTACCTCATTATCACATGTCACTCTGGTTCTTGGTAGTATATTAACAATTAAGTATTCCCTGTTTCAAGAATCATTCAAGAATCCTTCCAAGTTTCTTGTAAGGTGGACCAGGATTGTTATCATCCCCATAGCAGTGTCCCATGGATTACTGCTTACTAGGAATGTGCTCTAACCATGCAAAATGCAACTGCCTATAAAGCATGGGGTAAGTTAATGGAGGAATCTTACCTGTGTTCTTGCCCAAAGCAGGGCCTCAGGGTTAGAGATGGCATTGGAAATCTAAATGCTATCTTCCATGTATCATAGTTCTCAAAGATATACTGGGCAGCTTTACGGTTCTGCTATTCAAGCAGGCCATTTGCACTGTTGCAGTGTTGTTAGAATGTATTCCGTACCTCTCCAAGAAGCACAGAATGAAGCAATGCTGCCACCCATACCCACAGAAGAGAAGCTACTAACAGTGACCCCTGTGGTAGCAATTGAGTCCCTGGTTCCTCTTCCTGTTAGTGTCCCATCTTGAGCTCATCTGTAGCAACAATGAATTACCACAAAGAGCGGGGCATGGACCATAGCTCTCAACCCTCCCCCTTTTTTTGCGGGAAACTCCCTTATTCCAATGCCGTTTCCCACTGCTATCCCGGATTGGTGATATCCCTTAAATTTCCCGGATTTCAAAGGAAGCAGCTCCTCTCCCTCCCTGCCGGCCAGGGAGGCTCCTCAGCTGCGTTGCTCGGCTGCCAATAAGGAGTCTGAGACCGACTGGGGGCAGAGCTTGCATGCCTTGTGCAGCCAGACCCCCACGCCCAACCAGACAGACAGCCTGCTTGCCATCTATGCACTCGCTCTTTCGCTCTCCCGTTCACGCGCAGCCTCTGGAGCGCAGGGTGGTGAGGCTACTTGGTGCCATTGCACTGCCTTCACGGCATCCCTTATTTTCAAATCCGAAAGTTGACAGCTATGGCATGGACTCCTTATTTGCTCACTCATTGTGACAAAGATGCAAACTTTTGTTGAACAGCGCCAGGGACGAGGAGGGGGTTTCTGCGACACGTGTATGGGTTCGCCAAGTGCTTGCTCCAGTTGGGCTCTTCCGCCTTTGACAGCTGCATGGCCAACAGCAGGACAGCAGGGGCCCCGTTGCCTGTGGCTCCATCTTTGTGCTGGGTATCTCTTTGCCTGTTACAGAACTGCCTCTCATCGAACTTGCAAAGGTGCAGGAACCTGACTAGAACAAGCTGGTTGTCCACCGCACTGAGGAACAGCTGGGAGCACTCAGCACCCTGCTGTGAGGCCTCCCATGTGGTCTACAAAGAACTGCGTACATGGAAGGTCCTGTTCTCTGCAGAGTGCCATAGAAAGGGCCTCCAGTGCCTGGAGGGCAGCGACTGAGGAGGGAGCACAAGGCTTGTGTGTGCGAGAGAGTTTGTTTCTGGCTTGTGTGTTTGTCTGGTGACTAGCTGTGGGCGGAGCTAATCAGTGCCTGGAGGGCAGCGATTGAGGAGGGAGCACAAGGCTTGTGTGTGCGAGAGAGTTTGTTTCTGGCTTGTGTGTTTGTCTGGTGACTAGCTGTGGGCGGAGCTAATCAGTGCCTGGAGGGCAGAGACTGAGGAAGTAGGCAAAAGGTGAGCTGAGCTTGTAGGGCGGAGCTAATCAGTGCCTGGAGGGCAGCGACTGAGGAGGGAGCACAAGGTGAGCTGAGCTTGTAGGTTTTGAGGGTTTGTCTTTTTGGGGCTGTGTGTGATTAAGTTTGTGTGCTTATTTGTTTCCTTATTTGTTTGTGTGTTTCCCAGGCTTGTGTGTGCGAGAGAGTTTGTTTCTGGCTTGTGTGTTTGTCTGGTGACTAGCTGTGGGCGGAGCTAATCAGTGCCTGGAGGGCAGAGACTGAGGAAGTAGGCAAAAGGTGAGCTGAGCTTGTAGGGCGGAGCTAATCAGTGCCTGGAGGGCAGCGACTGAGGAGGGAGCACAAGGTGAGCTGAGCTTGTAGGTTTTGAGGGTTTGTCTTTTTGGGGCTGTGTGTGATTAAGTTTGTGTGCTTATTTGTTTCCTTATTTGTTTGTGTGTTTCCCAGGCTTGTGTGTGCGAGAGAGTTTGTTTCTGGCTTGTGTGTTTGTCTGGTGACTAGCTGTGGGTGGAGCTAATCAGAGCCTGGAGGGCAGCGGCGCGCGCCTAGTGGCGCGCGCAGTTTGACCTATCTTTTAAATTGAGGAGAGCTAGTCTCAAACGTTTACTTGGGGAGACCTAGGCTTCTTTTTTGTGTGTCCTGACTTCAAGCTTCAAGATGGAGGGTGAGGGAACAACTGTAGTCGCCTGTAATTCCTGCACAATGTTTGTCTTCTTGCCAAAGGTTGTAGACAGCTACACCTGCAGCAACTGCAAGTTGGTTGCCCTACTCGAAGACAAGGTCCAGCAACTTCAGGCCCGTGTATCTACGCTCCAGAAAATTAAAGAGCTGGAGCTGTTCTTGGATGCAGCAGAGCACACTGTCTCCACCAAGCAGGAGACAGGGCACATCCCTGAGGAGGAGATCAGTTCCCCAACTCAGGAGCCAGATGTATGGAGGAACGTGACTCACAGAAGTAGAATGCCCAGGGATCGCTCTGAGTGTTTAGAACTACAAAATCAATTTGAAGTGCTCTCAAATCTGGAAGATGAAGACCAGACTCCATTGGAAGATCTCTCCCTCATCACAGTTGATGAGGTATATGAAGACGAGCAGCATAGTCAGTCCTCCGGGAATGTGCAGGCGACCTTGGAAGGGACAGCACGTGTAAGAATCCCGACCAAGCCTAAGAGGAGACGTGTAGTGGTGATAGGGGATTCCCTACTGAGGGGTACCGAAGCAGTGATCTGTGGGCCTGACAAGATGTCTCGAGAGGTATGCTGTCTCCCCGGGGCCAAGATCCATGATGTTACAGAACGGCTGCAAGGAATAATAAAACCTACGGATAAAAACCCCTTCCTTTTAGTCCATGTGGGAACCAATGACACCGCAAGCCATAGCCTCCAGAAGATCAAAAGTGATTATGAGGCTCTGGGCAGGAAGCTGAAGCAATTAAATGCACAAATTGTCATCTCATCTGTCCTCCCAGTTGAACGCCGTGGCCCAGGAAGAGAGGGGAAAATAGGAGAAGTGAACAACTGGCTTCGCAAATGGTGCCGGCAGGAACGGTTTGGATTCTTAGATCACGGCCTGCAGTTTCTTGAAGATGGACTTCTGGCAAGTGATGGGCTGCACCTCACAAGGGTTGGGAGGAATGTTTTTGCCAACAATCTCAAAAACCTCATCAGGAGGGCTTTAAACTGACTTATGTGGGGGAGGGAGACAGTGGTCCTGAAGGTAGGAGTCTATCAAATGCTGAAGATGATCATCCAAAAGTCAAGGACCAAATGGAGCAAACAGCACACAGACCTAGTGGTGGGAGGAAAAAATCCTTAAGTAGGAGACTAGGGGGAATGATCAATGGTTTTCAATGTCTGTATACAAATGCACAGAGCATGGGAAATAAACAAGATGAACTTGAGCTCTTGATACAGCAAACTAAATACGACATAATAGGCATCACTGAAACCTGGTGGGATGAGTCTCATGATTGGAATGTAGTAATAGAGGGATACAATCTATTTCAGAGAAATAGACCAAACAGGAAAGGAGGAGGAGTGGCATTATATGTCAGGGATGTGTATACCTGTGAAGAGATCCATGATTTAAAACTTCAAAGCCAAATTGAGAGTATCTGGGTCAAAATTAAGGGAGAGAAAAATAACAGTGATCTCATTGTGGGAGTTTACTATAGATCCCCAAGCCAAACGGAGGACATAGATGATGCCTTCCTGGAACAGATGACCAAGCATTCAAAAGGAAATGAGATAGTAGTAATGGGGGATTTCAACTATCCTGATATTTGTTGGATGTCAAACTCAGCCAAGAGCATAAGGTCGAACAGATTCCTCACTGGCCTTGCAGACAATTTCATTGTCCAGAAAGTGGGAGAAGCAACAAGAGGATCAGCCATTTTAGATCTGGTCCTAACCAATAGTGATGACCTGGTTAGTGGGGTAGAAGTGGCAGGATCATTAGGTGGGAGTGATCATGCTCTTCTGGAGTTTATTATACATCAGAAAGGAGCAACCAAGCATACTAAGACTCAAATTCTAGACTTTAAGAAAGCCGACTTCAGAAAACTTAGGGAAATGCTGGATGTGATCCCATGGTCAGTAATACTAAAAGGGATGGGAGTTCATGATGGATGGGAGTTTGTTAAAAGGGAGATATTAAAAGCACAACTTCAAGCAGTACCAATGCGACGAAAACATGGAAGGTGCCTAAAGAAGCCAGGGTGGCTATCTAAAGAACTTTTAACTGAGTTAAGATTTAAAAGGGATATGTACAAGAAATGGAAAAAGGGGGAAACCACCAGAGAGGAATTCAAACAAATAGCCAGCACATGTAGAGACAAAGTCAGAAAAGCTAAAGCACAGAATGAACTCAGGCTTGCTAGAGAGGTTAAAAGCAATAAAAAGAGTTTTTATGGGTATGTCCGTAGCAAAAGGAAGAACAAGGAAACAGTGGGGTCACTTAGAGGAGAAGATGGTGAAATGCGAACAGGGGACGCAGAAAGGGCAGAACTCCTCAATACCTTCTTTGCCTCAGTCTTCTCCAAAAAAGAAAACAATGCCCGACCTGAAGAATATGGAGCAGATGATTCAGCAGGGGAAACACAGCCCAGAATAAGTAAGGAGGTAGTACAAGAACACTTGGCTAGTTTAGATGTATTCAAGTCTCCAGGGCCAGATGAACTACATCCCAGAGTATTAAAAGAACTGGCAGAGGTAATTTCAGAGCCACTGGCAGTAATCTTTGAGAATTCCTGGAAAACAGGTGAAGTCCCAGCAGACTGGAGGAGGGCAAATGTTGTCCCTATTTTCAAAAAGGGGAAAAGAGAGGACCCAAACAATTACCGCCCAGTCAGCCTGACATCAATACCAGGAAAGATTCTAGAGCAGATCATTAAGCAAACGGTCTGTGAGCACCTAGAAAGGAACGCTGTGATCACTAAAAGTCAGCATGGGTTTCTGAAAAATAAGTCATGTCAGACTAATCTGATCTCATTTTTTGACAGAATTACAAGCCTGGTAGTCGAAGGGAACACTGTGGATGTAGCCTATCTTGATTTCAGCAAGGCCTTTGACAAGGTGCCCCATGATATTCTTGTAAAGAAGCTGGTAAAATGCGGGCTAGACAATGCTACCATTCAGTGGATTTGTAACTGGCTGACTGACCGAACCCAAAGGGTGCTCATCAATGGCTCCTCTTCATCCTGGAGAGAAGTGACTAGTGGGGTGCCACAGGGTTCTGTCTTGGGCCCAGTCTTATTCAACATCTTTATCAATGACTTGGATGATGGGCTTGAGGGCATCCTGATCAAGTTTGCAGATGACACCAAATTGGGAGGGGTGGCTAATACCCCAGAGGACAGGATCACACTTCAAAATGACCTTAACAGATTAGAGAACTGGGCCAAGGCAAACAGGATGAATTTTAACAGGGAGAAATGTAAAGTACTACACTTGGGCAAAAAAAATGAAAGGCACAAATACAGGATGGGTGATACCTGGCTTGAGAGCAGTACAAGTGAAAAGGATCTAGGAGTCTTGGTAGACCACAAACTTGACATGAGTCAACAGTGTGATGCAGCAGCTAAAAAAGCCAATGCAATTCTGGGCTGCATCAATAGGAGTATAGCATCTAGATCAAGGGAAGTAATAGTACCACTGTATTCCGCTCTGGTCAGACCCCACCTGGAATACTGTGTCCAGTTCTGGGCACCACAGTTCAAGAAGGATATTGACAAGCTGGAACGTGTCCAGAGGAGGGCAACCAAAATGGTCAAAGGCCTGGAAACGATGCCTTATGAGGAACGGCTTAGGGAGCTGGGTATGTTTAGCCTGGAGAAGAGACGGTTAAGGGGTGATATGATAGCCATGTTCAAATATATAAAAGGATGTCATATAGAGGAGGGAGAAAGGTTGTTTTCTGCTGCTCCAGAGAAGCGGACACGGAGCAATGGATTCAAACTACAAGAAAGAAGATTCCACCTAAACATTAGGAAGAATTTCTTGACAGTAAGAGCTGTTCGACAATGGAATTTGCTGCCAAGGAGTGTGGTGGAGTCTCCTTCTTTGGAGGTCTTTAAGCAGAGGCTTGACAGCCACCTGTCAGGAATGCTTTGATGGTGTTTCCTGCTTGGCAGGGGGTTGGACTGGATGGCCCTTGTGGTCTCTTCCAACTCTATGATTCTGTGATTCTGTGATTCTGTGAAATGAATATGCAGCAGGTATTATCTGGTACCGGCTGTGGTGGCCCATCCATTGCCTCCAACCGTGGAGGAAGAATAGTCAACCCAGCTCAGATGTTTGTGTTCTTTCACCCCCGTGTAAATGTCTCCGATAAAAACATCCCTTGTTTCGTTAGATTTTGGTATGAAGTATTATGTGGTGAAGGGAAAATGAGCTGAGCAGTTTGGGCCATTCCCTCCCCACAGGTGCAGTGGTCCCTCCCTTCCTCCATGCTCTGCATTCTGTGTGGACTCCAAAAGCCAAGGTAACGGATTAGGACCCGAAGGAGAGGGAGCTGGCAGGCAGAATGGGTGGGAGAGGAAATGCGCTCGTGTCATTTTGGGACGCAGCAGAACTCAGGGTGCCGAAGAAGCACCCTATACTGTACAGGGAATATTTTAAAAGGACTGGCATCTTCTTTTGGTATTTTCCACCCTCCCCTTTCGGGTGGGCGGGGTTTGCGGCACCGAGCGGGGGTCCCCTGGGAGGGAGCTGCCCACCTGCTCAGGCTGCCCCCTTGACCTGCCCTCGGCCAGGTGAACAATGGGCAGTCGGCCGGGGGCGGGGTCAAGGTGCTTGAAAAGGGTCTGAGCTCTTCAGCCAGCCCTCTTTGGTTCTTTTTCCTTTCCAGGTTCACCCACCCTCCCTCCCTAAAATTAATAATATTTCTTCTCTCCATACAGTTCCGTCTGAAGGCAGTGGTCATCAAGCTAACAATGCTTTTCTTACAGCCTAACACTTTGCGTTACAGGTCTGCGGGCGGTGGAATACTAGGCTCATAGGGGAAAATCTGAAAGACATGAACAAACCAGCGATGTAACCATTAGCAGCCAATATATCCCTCTCTTCCAGATTTCCTTCTGGGACTTGCTTCTCAAGGAACAGGGGAATCAACAGTCAGGAAGGAAAACTGACATCAAAGGGAGCGGGAAAGGGCAACATCAACTCAGAGGGTTCTCATTCAGTGGGTGCAGCCATCTGCATCTGGTAATCTTCAGACAAGACCACGACTGGAGGGGCCTTGGGCTAATAATGGGAATCCTCCTCTAGCTCACAGCCTCTTCCTCTTCCTCCCATCACCGCAAGGTCTGCATCAAACTGGCATTTGCAGTGGCTGACACAAGCTGCCTGTGTTTTCTTATTTTTGTTATTTTTGAGAGGATATTTTAGCGCTGAACGCATTCCCTCCTGTTGCCATGGCAGCCGTGACAGGGGTTATATACCGTGAGAAAAATACCAAAATTAATGAGTGAGTGAAAGTGCAGCAGAGAGAAAAACAAGGTTAAAGAAAGAGTTAAAACAGTAATAAAAACAACCTCTTGATAATTTGGCAGCATGTATCCTACAGGCAAGAGGAGAGAGAGAGAGAGAGAGAGAGCTTTCCAGGGAAGAACACACATCATGGCCTCCGTGAAAAGCCCAGTGTGACAGGAATCACACCCACACAAGAATACCTTCCTGGTGCCACTCCAACATGTGAGTGATGCTGCAATAAACAAAAACAAACAAACAAAAAACCCACCACCCCAAATCAATGCAAAACCTTCTCTCCTGAGCACCCCAGCCCAAGGTTTCACAATGTCTGGCACCCTTCTGACTATAACCTGGACTCAGGATGATGCCACACCCCAAATCTATGTGAATATCATACAAGAATATCAGCACATACATTCTATCTCAGGACCCCAAATTGGCACACTTGCCGCCTATACTTGCCGATCAGCATGACAACTCTGAGATTGTCATCACAATCAACCCCCAGGAATCGGCACTGTGTCTTTGAACCATCACCATAACATTGTCTATTTCATGTCTATCCCCCCCCCTTAGTGTGAGCTGGTGCCCCCTCCCCAATCGGTGGTTCCTTTCTGCCCATCCATTTGGTACTGTAAATTCTTAAAAGCAGCCCAGGCGGCCCTAATATCAGCAGAACATCTTCCCAAGTGTGCCCTAGATATTATTAGAACCTGGCTTGGAAAAAAATCAACATGACGCTCAGATCTAGCATGGTGCCCAGGCTGCCACATAGAGACACCCATCTTTGTTTTGCCTTTTATTTGTTTGCAGGAGCAATACTGTATGGGGGAAGAGGAAAAAAGCCTAGAGTCTTTCATGTTGCTCATTTCCTCATGTTTGTTTTTCAGTGCCTTTTGTTTTTAATTGTAGGAAGGAGAGAATTGTCAGAACATCTGTGTTATTAGCATTAGCTGCCCGAATCCTCTCCCTCCCCCCTCCTGTGGAGCCCAGAACTGATGAGAGAACAGAGGAGCCTTTGAAACTGCTCACAGCAACCAGCAGCCAGGTTTGCAGCATTTGTGTTGGGGGGGAAGAGTATTTATTCTCATGTAAGGTTCATTTGCTCTCCTATATTTCCCCTTTTTTCTCGAGATTTATCTGGCTACTCTCCCGCCACAGACTTTGTTTTCCTGACACGGCCCCGTGGCACCACACTGCAGCTGTCCCTGTGCAATGTGTGCCACAGCAAGGTAGGGCTGATGGACTCTCCTGCGCCATGCTGGGCTCCCCAGTGTCCTCCGGAAGGGGCAGCATCAAAACCTGCGGGTGGTTGAGGGAGAGACGCCAATGCTGAGAGTCACTCTTCTTCTGAGGATCACCCACGTTTTCACATAGATTTGCTTCCTCCCCTTGAACACAGTAGGGACCGAGGTGAAGGACACGGCCAGGGCCTTTTCTATTCCAGTCGCAAGCAGCTGTGCCCACAAGGCACAGGCAAGGGGCTGCCTCAGGTGGCAAATGCAGAGGATCATGCCACTCAAGGACTGCAGTGGGAGATAAACAAACGCAGCCCTCTGAACACCATCCACTAGGAAATTAATGGGAGTTAATTAACGGGAAAGATTTCGAAGGAGGGAAAATCAAGTGACAACCTCCCTCCTTTTGACTCTTGTGCGAGTTAAGAGGAGGGACGTTGCTACTTCAATTTCTCTCCTCATAAATCTGTCTTAAGAGTAACACTCATTCTCTTTTAAGAACTGGAAACACCTGAAGGAACAGGAACAGGAAGTGTACTGTACCGTACTTCTGGGAAGACCATGCAGCTAAACATGATCTCAACCCATCAACATCCTTGATTCTCCAAACAAAATAAAACAATTCCTTCCAGTAGCACCTTAGAGACCAACTAAGTTTGTTCTTGGTATGAGCTTTCGTGTGCATGCACACGAAAGCTCATACCAAGAACAAACTTAGTTGGTCTCTAAGGTGCTACTGGAAGGAATTTTTTTATTTTGTTTTGACTATGACAGACCAACATGCCTATCTACCTGTAACTTGATGCTCCAGCAAGCTTTTGAAGCAGACAGAAAATAAAAGGAAAAAGGTAACTTTTTAATACCAGCTGCATGCTTCCTAGTCTTCACACCCAACTAGAATAACCCTTCCCCAGTCTCTAACGCAGGTGCGGCCTCACACCGGTTACCTGGGTATCTTATGCAAACAAAGGCTTGCAGGCCTACCTACAAAGTAAACATAGCAAAGTCCCATTAAGGCTGGGCTGGGCAATAGGCACATTACTTTAGCCAGATTTGTAGCTACAATGGGAACATGCAAACGCCATCCTAATCGGGGTCAGAGTTCACTACTGGGTGAAGATCAAACTAAAAAGCTAGAAGTGGCCAGTTCCACTGCAGTGTGTTGCTTTCCCAAACATCAGCATCGAGTGATGTATTAGGGAAAAGCAAACTTCAAGCCTTGGATATGATTTAATTTAAGATGAAATGAAACAAAGGGGGGGGGGTAAACATAGCTGCAGAGCAGTGGGCAGTAGCACAAAAGCCTGGAGCAAGCAAGGAGTAGAGGATTAGCCTGGAGAGATGAGTAGGAGCAAAGAGGAGCAGCAGGAATCCTTAAGAGACTCTCTTTTTTTTGGGGGGGGGAGTCTTTTGATAAGAAATTCACATTCCTCACAAGACCCCTCTCTCCCAGGAAGATGCAGAGATACTCTCTTTCCCTTTTTCACACACACACACACACACACCCCAAGGACTCAAATTCACATAAAGCCCGTCATTCCATTGAAAGACAAAGCAGCCTCTAGATGGTGCAGTGGGTTATGGAAGGCGAATGAGGCATGTATGGGAGGAAGGAACGCGGGGGCCGTGCTGCGCAACAGGTTCATAGATAGAGCTGAGCAGCATGTAAAAAATCTGGAGCTGCAGGAAAGAAGCAACACGTGTTTTTAACAGGTTGGCTCTGCCCATACTCTACTCCTAACGATGCTAGAAAGTACACCGCCGCGCAGCCTTGGGAGCCGCCTTCTACCACCCCGGCTCGCCAGCAGGGCAGCCCGGCAGCCCCCCACCCCGGTAGGGCTCCGCAAGGCGCCTGCTGAGTTGCCTGCCGTGGCCGGCCTGCCGTGGCCCAAGAGCCAGGGATCTCTGGAGCCTGGCAGCTTGGCACCGGGAGCGCCAGGCTGAATGTTAACGAGCGCTCAGTCCTTGGCAAAGGACCAGAATCCAGCTTGGAAATCCGGACCACTGGCAGAGCAGGGCCCTCGCTGCTTAAAGGTGCAGAGGAGCCGGCGCTCGGCAGCCGCTTCCCTTCCCGCGCGTGAGTCTCTGCTGTTTTATCGGGCCCCCTGGATGCCGGGGCAGCTGGCAACCATCTTGGCCTCGCCAGCCAGGAGTTCTCCCTGGAAGCCCCAAAGGGCCTGCGGGAGACGGATCCCGACGGCCGCTCCGCCGCGCGATCCCTTGGCCCGCTTTCCCCGAGGGGCAGCGGCATGGCATTGGCCAACCCCCTCCGGGGTTGCTGCAGCCGCGGCGAGGGGGAAGGGCGGGCTGCTGCTGGGCAGGTGCGCAGTCCCAACGCGCTCCCTCCTCCCCCGGCAGGTGCAGCCGGCGACGCGCGGGTGACTCACCGGAACCGGCCGCGAGGACAGCGGGGGAGGAGGAGGAGGAGGAGGGGAGGGCGCGCGGGCGGCAGGACTCGCGGGGGCAAGGTCAGCGGGAGTCACGCGGGGAGAGAGAACGGCTCCAAGCGGCTCCGGCCAGCAGGGCAGGCAGGCAGGCAGGCGGGCGCGCAGGCCTCGAAGGCGCCTCGTGGGGAGCAGGCCTCGCGCGCCCCTAGTGGCCGTGGCCGCCGCCGCCGCGTTCCTGCGCGCCCCGCCGAGTGGGACGCCTCCTGCTGCCGGGCGCCAGCGCGCGACCTCGCGGCTCGGCCAGCTGCAGCGACGGGCGGCAAATCCGCGTCTCGCCGCGAATTCCCCGGGCAGCGCGGGGCTGCCCATCGCTCCCCGCAAAGCAGGCAAGTCAGTGGCCGCGAACAGGGGGCCAGAGGAGCCGGGCGGCGGGTCGCGGGTAAGGATGATGCTCCGGCAGGCGCTCGGGGAAGGTTTATCCCCTTCCTCGGAGTCGAGCGCGCGGCTGGGCCGGCTTGGCGAGGCTGGCTGGCGAGACACGCGAGGCTGGCTGGGTCGCGGGCGCTGCGGCCACCTCCGCGCGGAGCTTCGGTTGGGCACCGGCTCTGCCAAGGCGCCGGAGCTCCGCCTCCCTCTCTCCCCGGGCAGCGAGGACGAGGAGGAGGAGGAGGAGGCCAGCCGGGAGGGAGCGAGCGAGCGAGGAGAGGGAGGCGGCGGCGCGCGCGCGCTCGAGGAGCGGGTGGGGGGGGGGATGCAATCCCTGGGCTGCGCTTCCCCTGCACTTCCTCCTCACACACACCGAGAGAGCAGCTCCGGCTCGGACACAGCCCGGCTCGGCGCGCGCCCCGGCAGCAGCGGCTGCTTGGCTGGGCTCCTGGCGCGGGCGAGCGGGGCAGGCGGGCAGGAGGGAGGGATTCCTTCGGTTGGAACGGACTGAACGGATTTGGAGCGGAGTGCGGCGGCGCTGGGGGCTCGGAGAGCCCGGCTGCTGGCGGATTTGCTGCGGAGAGCAGCGGGCAGGCGGCGGGAGGCGAAGATGCCCGGCGAGGAGCGGCGAGCGAGGAGGAAGCCCCGGGCGCCGCTAAGTAAGGAAGCGAGGCGAGGCGGGCGGGCAGCCGGGAAGCGGGCAGGGCGGACCCCGCGGCGGAGGACCGCGCTCGGCTCGCGGCTGTGTCGGAATGCGGGCGCCGGGCTGGAGGGAAGCGAGGAAGGCAGGCGCCCGGTCGAGGCTGCGGGTGGCGGGAGCAGAGGCAGGCGAGCAGCCGCGCAGCTTGCAGAAGCAGCTCCCCGAAGAGGACGGACGAGGGATGGGTGGGGGGGCGAGGATGGGGATACTTGGTAGGCAGCCTATGGGGGGGGGTCAAGTTTTTGCTCCAGCCGGCCGGGCAGGCGACTCGCCTGCGGTCCTGCACCGGGTCCTTCCTCCTCTCGCCGCATCCAGCTGCTTCGCACCCCCCCACCCGCGAGCTGCGGCGCCTCCGTTGCTGCTCTCCCTCCCGGAGCCAATTCGATTCATTCTCTCCCCCCCCCCCGCGCCCCTCCTTTTCGGCACCTCCTTTTTTCACGGATCGGGGTCTCAACGAATCTTTTCCAATCTGCGGAGACGGGAGCGCCCCCGAAATCGGAAGCAGTTCCGGGGGGGGCAGTGAGGGCTCCGCGCACATTGCTACCCCCCCTCCCGTGACAGGCGAGAAGCAGCGGGGGGGGGGACGGGGACAGGGAGGCGTTTGTGGGCGACGCCTGGCTTCTCCCCGATGGCTGCACCCCGCTGCGCTGTGTGCGCCCCCTCCCGGATCAGAAAGGGGGGCAAGTAGTCGGGTTCCTGCCAGCCAGGACCGAAACACCCTAGCCTCCTGCCACTTGTTGGGTGATGGGGGGGGGAGAGAACTCCGCTTCGCTCGTGTGCCCCCGCCCCGACGCCTGCCCCTGCCCCGGAATGCCCTGCCTGTGCGCGGGCTCCGGGGACGTGGCATCCCTGCAAGCGCCTTTTCGGACTGCGCGTGTTTTGCTGGTGCGGCGAGGGGGGGGCGCGGGCGAGGCTGGCAGCTGCCCTGGCTGGCGCTCGTGCTTCGCTCCTGCGCGCGGATGGCCGAGGCAGCAAGCGCGCCTCCTCTTCCCCGGGTGAAAAGTGCGTTGCATTCTCCCCCTTGCCAAGTCCCCCTCGCCCCCCACTGTGTCCGGGGCATTGCTGCTCTGGGGGGTTGGGGTCTCGAGGAGCGTCTGCACGGGAGCTGCGGTGCTGCAGCGGGTTCGGGTGTCGGTGCGCCTCCTTCGGAGAGAGACCCCCGAGGAGTGCTTGGGGAAGGAGCCGAAGGCAGCCCAAGGGAAGGCTGGGAATATGCACGAAAGAGGAGGGAGGCGAATGGGGTGCGTGTGCATGCAAGAGCGGACAGGTCTGAGGTGAACTTCAGGTGTTGGGCATGTCGAGGAAGTAGGCATGCATGGCTGGTGTAGACCCAGGTTTCAGCGCTGGCGTGCGCTTTTGGTGAGAACTCGCGTCCGTAGCATGTAGTCGGCGAATCGATGCGTGTGCGTGTGCAGATGAAGTAGGATGGGTGGAAGAGGGGGAGACGCGGAAGGTGCACAGAAAAGAGGTATCCCTGGGGGTGAGGCAGACTGGAAGAATGTGGCGGTGTCGGTGCATGTACCTTCGTATGGAGGAGGGGCATGTGATGCGTGTATATCCTATGAGGATGTTCCTAGGAGGGATGTGTTAGGTGTGCCCTGCGAGAGGGGCTGTATGGATTTGATTGTGCAAAAAGCCATTTACTGTATTGTTGCCGGAATACTTGTTGCCATTTGCTCTTAGCCCGACCTCCTTGAGGGGCTGGAAGGGTGGGGTGAGGTGCAGTCCCCTTTACAGCTGGTTATATGCAGCCTTGCATGCAGATGCTAACTATGAATCATGCTCTGCCCGTTTGTGGTTACTGTAAGTTTCTAGTCTAAGCATCAGGGGACCTCTCATTTTCCCAGCGCTAGTACTGAATGTTTCTTATGTGTTACCTAACCAATGATTATTTTTTGAAAAACTGCAGCAACATCCAATCATTCTTTCCAACACAATATTTGAGACCAGAGAATAAGTTTGTGCCTTTTATCTGTCATCACTACATGAATTTGGCGGCTGCTCTTTTAAGGGTTTTGTATCGTTGTGCGCAGCACAATCTGATTTCAACCCCAACCCCCAATTCTCATTTGTGCTTCCTGGTGTTCCTGAGTGTGTGTGTTCTGCTGGCCGGAGAGCTTTTATTCTGGGATGCTTCCTGTGCACAGTGTTTTCTGTGTATGGCTTTCATCCTATAGCATCTTCTAGTAAGGTAGAGAGGTTTGATATTTTGATAGGGAAGTTATGAGTTAACTGCCATTGCCAGCTGATGGTGACCCCAAGGGGTTCTTCTAAAGAAATCTTTATTGCTTTCTGAGTTGCCTTAAGGCAGATCTGTTATCTCTGTGTTACCCAGAATCAAATGCTACATAAGACCACCACCACTGTATCCCTATAGGCAGAACGGCTTGTGGCCATACTTCCAAATAGGAGCCAGGAGGCCTAAGCCCTGCTGAATAGCTTTGTATATGCTAATGTGTTTACACCTATAAAGGAGTTGGAGAATGGTCTTGCTAAGCCAGTTCTAAGAGGAAGGAAAAATTGGTCTAAATCGACAAAACCAGGTGTAGATAACAGCTGCTTTCATTGGGGATTTGAAAGCATCTCAGCCAGCATAGGCCTTTGTCCAAAAGTCTGATTTGCAACAAGACAAGGTCATGGATCATGGGCCAAAGCTGTAATCCTTAGCCCCAGCCAACACGGCCATACTTAGGGATGGGAGTGGTCTTCCAAAATACCTGGCTTGCACCCTGTTGGCTGCCTCTGGACTCAGAGCTGGATTAAGACATGCTGAGGCCCTAAGCTATGGCAGCTTTCAGAGGCCCCTGACTGTATTAGTCTAACAAGAAGGACAATGAAAATAGAAATAATGAACTATTGTATTTGTATACATGCCGATGCATAGGCTAGGATGCAACTAAAAAGTAACAATCTTGCAATCAGCCCGCTTGCTTATGAAAATACCATATGATTTCTTAGCATATATTAAAACAATATTATTATTATTATTTCTGAATAGATATATAAACACAACATGACAAATTATTGTGTAGCCATTGAGTATATTTTATCATATCAGAATGAGTTTGTTTTCCTATTTCCTTCATTAACCAATTATGCAAAACTCCAAATTTAGTTTAGTTTAGTTTTGTTTTTTTTACTTAGAGCCCTCTCATAATCTGAGGCCCCAAGCCACAGTTTATTTTGCTTGTGCACAAATCCAGCACTGACTAGACTAGGCAAGCAGCTCAACAAGGTTAAAGCTCTGACCCTGACTCTGGCTTAGAAGCGTTGCAGGAGGGGCCTCATGAAGTGGTGGAGCTGGATTTGTTAGGCAAGAGCGTTTGAGCTTTGGCTTGTTTTCTTCTCCTGGGTGAAATGTGGCTTCTCTAAGATCACACAAAAATAATAAGAAATGTGCTATTGTGAGAGGATGAAATAGCCTGTGTTGAAGGTTGGTGTTGAGCTGGTGTGTGTTGAGCATCATTCTGCAGGAATGCTGCAAGGGCTTGAGCTCATAATGCACATGCGTGCTCATATTGCACAGGGACATGGATAGAGAGGAGTGCATGGGTGTGCTTGTTTCTGTTGAGTATTCACATGGATGAAGTAATCAACAATGAATTTCTCAAGGGCAAATGCGGTGCAGAATCCATGGGCCTCTGTACTGTGACAACTCACACTGCAGCCTTGACCATTCATTAGCCAGGTGTGGCTCAGCATATGGTGCTTGAGGTGGAAATGCAAAATGGTGGCTTTATTTTAGCAATTAAGAGTGGTTACAATCCACAGAGGGAACTTCTCAATGCCCAGAGTCAGCTATCTTCCTTTTCCGGCATCTGGTCAGATTGCACAGGTAATTACGTTAGGAAATGCAATTTATTTCATTTTTATTCCATGAAGTCCTGATGCGATGGACTTTGAGGACGGCTTAGCTATCCTATTTTCACATTTCTGCTGTTGCCAGGCTCTGAATTGAATTGGCAGTAGTATGAGTTCCTTTTTTCCCTGCTCCTTATTGCAGGCCTACCATGTTGGCTGCATTATTAGATGACTGAAATGCAGTTCAGGAATTGCTCGTCTGTCTGTTTTCTTGGGTTTTGTTAAATGTTTAGAAGTGGAGCTCTTTGTTTCAACAGGGTTCCTTCCATTGCATTGGCCTGTACTGGGTACTAAGTACAAAGTATTTCTGGGTGATACATGTTGCAAAACGTTGCCCTGTATTGTAGCATGCCTCCGTTGGGGGATTCCTTCCACTTTATCCTCTTGCAAATCCCACCCACCATTTTGGCTTTCTCTCATTTCCTCGCCCGCACCACTGCCCCCTCCCTTTTTACTGCCCATCAGGATATAATCTCTATAGTTTACAGACAGCCACCCTATCCTATCTGAGGAGCAGAGTCCATACATTTCTCCTACAAGGTGGATTGAAATCAAACATCCGCAGCAATAAAGATGTAATAGCAGGGCCTGCTTCAAAGTTTATTCTGGGCGGGAGGGGGGCAAGGTTGGAGGTCCAATTCCACTGCAGGTACAACCCCCACCCCCTCCCAATATGCAGGGCTATCTCTGTGCTGTATTCATTTTGACTGCTGTTTCTAAGGGCATTTGCTTTGCTCTATTCTGGTTTCTGTTCTAGTTTTTAATTGGTTTTGTGTATTTTATTCTGATTTTTAATTGGCTTTGTGTATTTTAGTGATTATTATTTATTTATTTTTTAAAAAGAAAATGCTTTGTTGGATTCAATTCAGCGGCACCTCGGTTTACGAACTTAATCCGTTCCTGAAGTCCGTTCTTAAACCAAGTCTGTTCTTAAACCGAGATGCACTTTCTCTAATGAGGCCTCCCACCGCCGGTGCCCTTCCACCGTTCGGCTTCCGTTCGTAGACCGAGGTAAAGTTCACAAACCGGAATGCTACTTCCGGTTTTGCAGAGTTTGTAAACCGAATAGTTCGTAAACAGGGCTGTTAATAAACCGAGGTACCACTGTATACCAACTAGTTGCCACAATAGCATTTTTAAAAAGTGCCTAGTGCCTTCGGTGCCTTATTTCTGGAAAATTCTGAACAGTTCTTCAGCAACATGCATAGGACCAGACTGTAAGCCCTACTTTGTTCAGTGGGACTTCCTTCCAAATAGTTGTCCATAAAACCGCAGCCTTAATCTCCACATACGTGATCTTGCTTAGTAGCTTTACATACGTAAGACCCTAATGAAGTTATAACTAAATGAAATTAGGATTATATCCAAGTAGATAAAAGCCAAGCAGAAAACACTTAGAATACTCGAATGCAAATGGCATGTGGACTGACCTCCAAAGGTTTCCTATTGATCCTAGATTGTCCAAAAGCCCCGTGCAGTTGCAACTCAGTACAGACCCAGTTCAGGGACGCGGGTGGCGCTGTGGGTTAAACCACTGAGCCTCTTGGGCTTGCCGATCAGAAGGGCGGCAGTTCGAATCCCCACGACAGGGTGAGCTCCCGCTGCTCGGTCCCTGCTCCTGCCAACCTAGCAGTTGAAAAGCACATCAAAGTGCAAGCAGATAAATAGGTACCGCTTGGGCGGGAAGGTAAATGGCATTTCCGTGCGCTGCTCTGGTTCGCCAGAAGCGGCTTAGTCATGCTGGCCACATGACCCAGAAGCTGTACGCCGGCTCCCTCGGCCAGTAAAGCGAGATGAGCGCCACAACCCCAGAGCCGTCCACGACTGGACCTAATGGTCAGGGGTCCCTTTACTTTACAGACCCAGTTCACATGGTATGCTAAGCCAAATGATGTGGGTTCCTTCCTACAGGGGAGATTGCTGCTGCGTTGCTGCTCCTCAGTGCCTGTTGCTGCGCCACTGTGAGCTAAGCCATGGTTAGGCTTAGTGTGTCATTGGAACCTGGGCTCATAGTTTCCCTTACCCCAGACAAATGATGAGCTATAGCCATGGTTTGTTTTATGGCTTACTGCTTGTGGGTTTTTTTGTAGGAGACAAATCATGAACCTACCGGTAGGTACGGATGATATGCTAAACCAAACCATTGCTTAGCTCCCAGTGATACAGCAGGAGGACCCGAGGAGGAGCAAAGCAGCTGTGGTCTCGTCTCTGGGAGTGCACATGCTCATGCATTTATGCTAAGTCAGGGTTTTGGTTAGCATGCTGTGTGAACTGGTGGAAAGCAAAAGCCTGTGTATTTTGATTAGGAATCATAAATATTTTTTGACCTGTGCATTTATAGCCCCCATTTGCAGCATTCTTTTAGCAATGCTGTGAATCTTATTATACTGTTTTATTAGCTGCTGCTGCTAAACATTTTGTGCTACTTTTTATTGTTTATTGCTGGTTTGTCATTACATTTTAATGCTGGATTGTTGTAAGCCACCCAGGTAACATTGTTACCGGGCAGCACATGCCGTAAGCGCTGCAAACAATTAAACAATTAAATATTCACAGTTTGAGAGCTCAACACATTGCAGAGGCCAGGTGGAAGGAATAAAAGAAGGACATAAGATTGCCAGTATGTGTTTTGTGCAGGGATGGGCGCTCCAAATATTTTTGAACTACAACTTCCGTCTCCAGGACCATTGGCTATGCTGGCCTGGGGCTGATGGGATTTGGAGTCCAACATTTGAAGGGTCCTGCTTTTGCCATTCCTAGTTTAGTGGATGATGCTGGTGGGATATAGGATGGCATTTCTGGGATCTTTTTAGGGTACAGTAGGAAGCTGAGGAGAAGGGAATTAAATGCCAAGAGAGGAGTATTGGGGTATGTTTTGGTGCAGAGCAAGCAATGGCACATATTGCCTTCAGCTTACCTGTAGCTCCTTGTTGTTGTATGAGTGTCTGTATGCCTGATGCTTGGTCAGCTTCCTGATACAGAACAGGGAAAAGGATTGGGCTGAGAAAACACTGGGTCACACAGGGTTAGCAATGAAAGGAGTCTAGTGAAAGGAAATGGGCAGGAATAGGGAGGCTGCTAATCAGGAGCGGGTGGCGCTGTGGTCTAAACCACTGAGCCTAGGGCTTGCCGATCAGAAGGTTGGCGGTTTGAATCCCTGCAACTGGGTGAGCTCCCGTTGCTCGGTCCCTGCTCCTGCCAACCTAGCAGTTCGAAAGCACGTCAAAGTGCAAGTAGATAAATAGGTACCGCTGCAGCGGGAAGGTAAACGGTGTTTCTGTGCACTGCTCTGGTTCGCCAGAAGCGGCTTAGTCCTGCTGGCCACATGACCCGGAAGCTGTACACCGGCTCCCTCGGCCAGTAAAGCGAGATGAGCGCCGCAACCCCAGAGTCATTCGTGACTGGACCTGACGGTCAGGGGTCCCTTTACCTAATCAGGAGAAAGTAAACGGAGCAGGCAAAAGGGACTAGGATGAAGGACTAGAGATCTGGGGGGCAGGAGGGACGGAGCAAGGGACGGAGGCCCCTGGGCTGGGAAGGGTTCCCCACCTCTCAAGTCCAGGAGCCAGCCTTATCCAGGCAGCATTTTCTGCCCTTTCCTGGTTCTTCCCTGGTATCATGCCATCCAGCAGCTCCTGTCAAATCCAGTGAGGCAGGGAAGTGGGGCTGAGCAGCTGGATCTCACTCAGACCTGGACAAGAACAATCTGTCTTTGCTGGGTGTTGCTAGGCAACAACTCCCACTGAGGTCCTTTCAAATGTAAAGAAATCACAAGTAGCTCTCAGTTTGCCTATTATTATTATTATTATTATTATCTGTAAGTTTGCATCCACAGATCAAACCACTTACTAGCTGCTTCCCATTTGGGTAGTTCCAAGACAGCAACGAGTGCAAATTCTGCCTAAAGTCCCACGATTACCCAGAGCACTTATGTCTGCTAAGAAGGGTTTAATTAGCAGTGATGCCTTATCCAAGGCATTTTGGTGTCTGATGTGGAAAACCTAAATGGCTAGTTACGGTATTATTTTATTAAATGTATATCGTGCCCTTCTACTCAAAGAAGCCCTATTCTCCCCCAAATGGACACAATTCACCAGGAAATGGGTTGATTGATTTGACTTATATGCCGCTTTCCCACATTGAGCTGTGCCCAAAGCAGCTTACAGTAAATTTTGAAAACATTAAAATAGAGGACACTGGAAATACAAATATATAAAATATATATGATATGCAAACATATTAAATGTCAAAAATCAACAATTTAGCAAACAGAATAAATTAAATATTACAAAAAAACCCCACACAATCTAGGCTGAAGTATATAAATGCAAAGCAAAAACGATAGATAGCCAACAATAAAGTTTCTGCTACTGGTCTTGCCGCACTCCCAGTTCTCTTGCACAAGTCCTGTTCAAATGAACAGTAACTTGTGCGCCATAAGTCACCACTGTTTCCCATTCCATTGCCCAAGGCAACTGCAGCCATTTCCCCAGGGCTTGTGTGTGCAAAGTACATGCATGAGTATACATACCGTATTTTCCGGCGTACAAGACGACTTTTTAATCCAGGAAAATCTTCTCCAAAGTTGGGGGTCGTCTTGTACGCTGGGTATAGTTTTCTGGCCCGGCCCGCGACGCCATGCGATGCGACGCGGGGTTGCGCCCCGCCGCTGGCTGCATGCGTGCACTGCCTCACCCACCATGGAGCGCGACGGGCTGCTGTGCGGTGAGACGGGAGGCTCTCCCCACCGCTCCAGCCAACGCCGCACTCTATATTTTAACTTGAAAAGTTGGGGGTCGTCTTATACCCCCAGTCGCCTTGTACGCCGGAAAATACGGTAACTAGATCTGGTGAGTAAGTGGCAGTGAAGCCTGGGCAGCAAATCTACCATGCTGGGTAGGCCTGCTCCCCAAGACACTTGTACCACACCACCCTTCCATTGGGGCTGACCTGGTGTCCAGGCAACAATTTTCAACCCAGAGCAGAAACAACTATTCCCGAACAACAACAACAACAACAACAACAACAACAACAACAACCCAGAGCAATAGTTCATATTTAGGAAGAATGACTAGAGAGAAAAACTTCCTGGTTCGTTCCCTGGTGAAGAAGTGATTGCTGCCCCAAAGGGTAAGAGCAAAACCAGAAATTCAGCATTTGAGAGTAGCTGTGATTGGGTAGTAGTGTTTGTACCCAAAATCAAAGAAAAAATGACAGCAGGGTTAATGATTTTCCTTAGTCAGATCTTACTTAATGCCCCCTCCCCCAGTTTATTTTTAAAAATAAATGTGATGGGGGAAGGATCACCGATAAACACCGTCATTTTTATTCAGGAGCTGGGCTTGTGGTTTAGAGAGTACAAGTTACACCAGCCCTGCAAAATAGTTCAGTGTTGGATCCTTTTTGTTGGGTAATGTATGACAGCCCTGCAATTTAGTAATGTTATTTGTACCCCACTCATCTGACTGGGTTGCCCCAGCCACTCTGGGAGGCTTCCAGCAAATTATCAAAACAAAGCAAAACATCACACATTAAAAACTTTCCTATACAGGGTTGCATTCAGATATCTTCTCAAAGTCAGATAGTTGTTTATCTCCTTTACATCTGATGGGAGGACATCCCACAGGGCGGGCACCAACACCGAGAAGGCCCTCTGCCTGGTTCCCTGTATCTTCACTTCTCACAGTGAGGGAACTATCAGGAGGCACTCAGAGCTGGACCTCAGTGTCCAGGCTGGACGATGGGTATACAGGGCCGGGGCCATTTAGGGCTTTAAAGGTCAACACCAACACTTTGAATTATGCTCAGAAATGTACTGGGAGTCAATGTAGATCCTTTAAGACTAGTATTATATGATCCTGGCAGCTGCTCCCAGTTACCAGTCTAGCTGCTGCATTCTGGATTGGTTGTAATTTCTAAGTCACCTTCAAAGGTAGCCCCATGTAGAGCGCATTGCAGTAGTCCAAGCGGGAGATAACCAGAGCAGGTACCCCTCTGGTGAAACAGTGCGCAGGCAGGTAGGGACTCAGCTGGCGTACCAGATGGAGCTGGTAGACAGCTGCCCTGGACTCAGAATTAACCTGTGCCTCTATGGACAGTTATGAGTCCAAAATGACACCAAGGCTGATCCTTCAGGGTAGGGTTGCCATATGTCCTCTTTTTCCAGGACATGCCCTCTTTTTCATGGGTAGAGTCATCATAGCTATCCATAGTTAAAAGTAGAAGTCCGCAAACGTGTCCTCTTTTTTGCTCTTCAAAATATGGCAACCCTACTTTAGGGGCACAGTTACCCTCTTGAGGACCAGGGGCTCCCCCACACCTGCCCACTCGGTGTCCCCCAGAAGCCATACTTCTGTCTTGTCAACCTCAATCCGTTGACCGCCATCTGTGTAAAACCTTTACAGGAGATCTTGGAGTCCTTATTGGACCCCAATAGTGAAGGTGGTTCTGTTAAACTTTGAACCACCTGAAAGAGTCTCCTGGAACTGTTTCCTGTGGATGCAATAGAGGTGGCGAATAAAGTTTTCTTCACTATCACCATTAGGTAGGCTCTCACCCGTTGAGCTCTCACCTGTGTTTGGTCCAATATGAAATGAGTTTTTCGCCACCAGCATTCTAGCCTTCTCAGTGATGACTCAGCCCTGGGGGAAACCTTGAGGCCATCCGGGCTCCATGCAATCGAGAAGGCACTTTGGAGCCAGACAGTTGATAGCCCTGTTTAACTCTGCATTCCAGCAGGCCACCAGGGAATCAGCTGAGAGGCCATCAACCTGTGAAAATTCATTCCCTACCACTTTCTGGAAGCCATTTGGATCCATTAAGTGGCGGGGGTAGGCCATTCAAATCGGTCGCCCCTCCCTGCAGAAGGGAAGGGTCGCAGAAAAGTCTAGTTGCACCAGGAAGTGATCTGACCATGGCACTTCTTTGGTTCTACTGGAACATAGTGTTAGATCACCCACGTCCACAGAGGAGAACGTCAAATCTAAGGCGTGTCCATGACTATTGTGTAGGGTCAGATTTATGCTAGGACAGACCCATGGAGGCCATGCTTTCCGCAATGTCTCAAGCTGCCCCTTGTAGGGTCAAGTTGACATGGATGTTAAAATCCCCTAGGACAGCGGTTTTCAACCTTTTTGAGTCCATGGCTTCTTGACCAGCTACATTCTTTCTGTGGCACTCCTGTGGGGCTCAGGAGCCCAGTTATGTCACCCCTTGTCTGCAGAGCTGATCACCTCTCACCCTTTTTAAAACACCTCCCTCAGCCTCCTCTCCTCTTCTCCTTGGGAGTCCTCCGCGCAGCTGGTGCTGCCATACCTGGTCTCTGAGCTGCCCCGCCCCAGAGGCACCATTCACCTGCCAAGCATATAGCCAGGGCTGTTGCAATAAACAGCTGTGCAAGGTCGCAGCACTCCTGACCATCATTCAAGGCACCCCAGGGTGTGAGAGCACACTGGTTGGAAGCCATTGCCCCAGGACCACCAGGTTAAATGTCTCCAGGAGAACATCCAGCAGGACCTGAAGCAACTCAGGCAGGGGATCTTTGGTGCAGCAGGGAGGTAGGTACACCAATAGGAATCCTGTACTGCCCCTATTGCCCAAATTCCAGAACTAGTGTTATATAATCTAGATATATAAAGGTAAAGGTACCCCTGACCGTTAGGTCCAGTCGCGAACAACTCTGGGGTTGCGCGCTCATCTCGCTCTATAGGCTGAGGGAGCTGGCGTTTGTCCATAGACAGCTTCCAGGTCATGTGGCCAGCATGAGTAAGCAGCTTCTGGCAAACCAGAGCAACGCACGGAAACGCCGTTTAGCTTCCCGCCAGAGCGGTACCTATTTATCTACTTGCACTTTGACGTGCTTTCGAACTGCTAGGTGGGCAGGAAATCTAGATATATAATTAGATATATAATTAGATATATAATCTAATTGCCAAATGGCACCTTAAACCTAAGTTACAGTCACCACAGTGGAATGTCTAGGTGGCATTTCCCCACCAGAACTGGAATTTGTTGTTCATGTTAGTTTCATTTCTATTGAATTTTATATTTTAAAGAACAAATCTCAAAAGTGGTTTACAACACATTAAAACCTCAAATAAAACAATCCAGAATAAAACAAATTAAAGCTACAAGGAAAATATTCCAGATCCTTATCTAAGTGACATTTTGCCCTTCCCATTCACCAACCTGGCACCCAGAGATCTCCACGTGGTCACTATTGGACCCATGCCAGTTGCAAAATGTGCCCAGCACTTGGCTAATTTCTAACACTGTTGTAGAACATGCACTCAGAGAACTGGGTCTCCTTAATAGGACTCCTGATGAAAATGGAAGGCTTCCTAAAAACCACTGCACCCACCTCTCCTTGCCCACATGACCTGGGCTGCTGTGTGTAAGAGAAACCCGGTGGACAAGCAGCAGCAAGAACAGGCCCATCAGCTTCATCCAACCAAGTCTCTGTTACATGTGCCTGGTCAGTTCCCCCAGCCATGATCAAGTCATGGATGGCACTGGTCTTCTTGGTCATTGACCTGGCGTTGCAGAGCAGTCACGTGGGACACCCTTGTTGATACCTGTATCCTTCTGGGATAGCCTTCAGATAGTGACTAAACCTGCCTCCTTGGTAATGCCATGATCTGTTCCTAGTGCAGCTCCTGCTGCTGACCATGGTCACTGAGATTGGGTCTTCCATTACTCCCACCCTAGTGGTACCTTCCCCATCCATAATATTGGCTAGCCTTGTGTTGTTATCAAGTCAGCTGTTGTGTGGTTTTGGTTTTTAAGGAAATGCTGGGGAAGGGGGTAATTCCCACCCCCAAAAAATTCTCACATATGTTCGGGCAGGCTCTGTTTAATTTGACACAAGGTTTGCTATGACAAGGATTACAACTGCCTGTTTTCTATTTTGCTATAATTGCCTGGGAACTTGGTGTCATATCATGCATGGGTAGTGGAGTTATTTAGAGGAGGAGGAGGAATGATGGGTGGGAGGAAGTCTGGGTCAGTGAGCCTGGTAAACAGGATGGTAGGCAGATGGTATGTTGTGACTTCAATGCGCCGCGCACTACTTGGAGGAAGTGAGCTTGGGTTGCGCTTTGGGATGTTATTGGGTAGGCTGAGCTGGAGTTGGGTAATGACTTTGTTTGAATGTAAGCAAGATAGCGTTTGAAGATCCTTTCTGAGAAAGGAATGTACTTTGTTTTGAGGCCATGGAAGTGGGTGTGGAGGACACGAGTCTGTAAATAGGATGTCGGTGATTGGGATAAATGGCAGCTGTGCCTTGCTCCCTGGAAAACAAAAGATGTATCACCATCCAAATCCAGTTTCTGGAAGTATTTTATGTAGCGGTGTAGTTGTTTGTGGGGACAGGTACATGTTGTACTTGAGAGTGGAGTAAGTATTTGTATTAAAAAGTTGCTGTATTAATTGATTTTTAATTGATGGAAAGGCTTTTAATTTATTGGTTTAACCAGTTTAGACACTCTTTAAGGACTAAGTCCTGATTAACACAATAAGAATTACTTTTGAGCAAAAAACAGGATTTTGCAAACATTTAGCAATATTAGAGTTGCACACTTGTCAGCTACAATTTCACTTGATTAATCTACTTGGTTAACCAACGGAGGGCCAACTATAATTTGTGAGAGATAATTTTCATCTTGGTTATCTGTACATTATGTGTCACATAGATGTGTTATACCCTGTGTTGGTTCTGGAGAATTAATATAATGGAAAGGAAAACTAATAGATATCCTTCTTGTTTTTGTTATCTTACAACTTCATATTTTCTTTTTTTAAAAGCACTTATATTAAAGTTTAGTAATATGCAAATTTTATTTTGAGTATTCTTCATTGCAACTAGGTTTTTGGCAAAGCAACATATTTTAGAAACTCTCGCATAAATGCACACCTAACCCACAACCCTGGCTACTGCAGAGGACAGAATACAGGACAAGACAGAACCCTGGTCTCCCCTGGTATGTCAGCCCTTAGCATTAAAATGATAAACACTAAGAGCTGGCCTACCAGGTCAGAAAAGTGGCGAGTGTTGGGTGACAAGTGCTCACTTTATATGCAGCTGGTTTTGGAAGTTGCTGTACCTGTGGCTTCCATTACTGAGCAACCACTACAAGGGATCTGTCTGTGTCAGAAGTGCTGACTTCCTAAATGTAGTACAGCCAACTGTTTGCTTAGGTAAAGGTAAAGGGACCCCTGACCATTAGGTCCAGTCGTGTCCGACACTGGGGTTGCGGCGCTCATCTCGCTTTATTGGCCGAGAGCCGGCGTACAGCTTCTGGGTCATGTGGCCAGCATGACTAAGCTGCTTCTGGCGAACCAGAGCAGTGCACGGAAACGCCGTTTACCTTCCCGCCAGAGCGGTTCCTATTTATCTACTTGCACTTGGACGTGCTTTCGAACTGCTAGGTTGGCAGGAGCAGGGACCGAGCAATGGGAGCTCACCCCGTTGCAGGGATTCGAACCGCCGACCTTCTGATCAGCAAGCCCTAGGCTCAGTGGTTTAACCCACAGCGCCACCTGGGTCCCCTCATTTGCTTAGGTAGGTAATAACAATAAGGATAACAATAATTTTATTACTTATACCCCAGTCATTCTGGGCAGCTTCCAGCACATATAAAAACATAATAAAATGCCAGACATTAAAAACTTCCTGACTTATCTTTGAGTGAAACTTGTTGTGCAAGAAAATACAGGTGACTTTCAACGTGCAATAGGTTACATTCCTGGGATAGCGCATAAAGCCAAAATTGCATATAGTCAAAACACATTGGGTGCAACGGCGGGTGGCCTTCCTTTTTAATTTTTCTTTAATTTCCAAATGTGTAAAGCTCAATGCGGACAAGTTAAATGTGCATAAGTTGCGAGTTATCAGTATCTGAAAAGAAGTTAATATCTCCTGTCTTAACTGGGTAGTCCGTACGTCCGTCAATATTGCGTCAAAAGTACTTTGTCCATGATGAGCTGTTTTAAGGAGCATTGCACTCAGATGAGTTAGTCATCCCACACAACTACCTCTGGAAAGTGGCACAAGGGCTGTGCCACATAGTTTTTGCCTTCACATTCCCACACCCTATCAGGGTGACCACATCTGGAATGTTGCAAGAACTTAATTACTGCTGAACTTTTCCCAAGCTGTGCCTGCCTCAATCCCTCTTTGCCTTCCACTGCCTACTGTCTCATTACCCAAGGATCAGAGAACACACCCCCTGGGAGCCGGGAATATGACTGCTTCCTTGGAAATGGGGAAAAGCTTGCCAGAGTCCTCCTCCCTCCCCCGCCCCCCAGCTGTTTGCAAAGTTGAGATGCTGGAAGCCTCATTTTCTGCTGGGGATCATGTAGATTGTTGTTCAGCCCACCTGCCACACCTGATCGCCTGCGGAGAAAGATGCTTGCAGCAATGATTCACCTTTCCTTTGCAAACAGTTGGGGGAAGAAGGAGGCCTGGTGGGTTTCTCCTGTTCTTGAAGGAGTGATGTCTGCCACCCGCTGTGTGCTGGCGCGTGTCTAGAGTCTGCAATCCTCACACAGAACGGTATCGTTCAAAACAAACTGGCCTCTTAATATAGCCAATGTACCTGAGAAAATACTATATTTAACAAAAGTGTGTGTGAGGGGGGGATCCCATCTTTATTTAAAAAGGCCTCAGTCCATGAGAGGGCCATGTGCACACTTGCTAGTTGCTACACTCCTTCCTATTAGGGACGCGGGTGGTGCTGTGGGTTAAACCACAGAGCCTAGGGCTTGCCGCTCAGAAGGTCGGTGGTTCGAATCCCCGCGACGGGGTGAGCTCCCGTTGCTCGGTCCCTGCTCCTGCCAACCCAGCAGTTCGAAAGCACGTCAAAGTGCAAGTAGATCAATAGGTACCGCTCCGGCGGGAAGGTAAACGGCGTTTCCGTGCGCTGCTCTGGTTCGCCAGAAGCAGCTTAGTCATGCTGGCCACATGACCCGGAAGCTGTACACTGGCTCCCTCAGCCAGTAAAGCGAGATGAGCGCCGCAACCCCAGAGTCGGTCACGACTGGACCTAATGGTCAGGGGTCCCTTTACCTTTACCTTTACACTCCTTCTTAAAGCTCCTCCTCCTCCTCCCCCTCCCCTTCTTCTTCTTCTTCTTCTTCTGAACATTGGGGCTCCATAGGGCCTATACACTCTGGAAATAATGGAAATGTTTAGAATTGGATGCATTTTAGTTTGGCAAATGTAACCTTGATAACTGGGGGTGGAGTCAACTCTATCTCCACTCATGTTATTTTTCCTCAGAAGCATGGGTGAATCCAGTTATGCTCTAAAAATCAGGGGAGGGTGGTTCCCTTTCAATTTTGCTACGTAGGTTTGATCTACCTAAGGGCAGGCCACCAGACCTTACTGTAGATCCTTCCATCCTGAAACACCTCTCTGCTTCCCCGAAGTACCACAGCCTCCCCTAATCTGGAGATCTTCAGATGTGTTGGACTACAACTCCCATGAGCCTCGGCCATCATGACCATGCCAGCTGGGCCTGATGGGAGTCGTAGTCATAAACATCTGGCGGGGACCAGGATGGCAAAGGCTGCACTGCCAAAAAATTTGTTTGTTTATTTGTTCATTACATTTTTATGCCACTCTTCCTTCCAAAGGGGAGCCCAAGATGGCAAACATTGAAGTGTTAAAGCGACACAATTTAAGATAAGATAAAAACGTATTTAAAGCAGTTAAAAACTCCACTGCCAATCATCGAGTCCCAAGATGGTTGATACAGGAGAGCAACTCCCTCAAGGACTTGAGTCCCAAGCCATTTAGGACTTTCTGTGCTAGTGCTAACACTTTGAATTGGGCTCAGTAGCCCACTGGCAGCCAGGGCAGAGCTTTTGCAGCTGGCAAGATACGGTCCATTTGGGCTGCCCCAATGACCAACCTAGCAGCCTTATTCTTGGGTAGTTGCATGGGTGGGGTATAAATAAAATTAGTAGTAGTACTTTCTGGTGATGATTCCTACCCCACAGGTAGGCATTGAACCACTGTGCAGAGCCTCTGACTTCCATTCCTCTGAGTTGTTCCAAAAGGGCACCAGGATCAAAAACTATTGTGAGACTGAGAAATTCCAGAATGGCACTCTGGTCATTCGCCTCAAGCAAACTAAGCTTGTGGCTTGTGAGTAACTATTCTGTCTGCATCTCTTCATCTTCCATGTAGGCTTCCAAGAAGCATTGCCATAGTTCAAGGACACATTCTAGGCAGATGAAAGTTCTCAAAGAGGGCCCAGAAGATGACCATACGGATTGTGGCCTGGGAAGAGTCCCAAGGGCCAGGATAGACAGGACTGGAGGGCTACATTCGGCCCTCGGTCCCCCACCCCTGGTCTATACCAACAGAAGGAAAGTAGAACTGACCAAAGACATTTCTCTGCCTGAGGCGAATGACAAAATGGACCCCTTTCTCCCTCCCACATACAGAAGCTGGTTGGACTACCCTTTTCATTCATAAGAACTACACCACATTCTCAGTCCTCAAGTGGGTATTCGCCAGCAAGAAACGACACCTGGGGGGCATTGTGGGAGGGGAACACTAAAAAAGTATGGTAAAGGACCCCCGGACGGTTAGGTCCAGTCAAAGGTGACTATGGGGTTGCGGCGCTCATCTTGTTTCAGGCCAAGGGAGCCAGCATTTATCCGCAGACAGCTTTCCGGGTCATGTGACCAGCACGACTAAACCGCTTTTGAACTGTCTCCAAAATGTTTCCAAAACTGAAATGTAAGGTCAAGGAGGCACCATAAAAGGAAAACACCTTGTTGGGGGGGGAATGGTGGGGGGTAGGAGGGTTCTGGACTTTGTTTATTGACAGCTAGTACGCGGGTGGCGCTGTGGGTTAAACCACAGAGCCTAGGGCTTGCCAATCAGAACGTCGGCGGTTCGAATCCCCATGGCGGGGTGAGCTCCCGTTGTTCAGTCCCTGCTCCTGCCAACCTAGCAGTTCGAAAGCATGAAGTACAAGTAGATAAATAGGTACCGCTCTGGCGGGAAGGTAAACGGCGTTTCCGTGCGCTGCTCTGGTTCGCCAGAAGCGGCTTAGTCCTGCAGGCCACATGACCTGGAAGCTGTACGCCGGCTCCCTCGGCCAGTAAAGCGAGATGAGCGCCGCAAGCCCAGAGTGATCTGCGACTGGACCTAACGGTCAGGGGTCCCTTTACCTTTACCTGTACATCCAGGGCTAAGATGCTTGGGGAGGGAAGGGGGCTTTGCTTATTGAAAGGGCCCTCTTGCTTCCAATCCAAGGCCAAGATCTCTCACCCAGCATGTCTCCAAACACAGTGCCTTCGAGGAGGGATGGCCAAGTCTCAAAAGCAGGAGCTTTCCCCCCGCTGGCTTAACTCTTTTGTCAATTCAGAGAGAGAGGAAGAGAGAACATTTGAAGGAGCTGGTGGGCAGAGTTTGTTTGGTGGGTTCGTTCCATTATTCAGCTTGTCTTGTTTTCCTTTAGTCCCTCCTGGCCTTAAATCTGTGTTTGCTTGCTTCCAGCCTTCCCTTTCTCAGTCAATCAGTCCAATCCTCCTTATATTAAAATAATAATTGTTGTCTGAGTCTTATCTTAGTTTTCCATTTTGAACCTGTTTTCATGGGCACAGATGTTTTCTCTTGGGTTATGTGTGTCTGTTAGCAGTTCTTCCCAGCAGCTTGTCTTTCTGTTAGTGCTACTTTACGGCCCTTTATGTGCCCAGTACCCAGCCACCCACAACCCAGCCTTGCAGCTTCTCCAGTCCTTTCCTAATTCATCATTTCCCATCCTTCCTTGTTTTAAAAGCAAAACGGGCATTCGTTGTCTGTGTGTTTTCTTCATTAACTGTAGCTTTGCCTTGTGTACGTTATGTGTATTGCGTGTGTGCATGTGTGCATTCACCATTGTACGAGCACGCACATCGCAACATCACACATTGAACATAGCACAGAATGAAATGATAATAAATCAAGGTACCTGCCTGGCAGCACCGTGGTGCCAGCAGAGGCACAAGCGGCAGAGGTGCTGGCAGCAGCAGCACTGGCTAGACCGGTTCTCTTCCAGTCAGGCTAGTTCATCCTCCTGCTTCTGTTGCAGGGGGGGTGGCTGCCTGCCTAAGTTACCTGAATAGCCCCTTACTGCCAAAGCAACATCTTACCTGTTCCTGTGTAAGTTGCCCCAGTAGCGGTCCAGATCCAATGCTGCCTGCCTAGGCTGCACCAGTCACCTAAGACCACAAAGAGTTGGGGGCAACAGTCCCTCAGTGGGAGGGCGTTCCGCATGTGGGTCCTGTGAGAGCCAGTGTGGTATAGTGGTTAAGAGCGGTGGACTCGTAATCTGGGGAACCGGGTTCGCTTCCCCGCTCCTCCACATGCAGCTGCTGGGTGACCTTGGGCTAGTCACACTTCCTTGAAGTCTCTCAGCCCCACTCACCTCACAGAGTGTTTATTGTGGGGGAGGAAGGGAAAGGAGAATGTTAGCTGCTTTGAGACTCCTTCGGGTAGTGATAAAGCAGGATATCAAATCCAAACTCTTCTTCTTCTTCCTAGGCTATTTGGGCACCAAAGTCAACCTTGGAGCCACCACCATCCCAGGACCACTTGGGCAACCCTGACTGGGTGCTACAGGGGAGCTGATGTCTTGGGTTATTAGCTTTGGTAGCTTAATGCAGCCTCCCACGTTCAGGGCTAGTTTACTTTGGAATGCTGCTTTCTTGGGTGGGTGGGAAGAACATGGACAATTTTATCATTTCATGCCTGTCTCAAGGACCTCTGGGGTCAGGAAAAGATGCTTGGCAGAGGCAACTGCGGCATGGCTACCTAGCTGACGACACTGTCCCCTCATTGTGACGTGCTGTCTATTTCGGCTATGGCCAGCTCACAGACTTCCTACTCCTATTTGCTATCTCTTCCCCTGGGCTCAAGGAAGTCTGTGTGCCCCACAACCACCCCTCTCCAATGGATCTTCTTCTTAAAGGATAGGGCCTTGAGTCAAAAGACTTTTGAATAGCCCTTTTTCCTGACCCACCCATCACAAGCCCTGGAGGTAAAGGACTCCCTCGCCCAGCAACAGTAGCAGGTGCCTGGCTGACCAGCCACCCCCAGCAGTCAAGCTCCACTATCATTTCTTCTCAACTGCTTCCTGGCTCTACAGCCTCACACCTCTGTCCCAGCTGCATGCCTCTGCTGCCAGGCTAAGTTGGCAACCACAGCTGCCTGCCTCCGGTCTCCAGGATTGGAGAAATCAGCCTGCAGAGCCAGCTGCGCCACATGCCTGTCCAGCTGCCCCCACCCCCACAAACATCTCCATCTCCAAGGCTGCTATTTGCCTAACCTCCCCCTCCCTCCTTGCCTGCCTGCATTGCTGCCTGAGTCACCTCGTTCTCTGCCACCTGTTCTCTTCCTGCTGGCCACCCAGACCCACCCGCTTGTCTGCCAGCTGCGAGCTACCTGCCACTGTGCTCCAAATCTCAGCACTCTCTGTGCGTGCACTGCGTGTCGTTGTTTTCTCGGTTTCCCTGGGCCGTTTGCTGTGGCTGTTCATGGCTCATCAGATCTGACTCAGAGCCTGCCACTTGGGCTCCTGCTGCCTGCCTACCTCCACTGGTCTGCCTCAGATGTCCGGTGCATTTGGCCAGAGGCGTAGCAAGCCCAGGTGGTCACCCCCCCCCACCACTTTAATTAAAAAAAATTTAAAAAAATTAAAAAGTGTCACCCCCCTCTGATGGTTTGCGAGGTGTGGGGGTTTTGTGTGCGTGTGTCTATTATCTCTTTTTTTTAATAAAGTTAAAATTAAAAAAATTAAAAAAAATAATGTAAAAAATTTTTAAAAAATTAAAAAGTGCCACCCCCCCCTCTGATGGTGCCACTTTGTGAGGTGTGGGGGGTTGTGTGTGTGTGTCTATTATCTCTTTTTTTCAATGAAGTTAAAAAAATTTTAAAAAAAAAAATTTTAAAGTGTCACCCCCCTCTGGGGTGGAACCCGGGGCGGCCCGCCCCCCACCCCCTTGCTACGCCCCTGCATTTGGCATTGGAAACGTCAACTGCCTGGCTGACGGCCTCCCGCCCCCACCCCACCCCGGGCTAAGCTGGCCAACTTCCCTGCACCTTATGTGTCTGGGACCACCCTGACATAGAGTCCTGTTGTTTAGTGTTCCGCTTCCAGGTACTTCCTTGGGGGGAGGGGGGAATTTTACGTGCTGCAGTTCCTCGAGGGTCCTCCTTTCTCACAGCTATGCTGAGACCAGGAGACTGCTGGCACCACTCTGCCCTCAGCCCCCTGTCTTGCGCTGTGATTTTTCCATCTCTGCAACCCCATGTCAGCCTTCATTCCTTGGTCTCCCTCTACAGTGCCAGCTACCTGCTGCTCTCTCCCTCTCTCGCTACCAGCCCCTTCTTCCTTCCCTAGGTAAAAGGGACCCCTGACCATTAGGTCCAGTCGCGAACAACTCTGGGGTTGCGGCGCTCATCTCGCTTTACTGGCGAAGGAGCCGGCGTACCATTTCCAGGTCATGTGGCCAGCATGACTAAGCCGCTTCTGGCGAACCAGAGCAGCACACGGAAACGCCGTTTACCTTCCCACCGGAGTGGTACCTATTTATCTACTTGCACTTTGACATGCTTTCGAACTGCTAGATGGGCAGGAGATGGGACCGAGCAATGGGAGCTCACCCCGTCGTGGGGATTCAAACCGCCGACCTTCTGATCAGCAAGCCATAGGCTGTGTGGTTTAACCCACAGCGCCACCTTCCCTAGGGCTGGGGAAATTGGTGTGCAGACTGTGACGATACCGGTATGGGAGGTTAACATATGTGAGTGCTGGAAGGGAAATGGTTAAATAGGTTACCCAATCAGAACCCAGAGGGAGGGGGAAGGTGGAGTCAGAAGGAATATAAAAGCCCACTCTGGGGAAGTTGGGGGAAGTTGAGGTTGGTTGTTGGGTGGAGGTTCTGAGGGAGGTTTGAAGTGGGTGGTTGATTGGCAGTTGAGAGTCAGTTGGTCAGTGAGGAAAGAGGTATTAGTTCAGTTAGGTGAGGAACAAATAAGACAAATACAGTGGGACCTCGACTTACGATGATAATGCGTTCCGACGCAATTTTCGTAAGTCGAAAACATTCGTAAGTCGAATCCCCATAGGAATGCATTGAGCGAGAAAATTCGTAAGTCGAAAAAATCCTATTAAAGCGGCCGCGACTTCCATTCGTAAGTCGAAAAATTCGGTTGCGGTGGCCATTTTGTTTCTCCCGGAAGTCATTCGTAAGTCGAAAAACACATAAGTCGAATCGCTCGTAAGTCGAGGTCCCACTGTAAGTAATCTTGTAAATGTTATGAAACCACATGCGTTTTTATTCTGTACTAAATAAACATAACTTTGAGGTTACTATTTAAACCTGACTGGACTCAATAGATTTACCAGGTAGGCCCTGGTTGGTGGCAGCGGGAGAAGGGAGCGTGGTGGCACAGGGATCAATTGACGGTGAAACGTCCGGGGACCCTGTGTGATCGCCACACAGACCAAGACTGCTAGGCAGGTAGACTGGTTGCAGCAGCCCCATATTTGCCTCGTCTAGTCTGTGCCCGCTGTGCTCATCCCAGTATGATTGCTGGTGCTGGTGCTGTTACTGCCTCCTAGATTTTAGGGCCTGGAATCAAAATACACATTCCTATTTTCTCTCTCTCATTTTACTGCTGCTGGCAACATTTTGCCCCATCTATGACAGGGTCCCTCTCACACTGAAAAAGCGACTCCGTTAATTCTTTCTTTCCCCTCACCACTGCTGCTGACAACAATCTGCCCCTTAATATGACAGGGATTTGAGTAAAAAGTCTCCCATGTTATTTTTCTGGGCAGATAAGGCAAGTCAGTGGGATTTCCAAGGATTGGTGGTGGTTTTCTGGATTGCAGTTCAGAGTCAGTGGTTGGGTCGGGGCAAATCTGTATTACTGAATCAAGTGGGGGCACAACAATTTGCACTGCCTTCATTTTAATGCTCCAAAATGCTATTTAAATGCTAAGGCTGCAGTCCTGGGTGCACTTACCTGGGAGTAAACCCCATTGAACTCAATGGGTGTTACTTCTGAGTAGACTTGTGCTGTATGTATAATTATTAACCATTTACATCAAGGATTGCAAGTCAGTTCATTTACATCCGTCTCCAGATGTTCTTCCCCCTTATTGTAGTATGTGTGAAACAGTGATAAAGTGAGTCTTCCCTCCTGTTAGCGGTTGACTTCTTGGGGAAGAAAAGGACAGGTGGTGTCTCCTAGAAAGAGAACTTGGAATAGTGGGTCTCTGCTTGGTACGGCGCAAGAATTAAGTTGTGATTATCCCTTCCAAAGTGTTGTTTGCAGAACCTATGAGGTAGGAACAGGTGCCTTCAGTCAGATCCCTGCCCCAGTTCTGCTTATATTCTGGGTGCCTTTGGACAGTGGCTGTGGGCCACATGCAGGTCATTCAACGGCAGTTCTTATGTGTTCACATTAGCGTCATTCCATTTATTTATTTATCTATCTATCTATCTATCTATCTATCTATCTATCTATTAGATTTGTGTATATATACATAACATATTTTCCATTGCAAGTCAATTCTCTTAGGGCTTCCCAGTCCATTCCTCCATGGCATTCTTTTTTTTATAAAAAAAAAGCTTAATTCCCATTTTATTACTCTTCCACCGTTTGGAATCCACACCAGAATTTGGCCTAATGTATCCAGGCTGTGCTTATTTTGTATACCTGTGTGCACACACTTAAAAAATAAAAATCACTCAATGATCATGAGAACAAACATTGCTGGCCCTTAGCTATCATGTCTCATAATGGGGGAAACGGGAGGGGAGGGGTAATAGCCATTTCCATTTGGTTTTTAAAAATAATACATACATACATACATACATACATACATAGGTCTTGCATAAGAGTAAAAAGGTAAAGGGACCCCTGACCATTAGGTCCAGTCGTGTCCAACTCTGGGGTTGCGGCGCTCATCTCGCTTTATTGGCCGAGGGAGCCGGCGTATAGCTTCTGGGTCATGTGGCCAGCATGACAAAGCTACTTCTGGCGAACCAGAGCAGCGCACGCCATTTACCTTCCCGCCAGAGCGGTACCTATTTATCTACTTGCACTTTGACGTGCTTTCGAACTGCTAGGTGGGCAGGAGCAGGGACCGAGTAACGGGAGCTCACCCCGTTGCGGGGATTCGAACCGCCAACCTTCTGATCAGCAAGCCCTAGGCTCTGTGGTTTAACCTGGGGAGGAGTGAGTGGAAATGTAAAATAAAAAAATGGGATATCTGATGGTCCCTTGTAACTGTTAGCAGAACAGCCAGCCACACAACCATTTTCATTTATTTATTTCCTCCGAAAAAGAAGCCCTGGTGCCACTCCTCATGTAGGAATTAATGAGATCTAATTGCTGGCTGGCAGAAAAAAAGTTATGCCTGAACAGCACAGAGATTTAGAGGAGACTCCCTAAAAGACATCCCGGTGTTTTTGCACGAAGTGCCGTAGCTCACGGGCGGGGAGCCTGCGGCCCCCAAGTCCGTGGGTGACTGTTGGCAATGCTGGCTGGGGCCGAGGGGAGCCCCACAACTTTCACTGGGCTGGCGGCCTGCCCTGCCCAGACCGATGCTGTACCATTGCCCTCCAGACCAGTGTGCCTGCCAGCCTGTGTTGATGATACTATGTCCCCATTTGTGCACAAAATACGCATTCCTATTTTCTCTCTCTCCTTTTACTGCTGCTGGCAACATTTTGCCCCATCTATGACAGGGTCCCTCTCATGTTGAAAAAGTGACTCCGTTAATTCTTTCTTTCCCCTCACCACTGCTGCTGACAACAATCTGCCCCTTAATATGACAGGGATTTGAGTAGAAAGTCTCCCGTGTTGTTTTTCTGGGCAAATAAGGCAAGTCAGTGGGATTTCCAAGGATTGGTGGTGGTTTTCTGGATTGCAGTTCAGAGTCAGTGGTTGGATCGGGGCAAATCTGTATTACTGAATCAAGTGGGGGCACAACAATTTGCACTGCCTTCATTTTAATGCTCCTAAATGCTATTTAAATGCTAAGGCTGCAGTCCTGGGTGCACTTACCTGGGAGTAAACCCCATTGAACTCAATGGGTGTTACTTCTGAGTACTTGGATAAACTTGTGCTGTATGTATAATTATTAACCTATGGCAGTGATGGGAAAACCGGCTTCATGGTATGACCTGTGCAGTTTGGATAGCATAGGAGACGGTTGCCGTTGTGTAGGGTGCATAGGGTTGCTTGTGTGTGTGTGTGTGTGTGTGTGTGTGTGAGAGAGAGAGAGAGAGAGAGAGAGAGAGAGAGAGAGAGAGAGAGTGCATAATACTGGTGTTTGGGTGTGTTCTTAAAGGGCAGCTGTGCTTTCCTCATTCTCGCGTTAGGTATATGCAGGAGCACATGGAAAGCTCACGCCATAGACTTGGTCCGTGGCATAGTCTGCATTTATGGCTCTTTGTCTCTCTGGGATGGAGCTGCCTGCCCACCAGGAGTGCATGGGGGGGGGACGTTGCAGCTGGGCCCCTCCCTTTCTGCATCCCTGGCAGCGATGACGAGTCTTCCTGTGGTGACTAAGGAGCAGAACTGCGGGAGGTGCGGCTTCCTACAGGGTCGGGCGGGCGGGGCCAGTCTGGTTTCGGGGTTGGGATGATTGACGTCAGCACCTCCAAGGCTGGGCACTCTTCACCTGTTTCCAGGAGGCGGCAAGGCCCATGCAAGTGTTTGCCTGCTCCACAGAGGACTGTGTACATAGCCCTCAGCAGCTAACATGCTGCCTCCTGCAAATATTCGGGGAAGGCTTCTTGGTCAGGCAAGTGAGCTATACTAATGCCTGCTCTCTCCCTCCTTTCTCCCAGCTGTGCCACGGTTCAGGATGCAGCAGCTGATTCCCTGCCTGGGCTTGTGGCTCTTCTTCCAGCTCCCCTGCCTGAGCTCTGGGACACGTGTCGTCTACAAGGTCCAGGAGGAGCAGCCGCCCAACACGCTCATCGGCAGCCTGGCGGCGGACTATGGCTTCCCGGATGTGGGGCACTTGTATAAGCTGGAGGTAGGTGCCCCCTACCTGCGTGTGGATGGTAAGACTGGTGACATCTACACTACAGAGACCTCCATTGACCGAGAGAGCCTGCGAGAATGCCAGCAGCTGTTTCCAGGGGACCCGTGCTTTCTGGAGTTTGAGGTTTCCATCACGGACCTGATGAGCAATAGCCCACGCCTGCTGGAAGGTCAGATTGAGGTGCTGGACATCAATGACAACACACCCAACTTCGCCTCTCCCGTTATCACATTAGCCATTCCCGAAAACACCAATATTGGGACACTCTTCCCCATTCCGCTGGCCATGGACCGGGATGCTGGCGCCAACGGCGTGGCTTCCTATGAGCTCATGCCTGGTTCAGATGCCCAGAAGCTTTTTGGCTTGCAGGTAGCAGAGGACCAAGAGGAGAAACAGCCACAGCTGATCGTCATGGGAAGCCTGGACCGGGAGCAATCGGAGTCCTATGACCTGACTATCAAAGTACAGGACGGGGGCAACCCACCACGTGCTAGCAGTGCCTTGCTGCGCATCACCATCCTGGACATGAATGACAATGCGCCCAAGTTTGAGAAGCCCCTCTACGAGGCCGAACTCTCGGAGAACAGCCCCATTGGTCACTCCGTGCTACAGGTGAGCCCCTCCTTCCATGGGGAAATGGGGGGAACTAAACGGCTCTCAGGTGGGACTGGTGAATGAAAAGCAGGGCGAGGGGCGGGCTGTGTGAATCGAGGTTTAGAATGACTGGCGTTCTCAGAGGCCGTGCAGATATGCCGCTGCTTTCCCCAGCTAAATTTCCCTGCCATTTGACAATGGGGAGAACGGGAAGAGGGCGTGGGGAATGCAGAAGTGGCTTAGCAAGGATTTTCATGGGGGAATGAAAGCCGGCTTGAGTGGGAAGGGTAGAAAAAACACAGGTGTGTCTGGGACACACCGTCTTCAGCGCTGGCCCAACCCTGGCTGAGACCTCATCACTTCAGAATGGAGATGGCAAATGTGATGTTTGATTTATGCTCCTATTCACAATCCCTCAATATATATATGTATGTATTAGTACATCCAGGAGATGACTTAGGTCAGAACCTTTCCTCCTAGCTTAGGTGAAATTGGTGTGAATTCAGGCATTGAAAGTCATTCCTAGGATTTAGGGTTAGATAATTTAAATTCTAATTTTTTCACTCTTCTATCACTGGTGTATAAAGCAGCAGCCCAAGCCGAGGGTGTGAGCATTTGATTCCTGCTTCTTTTAGGAGAAGGGGCGGGGGTACCACCTTCCACCTTGCGTGTGAAGGTGATACCTGGAATTAACATTTCACATCAGGGCCCTCCATCCATCCAGTACAGCAAAATGATAAGCAAGAGGAGCAAACAAGAACAGAAATGTCTGGTTGTAAGAGAAAAGCCAACATTAGGCAGACCTTTTAAAAAAGGCAAACAATGAGTATGGGGGTGATTTCTTGGAATAAGGCACAGCTTTGAGAAATGAGTCATCTGTGGCCAAGGTGGCTAGCAAACTCTGTTACTGCTGCTCCTGTTGCTTAATAAAGTCCTTCTACCTGGTTACCTGGCAGGAGGGAGGAGAGCCTATGAGGGGCCATTGGCTTTGGCTGCAGCCAATCGCCATCTGGTTTCTCCACCTTCCCTTCCAGAACAATCTCATACAATGTGTCTGGATTGGCTCCCCTCCCTTTCGAATGATTTCCATTAAATTGTAAACTATTATATTAAACTGTGAAATCCGTGTTTATAAAGTGATTTTCATGTGTTGTTCACGGTGTGCCGTGTGCATTTTCGCAGAAGCTCTTTCAATCATTCTGTTAGGTATTTTGTAAAACAAATCTTTTTCTGTCTAGATGTAACACCTGAAGTGGCTTAAGTTACTGCAGGTAAACTTTCTCCTTCAGACACAATATAAGATCTTGGGCATATATGGAATTGTGTGTAGCAAGAAGAGGAAGGGTTGGGTGGTTGCATTTCACCATTTTTCTTTCTTGCATTTGTTGTTGCTGATGCTCTTGCTGTGGCCCTGCTTGGCTAGTTTATATCTTCTCCGTGTTTATAATTAAAGCCAATTGCTGAATATCCATTTTCTGATGACAGCAGAGAGACATGTTGTCTTGTCAGTAAGGCTGTGTTGTTGTTATGCCACACTGCTGCTATTTCACAGCCCCCTTTGTTGTCTACTGAGTGGTGCAATCTTATACCTGCCTATTCAGAAGATGCTTGATAGCATCAGGTCAGATGAGTTATCTTTTATTTTAATGAGTAACTGATCGGGCAAAGATGTACCCTTGGGACAGTCCGACCATGCACCTGCCAGTGTGAGACTCACTGTTTCCTGTAGGTTTTACTGACAACCCTGAGTCCTGATTTTCGGAGCTGATACCCCAGTCTAATGAACGCAAAAGGAATGTGTGTATTCTCCCAACCCAAGAGGCACATACAGATCTGTGGTTGCCTCACCTTAAAAAGGATGTTGAAGAGTTGAGAAATGTAAGGGAAAGGGCAGCCAAAAGGATCGCAGGTGTGAAACACCTGTCCTATGAGGAAAGGTCCCGTGATTTCAAGCTCTTTAGCTTAGAGAACAAGCAAGTGAGAAGGTAGTATGGCAGACGTTAATAAAACTATGCATTGTATGGAGAAAGGTTTTTGTCCCTCTCTCACAGGCATAGGCAAACTCGGCCCTCCAGATGTTTTGGGACTACAACTCCCATCATCCCCAGCTAACAGGACCAGTGGTCAGGGATGATGGGAATTGTAGTCCCAAAACATCTGGAGGGCCGAGTTTGCCTATGCCTGCTCTCTCATAACACTTGAACTGGGTGTTGGAAAATTAGGAGAGATAAAAGAAAGCACTTCTTCACGCAGCATGTAATTAAACTATGGAACTCTCTCCCCTCGTATTGATCTTGGGTTTGCCCCTTCTCAGCTAGGGAGTCATTCAATGGTTTATGCAGTAAGGACTTTCTTTGCAGAAAGCCTTTGGCACAGCCCCACTTCTTTCTGTTGCTCAGAGTCAGGGACCCGCTGGGTGGTTTTTGAATTGGTTTTCTTGGTGAATTCTTTGCATACCAGAGTGGAAGAGGTGGCCTCTCAGCTAGACCAGCCAAGCCAGTTCCACCAGAAAGAGAAATGCCTCCTGTCAGTCTCAGGCAACACCTGGGCTTTTGGCCAAGACCTGAAAGAACTGAGGAGCCTAGCAAGCTTCTGCAGGAGTCATGGGATGTGGGCTACAGAGTTAGCTGGGGCATTGTTGTATGTGCAGTTGGGGCACTTAGAAGACAGTGTTTGGGTGTATCAGGTATGGATTGTGGGTGTCATCTTTGACTAACAGAGGACTTGAATGGCAGGAAGTAGTAATAGTGGTTATTTAATCGGGACAATTTGCGTGTAGTGATAAACCACGTTTGATGGCTTATTGGGACGGCCAGATCACTCTGGCTTTGCTCCTCCCTTGGTGGAAGTGGGAGTAGGAAGCCATGAAGCCTTTGCTTGTCATTACCAAGGTTGCGGTTTGCTTCTCCCTAACAAACCATGATCAGCAAGTCAAGAGCAAACCATGACTTCATGCTGGCTAATGATTGTGGTTTGTTAGGGAGAACCACAATCCCAGATTTGTAATGCTGCAATGACAGGCAAAGGCCTTATGGTTTATTGCTGCTGCTTGCACTAGAGGAGGAACAAAGTAGGGAGTGATCCGGCAGCATTCATTAACACACTGCTCAATAACCCTGACTTACTGCTACATATTAAGGAGGCCATTTGTTGCATTTTACCACGCCATTTCTCAAACGTGGGCATTATCTCATTTTATCCTCCCCACAACAACCCCATGAAATTGAGTTAGGTTGAGAAAAAAAAACTGGCCCAAGATCACCTGGTGAGCTACTGTGTACAGTTTTGGCCATCTTAAAAATGTTATAACAGAGTTGGAAAATGTGTACAAAAGGCCAACCAAAGGATTGTAGCATCTTCCCTATATATTTGGGTTTGGGGTTTTTTAAATAAAGAACTTGTTGTTTTAGAGAAAAGGAGACATGATTATGTCTTGTGTGCAGATAATATATGGAGATATATTTCTGTCTGCTTCCCAGAACACTAGAAAGCAGGGCCACCCAATAAAAGCTATAGCTCAGCTAGTATATTCCAGACAGACAAGGAAGAACACACAATGCCTGCCTTGTAATTCCTCCATCATAGGGTGTGGATGGCCACTGCGTCACAGTCGCTTTAAAAGGGGATTGCACAAGTTCATGGAAGACCAGTTTATCAGTTAGAAGAGCCACCTGGAACCTCCATGTTCAGAGGCAGTGTATCTCTAAATGCTAGTTTCAAAGGGGCAAAGTTTGCATCTGGCTGGCCACTGATGGAAATAGGATGCTGAAGTAGGTAGAGCTTTGGTCTGATATAGCAAAGTTCTTTAATTTTTCTTACTATTTATGGATGAGAAAGGATATGAACAGATCCAAAGCTGTAGAGCCTACACTACAGCATCTCCTTCAATGCTTTTATGACAAGACAAGGCATGCTTCATGCTTGCAGGGTTGTTTTGTGTTTTGTTAGTAGCAGGAGTGGAACAGCCCAGAGCTATGTGAAAAATAGTGATTCGTGGAGGTAGACTCACACCTAAGATTAAAGATGAGGGAGCCTCTGAGCACATCTTCAGTCTAGGAGCACCATTCATACAAGAATGCACTCATGGCTTTCCCTCGCTGTCTTTCATTTAGACAATCAAATTCAGATTGGGGAAAAGCAACCCTTTTCGTTGTTGTTGCTGTTGTTCTACAGTTAGGAGTCAAAAACCCTTGCCAGCCAATTACAAATCACCATTGTAGATCCTGATGTACTTTCTGCCCACCGCTATTATAGACAACAGTGCTATAAAAGTCTCAGTGTGAAACTTTTATTGGCGATCAAGAAAAATATTGGTAGCTTTTGGAATTTTGATGGGGATGGCTCCCTTTGGCTTGCATCTTGCCCAGTGAGAAGCAGCTGTAGTGAACTAGTGCTCTTGGTGTTGGTGTGATTGATTTCAGTTGACGTCACACGATGTGATACAACACTTTGCAATGGCTGAAGTGTTCTATCATCTCCTTGGTGCAAGGGATAGTTGGGGCACATTCTTAAGGTCAGCCAGGGGCGTAGCAACGGGGGGCGAGGGGGCGGGCTGCCCCGCGTTCCACCCCAGAGGGGGGTGACACTTTTTTTAAAAAAAAATTAATTTTTTTTAAAAAAAATTTTTAATTTTAACTTCATTGAAAAAAAGAGATAATAGACACACACACAACCACCCACACCTCACAAAGTGGCACCATCAGAGGGGGGTGGCACTTTCTAATTTTTTTATTTTTTTTATTTTTATCATTTTTTTAAATTATTTTTTATTTTAACTTTATTGAAAAAAAGAGATAATAGACACACACACACACACAAAAACCCCACACCTCACAAAGTGGCACCATCAGAGGGGGGTGACACTTTTATTTTTATTTTATTTTTATTTTTTACATTATTATTATTATTATTATTTAACTTTATTGAAAAAAAAGAGATAATAGACACACACACACAAAACCCCCACACCTCGCAAAGTGGCACCATCAGAGGGGGGGTGACACTTTTTATTTTTTTTTAATTTTTTAAAAATTAAAGTGGTGGGGGGGGTGTGACAAAAAAAATTCCGCCCCGGGTACCACCTGGGCTTGCTACGCCTCTGAGGTCAGCAAGCTCAGTTTTCTCAGGCATAATTTATCTAGGTTCCTGCTCACCACTTCCTTTTCTCATTGCAGGTGAAGGCCAATGATTCTGACCAGGGTGCCAATGCTGAGATTGACTACTCCTTCCACCAAGCTTCAGATGTGGTTCGCCGGTTGCTGCGCCTGGACAGAGCCACTGGACTTATCACTGTTCAGGGTCCCGTTGATCGTGAAGACATCAATGTGCTCAAGTTCTCCGTGTTGGCCAAGGACAAAGGGGCCAACCCCAAAACTGCCCGTGCCCAGGTGGTGATTAGTGTCAGGGATATGAATGACAACGCTCCATCCATTGAAATCCGTGGTATTGGCTTGGTCACCCACCAAGATGGCATGGCTAATATCTCAGAAGATGTGCCGGTTGAGACACCTGTGGCTCTGGTACAGGTGTCTGATCGGGATGAAGGCGAGAATGCTGTTGTGACCTGTGTGGTGGCTGGCGATGTACCTTTCCAGTTGCGACAAGCCAGTGACACCGGAAGTGACAGCAAAAAGAAGTATTTTCTCCAGACCACAACGCCACTAGACTATGAGGCCGTGAAAGAATACACCATTGAGATTGTGGCTGTGGATTCTGGCAATCCACCTCTGTCCAGCACCAACTCTCTCAAGGTGCAGGTGGTGGATGTTAATGACAATGACCCAGTTTTCAGCCAGAGCTCAACAGAGGTATCTTTCCCAGAAAATAATTCCCCAGATGACTTGGTGGTAGAAGTGAGTGCTACTGATGCAGACAGCGGGTCCAATGCTAAGCTGGTGTACTCCCTAGTGACAGAGCCTTCATCCAAAGGCATATTCTCCATTGATCCAGAGTCTGGTGCAATCCGGGTTAAGACTGTCCTGGACCGTGAGCAGCGAGAACGCTATGAATTCTTGGTGGTCGCAGCGGACAAGGGCAGCCCTAGCCGGAAGGGGACAGCCTCTGTTGCCATCAACGTCATGGACCGCAACGACAATGACCCAAAGTTCATGCTAAGTGGCTACAACTTCTCTGTCATGGAAAACATGCCCCCTCTGAGTCCCGTGGGCATGGTGACCGTAATCGATGCAGACAAAGGGGAGAATGCCTTCATTCAGCTCTCAGTAGAGCAGGACAACGGGGACTTTGTTATCCAGAATGGTACTGGCACCATCCTCTCCAGCATTTCCTTTGACCGCGAGCGGCAGAGCACTTACACCTTCCGACTGAAAGCTGTGGATTCAGGTGACCCACCCAGGTCTGCCTACGTGGGGGTGACCATCAATGTGCTTGACGAAAACGACAACGCTCCTGTCATCATTTCTCCATCCAACGCCTCCTACAAGCATATCCAGCCACACACTAGTCCTGGGCAGCAGGTCATGAGTGTCGGAGCCGAAGACATTGACTCCGGGATCAACGCTGAGCTGCAGTACAGCATCATGGGTGGGAACCCCTTTGAGCTCTTCAAGATTTCGCCCCAGAGCGGAAACATCACCTTGGAAAAGGAGATCCTCCGCAAGCACCACGGGCTTCACCGCCTGGTGGTGCGCGTCAATGACAAGGGCAAGCCGTCTCGCCACGGCACCGCTCTGGTCCATTTCTATGTCAATGAGACCCTGACTAACCGCACGCTGCTGGAGACTCTGGTGGGACACAGCCTGGACACGCCCATCGACATTGACATCGCTGGCGACCCCGAGTACGAGCGCAGCAAGCAGCGCAGCAACATCCTCTTCGGGGTCATTGCGGGCATCGTAGCCGTCACTCTGGTCATTGTGCTGGTTGTGCTGGTGCGCTACTGCCGCCAGAAGGAGGCCAAGAGCGGCTACCAGGCGGGCAAGAAGGAAACCAAGGACCTGTACGCTCCCAAGCAAGGCAACAAAGGCAACAAAGCCAAGAGCAAGGTCAAAAAGAACAAATCCCCCAAGCCGCCCAAACCAGCCGAGGACGAGGAGGAAACGGGCCTGCAGAAATCCCTCAAGTTCAACCTGATGAACGACTCGGTCAGCGACAGCCCCCGCATCCACCTGCCCCTTAACTACCCCCCTGGCAGCCCTGACTTGGGCCGCCACTACCGCTCCAACTCCCCCCTGCCTTCCATCCAGCTCCAGCCCCAGTCGCCATCTGCCTCCAAGAAGCACCAGGTGGTGCAGGACCTGCCGGCCACCAATACATTTGTGGGCACAGGGGACAGCAATTCCACAGGCTCGGAGCAGTACTCAGACTACAGCTACCGCACCAACCCTCAGAAATACTCCAACAAGCAGGTAGGAGAGCTTGTCCTGCACCCTCCCAGAACCCCCTCACGCCGCACCCGGGCCATATGGACAGAAGTGTGGGAGTGACCCGGACTCCGCCCACCCTGAACGAATGGACCTTGACCCCTTGGCATGTTGCAGGCCGGAGCCTGCAGGTGTCCAGGTGCCACTTGCTCAGGAAAGGACTGCTCAGGGAAGAGGCTTCCTGCCAGCCTAGCCGGTGGAGGGAATAACTGTGTGGGAGGCGGGAGGAGACGTTCTGGCTGCAAGGAACAGGAGCTGGCAGGTGGCATCTGGGGGGGGAGCAAGCATGCCACTTGGGAGGGGCGCAGGTCCACTGGCGGGTGGGGTCTCTGCTGGAGCCCTTTAACGGAGCCCTCCATGTATGGTGCTTGCTGAAATAAAAAAAGGGCCGGAAGGCATGCATTCTGGGTCTTCGCATATGTGTCCCAGGCTCCAGCCGCTCTTCCACTCACAAATCTCATACCTCGGGCAAGACGCAGAAATGCCTATCCCAGTTCTGCCGCAGAGCCTGATGACACAAGAGCCTCAGCGTGTCTGAGGACGCAGGGTAAGGAAGGCAAGTATCTTGAGCGGGGGGGGGGGGCACAAAGGGGGTGGCTGCAAGGCTTCTGCATGTGGAAATGGCACCTGCCTCCCCAGCTGGGGCTTCTCTGCTGCTTTGAGCACGCCTCTGCTCTGAGGGCTATCTGTGCATGCGTTGGGATACATCTGTGGAGTACAAGAAAGAGGTTAGCTTTGAGCGCATGTAGGGCACAGAGCTTTCTGCTTCTGTCTTCCTTTTTTTTGTTCTTGCTGTGTTTGAAGCAAGGGCTGGTATCTGCTGAAATAAGAGATTCTGAACTGCACGACAGGGTACTTGGCAGCTTTGGGAGCACAGGAGAGGGAGATCTCCGGCTTGCAAACTGGTTAATGCACCGGGAAAGACCGTAGGCGGTGTGGCTTCCGTAGGCTTTGTCCTTTTCTGCGTGTGCGCTTCAAGCTGGTGACCTGCAGAGGGTTTTTCTGTGCAGGGTTCTGCAACCGATCCAAAGTATTGAGAGGAGGGGGCTTGTCTCCCTGATACTGTGCCATGTTCCCCTTCCATCCAGACTTGTATGTCCTCAGGGTGAAAAGGTGTTTGCCTATTGAAGGGCTGCAATAAAATACCCGTTGCTAGTGAGCATGTCGTGAAGTGTGAGTGTCTGGCTGTTGTACCACAGCCTCTGGGGCAGTGGAGGAGAAGGGAATGAGGAGGAGGAGGAGGAGGGAAGGACTTTCCTTCCAGAAGTCATTTTGCCACTGGTATTCTCCTGTTCCTTTTTTGTTTGTAATTTAATATGGCCTGTTTGTGTATTTTTATTATTATTATTTCATATGGTATGTTGGGCAGGGAAAGGGGAATATGGAGGGGGGGGAATCACATTAAATCATGCTTCTTTTTTAAAAGAATACCACATGAACAATATTTGGAATAATGCTATAGCATTATCCCAACGGGACCTACTATTTTTAAAAAATAAATAAATAAATAAAACCCCAGTTGTTTCCACACACATGCATTTCTCTTTAACCAAACAAACGGGTTTAAATCACAGTAGTGACTTTGTATGCACTCATAACAAACTGTATTTTCTGCAAAAAGGAAATCCTTATAAAAAGAATTTTTTGAGAGCTCCAGTTTTTGGCACGAGGCATTATTGCTGCATTATCAGTGTATAATCTAGATAGCATTATTTTAATCCAAAGAATTGTTTGTATTGCTTCTCACACCCATTTGGGGCTCAGAACAACAGGGATTTCAATTTTTTATATCCTGCCTTTCCTCCAAGAAGATGAAAGCAGCCTATATGACTCTCCCTGGCCCTGTGACATCTTCACAACCACCCTTAGAAGGAGATTAAGCTGAGAGATATTACCTGGTCTAAGGTCACCCAGGGAGCTTCATGGCTGCGTGGGGATTTGACGCTGAGACTCCCCAGTCCGACACCGTGGTCAATACACCACGCTGTATTTTTATGGGCGCCCTAAGTATTTGATTTTCTTACATAACCAGCAAATCTGCCAAACATCTGTAGGGTTAGTTTTGCAGTACGCACACGGCAGATTTGCAGCACAGTTTGCTCAGGGGTAGAAGTGTCCCTGCTGAGAACGTAAACAGCTTTAACAACACATTGTTGTAAGCCAAAGTGTCTTAAGAACTTTTTGTTGAAGTGTAGTATATGTAAATGTTCCAAATAAACGCACAAGTGTTTTAATTCTTTTTACTAGCCACATTTAAGGATACAGAGGTTGCTAATTTTTATATAGGTACTGTCAATCTTTATCTGAAAAACACACCTGCAGGTCCAATTCCCATTTTAGGTAAAAGGTAAAGGGACCCCTGACCATCAGGTCCAGTCGTGTCCGACTCTGGGGTTGCGTGCTCATCTCGCTCTATAGGCCGAGGGAGCCGGCATTTGTCCGAAGACAGCCTCCGGGTCATGTGGCCAGCATGACAAAGCTGCTTCTGGAGAACCAGAGCAGCACACGGAAACGCCGTTTACCTTCCCACTGGAGCGGTCCCTATTTATCTACTTGCACTTTAACATGCTTTCGAACTGCTAGGTGGGCAGGAGCTGGGACCGAGCAACGGGAGCTCACCCCGTCGCAGGGATTCAAACCGCTGACCTTCTGATCAGCAAGCCTGTGGTTTAACCCACAGCGCCACCTGGTCCCTTATTCCCATTTTACCTTACACTTAAAAATGGTTCAGCCTCTGTTGCAATGGTATATACCCTTTTCAATATTTCCAAAGTCATGTTGTGGCTCCTATACACACTCGCTTGGGAGTACCGGTAAATCCTTTAGAGGATAATTTCTGAGTTGGCCTGCATAAGGTTGCTGTGTTTGTTTCCTTTTTATGTTATATCATGTTTGGACGTTAAGAACCCCATCCCTAATGTTGGTAGCTCTGTAATTATAGCAGCAAAAGGTAAAATTATATTGATCATCACAGTATCTGCTCAATTTTTTCTTTACCATCCCCAAAACAATACTTATCCTAGTTATTGAGAAATATTTAGCGCCCAAATTTTAGACTATAGTGCTGGTGATATTAGGGGCACTCCCAGAGCCAAAATCCATTTATATTTCCCCCAGATGTTTACAGTTGCAGACTTAATTACATGATTCTTTAATCATGTTCTCTGTCCCACTCCCCAGGTCTATCCCTGTTTCCTCTACTACCTGACTCCCACCAAAAGGATAAAACCATTAAAATGGCAGCATAGTAATAATTGTTGCTGTGCTGAGAAGTCTCAAGCCATCCTTGGATACCAATTACTGTGAATTTTCTAAGCTAATTCTTGTGTCCCTCACCCTCCAATGGAATGATGGATTAATTAAGTGGATTTGAATCCTCTTAAGTGGTTTTTTTTTTTTAGGGTCATAGGTAGGGAGAGGGTTAGGGTTAGCTTTCATTTTAACAACCGGAAGCCTTCCTATCCAACAAAAACACTTCCCCCAACTGGTTAAACCGACTTAACCATATTTTTTGCTCTATAAGGCACACCTGACCATAGGACGCACCTAGTTTTTAGAGGGGGAAAAAACCATTTTTTTGAGGATCAGTTCAAATTTATGTAGCTTCTTTTGCAAAGGAGAAAAGCCCCATTTTTTGAGGATCAGCTCAAATTTCTGCAGCTTCTTTTGCAAAGGAAAAAAAGCCCCATTTTTGGAGGATCAGCTCAAAGTTGTTGAGCTTACTTTGCAATGGGAAAAAACCCTGTTTTATGGGGTTTTAACTCACAGTTCTGCAGCTTCAGGAAGCCATTTCTACAGTTTGCAGACAGATAATCTAAACAGCCAGTCACATGTCGCTGGGGAAACAGCCTCCCTCTGCAAGGGGGCGGGGCTGGAATCTCTCTCCCTTATCTCTCTTCCCGATGGTTTGCTGAGCAGCTGCTCAGCGGGCTTCCTTTCAACACCCCCTTCTATCTCTTTTTTTTTTAAAAAAAGCACGATCTGCTTTTGCCCCTGGGCAGTTCAGCTCCAGGGACCACACATTCGCTCCATAAGATGCACAGACATTTCCCCTTACTTTTTAGGAGGAAAAAAGTGCGTCTTATGGAGCGAAAAATACGGTAGCTCATTAAGTAAGGGGTCTATCTTGTCTTTAAACAACCACCAACAAAGGCACTCATTTGATTACAGGCAACTCCCCATTTGTGCAGGGTTTGCGTTCCAAGGCACCATGCACGCCGGTGGGATGTATGTAAGCCGCCACCCACCACCCGCCTCGCTCTGCCCCTGCCTCAAACGTAGTCAAATGGGGAAGAGTACTGGGGTGAAGAGGTGGGGGTAGCTGTGGTTTTCTTTTCCTGTTAAGGCGTGTCTCATAGTAGTTGTTGTTTAAACTGTTTTTATAAGTGCAATTGTTTTAACTGTTTTTTACATATGTAGCTGTTTTATATTTGCTTTTATGTAGACCATTTCGCCACGCCTCATAGAAAGCAATTCCTGAAATGAAATGGTAACAGCATAATAATAAAATTGCACAAAGGACCGGCCCATTTGCACACAGCGCAAGGGGAGGCAGAGACTCTCTGCAACATGGATGGGATGGGGGAAGGAAGAGATGGCGGCCTACACTTAATCCCAAAGTAGCAGCAGATAGGATACCCTCGAAAACTTTATGTTGGTTTAAGTCTGGATGGAGATTGTGCTGGAGAAGGAGGAGCAGAAAATTGGTGGGGGTGGACAGACACATGAAACTGCCCGCCGTGTGGTCATCAGGATTACAAAAAGGGAAGTCTACACCATGAAAGATCCCTGAAATGAGATGAGCGTATATTTATATAGTGATACCGGTACTAAAACAAACAATATATTTAATGATTCAAGAGCAGACTTGCTTAAGAGAAAAAATACTCAGAAATGTAATAAACTAATTCAAAGAGGTATAAATAACTCAAGAAAACCTTCCAAATAACTCCAGATAACAAGAAATAACTCAAGATAAACTTCCAAATAACCTTGACGGGTTGCCGGCTAAGATTCTCGTTTCACTGTTATGATCTATCAGTTTCCTCAGAAGGAAAAAAATACATTTATATAAGTCAAAATAGTTTGTTTGCTATTAAATCTAGGGGGAGGATTAAGGAAACTTCAAAAAAAAACTCCCAAACAGTAAGTGGTAATTGTCCAAACTTGGAATTCTAATTTTGCTTCATCCAAAAGGTTAAAAACCTAAACTCAGGTTATACAATACAATATCCTTTATTAGGCATAACAGACCACATGTTATCAAACAGACTCTATATACAAATTGTGCAAAATACGAGCTTGACAGAACAAAACTTATACCAATCAAATCCTTAACTTCAGAATTCCAGACTCGTCCACACAAGTAACTCCGAATTTCTCACAATGACCCTTTGTTAAAAAATCAATTTGTATATAATACGGCAATACAACACTACCACTTCCCCATCCAATTAAAAACCATTAAATCTCTTTGTAATGACCCAGTCTTTCTAGATGGACAGCACTCAAAAATTCAGCTACTATAAGAGTAATTTGATCATTACTGTCCGAAAGCAGGTTCTGTACCATTGGAGGCATAGAAATCAGCCTGTCGCGTTGTAAGGTCTCTAATAATTGTCTTCTTGCATAAATGCCAAAATCACAAGAAAAGAAAATATGCTCCAAAGTATCTGGTTCCTGTTTACTACATTTGCAGAGACGCTCAGATCTTGGGAGAGCTAAATATCTTCCTCTCACCATCATAGATGGTTCAAAACTCAGGTTCAAAAACAAGCTCCATAGCTTGTAAAACACGTCGACAAGGGGCTATGGAAGCTCACACGATCTTATTGTTACAAAGCTCTTGCAAAAACTGTTGTGCTACTTAACTGAAGCACCAGCAGGAAAAGAACTGTATCAGAAATTGCCACTGTTATTAGGCCCCACCAGACTGCTGACCAGTGGCTGTGGGGATGCAGCAGCCCCTGAGAGCAGCACTGTGGGGTTCAGCAGCACCCCTTCCTCGCTCTGTGCCAGCTGTGGCAATGGTTCACCTTCTCTCCCCTCTCCTGGACCAAGGAGGGCAGGTGGCACAGGGCGGCTGTTGCTTCCTCATCCATCTACTAAAGCTGGCAAGTGTATGGCCGTTCCGAGGAGGAGGAGGAGGAGGAGGAAGCTGCTCCTGCCCCGTCCCATTTTCTTTGAGAAGTCCAGCAGGGTGATTCAGCTCAGTGGGGATATGCAAAGAGAATGTGCCCTCCTCTCTTTTGCACACCCTTTCTGGGTATTAGGGTGACGAAAGGTTGGGCCTGTGATCTAGATTTCCCCTTCCATCTTGCATTGCATTGGATAAGCTCTTCATAAGTGCCTCAGCATCCCATCCTGCCTTCAGTCTGTGCAATGGAGAGCAATGGCTGGAAGGAGGAGGGAGGGCGAAAGGGACCCTTTGCTACTGTTCCATCCTGCTGAGGATGCTAAGGAGAATAGAGTTTATGTTTGGGAGAGCAAGAGCAGCGTGGGGAGGTTCGGGAAAGTGGCAGACAGCAGGTGGGTTAGAGTACACCTTTCTAAACACTTGCATTGGATATTTTCTAGGTTTTCAAAAGTGTCCACAGAAAGTGACAGCATTAAAATCCCTAGCCATAATTATGTCATGTTTAATTATTATTATTATGTTATTACCAGTATTTATGTATTATATTTATATCCCACCGTTCCTCCAAGGTGCATGGTTCCTCTTTCTCCCCATTCTATCCCCACAACAACAACCCTGTGAGGTAGGTTAGACTGGCCAAGGTCACCCGGTGAGCCTCACAGCTGAGCAGGGATTTGATCCCCTGCCCCCCAGGCCCTAGTCCAATCCTCTAGTGACCCCATCACACCGGCTGTCATTTGTGACATTGACCAATCATGTTCATTAAGCCAAAAATCCTTCTAAGAACTAGGGGGATGGCAGAGAATATGCAAGCCATGGGAGAGTGCTGACTCTGCTCTCTTGCCCTCATTCTGGTGCGTGTACAAAAGCAGGTGGGGATGGAACAAATGTAAGGGGTCTGGGGTCTTGAATCGAGAAGTCTGTCCATAGGGTCCCAGTGCACCACCAGAGAAGCCCTCAGGAAGAGAGGGTCTCCAACTTCATCTCTAATGTGTTGCATAGCTGTCAACTCTCGGATTTGAAAATAAGGGATTTTTTCAAACATTTGGATTTGAAATAAGGGAGTTTGCCGCCAAAAAAGGGAGGGTTGACAGCTATGATGTGTTGCAGTAGTGCCCTAGTAAAAGCCCAGAATGGTGTTGCAGCTTGGCACTCTGGCCATAGCATATGACGCAAGGAACTCCAAGTTTGGTTCCTCATTCTGAGCAACTCATCCATGACAGAAGATGCTAAACAGCTGCCTGCTTTGCCTTCCCTCAAGCTCACTTCATCATATCATTTGCCCATTTTGGAACCTGACCATGGAAAAACCACCAACTCAAGGCTTGATCTAAAAGCCTGTGAGCATCTGGTTCAAACACCTGCAGAATGATCAGGCTGCTTGTGGAGTGCCCTCCTGCCCATCCCTTCTCCTGATTCCAAAGGACCAGTATCTTGCCAGGTCCCTGGTGCATCCATTTCTACCAGGAATACCACTGGGATTTAATCCCCAGCATTTCCAGTAGAAAAACGATGGTTTTCCGCTCAGTTTTGGCTTGGAGAAGGCCCTCTGGAGATCTTTCTCTAGAACCTGATCAGCACCCCTTTGGTTCATTATCTCCTTTCTTTGGAACATGATTGTGAGCCTGTTTGGACTCTGCCTCTAGTGGTTCCTGACAGTTTACTCAAACTCCATTAATCTATGGGTTTACATTACTCCCAAAAACATAATGGATGCAGCCCCAACTGGGCCCCAGACTCTACAGGAACAGATCATCACCAGGCAGAAAACTAGTTGTTCTAAGACAAGATTCCTAACTGCAAGCAGAAGACTATCAGAAAACCATTGTAGCACAAGCCAGGAACTCACAGCCCCAAATGCCTTCACATGACTGTTTTAATAGCACCCAAACAAACTGACATAGTTTTATTGCCTAGTGCCAAGCTGTTGTCTATGCTGAAGCCTGAGACCTGTCACATGGACAAGATTGAATTGGTTCTAGCACTATGGAGATAAGATCTCGACTGGGTACCTCCGTTCCTGAACAGGAAAGCCCACTTCTCCATCCTGGAAGGCTTTCTTGGCTGCCTTTATGAAGATTTTTGAACCACCTAAGGCCTGCCAGAGCAGCACTTTGCCGACTTATGTCACTCACTGGTCAGGTTCCACTTATGTGGCTCCATTCTAATCCCTTACAGGGGATATCAGCAACCAGAGATTAAGGATGAATTGGCTGCTGTGAAACCCATCACTGAGTTAATGAGCATGCCTCTGTATTGACACCTCCAAGAGCAGAAGCATGGGGGCATGGCCAATGAGGTCTTATGGGTGTGGCCAGTTCTGGTTTTCTCTCCGCCCGGCTCCCTTGCAAAGATACTACAGATACAGCCAGGATACAACTGCTGCCACAGTTGCTTCTCTGCAGGAAAGAAATATGTGCGGCCCCCACCTGTTCTGGTTCTCCCCCTCTTCTCCTCCTTTGCAATGAAACAGTGGATTATTTTTTTTATACCTAAGTGTTGTGCCTTGGTTCAGAGTTGACATCACAATTTCTAGTGTGTGTTCAAGTCAAAGAAACCATACATTACTCAGAAGCAGGCCCCAATGAATTGCCACCTCATAAGCTTGTACAGAATTGCACCTTGAGTAGGTTAGTCATAAAGGTGCCCCACAGGCACTGTATGGGAGGATACAGTGATCTTAGTAATATAATAATAATAATAATTTTTTATTTGTACCCCGCCCATCTGGCCGGCTCTCCCCAGCCACTCTGGGCGGCCTCCAACAGACATTAAGATACATTAAAATATAGTCATTTCTACATCATCTTTCCAGAATGTGGAATAGGGAGAAGGGATATTAAGTGGACCAGGAGCTGGGAGACCGGGATTCAAATCCTCACTCAGTCATGAAGTTCACTGTCTGACTTGGGCCAGTCTCTCAGCCTAACAAACCCCACGTGGTCGTTGTGAGGATAACATGGGGGAAAGGAGACCCATGACCATAGCTGTCAACCCTCCCTTTTTTTGCGGGAAACTCCCTTATTCCAATGCCGTTTCCCGCTGCTATCCCGGATTGTTGATATCCCTTAAATTTCCCGGATTTCAAAGGAAGCAGCTCCTCTCCCTCCCTGCCGGCCAGGGAGGCTCCTCAGCTGCGTTGCTCGGCTGCCAATAAGGAGTCTGAGACCGACTGGGGGCGGAGCTTGCATGCCTTGTGCAGCCAGACCCTCACGCCCAACCAGACAGACAGCCTGCCTGCCGTCCACGCGCTCGCTCTTTCGCTCACCCGTTCGCGCGCAGCCTCTGGAGCGCAGGGTGGCGAGGCTACTTGGTGCCATTGCACCGCCCACGCGGCATCCCTTATTTTCAAATCCGAAAGTTGACAGCTATGCCCATGACTGCCACCCTGAGCTCCTTGGAGGAAGGGTGGAATGGACACAAACCCAATAATGATTAAAAGAAATGAGAATTGCAAATTTCCAGTCTTCCTGCCCCTGGTTTTGAATTGGGGAGGTGGGGGGGCAGGTTTGGAATCATTAAGCAAACAAATGAAAACAGCAACCCAAAACCGAAAGGAAAAATGATCTGGTCCACATGCTGGGATATGCAGACCTAGAAACCTAAGACTTTATAGGTAGCTCTTCAGCAAATCCAACATGTGCCTTGCCTGTTGCAACAGGCTTGCCTGGGTGTGGTGTGCAAGAAGAGACTGCAGTCCGTCCACAGTGTTCTTGTTTGAACCATCCTGCCTTTCGTAATGCAATTTAAATTTGCCCAAGTGTTCCATACCCTTTTTTATCCTTAGAAGCCTTTAAAATAGATTGCAGTGCAATTTCAGCAAAACAGGGAAAGGACCAACACCTTCAAGACCAGCAGGTTTATTAGTGCATAAACTTTTGGAGGCTAAAGTCCACTTCGTCCGATGCATCATTTGTGCTAAACCGTGAACGTTTATGTAACAAGACACTTGCAAACAAATACACAGGGAAAGACAACAAAGCCACTTTGCGGCCAGTCCTGCTCAGTTACACAAAAAGGCAGCAAGGGAGCTCAGAGAACAAGCACACTCCTAAGGCCTGGCTGGGTATGTGTGGTCTTCAAGGAAACAGCTCTGAGCATGCTCAGAACAGATGCCTGGTTCTGATCTAGGCTAAGGCAGTTCTTGAAGCAGTCCTAACACCTCCCATCTGGATAGCCCTCTTAACCACAGATTTTTTTAGTTGGACAAGTCCAGTCAGTCACGTGCCTTTTTTGCTTAGAGATGCATGGGAGGAATCTCTCTGCCATACTATTCTTTGGGGTTGGGGTTGGCTGTGTGGTGCAGAGAGCTGATGGACAGCAACGTTTGCAGACTTCAATCAGAATTATAAAATGGGGGGGCAGAGAGTGCAGCTTTGAGATAAGTTTATTTTTAAAATGCTTGACATACACATTAGGAGGGCTGTGTCCAGTGCTATTTTTGTAGAAAAAGAGGTGCCGGAACTCACCATGAACACCTCTTACAATGGCAATAGCGCCCACCTGAGAGGTGCCAGAACTGAGTTCCAGTGAGTTCCCACTGAAAAAAGCCCTGGCTGTGCCCTGATCATAGCTGTCAACCCTCCCTTTTTGGTTCCCTGTACACCTAGCCTTCTGCTGATGGCTTGGAACCTGCAAGTGGATTGTGTCTGACCTAGGGGGAGTCATACCACTAGCAGCAGCACTATTTTCTTTCGTGGCTTTTTGATTGCGCGTGCATGAATTTTGCTTTAAGGAGATGGAAAAAGGCAGAAAGATGTATAATAATAATAATAATAATAATAATAATAATAATAATAATAATAATTTTTGTACTCCACCCAACTGACCAGGTTGCTACAGCCACTCTGGGTGGCTTCCAACAAAGTGTAAAGGAACACATCAAAACATCAAACATTAAAAGCTTTCCGATACCAATCTAGATCCTAGTTTTGCTCATCTTGGGGAGCAGTCAAGGATCTAAGAGGACCCATGGTCCAGTGGGTATCCTCAGGGTCTGGGGTCCCAATCTCAGGTGGTATAAGCTCCTACCAAAATGAGTGCAGGGTTGCAAGTGCAGCACTGCTCAGACAAGTCAAAGTCAAGCACAGAGAATCCGTCTAGGTCCAAAATACAACCCAGAGGCGGGGGTCATTATCACAGGGACTTCAGGCAAGATACAGCACAACAAGGAGGGGTAACTGGACCAAGGAGTCAGCAGCTCGAGTTATTTCCAGCAACTGGAAGGCTCAAGAGGGAGACCTTCTTTAATCTGCCCTTCTAGATCACACCACTGCAGCCAGTAATGAAGGCATTTCTGAGATTGCTTACTCATGATGCCAGGCGACAACTCTGGGATTGTAGAAGCATGCTGTGTCATTGCTGTCTGGCCTGGACCTTGATCTTTTGGTGCCAGCATTTACAAGGACTCTTCAATGGTTCTTTTCAGCACTGATTCCAAGGGGCCCTGCCCGCTCCTCAAGATCCTTAACCACTGCTGTTTCTGGTTTGTCTCTGAGGACAAATGTCTGGTACCAGGTCAGATAAAGGCATGGCAGCATGTCACTGAAGCCCTTCACATAACCGGTGGAAATCTTAGCCGTCCGTGAGGTTCTGAGGCTTCAGCAGGATGGTTTTTGAGGCCATAAGCCGAATAAACTTGTTGCTTCATCTGAAACAGGTTCATACTCTTAATTAAATATTACTATGAGCCCTTAAGCCATCTCTCTCTGAGCACATCACATACCAAAAAATAAAATAAAATGAAGGGAGAACCTAAATCAGATCTTTTTTGTGCTATTTGGTCTAAATTGTTGATATACGTCAATACAGCAGAGATGGGACATGACCCTCAATGGTCCAACTAAGTTTGTGGAGAGGATATATTTTAGAAGATTATGGTAGAATACTTTTTTGATGCCTTGGATTGTGACTATAAATAATAATAATAATAATAATAATAATAATAATAATAATAATAATAATAATAATTTATTATTTGTACCCCGCCCATCTGGCTGGGTCCCCCCAGCCACTCTGGGCAGCCTCCAACAGATATTAAAATACATTAAAATATCACAGGTATAAAAGTTGCATCACATGAATTAATGCAGGGTATTATCTTATGTTACCTTCCCCTCCCTTTTATCCACTCTAGTCACTTTGCCCCTCTTTCCTTTTGTATCCGTATGTTTTGTGTTATTTGCATTTTGTCTATATTTTAAAAATTAATAAAGTTTATTATTAAAAAAAAGACGGCGCAGGTTATGGTTTCCAATGCATAGAGCGTGCCCATGATGGACGGCAAACTGTTCCAATGGTGTGTGTAGCTTTGGTGAGATTCTTTTTCATTAGATTGTAAAGACTTCTTTTCAAGATGTGTTAAAATAATTCAGTAGTGGAAGCTGCTGTGACTTGCAGTGCAGTCCTATGCAGAAGTAACTCTCCTTGCGTTCAGTTGGGCTTGCTGTCTGGGATCTACCGGTAGTTGCACACACAAACTTTAGTTGGAAAGGTAGGATCCCCTCTCTTACCTGCTATCTCCATCTTGTGGCAGGTTGCTGTCAGTAATATGGAAATTGGTTCCAGCTTGTCAACTGCAGTTTGTTATAAAATTGCACTGCCCACTAAAATGAGCCGTTCTGCTTCAGGTCTGTCCATCTTCTTTTCCTAAATTGTATTCTCGGGATAGAGGCTGCTTGAATTTTGATTTATTTGTTTGCAACATTTACATGCCAACCAATAACAAGGTTCTCCAGGTGACTTACAATAAAAGTAAAACAGTTGCCTATGAAATTAAAACCTCAATATCTACACACAGCATAAAAACAGAAGCAATATAATCAAAGTCACAGCAGCACCCAAAATGTCACAGTTCTTTAAAATCCAGGAATAACAAATCTATAAATCAAAAAATGTTTCAAGATAAAAACCTGGGAGTCCCTCTGATTACCCCTGATCTGTTGCTGCTGCAACTACCGCTGCCCACAGCCCTGGTTTGTGCGTTAGTAATAATAAAAAATTAATAATAATTTTTTATTTATACCCTGCCCTTCCCGGTCCAAAAACCAGACTCAGGGCGGCTAACAACAAATACAAAACAATGATTTAAAACAACTTTAAAAACAGCTAAAAACAGCATTAAAAAAAACAATCATCAATGGCTAACTGGTCAAGTTAGTCTTGCTAGGCCAGTAGGGAGACCAGGGAAGAATTTTAATGTGGGGACCCAGAAGGGTTTCTTCAGAAAAAAAGGGAAGGGGGGAAAGGAATAGGGGATCAGGCTAGATTGAAGGCCAGGCAGAATAACTCTGTCTTACAGGCCCTGCAGAAGGAGATCTGGTCCGGCAGGTTTGTGTGTTAGTGTGGATTGCCCATCACCAGACCTCTGCTTGTGTCAGCAGTTTTTATCATCTCATCTGCTGCTGCTCCTTCCCACTGTTGCTCGTCCACAGTCTCCATCACCTTCTCTCTTCTTTGCAGTGCTCATAACTCACTTGGAGTGAACCACTCAGTCACTGGGCATTTAGCCAAAGATTCTCAAAATGCAAGAACCTTCACATGGGCAGGATAGATAGGAAGATACTCAACCTTAGTCATTAGCTCCTGCATCTTCTCAGGTGTCAGGGGCCATAGGTACGTCACCTGTCCCTGATACCTCCCTCTAGTATGTCCTCTCGCAAAAGAATCTCCATTTCACTTCACACCTCCAGGAGCAAGAAAGCCCTCCCACCATACTCTGGGGAGGGGATGCATGGCCAATGCTCCCCTTGTTAGTGATTAAGACGACAACAACAAGAAGTGAGGACAAAACCAACTCGCAATTCCCGCACTCATGTTCTTGCTTGAGGCTTCATGCCACACTTGGACTCACTACTATGCTGTCCAGGTTAGTGTTGCACATATATGGTGTCCTGCTTGGCAGGGGGTTGGACTGGATGGCCCTTGTGGTCTCTTCCAACTCTATGATTCTATGATTCTCTATATCTTCCCATAAAAATGCAAGGCTACTGTCATTTGTAGTGCTGCATCACAATCCTGGGTTTCCATGAATAATAATAATAATAATAATAATAATAATAATAATAATAATAATAATTTATTATTTATACCCCGCCCATCTGGCTGGGTTTCCCCAGCCACTCTGGGCGGCTTTCAACAGAACATTAAAATACAACAATCTATTAAACATTAAAAGCCTCCCTAAACAGGGCTGCCTTCAGATGTCTTCTAAAGGTCTGGTAGTTGTTGTTCTCTTTGACATCTGAAGGGAGGGCGTTCCACAGGGCGGGCGCCACTACCGAAAAGGCCCTCTGCCCTCTCCCTGTAACTTGGCTTCTCGTAGTGAGGGAACCACCAGAAGGCCCTCGGCACTGGATCTCAGTGTCCGGGCTGAATGATGGGGGTGGAGACGCTCCCTCAGGTATACTGGACCGAAGCCATTTAGGGCTTTAAAGGTCAGCACCAACACTTTGAATTGTGCTCGGAAACGTACTGGGAGCCAGTGTAGGTCTTTCAAGACCGGTGTTATGTGGTCTCGGCGGCCGCTCCCAGTCACCAGTCTAGCTGCCGCATTCTGGATTAGTTGTAGTTTCCGGGTCACCTTCAAAGGTAGCCCCACGTAGAGCACATTGCAGTAATCCAAGCGGGAGATAACTAGAGCATGCACCACTCTGGTGAGACAGTCTGCAGGCAGGTAGGGTCTCAGCCTGCATACCAGATGGAGCTGGTAGACTGCTGCCCTGGATACAGAATTAACCTGTGCCTCCATGGACAGCTGTGAGTCCAGAATGACTCCCAGGCTACGCACCTGGTCCTTCAGGGGCACAATTACCCCATTCAGGACCAGGGAGTCCTCCACACCTGCCCGCCTCCTGTCCCCCAAAAAGAGTACTTCTGTCTTGTCAGGATTCAATCTCAATCCATTAGCCGCCATCCATCCTCCAACCGCCTCCAGACACTCACACAGGACCTTCATCGCCTTCACTGATTCTGATTTGAAAGAGAGGTAGAGCTGAAGTCGGAGCACAGCCCCCATTGAAGAAATTGCATGAATTCAGAGTCAGGTCAGGGAGCAAAAGAGAAGGCAGACTGCACATCACCAGCAGTTACCATGTACAGGGAAAGTGGTTGTGTAAAACAACAGCAGACATTTGAGTAAAACAGGTGGAGGGAACTGAGAGTAAAATGGCCGTTTTACACCATGACAGAGGTCTGAGTAAAGTTCTGTATCTTTTATCTCTCACATGAGGAAGCTGAGGCATCCAAGAGGGAGAAGAGAGACACTGGAAAAGAAGTGGCTGTTTTAAATAAGGGCAGAAGTCTGAGTAAAGCAGTGGTAGAGCAACACTAAGGACATTTTTTGTTTTAAACTACAGATATTTGAGTACAGCAGGAGTGCAGTTTTAAACAACAGCAGAGGTTTGAGTGAAACAGCAATGGAAACAAAATGGTAGAGATTTTAAACAGTGGCAGAGGTTAAAAATAGTGTGAGGAGAGGTGACAATGAGGGAAGGAAAGTGGCAATTTAAAACAGGGATTGAGTACAGCAGGAAGGAAGTTGGGGAAAGTCTCTGCTTTGTTCGCTTCTGCATTGTAGCGTCTCTTGCTGTTTCTCCTTCTTAAAAATGCTTTGTTTCCTTGCTTTTAGAAAAACAAGCCCTCTGTGTTATTCCACCCTGCTTCACTCAAACTTCTGCCATTTATTTAATGCATCAAGAAGGGAGGACACTCAGAGGGGCGGGGGGCTGTTTTAGACTTCTCCTTCCATTCCTCAGTTGTCTCAGGTGAGAGAGAGAAAGGATGTAAAGCCCTCAAATATTCTAGGAGGCATGACAGGCCCGTGATAAGTTGCTCCAGTCATCAACCTAGATACTGCATTCTCTAAATGAATCTCAGAAATACTTTAAAATAAAACCAGCCTATTATTATTATTATTGCAGAGATTATACATATTATTTCAGGGTACCTGATCTTTATTCACCAATATTTGTTGTACATCATCAGAATTAACACAAAGGATTGACTATGCAACTATTGGTTAAAAAAGGTAAAGGGACCCCTGACCGTTAGGTCCAGTCATGGACGACTCTAGGGTTGCGGCGCTCATCTAGCTTTACTGGCCGAGGGAGCCGGCATACAGCTTCGAGGTCATGTGGCCAGCATGACAAAGCTGCTTCTGGCAAACCAGAGCAGCGCATGGAAACGCCATTTACCTTCCCGCCAGAACAGCACCTATTTATCTACTTGCACTTGGACGTGCTTTCGAACTGCTAGGTTGGCAGGAGGCAACTATTGGTACTACTCTATATAGTGATCACAGTCCAATTAGTTTTACTATTAACTATACAATATAATGCAAAGCTTAATTTTTTCTTAATACAGGGTGAGTCTTTTGTTAAAACTGTTTCAGAGGAACTTAAAATATATCTTGATAATAATGATACCCAAAACATTACTGATTCTATATTATGGGAATTTATTACGGCCTTTGGGGGGGGGTTAAAAAAGGTGCATCTAAGGGGGGAAAGGATGCAAGAAAAATGATTAATGAAAATTTATTAGAAGCTAAAAGGCTATTACAGTGAAAGTACAGTTTGGTTTAGCAAGAAAACGGGGTTTTTTAAAATAAAGGTAACAGATGATAAATTACTCGCATATTATTTAAGAAAGAAGTTTAGAAAGCAAGTAATTCCACTTAATAGGAAGGATGATAATCAATATGTTCTTAATAAGCAAGAACTAAAGGAAGAGTTTAAGAAATATATCAAGTTATGTCTTTGAAAAATCCACAAACAAGAAAAAACAAACGTTTTTTCCTAATATAAGACCGTGAAACCTAACAGGTGTAGAAAAAGAATGTTTGTATGCTCAATTCAAGAAAAAGAAGTAAGGAAAATGATAGCAAAAGCCAAAATTCAAAAATCGTCCAGACCTGATGGGTTTTCATTTGAGTTCTACAAAGCACTTGCCTGTATTGCAGGGGGTTGGGCTAGATGACCATTGGAATATCTTCCAACTATACAATTGTATGTTATACAGGAAACTCCCCGCTCACACAGAAGTGCATTCATGGCCACCTCCACCCCCTTGCAGTGCTGAAAATGGCACACGTGTGCTGATCGCATGGACATGGGGCGATGCCTGTAATTCCATGTTGAGGGAAGGTAAAATCCTACAAACATTGAATGAGGATTCAGTCATGATTTTTCCCAAACCAGAAAAGAATTTATTACTGTACTACCCATACAGCATACTCCAGTATCATTACTGAATTCTGATTAAAAATATTTGCATCAACACTGGCAAGGAGCTTTGATGTGGTAATGCATAAATAAATCTATACAGAAGAGTAGGTTTTCTTAGAAGGAGAATGACATATACCGGTAATATCCTTGAAATGGTAAATATAATAATTTCATCAATGGGGGGGGGGTCACATTTTATCACTTTTATAGACACTAAAAGGCTTTTGATAGGGTTGAATGGTCCTATCTTTTATATGTGCTGAATAAATTTGTCTTTGGAACAAGTTTTATAAATTGGATTCAGTTTACTCCAAGCAAGAGTTTTAGTGAAAGGAAGCTTATCTACAAAATTTAATCTGCAGAGAGGGCAACATTAAGGTAATAACTTGGCAACGATTAAATATCAGTTTTATATGGGCTAAAAAACAAAAACACCACAACTTTAAGCTAATATAATGTACACCAACAAAAATAAGGGGGTTGTCATTTCCTGATTTAATAAATGAATATCAGGCAAATAATTTGGATTACCTAATGGTATTATCAACCAGGACAAGGAGAAATAGGAGTAGTAGAACAATGTTTTGTAAGAATCCCATCAAATGTACAGTGGTACCTCGGGTTAAGAACTTAATTCGTTCTGGAGGTCTGTTCTTAATCTGAAACTGTTCTTAACCTGAGGTTCCACTTTAGCTAATGGGGCCTCCCGCTGCCGCCGCGCTGCCACCACATGATTTCTGATCTCATCCCAAGCAACGTACTTAACCCGAGGTACTATTTATGGGTTAGCGGAGTCTGTAACCTGAAGCGTCTGTAACCCGAGGTACCACAGTATTATTATGGATGGACCCAAAAGACAGAATATTGGAGAAGGGTTGTTTCTCCAGCACTATGCATCATATGGGATAAATAAAAGCAAACTGTGTCTATTGACACCACCAATTACATATCTCCTATTTTATCCACCATTCAGTAAAAATGGAACCATGGGGTAGTTAACAAATTCTACATTATCCAAAGCTTCCCTCATTTGATCTACTGACATTATTTGATTATCACCAATCCGTTCAACCAAATTTTCCAGCCCTCCTTTGTTAACTGGCATAAAGGAGGGCTGGAAAATTTGGTTGAACGGATTGGTGATAATCAAATAATGTCAGTAGATCAAACGAGGGAAGCTTTGGATAATGTAGAATTTGTTAACTACCCCATGGTTCCATTGTTAACTGGCATAAAGGAGGGCTGGAAAATTTGGTTGAACGGATTGGTGATAATCAAATAATGTCAGTAGATCAAACGAGGGAAGCTTTGGATAATGTAGAATTCATATTATATTAATATTTTTGAATTAGAGATTCTTAAAATAAATGGTTGAGAACTTATAGAGAAGGCTTAAGACAGCCAAATAAGTTTGAGAAATTAATTTGTCAAAAACCTGAAAAAATCGTCCCAAATACATCAAATTGTTATTCACATGGGAGATAGAACAAAAGTTGACTACAAAATGGGAGGAAATTACTAAAGTGCTATGTTGTATTTTAATGCCATTTAACAGCAATGCTGGATGGGCTAGCAGTTCCTCAAGGCTGGATAAATCTATATCGATGTATGTGAGGGGGGCGGGACTCTGTTAAACTTTGGATATTGTGGTATTTATACACAACATATACAAAATGGGAAATGATGAGTGCTGGAAATGGATGGATGTGGAATGGATAGAGCAAAATTTATCCACTGCTGGTGGAACTGTCCTGAGGCTAAAAAGTAATGTCATGAAATGGCATCTAATATAAGCTAAAAGGGGATTAAAACAGATGTGAATTTTCTACATGTCTGGAGAATAATGGTTTCTAGAGCAGAATGAATATTATGTGGCACCTATAAATGTAAACAGTTCCGCAGATCAAAAAAGTTGGACCTTAAAAAATATGCTTTTTTAATGACTATTCCCATAGGTCCCCACTCTGTGATACTGTGATGTCAAAAATTTTGAGGGGGGGATCCAAGATCTCCAAAATTTGTCCATTAAATTCCTTTTTTTTAAAAAAAATTAAATTACTGACTGCTCCCTCCCAGAATTCAACCCCTCCCTTACAATTTGCCCCTCAAAACTCACCTTTTGCAGGAAGCGTTTGGAACAGCCAGCACCCTGTTGTAACTAAGCCAAAATTCATGTTCAATTGAATTTTCACATGAAATGATGAAATGATCACATACTCTTCCCCTTTTGCCCTGCCTCCATTCTCCGCTTCCTCTGTTGTTTCACTTGTATTTATTTTAAAACTGTAAGCTCCTGTGATAGGAACCTATCAAATACAATGTAGAACACAATGTATGTAGATAGCATATTATTATTATTATTATCATCATCATCATCATCATCATCATCCTCATCATCACCATCATTATCATAATCATCAACAACAACACAACTTTATTATTGTTATTATGCTAATAATAACCACTGTTATTGTTGTTGTGTGCCATGACAGTGCAATTTGAAGGCCTGCTGTCTGAATCTGTTGAAAGCTACGCCAGTGGCTCCACCTTTGCACCACTTTCCAATCTGTACTGAAATAAACAGAAATCTGCTCTTATTCCCTTATGGGGTACACAAGAGCCTTTCCAGGTTCTCCATCAGTAGGAGCAAATTACAGAGGCCAACCAGAGAAAAATTGAGAAGCAAAATCTTTATTATCTCTGTTGCAAACAGGGCCCTCACTCCCAAAATGGAGGAGGGACCCACAACAATGGTGTGCCAGCTCCTATATAGACTTTTGAAATTCCCCCCTCCCGCTCAAGACCACCCCCCTATACATCATACATACATCACAAAAAGGGGTGTAACTCAGGACCACCTCCCAGATACATCACAGCTACATCATGAAAGGGGAGGTCTGGTAGCAGTAATCTTAGCATCCTTGACCCTCCCCATGCCTCCTCTTGCCCTCCACCCAAAAACCCATCAAGTAAAACAAAAGAGATACTTACATTTCCCTGTTTCCCAGCCAAGTTAATCACACCCTTTTGTCTGGCACTCAGGTATCAGGAAACCAGGAATTATCACTTTATTTTCCTGAGACAATCCCCCCTCCTTCCTTGCAGAGAAACAGTTTGTCAGTTTGGGAGTCAAAATGGAGACAGGCCTGTCTTCCTGTGCTGCTTCAGACATGTGGCCTTGTTTTGCTTGGCACACTTATGAACAATTATTATATATATAAGACCTTGATATTCTTACAACAGTACAGAAGTACTTCTGTGTATAAAAGCCCCAGCTTCTTGCAACCCCAACCCCACCCCTCTCTCTGCTGTGCAGGGATGCCAGTAGCTCTGATTGATATTCCCGGCACTGTGGCTCATGCCTCGCACATTCAGCTGCATTGCTGTTTGCTTATTAGAACTTGTGAGCCCTTTGGAGCAAGTCATTATCTACTACCTCCTGGTATCAAGCCAAGGACCTTTTGTGACCTCATCTAGCAGCATTTGGAGACTTCTGTGTATTGGGCAGAACAGACACAGGAAAGGGAGGCTGGGATATGGAGTATTACATGGTGAAGGTTTATAAGGCTCTTTCTGTTGACCTGTTTTCCTAAATTTCAATTGCAACCTGTTATTGCATACCGATAGTGCTGCATGCATGCCATTCATTCATGATTTGTAATTATTGTCATAATCCTATGGCAGTGCAGGAAAACCGTGGGTGCATAATTCATGATCCAGGTTCATAATTCATCTCCCAATCATTCTTTTGCTCCTTGCCCCTCAACACCTCTCTGTTGGCTGGTTGCAGCAGTAGAAATTAAGGAACTTTAAATTGCCTCTTTAATCTGCTTCCTGTTCTGATGTGAGAAGCAGCGGTTGGTGAGAAGACTTGGCGGAGAGAAGGGAGGTTATGTAAGTCTCCATACACACCCATTGCCAACTTTCTTCCTTCTTAATTTGGGGTCTGGCTACCCACTCCTTACAAAAGTTGTATGGAGAGGAGCCACCTTCTTTTACTAAGACCCTCATCATGGGAACATGCACAGGAACTTGAAGCAGTCTCACTCTCCCTTTGAACATTCATGGCTTCCCCCAAAGAATCCTGGGAACTGCAGTTTGTTAAGGGTGCTGAGAGCTGTTAGGCTACAATTCCCAGATTTCATTGGGAAGAGAGATTTATTTCTAAACCACTCTGGGACATAGCTGTCAACTTTGGATTTGAAAATAAGGGATGCCGCGAGGGCGGTGCAATGACACCAAGTAGCCTCGCCACCCTGTGCTCCAGAGGCTGCACGCGAACGGGTGAGCGAAAGAGCGAGCGCGTAGACAGCAGGCAGGCTGTCTGTCTGGTTGGGCGTGAGGGTCTGGCTGCACAAGGCATGCAAGCTCCACCCCCAGTCGGTCTCAGACTCCTTATTGGCAGCCGAGCAACGCAGCTGAGGAGCCTCCCTGGCCAGCATAAATTTAAGGGATATCAACAATCCGGGATAGCAGCAGGAAACGGCTTTGGAATAAGGGAGTTTCCCGCAAAAAAAGGGAGGGTTGACAGCTATGCTCTGGGAACTGCAGCTCTGTTGGAGGGAATAAGGGTGCACACACAAGTCCTGCTATCCTAACACAAGGCATTTTCAGGAAATTGTTCATTGGGTTCACATAATGAGCTAACGATTTCCATTGCTTTCTATAGGGAAATTTCTAATGCATTCTTGGCCATGGAGTTTTTGCCCCCCCCCCCATGATGAAAAAAACCCGGGAAACCGCTGAAAGTTTGCAAAAGGAGGGAATGTGAGACAGCAGAAAAATAAGAGAGCACCTTTTCCTTATTTGCTTGCCTTTTGCAAGTGAAACAGTTGTTGCAGACCAAAACACAAAAAGCCAAGTTTGTTTAAGGCTGCTTATTTCTTTACAGTACTACCGGTACATGTAGGTCCAGCTGTTTGGATACCTGTGGTGTGTATTGCGAGGTTTGGGCACTAATTCCTCATCTTTGGATAGGTGAATTTTTCTACAATGAACATTTGGATAGCAGGAGCTGTGAGTATACAGCAGGGGTCGGCAACCTGTGGCCCATGGGGGCAGTTTAACCGTCCGATGAGCCACCACCGAACTGAGCCACCCGCTCAGTGAGTCCCTGCGCACTGCGCTAAACTGGTGCAGCGCGGCACAGGGACTCACTTCCGCGGCGCCGGAATCACGTCTGCGCATGCCCAGATGCCGGAAATCACATCTGGGCATGTCCGGACGCGGTGATCCGGCCCACGGAGAGATCTCCGCGGGACTTGACCGGCCCAGGCAGGTAAAACCTTGTAGACCCCTGGTATACAGTAGGGGCAAAGGCAGCTGTTGAAATCAAGGGCAGTTGAGAAGGTACTTTTGCCCTAGACCTTTAAGGAAGTGTCTTTAGAGAAGCTTTGGGAGAGCCAGTAGATAGGGGAGTTCCATTCAGCCTATCAAAGCATTGTAAAGGTAAAGGTAAAGGGACCCCTGACCATTAGGTCCAGTCGTGTCTGACTCTGGGGTTGCAGCGCTCATCTCGCTTTATTGGCCGAGAGCTGGCGTACAGCTTCCAGGTCATGTGGCCAGCATGACAAAGCCGCTTCTGGCGAACCAGAGCAGCGCACGGAAACGCCGTTTACCTTCCCGCCAGAGCGGTACCTATTTATCTACTTGCACTTTGACGTGCTTTCGAACTGCTAGGTGGGCAGGAGCTGGGACCGAGCAACAGGAGCTCACCCCGTCACAGGGATTCGAACTGCCAACCTTCTGATCAGCAAGCCCTAGGCTCTGTGGTTTAACCCACAGCGCCACCTGGGTCCCTATCAAAGCATTGTAAAGGAGAGCAATTCTGTGGAGTTTCCCAAAATTCTCCACAATTTGTAGGGAGAAAATGAAGTAGCACCATTGGCAGGTCCAAGCTGTTTCTGTCTGGGGACAAGTTTTCAGGAATCTCAGGGCTTTGGGGAGATAATTTTGTACTTGGTACTCAAACATAAAACATGCGTACAGTTTTGCTTACTTCAAAATGGATGATACTAGGAACGGAAAAGAAAATGTCTCCAAAATGGTGGTCCTTGGAGGATTGAGCTCTGTGAAAAATGGTGGTAGCCCTACTTGTCTCTGCAAGGCATCTCTCTGGCAGCAGGATTGCCAGCTGCTTCTTTTTTATTGGCTCTGCTCTTGTGAATTTAGCAGCAGCCAGATACACACAAAAAGCTAATGAAAAAGAAAAGTAAGCTTATCAATGCTGCAGTCCTGTGCACTAATGAATAACATCTTTTCATCACAGGGGAACTTACTTCTAACTATACACGTAGAAGCTCAGACTGGAAGTTTCTCTAGCCAGGTGATGAATAGCTTCATCTGTTTAATTTCTTAATCTTAGCATTCTGGAGGAGTAGGGGTGCAAGTCAGTAGCAGAGCATGTGCTTTGCATGCAGAAGGTCCTGTAGGTTTAATTTCCAGGTAGAGTAAAGGTCCCTGTCTGAATTCGTGGACAAGTGCTGTGCAGACAGTACTGAGCTAGAGGGACCGAAGGTCTGACTTGGCAACTTCCTGTCCTGGTTCCCATTGGGTGAAGAACTCAAATTATGGGTTCAACAAAACCGTTAATACTGAAATCAGTGCAGTATGTAAACAAAGGGAAGTTCAAGACCCAGCAGATGCAATGCATGGCTAAGCAAGCTAAGACGTTGGTCCAACAAGCAACATTCTCCTCCCCTACGATCCTATGATATGGAATGGGCACAAACTTAGCCCGGCAAGTGGGACTGTTCCTTAGACTGGAAATGCAACCGGGGATTCCTTTGAGAAGACTGGGCTTATGCCTGTTGACTCATGCCTGTGCTGTGAATCCTCTGGAGTAGACAGGATGGGCGACCCGACAGGCTTCTCTTGAGGAGCCCAAACCAGAGACAGACTCAGTTGAAGAAGAAGAGTTTGGATTTGATATCCCACTTTATCACTACCCGAAGGAATCTCAAAGCGGCTAACATTCTCCTTTTCCTTCCTCCCCCACAACAAACACTCCGTCGGGTGAGTGGGGCTGAGAGACTTCAAAGAAGTGTGACTAGCCCAAGGTCACCCAGCAGCTGAATGTGGAGGAGTGGAGACACGAACCCGATTCCCCAGATTACGAGTCTACTGCTCTTAACCACTACAGCAGGATTAGCCTCACAAGCAAGATGTCTGGAGTGGACCCTGGCAACTCCTGAGATGCAGAAGCTGCATGCCTGGGTGATGGGATCGGGCAGAGAGGACCCTGCCAAACTAGCACCTTCCCCTGGATCCTCATCCTGAGACCCTCCCCAGGAGCATCCATTGCACCCAGCCAGCCCTGCTACTTGGAACTCATGGCGGTTCCTATCGACAAAGCATGGGGACATGGGGAAACCAACCTTTAGCTCCACCTACCACTCACTGCCATGTCCTCTGCCCCACCAGGCCCAATGCACAGACAGGGTCAAGCAGGAACTGGGAAGAGGCAGCTATTATCATTATTTCAATCATGTGCAGACATGGTCATCATAGCTGTCAACCCTCCCTTTTTTTGCGGGAAACTCCCTTATTCCAATGCCGTTTCCTGCTGCTATCCCGGATTGTTGATATCCCTTAAATTCCCCGGATTTCAAAGGAAGCAGCTCCTCTCCCTCCCTGCCGGCCAGGGAGGCTCCTCAGCTGCGTTGCTCGGTTACCAATAAGGAGTCTGAGACCGACTGGGGGCGGAGCTTGCATGCCTTGTGCAGCCAGACCCTCACGCCCAACCAGACAGAGAGCCTGCCTGCCGTCCATGCACTCGCTCTTTCGCTCACCTGTTCGCGCGCAGCCTCTGGAGCGCAGGGTGGCGAGGCTACTTGGTGCCATTGCACCGCCCTCGCAGCATCCCTTATTTTCAAATCCGAAAGTTGACAGCTGTGATAGTCATTGCCAACATTTCTGGCACAGAGGGGAGTAGATAGCTTTGCAAGCCCAGAACATGCCTCCATGGAGCCCATTGGCACCACATTGGTGACTTCTAGTATAGAAAGCAGCATTAGTAAAAAATGCTGGGTAAATCTTTCAAAATAATAGTGCTAATTTACATCATTTATGCAGGTTACAGATTTCAGCTTTTCTTGTGGCAAATTTAAGTTCCTCTGTGCTGCTTTCTTTTTCTTTAAAGGTAAAGCAAACTCTAGGATTGCAGGCAAACAGTGTACGCTTAATAATGTAGTTTGCATATAAATGGACCTAATTCTCCTCCTTCTCATCTTACTGCTTTCCCTTGACAAAATGAGGAGATGGATAGCCACATACCGTAAAAGTGAGCAAGTATTGAGTAGCATCTACCAGCAGGTGTCCCTGTGGCTGCAGTTGAGAAGGAAACAAACTCCGTAAGCGGAACCAGAGCACAGAGCAACGAAGGTACGCTGCAAACTGCAGCGGGCAGTGGAAGGGATCAGAGCCCAAGCAACTCTTCCCAAGGAACACCCAGAGCTGGCTCAGGTGTTGCTGGTCAGGAAATCAAATTGTAGTGACATTACTGAATGATAATAATATAGTTATCAACCTTCCCTTTTTTGGTGGGAAATTCCCTTATTCCAACGCCGTTTCCCGCTGCTATCCAGGATTGTTAGATATCCCGTAAATTTCCCGGATTTCAAAGGAAACAGTTCCTCTCCCTCCCTGCTGGCCAGGGAGGCTCCTCAGCTGTGTTGCTCGGCTGCGTTGCTCACCAATAGTTACAGAGAATAGGATGTCATTAGACAACAGCACTGTTTGTGCTTTGCTTGCATGTAAAATCAACCACTCTGGCCCAGCCCACAAATACACTCCTTCCAAAAGAGTGTTAAAGGATGCAAAGTCTGCAACACGTTTGTATAATAAGTCATTAATGGATGCCAGAGAGCCAAAAGAGTGAACCTGATCAATCCCCCCCATGAAGAATTGACGCTTTTGAATTGTGGTGCTGGAGTCCCGTGGACTGCAAGAAGATCAAACCGATCCATTCTGAAGGACATCGGCCCTGGCTGCTCACCAGAAGGACAGATCCTGAAGCATCTCATAAGAAGAGAAGACTCCCTGGAAAAGAGACCCTGAGGTGGGGAAAGATGATGGTGTGTAGCCTGGTGTAAATTAATTTGTAGCCTGGGGGGCTTAGCACAGCGTGGACTGTCCCCGAGAACCATAGACTGTCCCCGGGACAGGTGAGGCTGCTGATCCCTTATTTTCAAATCCGAAAGTTGACAGCTATGTAATAAGTGTGTTCACCTGCTGTGTTAGAAGCACTGTGACTCAGGCGTAGAGCCACTGCTTGACAGGCAGAGGTTCCAGGTTCAGTCCCTGGCATCTCTAGTTTGAAACCCTGGAAATGCACTGCCAGTACTAGCAGCAATACTGAGTTAGAGGGACCACTGGTCTGACGTGATATAAGGCAGCCTCCTCTGTTCCCAGACTACCAAGAAGTGTGGGTGTTGTTCACACCAAATTTGCAATGTGTTGCAGGAAACCAAATGCCTCATTAAAGAGGGATTTGTTCCCCCAAGATGTTCCATATCACGCTGAACAGTAATCAAAAGAGCGTGAAATGTGCTGGCCAGGAAGAGTTTTCTGCCAGCCCACCTCTGCATCAGAATATCAGCTGCTTGGAACAGGCAACAAAAATGGACCACCTTCAGCCCTCAATATATTAAGGGTAAAGGCACCACCCTGCTGTTGGCAATCTGGAATCTTTTTGAGACTGCAGTTCTTTAAGGTCATCGTTTTGGAAGAGACACACTCCAGTGTGTTGTTTTAAATTCAACACTTTCTAGAACTACTCATGAATTATTATTGATATTTATTTATTTATTTATTTATTTATTTATTTATTTATTTATTTATTTATTTATTTATGTAAGCAAGCAAGCTGCAACAAATATTGTGGGATGCATGTATACTCAGAAGAAAATCCCATTGAATTAAATGGAGCAAACAGTCAGATATGAGGGCAACAGCCTGGTTTTCTTAATTTCAGAGTTCCAAAAATTCTTCTTTGAGGAGTGGCAGCAATGCATTTGCAATCTCTTCTTCGTTAAGCTTGCTGCCATGTGCAATTTGCTGCAGTTTTCAGTTAGTGTGATTCTGCACATTAATTAAAACCATACAAAAAGGATTGAGCAGGGATCTTTTTCATATGGATTTAGTCTTTGTGTGAGTTCCAAGCGGTGTGTTTGGTCTTTCAAGGGTGGGGCGGGGGGGGTACTATTGCATCCAGAACCAGTTGTAAACCTCCTTCTGGATCTGGGGATCTCACAATCTTGCTCAGATTTAAACTCAGGTTATTCACCCTCACCCACCCCAGAACTGTCTCCAGCCATCAGTTCAGAACTTCAGCAACCCCTTGGATCAGAGGATGACAAAGAGAGGTAGAGTTGTGTGTCATCAGTGTACTAACAACACTGCAAACTTCTAGATGACTTTCCTCAGTGGCTGAAAGTAATATAGACTCCCATGGAACTCTGTAAACCCTGGCACCACCCTATTAAGTACAGCCACCCGGGAAGGACCAAAAAACTACTGTAAGATGGTGCCCCCTTTAGCCCAACCCTGACAGGTGACCTAGAAGGATACCATGATTGGTGGTATTGAAAGCTGTTATGAGAGGTCCAAAAATAACATGGTAGCACATAACCTATCCATTCACCTGTGCAAGTCATCCACCAGGGTGGCCAAAGCTCCCCAGCCACTCTGGGCGGCTTCCAGCAAATATTAAAATACATTAACATGTTACAGGTTAAAAACTTCCCTAAACAGGGCTGCCTTCAGGTATTTTCTGAATGACAGATAGTTGTTTATCTCTTTGACCTCTGCTGGGAGGGCGTTCCACAGGGCGGGCGCCACTACCGAGAAGGCCCTCTGCCTGGTTCCCTGTAGCTTTGCTTCTCGCAGTGAGTGAACCGCCAGAAGGCCCTCGGCGCTGGATCTCAGTGTCTGGGCTGAATAATGGGAGTGGAGACGCTCCTTCAGGTATACAGGACTGAGGCCGTTTAGGGCTTTAAAGGTCAGCACCATGGTCAGCACCAACACTTTGAACTTGAACTTTGAAGTGAACTTGGGTGAGGTTTTCACATGTTTGTGTTGGACTGTATCAGTAATAAGGCATCTCGCATTGCACCAGGGACCCTCTAAAGCAGGGGTGTCAAACTCAAATTCATCGGGGGCCGCATCAGCAGTTTGGTCACCCTCAAAGGGCCGGTGACCCTCAAAGGGCTGCCCTCCCCCTCTCCACTGTGTGGAAAAAATATTTTTTTCTGGTTTTCCTCCTCTAAAAGGCTGGGAGGGAGGGAGGGAGGGAGGGAAGAGAGAGAGAAGGAAGGAAGGAAAGAAGGAAAGAAAGAAGGGGTGAGAAAGAGAGATAGATGGATGGATGGAAGGAAGGAAGGAAAGAAAGAAAGAAAGAAAGAAAGAAAGAAAGAAAGAAAGAAAGAAAGAAAGAAAGAAAGAAGATAAAGGGAGAGAGAGAGAGAGAGAGAGAGAGAAGGAAGGAAGGAAGGAAGGAGTGAAAGAGAGAGAGGAGAGAGGGAAGATGCTGCTTGCTTCTCCACCCCCCCACCCGAAAAAGAAGGCTTTTGCGAGGGGGGGGGGCGGCCGGGAGGAGCAAGAAACGTCTCCTCCGCTGTAGCAGAGGGCATGTTGCTTGCTTCTCCACCCCCCCACCCGCAAAAGAAGGCTTTTGCGAGGGGGGGCGACCGGGAGGAGCAAGAAACGTCTCCTCCGCTGTAGCAGAGGGCATGTTGCTTGCTTCTCCACCCCTCCACCCGCAAAAGAAGGCTTTTGCGAGGGGGGGGCGGCCGGGAGGAGCAAGAAACGTCTCCTCCGCTGTAGCAGAGGGCATGTTGCTTGCTTCTCCACCCCCCCACCCGCAAAAGAAGGCTTTTGCGAGGGGGGGCGACCGGGAGGAGCAAGAAACGTCTCCTCTGCTGTAGCAGAGGGCATGTTGCTTGCTTCTCCACCCCCCCCACCCGCAAAAGAAGGCTTTTGCGAGGGGGGGGCGGCCGGGAGGAGCAAGAAACGTCTCTGCTGTAGCGGAGGAGATGCTGCTCATTCTCCCCCCCCTCCACCGCTGCCTGCTGTTCGCAGGGATTGGCGCAGCGTGGGGTGGTGGTGGGATCAGCAGGCTGGTGCGGGGGGCTTCCCCGACGCGGCAGAAAGCCGCGCGGGGCACCCCCGAGGCGGCAAAAAGCCGCGCTGGGCCAAAACGGCCCGAAGAAAAAAACCTTGCCGGCTTCCCCCGGCAAGGCAAAAATGGTGCGGGGGGCTTCCCTGAGGCGGCAGAAAGCCGCGCGGAGCACCCCCGACGCGACAAAAAGCCGCCCTGGGCCAAAACGGCCCGAAGAAAAAAAGCCTTGCCGGTTCCCCTGGCAAGGAAAAATTGGTGCGGGAGGCTTCCCTGAGGCGGCAGAAAGCCGCGCGGGGCACCCCCGACGCGGCAAAAAGCCGCGCTGGGCCAAAACGGCCCGGGGAAAAAAAACCTCTGCTCCCTTCCTCTCGCGCGCGCTGACCTTCGCCGCCCACCGCCAATCACCGCACGCTCACGGGCCACATGACGAGGTCTCGCGGGCCGCATTTGGCCCGCGGGCCTTGCCCTTGACACCTGTGCTCTAAAGGCTGATGTTGATCTGTGGACTTGAGGGCCCCCCCCCAAACCACAACATTTTCCTATTTAACATAAAGCAGCTATTGCAATTAAACAAAAAAACATCCTGAGCTCAAGTGGGGAGAGGGTGGAGAGGTGGTCTTTTTTTTGGTGGTCAGGTCTAGGTTTTCTTGAGAACAAAATATTCTTCCAAGGCATACATATTACAATGATTTGGAGGAGGAATGTTGAAGTAAATAAAAAGCATTTGTTTCCTTGATGCTGTTCTGCGAGTTCTGCCTGAGAAAGCAGGGGGCTTGGAAGAAGAGTGGACTGTTGGCGTTCTTCCCAGTTGCTTTCTGTTTCCTAGCCAACAACTGAAAATCAATACTTCAATCAATTTGACTTCATTCTGCTGTTTTTCATTTTTTCCAGATTGTGTAAGTTTGGTTGTTATTTTGCAAACTTTTAGGAGGGATCAGTACAGGGTCATTCCATTTTACCCCTGCCTTAGTTCAGCTGTACAGCTTTTATTTATGTGATTTATTTGTTTCCTTTTTTATTCTAATCACATTCTGCTTTTTAACAAAAAAACACCTACTTTAATTACTTGTTTTTAATTCTCTTTGTTCCATTTTATTTTTATTTTCGTCTGTCTTTAAAAAAATCAACCCATGACTCGTTGCTTAATGTGTCTGTTCCTTTTATTAATTTTGCAATTTAGTTGAATACTTTAAAAATATCAAGAATACTCAGGGATGTTGAGACGTTCTGAGAGTTGCTATGGCCACTACCTTAAAACCCCTATGCATAGATTCTGCAGTCTGCCTAGTCAGAATGAAACCCTGATGCATGAATGCATGTATTTATTCATTAAATTTCCGTACTGCCATTCATCCAAGGATCACCTGGCAGTTTAAAATATAAAAGCACAAAAATATATACCATAGCAACAAACAAAACAGTAACCCCAACCACCTCAGTTTAAAAGGCCATAGATGGTTTAATTAGCCTGGGAGAAGAGGAATGTTTTTGCCTGGTACCTAAAATTTGTAACCCAGGTGGCGCTGTGGTTAAACCACAGAGCCTAGGGCTTGCTGATCAGAAGGTCGGCAGTTCGAATCCCTGCGACGGGGTGAGGTCCCGTTGCTCAGTCCCAGCTCCTGCCCACCTAGCAGTTCGAAAGCATGTCAAAGTGCAAGTAGATAAATAGGAACCGCTCCGGCGGGTAGGTAAACGGCGTTTCCGTGCGCTGCTCTGGTTCGCCAGAAGCGGCTTTGTCATGCTGGCCACATGACCCGGAAGCTGTACGCCGGCTCTCGGCCAATAAAGCAAGATGAGCGCCGCAACCCCAGAGTCGGACACGACTGGACCAAATGGTCAGGGGTCCCTTTACCTTTACTTTAAAATTTGTAACAAAGGCGCCAGGTCAGCCTCCCTGGGGAAAGGGTTCCCCAAATGGGGAGCCACCACAGAAAAGGCCCGATTTCATGTTACCACCCAACAGACCTCTTGTGAGGGAGGCCCATGAAGAAGGGTTTCAGAGGATGATCACAGGGTCCAGGTTGGTTCATATGCGGAGAGGCGGTCCTTGAGGTATTGCAGTCAGTGCTGGATTTATGTACAGTCGTACCTCTAGTTACGCTTGCTTCAGGGTGCGTTCGTCACGGGATACGAACGCGCCAAACCTGGAAGTACTGGAATGGGTTACTTCCGGGTTCGGCAATTCGCGCATGCGCAGACGCGCAAAATGTCGTCACGCGCATGCGCAGAAGCGCCGAATCGCGCTGCACACATGTGCAGATACGGCTCTTCAGGTTACGGGCTTTTCATATTGCAAACGGATCCCATTCGCAACCAGAGGTACCACTGTATAAGCTCAACAAGCTATAGCTTAGGGCCCCACTCTCTTGGGGGCCCCAAAAATTTAAAGGAGGGGGAACTGGATGTACATTTCCAAAATATAAGATAAAAAACAAATAAAAGAAAACCTACATACAGCAACAGTGTTTTGTATTGTGTAGGCTCCTATGATGTAAGTAATGGGCCCCGCCTGCTAGCCTGCTCCCTGAAATATCACTGGTTTGCTCATTTCTATATACAGTACAGATCAGCAATTACTTTGATAAAATACATATTTTGTTATGTGCAAATGGCTTTAGATACCTATTAGGTCCATAAATTACCACATAGCATATATTCAACGCAAAAAAACAGCGACAATTTGTTGTTGACGAAGGACAGCTGGACATATAAAGGGCCCCATTACCTTCAGTAGCTTAGGGCCTCATCCAACCTAAATCTGGCCCTGATTGCGGTCCTGAGCCATTTAAGGCTTTATAGGTCAAAACCAGCACTTTGAATTGGGCCCGGTGCAGTCTGGGCAGGATCGGTGCAATATGCTCAAACTGTACTGAGGTATCACCACACCACCATATTCAACCTTGCAGTAAGGACAGCAAAGAGGAGCTTCAGACCTGGTTAATCAAGAGGATTGCCCTGAGCCCTATGTGGGATGGGTGGGATCTGCCAGAGGGAGAAGGGGATTCTGAGATGGGGGACAGAGGCAGTTCAAACACCTTGCTTGCCGTATCCACCATCCCTGCGAATCATAGAATCATAGAGTTGGAAGAGACCACAAGGGCCATCCAGTCCAACCCCCTGCCAAGCAGGAAACACCATCAAAGCATTCCTGACAGGTGGCTGTCAAGCCTCTGCTTAAAGACCTCCAAAGAAGGAGGCTCCACCACACTCCTTGGCAGCAAATTCCACTGTCGAACAGCTCTTACTGTCAGGAAGTTCTTCCTAATGTTTAGGTGGAATCTTCTCTCTTGTAGTTTGAATCCATTGCTCCGTGTCCACTTCTCTGGAGCAGCAGAAAACAACTTTTCTCCCTCCTCTATATGACATCCTTTTATATATTTGAACATGGCTATCATATCACCCCTTAACCTTCTCTTCTCCAGGCTAAACATACCCAGCTCCCTAAGCCGTTCCTCATAAGGCATCGTTTCCAGGCCTTTGACCATTTTGGTTGCCCTCCTCTGGACATGTTCCAGCTTGTCAGTATCCTTCTTGAACTGTGGTGCCCAGAATTGGACACAGTATTCCAGGTGGGGTCTGACCAGAGCGGAATACAGTGGTACTATTACTTCCCTTGATCTAGATGCTGTACTCCTATTGATGCAGCCCAGAATTGCATTGGCTTTTTTAGCTGCTGCTAAAAATCAGAACGGTTCAGTCCAAGCAGTGCAATCGCCGCTTGCCAGTCCGCTGCGAAGTCATTGTGGGGTGATTTAAAGTAATGAGCAATGTCTCCACCATTTGACAGGTTGTTAGTTTCACGCCTTTCCCTGGTCGGAGCTCATCCTGCACTGTATCAGTTTCATTGGCGCTTGACAGCCCCAACTAAGAATGTTCTGTTTCAGGCAGATCTAATTTAGGAGGGTTTGGATGTCTCCTACCAGATGCTAGTTGCATTCCCCTGTTAGATTGTCCGTCTTAACAACTTAGCACATCTAAGTCATGCTGGTATAAAGCAAAAAGGACCTTGGTGGGTATGGGAGAGATTAAATTATACAGCCATCTTGCACGCTGGCAAGCTGCCACCCCCATGACATACATTTTGGGGGACTAGCGTCTACTTCCTCAGGTGCCTCTGTGACTATGGCACTTATGAGCAATGAAACCACTTTGAAAGGGTACATACCGTAACTTGAAAGGAAGGGTAAAAATATGTAAAACAGTAATTTATTAAAAATATATATTTTCAGGGAATCTTGGAGGTTTAGATCTACCTTTTATGTGCTTTCTACTGAGGCGCAACACTACTTTTGAGGAGGCAGCATCACAAAGTGTGAGAAGGCATCTTGAATCTCTGCCTTATGTTTAGTACAAAGATGCCTGTCCAGGTTGCTAACAGCTCTTAGTATTTATTACCATCAATAAAATTTATTCGACCGTCAGTCAGAAAGCACATATTATCCATACAAAAGTTAAAACATCTAAACATCTGGAAAAGCGTGACACTTAGAAACAGCGAAAAGTATATTATACATTTAGACCCGTGTCACTACAGTCAATTTTAGCCTTACTACGCTTAAAGGCAAAAAAAAGAAATTTGGCCACCGAGAAGGTTGTTGTTCCAGTGAACTTGTTCAGCAAATACAAAACCAGTCTTTGTCTACTGGGCTATGTTGGCATAGGAGTAGAGCTATAAGTTTTTGTCTAAGATCTGCATAGAATGGGCAGATCAAAAGAATATGTTCAGTTGACTCAACCACTCCCAGAGCACAGGGGCAAAGTCTCTGGGTGTATGGGACTCCCCTGAACCTTCCCCACAAAACCGCCGATTCCAGAACGTTTAACCTAGCGGCTGTAAGGAGCCTACGGTATTCCACGTAGTGGATTTCCGCCAGATAAGGGGCTGGTGAAATCTGAGATATCTGTTCCCCAAATACATCCCAGGTTTCACAAGAGCAATGTCCTCTTGCCTAGCGATATCCCTCAGTCTTTGATAGATCACAGCTTTAGCTTGGCTAAATGTCATAGACTCCAGGAAGAGATGCGACAATCCGCAGGTCTGCACTTCATTTATAATCTCCTTTTCCCATGATGATTGAAAATCATCCCTCAATATCAGGGGGGCCAAGCCCACCAGGTTAAAACATAACTTGAGCCATAGCCAGAGTTTTGTCTTCCAGGCCACGTACCGAAAAGACTGCCAACCCACCTCTAGTCTCATGACCGCCCCTGCCACAGAAGGGGGGATCCTGAGGATGGCTCTAAGAAACCGGGTTTGGATAGCTTCCAATCTAAGAAAGTCCCGACGTAAACCCAGGGAAATGCCCACCAACAGGAGGGGAAGGACTTTCACTTGAAAGAGTCTCAAAGCAACTTTCACTGATTGGGCCTGGTTCTTAGCATATAGGGATCTGATCATCATGGCTGCTTTGGAGGCATTTGTACTTATATAATCTCTGTGAGCCAGAAAGGACCTATTTGATCGAATTACTTGACCCAGGTATTTAAAGGTGTTGTTGTTGTTCAGTCGTTCAGTCGTGTCCGACTCTTCGTGACCCCATGGACCAGAGCACGCCAGGCACGCCTATCCTCCACTGCCTCTCGCAGTTTGGCCAAACTCATGTTAGTAGCTTCGAGAACACTGTCCAACCATCTCATCTTCTGTTGTCCTCTTCTCCTTGTGCCCTCAATCCTTCCCAACATCAGGGTCTTTTCTAGGGAGTCTTCTCTTCTCATGAGGTGGCCAAAGTACTGGAGCCTCAACTTCAGGATCTGTCCTTCTAATGAGCACTCAGGGTTGATTTCTTTAAGAATGGATAGGTTTGATCTTCTTGCAGTCCATGGGACTCTCAAGAGTCTCCTCCAGCACCATAATTCAAACGCATCAATTCTTCGGCGATCAGCCTTCTTTATGGTCCAGCTCTCACTTCCGTACATTACTACTGGGAAAACCATTAGTAATGTACGGAAGTGAGAGCTGGACCATAAAGAAGGCTGATCGCCGAAGGTGTTAACCTGCTCCAAAGTAATACCATTCATTGACCATGAGTGAGAGTATTTATTACTGTTACATATACTGGGTAAAGTCTAGCTCATCCCATGATCTAGGTTGGCTGTCTTAATGGAGAAGTGTTTCTCGGGTTGCATTGATAAGTTGATTGATTGATTGATTCTTTATTTAACGGTCAAAGACCAGCTGATAAAACATTAATACAAAAAAAGTTAAAATTTTCCAACATACCCTGTTTTCCCTATTTTAAGATGTAGTCATAAAATAAGCCATAGCAGGATTTTTTCGCATTTGCGAAATATAAGCCGTACCCCGAAAATAAGCCATAGTGATAGGCGCAGTTCTGGAGGGCGCCAAGGAAAAGGCTGGGCTGGGCTTACGTAATAAAAATAAGACATCCCCTCAAAATAAGCCATAGTGCGTTTTCTTGAGGGAAAAAATAAATAAGACGGTGTCTTAAAATAGGGGAAACATGGTATGTGTTTAGGTATGCAGCAGCATATACCGTGTGTGTATTGAAAGCCGGGCTCATGGTTATAATTAAAAGATCGCCATTAGGATCTTGCTCGTATCAGTGACAGCGCTTGTTCTCTAAATTTTATAGCTGCTGCGCAATATTTGGCCACTTTCATCGTGAACTCGGGATTCGTGTCTTCAATAAGGCATTTGAGACACAGAGATTCATTTGGGACATTTTGTATAAGGGGGGAAATAAAAACCCGCCGTATATCGTTATAAAAGCAGCAGCTTAATAGAACATGGGCAACAGATTCCACCTCCGGTAGGCCACAGGGGCAAGTTCGTTCGGCCTGCAAATCTTCCCTGTAGTAGGGCGGACGGTAATACGTTGAATCTGGCAAGGGTGAATGCCCGTCTGTATTTGGGTATTTGTAATTTTACCAGATATTTAGCTGGAGAGAATCCTCTACCGTTGTCTTTTATAATTGGATGTTTGTTTATCTCACTCGTGTGGCGTTGGAATTCCACGTCCCAAACTCGTTGGCGAATGATTTCTCTTGCTCTCTCATAACCTGTCATTAGCAAGGATTGAGGCGAAAAGCCCAGCTCTCTTAGCTTCCCATATAGTGTGGCTTTCCATTTGGATTGGAAAGAATCCACAAGAGTTTGGGGTGCCAACCCGACGGGGAAGAAGATGAGTTTTAACCAGGAATGGATTTTCAATATCCATATCCTGGCGCTGACAGGTATTTGCCCGACCTCCAGACGGACCACTATGTAGGGCACACACGTGGGGATACCCAGCAGGCCGCGATAGAATTTGGTTTGGAATGATTGATAAGTTGTGCTTCCTTGCTATTCATTGTAGTGGCAACATTTTACAGTTCACCTATGGAACAGGTTTTTGTGATTTATTTTTTGTGTGTGTTTTTGTTTTTGCGCAGTTACCTCATCGCCGAGTGACATTCTCTGCAGCCAATCAGGCGCAAGATCTGCAGGACCCCTCCCAACACAGTTACTATGACAGTGGCCTTGAGGAGTCAGAAACACCAAGCAGCAAGTCGTCATCGGGGCCCCGCATTGGACCACTGGCTTTGCCGGAGGATCACTATGAGCGCACCACGCCAGATGGCAGCATTGGGGAAATTGAGCACCCTGAGAACGGTAAGGAACCTGATAAAAAATTGCTAAGGCTCTCTAGGAAACCCACCAGTATGAGTAGATCTGTGTCCCACTTGCCAAAGGGCGTGCACTGCTGCTACCAAAGCAAGGAACAGAGCAGGATTGTGCATCGGACGTGAACTGTGGCGGGGAAATACTTTAATAGTAAATTTGCTGTAAAAATTTGGGACAGATCCATCTCCAAAGAGTGGATAGGGGAAGGAATGAAAGGAGCAGAAGACACACAGAGAGGGTTTCAGGACATGAGTTTGTAGCCGACTATTCAGCATATGGATGGATTTACTCCATACCATTCCATGAGTTTGCTATGATCTGCATTCTGTTCAGTCTACCTTCCCACTTAACTCGGTGTAATTCTCAACATAATTTCTGATCTGGTGCATGCCTCTTTTTGCATCTATGTTCTTGTTGCTGCTCGTTACTGATGCACACCAGAACATATGCACATTGCAAAAAGGGACCTTGATGTGATGATGATGATGATGATGATGATGATAATAATAATAATAATAATAATAATAATAATAATAATAATAATAATTTATTATTTATACCCCGCCCATCTGGTTGGGTTTCCCCAGCCACTCTGGGCGGTTCCAACAGAACATTAAAATACAATAATCTATTAAACATTAAAAGCCTCCCTAAACAGAGCTGCCTTCAGATGTCTTCTAAAGGTCTGGTAGTTGTTGTTCTCTGGTAGTTGTTGACATCTGCTGGGAGGGCGTTCCACAGTGCAGGTGCCACTACCGAGAAGGCCCTCTGCCTGGTTCCCTGTAACTTGGCTTCTTGTAGTGAGGGAACCGCCAGAAGGCCCTTGGCACTGGACCTCAGTGTCCGGGCTGAATGATGGGGGTGGAGATGCTCCTTCAGGTATACTGGACCGAAGCCATTTAGGATTCACATTCCTTTCCGTGTTGTAAATTAGTCAGTCCCCATATGTACTGGTGCACATCAGTAAACTGTAAGAAAAGAAGATGCAGCCTGCGGACTTCAGAAAACTGCAAAGTCCAGAAAACAAAAGTGGAAGAATAGCAGATCACTAATGTATCAACACTTATGTAGAACCGAGATCAGGTAATTTGCAACCCCAAAACACAGGCGGATATTTGCATGTTGAGCAGCAGCTGGGGTACATGCTTGCCTTTGGCTACTAAGGATTAAGGAAGTAGGAGGGAAGAAAAGGAGAAGGCCAAAAATAACCCACCTCAATTTATTATTAAGATTTCCAGTACTACTTGAATGAAATAATGCACCCCACTGAATTTTAAGGGCGGGGGGAGGGGCAACAGGAGGTTAAGTAACAGGGAGAGAATATGTTTGTGTGTGTGTGTGAAAGTTTTGCGTGTGAGTGTGCTTTTGGGGGATGTGTGTAAAAGAGAGTTGTGGGTGATCCTGAAAGAGAGAAGTGTGGGTTTAAGGAATGGTTATACGCACCCACCTCTGCCTTTGTACTTGGGTTCTGGGGCAAGTTAACCGTCTCCTTAGTTAGTATCACCGCTTTTCCTTCTGTGAAATGGGTTCCTGTTGGAGCATAAAACTGGCTTAAAAGAGGTGATTTTGCACATTGGGTATCAGATCCTTTCCCCTGCCTTGCACTCAGGTTTGGGGACACATATGTTTCATGGTCTTGCAGAGAGATTGTTCGTTTGTTTATTAAATTTATAGCCTGCCCTTCCTCCTGTAAGAACCTGGGGGGGGGGGGCGGAATATATATATACCGTATATACTCGAGTATAAGCCAACCCGAATATAAGCCGAGGCACCCAATTTTACCACAAAAAACCTGGGAAAGCTTCATAGGAGCCACTGCCTGCCTCACTCGAGTATAAGCCGAGGGTGGCTTTTTCAGCACAAAAAATGTGCTGAAAAACTAGGCTTATACTCGAGTATATAGGGTATATATAATATACCTGCATTCAGGTGTTGCACGATGCTGTGCTAAATAAAATATAGTATCCACAAGTAAATCCGGTGCCAGAAACAAGTAAAAAGATGTCTGAAAGACAAGAATATGAACAGGTAAGGCTTGCCTCACAATTGTATTTCCATGCTAGAAAAGGCTTGCCCTGTTTAATTTGTGCCAGCCACACAGTTGTTAAAAGCACAAGAAATCATTCACTTTGTTCCCGTTCCTGTGCTTCTCACTGCCAGCTGCTCCTGTAGGAAGAGAACAAATCTCTTAATCAGGGAAGATACAGAAAATCCCTCACATTCCTTCCTTCTGGTTGCTTAGCAACAGTGATTAAGTGACTAAGCATCCTTAGCAACAGCAGTGCCTCCATATCTGCCTAATAAACCTTAGAATGTTGCCTCCATGTTCTGCTCTCTTTAAAGATGTCAAACTGACTCTTTTTTTAAAAAAAAAAAATGTAAGCTAGGAGCCCAATGGAGGCAGGGAGAGAATGAACATGAAGATAATAATAATAATAATAATAATAATAATAATAATAATAATTATTATTATTATTTATTTGTACCCCACCCATCTGGCTGGGTCTCCCAGTTCTGCTCCAAAATGAACTTAATTCACCTTTACCTGGCAACTTTGAGGAACTACTTTTGTGTGTAGGTCAGATTTTTTTTAGCTAGTTCAGTAAACTTGGTTCAACTGAGGGAGTTCATTCCAAGCACTGAGGATCCCTCCACCTTGTTCTGCAATAGTACCTCAGTACAGCCTAGGTCAGTGGTGGCTAACCTTGGCACTCCAGATGTTTTGGGACTACAACTCCCATCATCCCTGACCACTGGTCCTGTTAGCTAGGGATGATGGGAGTTGTAGTTCCAAAACATCTGGAGTGCCAAGGTTAGCCACCACTGGCCTAGGTGCTGCCTTAAATGTACCTGACATAAGGGAATAAATAATGTAACAAAAGGAAAAAGGATAAGTCCCTCATTTGATGATTTTATTCACTAAGCAAGTCCAGGTGTTTTATAGCCACCAAAAATCCATAGCTGACAGCTCCAACTGGTATCCCTCAGACCTTCAGAATATCTTGAAGAATAAGATTTTTGAGCCATTCTGCAAGTTTCACATACCATTTTGAAGGGCTTGGGTGGTAGAATACTAGACACTGGGTGATATTCAACTAGGTTTTACTTAAAGTAGACTTGCTTATTGAAGTTAATGGGCCTAAGTTAAGCCATGTTCATTAATTTCAATGGGTTTACTCCGAGTAAAACATCAGATTGCAGATGGGGGGTGGGGTCATATTTTTGGATACTTCCTCACGTAAAAACTCCCTGCATGTAAGCTCCAGGGAGGGGAATGAAATTGGACAAAATACATGTTGAAGTGCAGTATACTCTGTCCATTATTCATTAAAGGTAAAGGGACCCCTGACCATTAGGTCCAGTCACGGACGACTCTGGGGTTGCGGCGCTCATCTCGCTTTACTGGCCGAGGGAGCCATTACATTTTTTCCCCATTATTCATTACATTTATTTATATCAGGATACAAATCCTCCCAATGTAGCTTTGAAGTAACATAAAGATACATTAACAAAATCACAGTAATAATATTGTTAACTCTTTTTATCTACACACCATAGAATAATAATAATAATAATAATAATAATAATAATTTATTATTTGTACCCCGCCCATCTGGCTGTGTCCCCCCAGCCACTCTGGGCGGCCTCCAACAGATATTAAAATACATTAAAATATCACAGGTTAAAAACTTCCCTAAACAGGGCTGCCTTGAGGTATTTTCTGAATGTAAGATAGTTGTTCATCTCTTTGACCTCTGATGGGAGGGCGTTCCACAGGGCGGGTGCCACTACCGAGAAGGCCCTCTGCCTGGTTCCCTGTAGCTTTGCTTCTCGCAGTGAGGGAACCGCCAGAAGGCCCTCGGCGCTGGACCCCAGTGTCCGGGCTGAATAATGGGAGTGGAGACGCTCCTTCAGGTATACTGGACCGAAGCCATTTAGGGCTTTAAAGGTCAGCTCCAACAATTTGAATTGTGCTCGGAAACATACTGGGAGCCAATGTAGTTCTCTCAGGACCGGTGTTATGTGGTTCCGGCCGCCACTCCCAGTCACCAGTCTAGCTGCTGCATTCTGGATTAATTGCAGTTTCCAGGTCACCTTCAAAGGTAGCCCCACGTAGAGCGCATTGCAGTAGTCCAAGTGGGAGATAACTAGAGCATGCACCACTCTGGCGAGACAGTCTGCGGACAGGTAGGGTCTCAGCCTGCGTACCAGATGGAGCTGGTAGACAGCCGCCCTGGACACAGAATTAACCTGCGCCTCCATGGACAGCTGTGAGTCCAAAATGACTCCCAGGCTGCGCACCTGGTCCTTCAGGGGCACAGTTACCCCATTCAGGAACAGGAAGTCCCCCACACACGCCCGCACCCTGTCCCCCAAAAACAGTACTTCTGTCTTGTCAGGATTCAACCTCAATCTGTTAGCCGCCATCCATCCTCCAACTGCCTCCAGGCACTCACACAGGACCTTCACCGCCTTCACTGGTTCTGATTTGAAAGAGAGGTACAGTAATGTACGCATGCATCTGTATACCATTGCACTATAAGAACTATATAGTGAATTCTTAATGAGTGGCTGGACTTCAGCTCCTGCACAGAAGCAGCCTCTTTGCAAAGATTTCACATTTTGCATTTCCACTTACTGTGCTGTAGTATTTGCAGAAAATGACTTAGGAGTCGTCCCTGATCTCAGGGGAACCATCATAGTAAACATGTAGCCTAGCTTCTAAGATGAATGGAAGGGCTGGCTCCAGGTTGTTGTAGTTCTTCGGGCAACCAAGCATTAGTAGACCCCCTTTGGCACCGCCCCTTGCTCCTTGTTGATCTGGATCCTGAACGAAAAGCGTAGACTGCTCTGTTGAACTGCTCCATTCATTATGCTCTCTTTGTGTTAATAGTGTTTATATCCTTCAAACTATACAAATCCCATTACTGAATATTTCAAATACACTTCCCAAGGAAGAAGCCCCCACAGTGAACGTAGTGGGACTTAATCCTGAGCTGACATAATAATAATAATAATAATAATAATAATAATAATAATAATAATAATAATAATAATAATTTATTACTTGTACCCCGCCCATCTGGCTGGGTCCCCCCAGCCACTCTGGGCGGCCTCCAACAGATATTAAAATACATTAACACATCACAGATTAAAAACTTCCCTAAACAGGACTGCCTTCAAGTATTTTCTAAATGTCAGGTAGTTGTTTATCACTTTGACCTCTGATGGGAGGGCATTCCACAGGGCGTGCGCCACTACCGAGAAGGCCCTCTGCCTGGTTCCCTGTAGCTTTGCTTCTCGCAGTGAGGGAACCGCCAGAAGGCCCTCGGCGCTGGACCTCAGTGTCCGGGCTGAACGATGGGGGTGGAGACGCTCCTTCAGGTATACAGGACCGAGGCCGTTTAGGGCTTTAAAGGTCAGCACCAACACTTTGAATTGTGCTCGGAAACGTACTGGGAGCCAATGTAGATCTCTCAGGACCGGTGTTATGTGGTGTTATTACAAAGCATTCTATGGCACAGATCTGCTGCAAAGTGCACTGTTTTGCATGCCAGCCTGAAATTGCAGTGGTTGGCTATAGACTGTGAGGAAAGATGGATTTGAGATTTGGAGGTGATGCATCTAAGGGGGAAGAACTCACAATAGCAAGGGGAAGAAAGAAGAGACATGATTAGGCTGGAAGCAGAAGACGGAGAAGCAGGGAGACCCTGAGGGTTTTGCTAGGCTTGCTTGCCAAGAGAGAAGGGAGATTTAATACCTGTCCTTGGGTGGCGGCTTAATGTGTTGGCGTCAAGGCAGTAGAAACAATTGAAACAATTTGTCTTTGTTTTGCACCACCTGCATGCGCTCTCCTTCTGTCTTAACCACTGATTATCCAATGCCTGAAACCTTTGGGTCTTAGCCAATGTTATTTCTACTCAGAGTAAACCCACTGAAATGAATCGACATGACTAGCTTAGCCCCATTAATTTCAATGCCTTACAGGCCTCTTCCAATTCCTTCACCTGGGATCTGTTTGCAGGGCTGTTTCCTGCTGCATTTACCTCCAAATCTTTTCCTTGTAATGCTTCTGAATCTGAGGCAGGGAGGGCGACCAAAATGATCAAAGGTCTGGAAACCAAGCCTGATGAGGAACGGTTGAAGGATCTGGGTATGTTTAGCCTGGAGAAGAGGAGACTGAGAGGAGATAGGATAGCCATCGCCAAATATATTAAGAGCTGTCACATGGAAGATGGAGCACTCCTGCTCTGGAGGGGAGGGCTCCAACCAATGGCTTTAAGTTACAAGAAAGGAGATTCCAGCTAAACATCAGGAAGAACTTTCTGGCAGTAAGAGGTGTTCAACAGTTGAATGGACTCTCTCGGAAGGTGGTGCGCTCACCTTCCTTGGTGGCTTTTAAGCAGAGATTGGGTGGCCATCTGTCAACGATGCTTTAGTTGAGATTGTTGCATTGCAGGGGGTTGGACTAGATGACCCCCAGGATCTCTTCCAACTCTACTAGCTGGCCATTATTCCTAGCTCTGGGCTTAGGGGATATATTGTTTCCAGCTGCGGTGTTTTCCTTTTACGGGTTCCTCCTGCTGCAGATGCAAAACAAACATTAAGCAGCATCAATAGATTAAGTTCCTACAGCAATCGCTCTGCCTGCTCCAAAGTAGCAGGAAGTTCCATTGATGAACATCCTGCTTACTCTGAGTTCTTTGGTGCCTTATTCTGTCAGGGAATAAATGCAAAAAATGTAATTGTACACTGCACATTAAAGGAAAAGCTCATTAGCAGTAAATGCTTTGAAACAAACACCAGGGGGAAAGGTGCTGTCAGGGATCTGCCCACCCCTTCCAGTCCAGCTCTGAGTGCATACAGGGACCCACAGCCTGTGTTAATGACAGATTCATCTTCGAGTGAATCTCGCAGCCCCTCTTCGGGGGAGGAGCAGTTAGTGGCTGGGAGCCAGGGAGTGCCATGGAGTTGCTGAGAGACCTGGCACCGCCCAGCAGACTCGCTCGGAGGGGGAGGCGTCAGTTCCGGCGCCTATCTCACGTAGGAGGAGAAGGCGGCAATTCAGAATGCGAAGACTTTGGTGTTGGCGCCAAAACAGAAGGGAGGCACTTCCAGATTCTGCTAGTGACTGAGCAGACATGATAAACTGAACTCTGCACTGTAAATAGCTTTGCACAAAATAAAGAGACTTAAAGACAAGATGGCTTGGTCTTACTATTGAACAACCGATAAGAGAATCTGACAGGTGCTTTCAGGAAATGCATCACCAAATGCTTTGCACCAGTGCAGGCAGTAATATATGCCAACGGTAGCAGAATGTCTCATAATGCCCCTCAAATAAACAATCAACAGCCTCTCTTCCCCAATAGAAACTTCTAAGGTCCCTGTGGAAACCTTAGGATGCTTTGCAAGACCCAGCCATGTCATTACAATCTTAGTTCCGTCGAGCTCAGACCCGGATGGCAGACTCTGGAGGGAGATGAGTCAGAGGTTCGAGGAGATGGAAGCCTTTTCCTCTCTCAAAACACCTATGGCCCCAAAGTTGAGACAGGAGTTCCACCCTCTTCCCCGCTTCCTGTGGGGGGAAGAGTGCTGTTGGGAGTCTGGGGAGGGCTCTGAACCACAGCCTGGGGTGACTGAGTAGGATGTAGAGGGGGAGGCAGGTCCAGCGCTCTCTCCCAGGGGAAGGCAGCACCTATGGCAGGGGTCGGCAACCTGCGGCCCATGGGCCAGATCTGGCCCACAGAGACCGTTTTACCGGCACACAAGCTGCCCCTGAACTGAGCCACCGGCTCGGCGAGTCTCCTGTGCACTGCGCTAAACCAGCGCGGCGCGGGGACTCGCCGAGCGGTGCCAGAAATTGCATCTGCGCATGCACAGATACTGGAAATCGCATCTGCGCATGTCCAGACGCTGAAAATCGCTTCTGCGCAGGCGCGATTTTCGGCTTCTGGGCATGCGCAGAAGTAATTTCCGGCGCCGTGGACATGCACAGATGCGATTTCTGGCATCGCGCTGCGCCAGTCCGGCCCACAGACAATCTCCATGGGAGTGATCCGGCCCATGGCTGGGATACCTTGCCGACCCCTGACCTATGGGGAAGGCAGGAGACCCAACCATCTAGATGTAGCACCTGCTTGGAGGCAAGACCTGCAAGAAGAGATTCTCATGAGTAAGGACTGCACCCCACCTCAGCTTTAAAGCTTGGCTGATGGGTGTGAATACTTGTTGGAACAACTTCTCAGCTCCCATGAAGTCCTGAATTCCTTGTTGCTGATCCTGGATTCACGAGCCTTGGCTCTGGTTCCTAGGCTCAAGCCCCTGGTGCCTTTCCACCTGCAGGCTTGGTTTTATTGAATTCGTTTCCTTGGGACCTTTGAATCTGTTAGCTCAAAGGGCAGAGTGGTCTGTGCTGTCTGCTTTCCCTGCTGCTCAATCTGTTCAGCTGCTTAATTTGCCTGTTAGTTTGGGTCTCCCCAGGCCCAGTTCATCCCTCTAATCTCTACACAAGTGTGCCTGGCCCACAGTTTGGGATTCGCTGTGTGAAAATGCAGGTTAGGAGCAAAAACCATATCAATTTGGAAGGGGGGGTGGGGAGAAGATTGTAAAAGGTGTTGACGTGAATCAGAATACTCATGGGTTTCAGAACTGGCTGTTTCTGGGGGAGGCCAGGAACAGGTCTCGGAGAGATAGCATTGCCCTGCTTTGCTGGAGGAAGCCACATGGGATGACTGGGTGGGTAGGTAGGACACCGAACCCTTAGGGAGTTGAGAGTGGGGCTGTATCCTGAGCAGTGCCGGATTTACGTATAAGCTAAACAATTATAGCTTAGGGCCCCACTCTCTTGGGGGCCCCAAAAAAATTAAAGGGGAAAAAACTGGATGTACATTTCCAAAATATAAGATAAAAAAAACAAATAAAATAAAACCTACATACCTCAACAGTGGCAAATGACATTAGATACCTATTAGGTCCATAAATTACCATATAGAAGAAGAAGAAGAAGAAGAAGAAGAAGAAGAAGAAGAAGAAGAAGAAGAAGAAGAAGAAGAAAAGAGTTTGGATTTGATATCCCGCTTTATCACTCCCCGAAGGAGTCTCAAAGCGGCTCACATTCTCCTTTCCCTTCCTCCCCCACAACAAACCCTCTGTGAGGTGAGTGAGGCTGAGAGATTTCAAAGAAGTGTGACTAGCCCAAGGTCACCCAGCAGCTGCATGTGGAGGAGCGGGGACGCGAACCAGGTTCCCCAGATTACGAGTCTACCGCTCTTAACCACTACACCACACCACCCAAGACATTTCGGCACCTGAGGCAAACCACAAAACAGCCAAAAGAAAACCCAGCCAGGGAAGATGGGGTGGGTGAAGATCTAAATCAGGAAAAAAAGGGAAATTCCTTCCAGTAGCACCTTAGAGAACAAACTTAGTTGGTCTCTAAGGTGCTACTGGAAGGAATTTTTTTATTTTTTATTTTGTTTTGACTATGGCAGACCAACACGGCTACCTACCTCTAATAGGAAAAAAGGGGAAATTGAACTGGGAATCAAATGAGGGGAAGCCCAAGGTCACCCAGCAGCTGCCATGTGGAGGAGCGGAGACGCGAACCCGGTTCCCCAGATTACGAGTCTACCGCTCTTAACCACTACACCACACTGGCTCTCATATATATAGCATATATTCAACGCAAAAAACAGCGACAATTTGTTGTTGACAAAGGACAGCTGGACATATAAAGGGCCCCATTCCCTCCAGTAGCTTAGGGCGTCATCAAACCTAAATCCGGCCCTGATCCTGAGTGACCCTCTCCTCCTTTTTCTGCTCCTCATTAGTGTCCCCTGAATGGAGCAGACTGTGAAAGGGGCTCTGCACCCAGGTAGGTGTGCATGGCTTTCCAGGGAGAGAGTGTGCTCAGGGACGTACGGATCCCACACACACGCTGAGCGGGTTGTGGGGAGGCAATGGAAGTGGGGCTCTAGGAAGCAGAGCCCCACTTGGAGCAGCATGGAGGTGGTTTCTTGGGGAGGCAGCTTGGGAGACGGAACAGAAGCACTGCTGGCTAAACTGCAACGGGTGGAAGGAGAGAGAGAGAGAGAGAGAGAGAGAGAGAGAGAGAGAGAGAGAGAGAGAGAGAGAGAGTTTTGTTTCTGCTTTGCTGCTACCAAAAATGGGACAAAACCAAACAGAAAATTTCAGTGCTGCATGACTTGGGGAAACGCATGCTCCTGGGGGGCAAAGATTGCAACAGGGGACAGCTGACGCAATTTCAAAAACTAAGGAAGCATAGCTGTCAACCCTCCCTTTTTTGCGGGAAACTCCCTTATTCCAGCGCCGTTTCCTGCTGCTATCCCGGATTGTTGATATCCCTTAAATTCCCCGGATTTCAAAGGAAGCAGCTCCTCTCCCTCCCTGCCGGCCAGGGAGGCTCCTCAGCTGCGTTGCTCGGCTGCCAATAAGGAGTCTGAGACCGACTGGGGGCGGAGCTTGCATGCCTTGTGCAGCCAGACCCTCACGCCCAACCAGACAGCCTGCCTGCCTGCCGTCTATGCGCTCGTTCTTTCACTCACCCGTTCGTGCGCAGCCTCTGGAGCTCAGGGTGGCGAGGCTACTTGGTGCCCTTGCACCACCCTCGCGGCATCCCTTATTTTCAAATCCAAAAGTTGACAGCTATGTAAGGAAGAGAGAATACTGGCATGTTCTAAGCCTCCCTGCAGATATATGATCCAGTCCCTTTGCTTTTTCTTCCCAAGCCTCTGTTGTCGCTGGAATCTCCGGGCGACGGATAGCAAGGGGGAAAGGGAGGTGGCTGAGCTCATGGCTGTCATCTTTATTATTATTATTCATTAATTTGGTTAATCATTAAAGTATTTTAGTCTGCTTTCCCATCTGTGTGAATCCTATGCAGTGATTATAGTATATATCACAAATGCCAATGGGCAAAAGGAATCGGTCTTGGGATTTTGGGCGTGGTTTTGTGGGAGGGCAGAAAAGGTGATCCAAGTGATCCCTTCAGACAAAGCAGTGGAGAAGCGGAGCATTCAGAAGTATAGATGTAACACGATTTCCTGGTAAGCGTAAGCCTTCGGGGACATTAGCAGAGCTGGCATGCTGCTGAATTTCCTAAAGGGCACTGACTCTTGCAGTGCTCAGGATGGGTGGCAGAAGGGGATTTATTATTTTATTTTATTTTATTTTATTTTATTTTATTTTATTTTATTTTATTTTATTTTATTTTATTATTTTGTAGATAGTGTATCTGCCTGCAGTCTGCAGCACACCAATATTTTATAGCTTTTTAAAAGTTGTTAGGGCAACTTTAAAGTGGGACAGGGCAAACTTCCATAAGATCACACACACACACACACACACACAAAATAAAAATCTTAGACTGACTTGTCCTTCCTTAATTGGTAGTGACAATAATTAGCTTGGATAATTGGTGTCTGAGCTTGCAGGAATGGGCCCATAAATAGATATATTGCAAGGTATTTTTAAGCATGTATAAAAGTAAAGGTAAAGGGACCCCTGACCATTCAGTCCAGTCGTGTCCGACTCTGGGGTTGCGGCGCTCATCTCACTTTATTGGCCGAGAGCCGGCGTACAGCTTCCAGGTCATGTGGCCAGCATGACAAAGCCGCTTCTGGCGAACCAGAGCAGCGCACGGAAACTCCGTTTACCTTCCCGCCAGAGCGGTTTCTATTTATTTATTTATTTATTTACCTATTTATTTGCACTTTGACGTGCTTTCGAACTGCTATGTGGGCAGGAGCAGGGACCGAGCAACGGGAGCTCACCCCGTCGTGGGGATTCGAACCGCCGACCTTCTGATCGGCAAGCCCTAGGGCAAGCAATTGCAGGTGATGGAATCAAGTTCAACTCTACCCAGCCGAAATCAACACAAGTGGCACATGAGAAGGACGAAGAAGACCTGTCCTCCGGATTACTCACAGGTTTCGCTATATAGCTTCATCAGTTCAGGTTAAGCATTCTGATTAGCACAACATGCAAAATATTCCACAGGCACAGCTGTGTTGATTTCGGCTGGATGGTGATGTTGCAAGACTCATATAAATATGCTTTATCTACTATTACATCCATGAGATTTTTGCTTTGAACCGTTGAAGAATTCTACTATCTACTCACCATCAACCAATTGTGAACGTTTTGTTGGCACCAAGATTTTGTTGCTATACCCAACCTGTTGCTGAATGGGTCAGTCACGTGAACATTATACATTCTGTTATATCACACATATATGGCTTGTTAATCATGTGGCTTTATTGAAAGACTATTAGTTTTTCAGAAGAGGATTCCAGTAAATCTTTTATTATAGTTTCAGCCATTGTGTGGTGGTTTTGGTTGTTTATATGGTTCATATTATCAGCACAGTGATACTTTATGCTGTTTGTGTTTGCCTGAAGTTTGGCCATAGCAGCTTCTCACACTGCGCACTGTGTCTCTATGCGTATTTAATCCTCCTCCCTCTCCTTCCCTTTTTCCTTTTGTTGTTGCAGATCTCCGGCCTCTGCCTGACGTAGCCATGACAGGGAACTGCACCCGGGAATGCACAGAGTTTGGTCACTCTGACACCTGCTGGATGCCAGGTCAGTCGTCTCCAAGCCGGAGGCCCAAGAACGCCCTCAAACTCTCCACATTTGTGCCTTATCAAGACAGAGGGAGTCAAGAACAAGTTGGGAATGGCAGCCCCAGACTCTCAGAAGAGCGCAACACCAAAATGGCTAACCTCCACCTGCTCCCCACGTACAGTGCCTTCTCCAACAGTAGCCATGAGCCCTGCAAGGACTCCCCCATGGAGGAAATCCCTCTGACCCAGACCTCGGACTTCCAGGCAGCCACCACACCGTCGTCCCAAACTGCCAAGCGGGAGATCTACCTGTGAGATGAAGAGGGCCGTGGAAGGTGCCTGCGAAACACCTCAGACCAGTGTCTGGAATTCAAAGAAGAATAAAAAAAAGAAGAAGGGACTTTTCAAACTGTGATGCTTTATCACTCGCATTGGTGGTTCTGTGCCTGCCAGGTGAGAATGCCTTGCCCAGGCCCTGGGCACAGGAACACTTTTTTATGAACTCGTTGCTCCCAGGGCAAGAGAACCGATGTCAACATGAATTACCAAGCTCTCAGTAGAGTGGTCCCTAGATGCCTGGAAAGAGGGAGAGAGGAACGTAGCGAAGAGGGCTTGGCCTCATGGCTTCAGGGCTGGGGGTGGGGGGAAGGGCTGAGTTACCAAAGGTCCACGTAGACTTGGTGGAGTCCGTTGGGCACAGGGCCAAGGGCACCTGGCACGGGTCCAGGGGGGAAAGCTGCCTCTCTTGTTACTGTAGACTCCTGTAAATATGAATCTTAGGAATGACATTTGCGTCCTGCCTGATCAGAAGTTTTATTGTCCTTGAAACAAAAAGACTTTGAAACAAAACAAAACAAAACAAAAAACCACAGGGAGCAATTTCCAGCTTGAATCTTTCACCACACAGAAGAGCACATGGGAGCAAGTGCTTCCAAGCAGCCCACCCTTGCCTTCCACAGTGTAAAAAGGATGGGGCACTGGCTGGTGAGGGGAGAGCTCTGGCCGGTCACCAGGACTGGGCAGAAGGGCATTGCAGAGCTTTTAACCCCAATCTCTTTCCAGACTTCAGCAACTCTTCTCGTCACGTGTGAGGAGGAGGAGGAGCCTTAGAGCTGCTGGTTGTGGCTTTCATCTGGTCCTCCTTTGCCCCTGCCCCCTGGACAGTGGAGCTAAGGCCAGCTGGAAAGGTGGAAGAGACCTCCAACCCCCTAACTTCCCAGTATCTCTTCTGCCTCACTCGAGGCAGGGAACTCCCATGGGGTCACTGGGCCCCAGCGCCATGATCCCGGCCTTTGAAAAGTCTGCCTGTAAGCCACCATTGCCTTTGTGAATGGAGCTTTGACTCAGGGTCACATTGGGGGCCACAAGGCCTCTGTATGCTGGAGTCACCCCCCTCCCTCCCTCCGCCTTGAGACCAGAGAGCCAGCCTCAAGGGCTCCCAATATTCTCGTCGTGTGCCACAGGTTTAGCCACATAGGAACTCTCTGGTGCTATCGTAGTTCCAGCAGGGCCCTATAACAAATAATGGAACTAACTACCCTTGGAAGGATTGATCCCCGCAGTGGGTTGTCCCCTTGATTGGGTGAAAAGACCAGCCCCAATTGGGCAAGGGGCACTCTTCCACCTCCAGCCACCCGTGGGCTGCTCAAGTAACTTGGTTCTTCAGTGGCTCGTAGGTGTCCTGACTTAATTGGACCTGGCTCCATATAGCCAAGAGCTCGTGGCCATCCCTGCCCATCAGCCTGCCCACCCTGCAAGCGGTGGGGCTTCATTCCAATCTGCCTGGCAATGGAGGGATACAACTGTTCGCCCCGCACAATGTTCATTGGTACAAACTCCCGTGTGGGACCTCTGTTCACCTGACCACTGATACTTGTTGGGCCCGGCTCAGCCCTCTTGGTTCCTGCATTGGACTTGGTTCTTCTGGTGCCCATAGACCCTGCCCCACCCCTCCCCACATTTTGCCATGGGTCATGGATGCGTTCTTCTTAGCTGGGCTGCAGGAGGCAGACTGGTCGTCACCCTTGGCTGTGTCTCTGTTCAACTTTCTCTGTTGCATGGGTGTGGGGAGAAGGGAGGGGAGAAGCACCTTGTATCTGCAGGGATACTTCTCCTTAGCTTTTGTGGTACAGTTGTGTGTGTGTGTGTGTGTGTGTGTGTGTGTGTGTGTGTGTCCATCCGGGCTGACAGTCTGGAAGCAGGTAGGTGGGGAGGGGCAGTCTCCAAGTTCCTCAGACTGAACAGCCAGGGCAGAGCCAGAAGCTTTATAGGACCCTCTTGTCCCATTGTGTCATCTGAGTAGGTTGCTAAACTATCATCTTCTGATCACCGGCATTGGTGACACCGAAGTGCAGAACAGAGGAAACACAGAACAGAGGAAACAAGCAATGGCTGCCACCAACCAGAGAATTAGGTGTCTGGATCTCCGTACTAGAGTCCTCCATTTGAGATCCCTGGTGACTTGCAGTCTGCACGAGAGCAAAGGACTTCCCTGTTCAGTTGCCTACACTCTCTGAGACTCAGGGCTGGTCCAGAAGCAACTCACAGATGGTAGAGGCGGGGGCCTTGCACTACCTATTCATTCTGGTACCAAGAGGCTGGGTGGCCAGTGGTGAGCTTTGACCTCAAAGGAGCTGGAAATGGCTGCTCTTTCCATACCCACTCAAGACACAAGCTTATATCCGCTCTGCCCAGGGAGCAAAGGGATTTCAGCCACCCACCCTGAACCATACATTGTCCTTTCCAGACACTTTAAAGTGCCACTCTAAGGTGGAGAGGGGGCAGGACCCTCTTGCTCTTCCATATTATTACTTCCCTGCTGTGGAAGGCATAGGTGGGAGCCAGGCTCACTCGCCAGAGAATACCTGTGGTTCCCAGGTAAGGTTACCTTATTTCATTTTTAATAATAATAATAAATTGCCTATGAAATGGGACATTCAAATTGGCCTGTCCATAAGTTGGGCTTGCTGAGAGAAAGCAAAAAGAACACGACAGAAAAGCCCAGGTCTTTCGCTTGACAATGGGCATTTTAAGGCTGCTCCCATCTTTGGATGCATTTGCCACAGGGCTCCGCGGAGCAAAATGAGCATGTACCAACCAGGTTAGGGTTGCTTGTCCCCTTCTTAGTTAGGCAAAGGCTGATACGTGAATGTGAATGACAGGCTGGATCAATCCACACTGGTGTATCTGACATGGTGTGTGTGCGTGTGAGTGTATGTGTGTCAAGTCTTCCACCTCTTCCCTCTTGGTTTGCCCCTGGAAAATCGGATAAAAGAAGGCAGAGGGAGGACAGAGAAGGGGGCTTGGTCTCTGGTCCCGTGAAGGAAAACCACGAGGGAAACCATGTTCAAGACGTAGCTGCCTCCCGCGTGCGGCAGAAGAGGTGAGGATGTTTTGGGGGGGGACAGCAGTAGTGCCATTGGGCTGAAAAGCCACCGAATAGGGAGGAGGTGCCACAGGGTGGTGCAGGCCATCTCCAAGAGCCCAGGTGCCACCAGGGGAAGCTCATTTTGCACAAGTCAAAGCCAGAAGGAGAGAGCCTATGTGCGCCGAGATGGGGTGGGGAAGGAGGAGGAGCTCAAGGGTCCTGGGCTAGACAAGCACATTGAAGGGCGAGGGGGGAGGGAAGGACACTTTTGAGCACTGCACTAGGACAAGCCAGGGGTAAAACCAAAGGTGGGAGGCCGGGCACAGGCCAGCTGTGTAAGATGGAGCCAAGTGACCCCTTTGTAGCTCTTCGTGTTGGTTCTATTTATACGAGATTTCAGTTCCTTGCTTGTGATGCCTTGTTTTTTGTACAGTTTTATGTACATGCAGGTGTAGCTTTTTCTAAAAGGAGGAATCCTACGGCAGAATAAAGAGTACCCAACTATTTTTCAGATGGTGACCTACGTTTAGGCGCTGCCTCTCTTGCTAAGGTTGTATTGCTCTCGATGTGATGCATTCCCCTTGCACTGGGAAGGCTTTGGGCCCGGGGCTTCGTTCTCCCCAGGCGCCAGGAGCACAATTGATTCCCTTGTAATCCTTTTTGTTTGGAACAGTGAGCATGACACCTCGTGAGCCCTTTTCTGTTCTCTTCCATTCTGTTTGTTTGCTGAGCTGTCAGATGACAAACTCCACTGTAATTAGCCCTCCCAAAGCTTTACAATAAAAATGTGAAAACCTTCTGGCTTGATCTGATTCATTGTCTCGGCAAATCAGTTAGGTTAGGTGTTAGATACGTGTACCGTGGGCTTCCTTTCATATCATTTCTGAAGGCCAAAATATGCAACCAGGAAGACCTATGACTAGATCTCCGTGTGTGTGTGTGTGTGTGTGTGTGTGTGTTGTAAGAATTTAAGAGAGTTATCTAGATAAAGGGTTCGGTTCCGGGTGGAATCCTGAACCTCGGCAGACGTTATTTTGAAACCCCTGCCTGCGCAGAAAAGACAGAGACCAGACCAGAGTTCTAATGGGAAGCAAGGCGGCTAGTAAGCCTGATCTTTATTAACAAATACTGTTGCAACAGGGTTCTCCCTCACCACATGCTGGATGGAGGAGCAACCCAGAACAAAAGTGTGCCCGCCCCTATATAGACATTTTGAATCCCCCCCCGGACCAAGACCACCCCCCAGAAACACCATGCACACACCATAGGAGGGGTGTAGCCCGAGACCACCACCACCCCCAGATACATCATGGTTACATCATGAAAGGGGAGGTCTGGTGGCAGCAATCTGAGCATCCTGGACCCTGCCCCCTCTTGTCCTCCACCAAGTGAAACAAAAGAGGTATTTACATTTCCCTGTTTCTCAGCCAAGTTAATCACACCATTTTGTCTTCATCTGGGTTTGTTATCTCTGGAATGGCTACCTGTCTGGCACTCAGGTATCAGGATGCCAGGAATTATCACTCAGGCAGAGGGAGGGATGCTGAGTAGCTGGAGGGGCAACCCCCCCTTTGTTCCTGAGACAAAGAAATACACACATGTGGCCTTGTTTGCTTGGCACACTTATGAACATTATATATATATATATCCATATATATAAAAATAGATATATATAGATATATATAGATATATATAGAGAGATAGATAGATATATATATAGCCTTAATTTCTTATTACACGTGCGTGTCCTCGCCAGTTAATATTTGTCCCACAGGAGGTGCGCAGCCTCTGGAGTGCAGGGTGGCGAGGCTACTTGGTGCCATTGCACCGCCCTCGCGGCATCCCTTATTTTCAAATCCGAAAGTTGACAGCTATGCTCAGGTTGCAAACAGGCCTCTGGAACGGATCCCGTTCGCAACCAGAGGTACCACTGTATTCTTTTTTTGTGTTGTGCCAATAGTCTGTGTTGTATACAGTCCTTCCCACCATCCATCCATCATCCCCTGTGAGACTATTAGCAGCTTCAGTGGGCAAGGAAATGGCAGACTGGAATAAAGTTTAAAGTATCCCTTGCATGCCCTGCTGCCCTGAGCCAATTCCCCCACCCCGGGGGGGGGGCTGTTTTAAGAAGGCTGCCGAACAAGTGTCTGAGGTCAGCAATATGGCTGGATAAGATCGAATAAACTGAAACTCAGCCTAGACAAGATAAATCAAGGAAGTGGGGTTCCGCCTGACCTCAGAGATATTGTTTCTCATCTGGGGAAGCTGTCTGCCCTACACCTGGGACACCCACAGAGTGTCTGCAGCTTGGAGCAGTTTTCCTGGATTCCTCTCTCCTGAAACAAAACCAGGCTGCCTGGGTAAATGCCCGGACAGGGCCATCCTTAGCAGATGCGGCGCCGGGATGCAAATATCCGCCCAGAACCCCCAAATTACCACAGATATTGTTGGGGTGGCCGTAGCTGCGCATGGCCAGCCATGGGGGGGGGGGCGCAACTCTTCCCCATGCCGCTGTGTGAGAGCGATCCTTGCAGAGGCTTGGGAGTGAAGTTGCGCCCCTCCCAAGCTTCCTGGGGAGGAGAGCGATCCCCGCAGAGGGAGCTACTTCTCTATGCTGGGCATTTTCCACTTATGTAGATCTTGCTGGGAGCGGGGGGTGGGTGGTTGGAGAAAACAAACGTATATCAAACTGGGTTGCAGGAAAATGCCAAAACACCCTTGTGAAGCTCTGAGAGATAGATCTGAATCTTTGGGGCAAGCTTGATGTGACTTGAACCTGAGTCACTTTGCAGCTGAAATGTCCAGCTCCAGATCTCGGAAGGCAGTCACTTGGCTCAGATTGGGACTTTGCACAAAGCAAATGCACAGCCCTAACACCTGGAGAATTCATGGCAAAGCTGAGGCGTGACCCAGGGCCTCACACACTTACACTACATTAGTGTACAGTATTGTGTGGTACAGTCCTGTTGTATACAAAAATCAAACCTACACACATTTTATTTGTCATGAATGCTATTGAACGTGAACATGAACGTTACTCATAGCTGTCAACCCTCCCTTTTTTTGCGGGAAACTCCCTTATTATCCCTTAAATTACCCGGATTTCAAAGGAAGCAGCTCCTCTCCCTCCCTGCCGGCCAGGGAGGCTCCTCAGCTGCGTTGCTCGGCTGCCAATAAGGAGTCTGAGACCGACTGGGGGCGGAGCTTGCATGCCTTGTGCAGCCAGACCCTCATGCCCAACCAGACAGACAGCCTGCCTGCCGTCTACGCGCTCGCTCTTTTGCTCACCCGTTTGCGCGCAGCCTCTGGAGCGCAGGGTGGCGAGGCTACTTGGTGCCATTGCACCGCCCTCGCGGCATCCCTTATTTTCAAATCCAAAAGTTTGGAAAATCCCTTATTTTCAAATCCGAAAGTTGACAGCTATGACGTTACTAACTGAGCTTTTCAAGTAACTATGCTTCGGACGGCAGCCAAACAGGATGGGGGAGGGCCCCACAGGGCGGCCAAGAATTATTTCAATAAGGTGAAATACCAGAAATACTTTGAATGCGGTAGACAAGCATAGAATTACACTGTCGATATTGTTATGGTTATTGCCAGAATTTGGTGCAAGGGACAAATATCAGCAGATGGGACATGGGAGCTAGATTTCACAGGAAGGAGCAGGCTGGAGGAGAGGATCCCAACAAGGATGTGCGTCGTGATGAGGACCACGGCCCAAGTTATGGGAGAAGGGAGGAAAGCATATGGCTATGCAATGTAATGTTTTGCCTTAGGTGCTAAAAGACCAGCGGCTGAGCCTGCCTGTTGAACTCTGGGCAATCTCTCATCCCCTGTGATACCAGGTGTGCTTATTATCCAGCCTTTCACTGCTAGCTTTCCTAGATTGGAATGGGGAAGGGATCCGTTGGGTTGAGGGCTTGGTGTGATTCACTGGAAGGAAGTCCACAAAGGGAGACCAGAATAGCTATTGTCTGGAAAGGAAACTCGGTGGAGGGGGGGGCGGGTGTCAGCTGAAGGGAATGACTTTTCTTTCAAGGCGCTGACACAGAGTGTGTGACTGAGAACAGGAGGAAATCCTGATCAAAGTAAAAATAAGTGTAGACAGGGGGAGGTGGCCGCCTCCTTAGAATTTATTTGAAAATTGCTTTATAGTTTTATTTATTTTTTCAGTTCCTTATTTCCATAACTTACACCCTGTTCTTCCTTTGTATTTCGAGAAAAGGGCTTCAGGATAATTAAAAGTGGGGCTGTGCCACCCTTAGGTGCTCGTGGAGGAAGAGATGGCATCTCGGGTGACCAGCTGCTACTGCACAACAGCACATCTGGCACACCCTGGTTTGAACCCAGTTGGGCCAGGCTGCGCAGTTGGGCACCAGCCGCTGCCAGCCTCTCACATCCAGTTGGTGCATAGTACTGAGCACTGTGGGTTAAACCACAGAGCCTAGGGCTTGCCGATCAGAAGGTCGGCGGTTCAAATCCCCGCGACGGGGTGAGCTCCCGTTGCTCGGTCCCTGCTCCTGCCAACCTAGCAGTTCGAAAGCACGTCAAAGTGCAAGTAGATAAATAGGTACCACTCCGGCGGCAAAGTGCAAGTAGATAAATAGGCACCACTTCGGCAGGAAGGTAAACGGCGTTTCCATGCACTGTTCTGGTTCACCAGAAGCGGCTTAGTCATGCTGGCCACATGACCTGGAAGCTGTACGCCAGCTCCCTCGGCCAATAATGCGAGATGGGCGCCGCAACCCCAGAGTCGGTCACGACTGGACCTAAGGGTCAGGGGTCCCTTTACCTTTACCTTACTGAGCAGCCCAGTCTACCACCTTACAGCCTGTTCCAAGAACACACTATACTTTTGAAAACAGCACAGGATATGGAGCATCACACAAATGCAGAAGCATGTGAGAATTGCAGGATTCGTGTGCAAATGTGACATTTCAATGCACAGAGGAGTAGCGTTTTCTTGTTGGGACCTCACCTAGGAGAATTAAAAAAACACCACTTCTATTTCAACATCTCAAGGTAGGGTGGTGAATTTTAGGTACAGCTGTTGATCTAACCTAATACTGTATATGTTAATATTTTTGAAAGCAAAAATGAGCTTGGCCCTTCTCCCTCCAGTCAGCCTTTCTTAGCCTTCATCCATCTGTTGGAATTACTAATATGATTTTTTTCAGTACGATATGAATCTAAATTTATTGGAAGAGATTTTTTCTGAGACATTTTTCTGAGAATTTTCTAAACTGCTTAAAAAAACCCCTACCCGATGCCTCGCAGAATAGTTGGTGAAATTCACATGACAACATGTCTGATGGGAGCAATGTAGCATTCCAACAAGTCTCGGGAGTGGCATCATAACGTCTTGTGGTCTGCAGAACTGGAGACTTTCATAGCCATGGCAATCGGGGATATATGAGAGACCTGCACATAACACAACCACTTCCTAATTGAATCTAATCTACAGCAAGAGGCAGGATTGAAAAGCCAGGCTTAATACTCTCTACAGCAATTACTCGCAGAAAGGAAGGAGCAGATGTAGGAAGGAGCCTTGAAGGATATTGAATGTTATGCTTGGGTATCACTGGTTGTCCTTCGGCTGGATCTCAATGCTGGCAGGTACAGTGGACTTCCTTACACCCTGGACTTCGTGTGGCTGCTCTGTCCTCAAAGCAGCATGATAACTCAACTTGCTCTGCATCTTGGTGTTGGAAGTGCTCACCCCAGATCTCTGAACCAGCAACCCTTCCTCTTGAGTGTCCAAAAGCCCTGGCTCAGTTTCTCATGCAAATAGCACTGGCAATAAAATGTAAAGAGGTTCCTCAGCTCAAAGAGAAAGAAGGTACCTTGTATCATATGTGGTGGGAGTGTAAAAGAGTGAAAGGCTTCTTGGGATATAATATAGGGTGAAATTAAGAAAATGTTGAAATACACATTTGTTTAAAAACCAGAAGCATTTTTACTGGGAATTACAGGTACAGACATTAAAAAGCAAGACTTTAAGCTTTTCCAATATGCAGTGACTGCGGCGAGAATGTTAATAGCGCAAAAATGGAAACAAGAACAAACACCGACAAAAGAAGAATAGATTGTGAAACTAACGGAGTATGCAGAATTGGACAAGATGAGGGGAGAATCCGCGAACAGCGGGACCAGAAGTTCATCAAAGACTGGGCTAAATTTACAGACTATTTAAAGGAAAATTGTATTCAATTGAATACGTTGGTAGGACTGCAAGAGGCTTTGTAAAGGAAGAAATATTGTTAATATGAAGATACAGTGATTAGTTTCAGAAAATAATAATATAAAACAACGATTGATTTTGGAAATATAGATATAAGGAATAGATATTAGAATATCATAAGGAAGGTTTGACGGACGTCACGGCCATAAAAAGCCAAAACGATATAAGATGTGAAGGTAAATGTGCGAATTTATTATTGTATTTATATAAAACCAATAAAAAATGATTATAAAAAAAGAGGTTCCTCAGCTCACCAGAGGCACTCAAAAACGATGAGCCGGAACCATAAGCATCTTAAGCTGCATTCAGGATTTCTGCTGAAAAAGTTTGCTGACCCCTGCTTAACAACAAAATGTAGGCATTGCACATAGCAGCCACTAGGTGGCTCTCTCTGCAAGCACTGCACTTCTGACAGGACGTGTGGCTTCATTTTTGGATCTGACCATGCCCTGTGCTATCTGCCAGTACTTTGGTTTCCATGGGCTTCAGTGGGGCAGGGAAAGCTTAATAACTTTTGAACTGCTGCTCAGAACTGCTCCCAACCAATCCATGGAAAACCTGAATAAAGTACCTAAGTCATTCACACTAAAGTTTGGAAAGAAATGTGTTGGATCATTTCTGAAACAAACAAACAAATGGGGCAGTATCAATTTTCAGCACTTTTTAATTTGCTATACCAGTGGAAACTTTCATCAGATTGGTTTGAAATCTGAAATGGTTGTAGACCTCATCGTGCAGATCATGAATGCAAAGTTTCAAGGTCTTAGCAAGTGTCATTTCTATGAACTGTAGAATCTTGAAAGTGAACTTTTCCCCTACTCACCTTAACTAAAGGAAAACGCTTCTCGAGCCTTATTGCACTTTTAATTGCTTTTTTTTTTGTTCGTTTTAGTAAATAGAGTTGTTTGATCACATTTCAGGTGGTTGTATCAGGAGGTGTGGTGGGGAATGGGTATCAGGTCATCTAAAGTCGGGTCCCAGGTCTCCCTAGGTGGGGTCCCAAGTGAGAAAAGGGATCCCTAGATCAGGACTGGTGAACCATTTCCTCTCTTTTTTTAATCAAATTTTTTTTATTGATTTTACAATTTTAAGCACATACCATAACAGTTAAATTTTCATACTCCCCCCTTTCACTGTGGGAAGCAACATTCATTCCCTTCTCTCACAAGGGTAGACACAATCATCATACATTTAACCTTGTTGTTGTTGTTCAGTCGTTCAGTCGTGTCCGACTCTTCGTGACCCCATGGACCAGAGCACGCCAGGCACGCCTATCCTTCACTGCCTCTCGCAGTTTGGCCAAACTCATGTTAGTAGCTTCGAGAACACTGTCCAACCATCTCATCTTCTGTCGTCCCCTTCTCCTTGTGCCCTCAATCTTTCCCAGCATCAGGGTCTTTTCTAGGGAGTCTTCTCTTCTCATGAGGTGGCCAAAGTACTGGAGCCTCAACTTCAGGATCTGTCCTTCTAGTGAGCACTCAGGGCTGATTTCTTTAAGAATGGATAGGTTTGATCTTCTTGCAGTCCATGGGACTCTCAAGAGTCTCCTCCAGCACCATAATTCAAAAGCATCAATTCTTCGGCGATCAGCCTTCTTTATGGTCCAGCTCTCACTTCCGTACATTACTACTGGGAAAACCATAGCTTTAACTATACGGACCTTTGTTGGCAAGGTGATGTCTTTGCTTTTTAAGATGCTGTCTAGGTTTGTCATTGCTTTTCTCCCAAGAAGCAGGCGTCTTCTAATTTCGTGACTGCTGTCACCATCTGCAGTGATCATGGAACCCAAGAAAGTGAAATCTCTCACTGCCTCCATTTCTTCCCCTTCTATTTGCCAGGAGGTGATGGGACCAGTGGCCAAGATCTTAGTTTTTTTGATGTTGAGCTTCAGACCATATTTTGCGCTCTCCTCTTTCACCCTCATTAAAAGGTTCTTTAATTCCTCCTCACTTTCTGCCATCAAGGTTGTATCATCAGCATATCTGAGGTTGTTGATATTTCTTCCGGCAATCTTAATTCCGGTTTGGGCTTCATCCAGTCCAGCCTTTCGCATGATGAATTCTGCATATAAGTTAAATAAGCAGGGAGACAATATACAGCCTTGTCGTACTCCTTTCCCAATTTTGAACCAATCAGTTATTCCATATCCAGTTCTAACTGTAGCTTCTTGTCCCACATAGAGGTTTCTCAGGAGATGGATGAGGTGATCAGGCACTCCCATTTCTTTAAGAACTTGCCATAGTTTGCTGTGGTCAACACAGTCAAAAGCTTTTGCGTAGTCAATGAAGCAGAAGTAAATGTTTTTCTGGAACTCTCTAGCTTTCTCCATAATCCAGCGCATGTTTGCAATTTGGTCTCTGGTTCCTCTGCCCCTTCGAAATCCAGCTTGCACTTCTGGGAGTTCTCGGTCCACATACTGCTTAAGCCTGCCTTGTAGAATTTTTAGCAGAACCTTGCTAGCGTGTGAAATGAGTGCAATTGTGCGGTAGTTGGAGCATTCTTTGGCACTGCCCTTCTTTGGGATTGGGATATAGACTGATCTTCTCCAATCCTCTGGCCACTGCTGAGTTTTCCAAACTTGCTGGCATATTGAGTGTAGCACCTTAACAGCATCATCTTTTAAAATTTTAAATAGTTCAGCTGGAATATCATCACTTCCACTGGCCTTGTTGTTAGCAAGGCTTTCTAAGGCCCATTTGACTTCACTCTCTAGGATGTCTGGCTCAAGGTCAGCAACCACGCTACCTGGGGTGTATGAGACCTCCATATCTTTCTGGTATAATTCCTCTGTGTATTCTTGCCACCTCTTCTTGATGTCTTCTGCTTCTGTTAGGTCCTTTCCACTTTTGTTCTTAATTGTGGTAATCTTTGTACGAAATGTTCCTTTCATATCTCCAATTTTCTTGAACAGATCTCTGGTTTTTCCCATTCTGTTGTTTTCCTCTATTTCTTTGCATTGCTCGTTTAAAAAGGCCCTCTTGTCTCTCCTTGCTATTTTTTGGAAGTCTGCATTCAATTTCCTGTATCTTTCACTATTTCCCTCGCATTTTGCTTGCCTTCTCTCCCCCGCTATTTGTAAGGCCTCATTTGACAGCCACTTTGCTTTCTTGCATTTCTTTTTCATTGGGATGGTTTTCGTTGCTGCCTCCTGTATAATGTTACGAGCCTCCATCCACAGTTCTTCAGGCACTCTATCCACCAAATCTTACTAACATTATTTATTATCATTGCTTGGGCCTGGCCCAATTCTGTGGGCCAGGTATTCCTTCTTTCCTCAATTTCATATTTCGGTTGACTTCCTCAAGTCCCCCTCTGTTGAATTCATTATCATTCCTCTCTAACAGTTTTCATTCTCCTAAATTTTAAAACATCATAAAATACAAGAATCATTTTCCTTAAGACACTCCTTTTTCCAAACCTCAGCATCTTGGTACTTCTGCTCTTTTCCTATAATCTTATCCAATTCCCTTAAAGGTAAAGGTAAAGGGACCCCTGACCATCAGGTCCAGTCGTGTCCGACTCTGGGGTTGCGTGCTCATCTCGCTCTATAGGCCGAGGGAGCCGGCGTTTGTCCGAAGACAGCCTCCGGGTCATGTGGCCAGCATGACAAAGCTGCCTCTGGCAAACCAGAGCAGCGCACGGAAACGCCGTTTACCTTCCCGCTGGAGCGGTCCCTATTTATCTACTTGCACTTTAACGTGCTTTCGAACTGCTAGGTGGGCAGGAGCTGGGACCGAGCAACGGGAGCTCACCCCGTCGCAGGGATTCGAACCGCTGACCTTCTGATCAGCAAGCCTGTGGTTTAACCCACAGCGCCACCTGGTCCCTATCCAATTCCCTTACTTCGACCTAATTTCAAACTCCTAATTTTGTACTTTTTACACCCTTACCTCCCTTTGGTCTCGGAATATTTAGCTAAATTTCCCCCTACTTAACACCTAATTTTTAACATATAATCATTTATGCCAGTAACCATATCCAAACATCATACTCCTTTAAGCCGGAGCTGGTGAACCATTTCCAGCCCAGGGCAAACATTGACAGTCAGCTGCATGACCAGCGCACACATGTGCCCATGCACACAAACACAGACACCAAACACAGACACAAATCTCTCTCTCATGCCAGCTCTTCAGGGATTGTTCCCTGAACAGCCAGAGATCAACTGACAATGTTTCCCACTGCCCATTCTTAGCCCTGCAATATGAGGAGAGGGGAAGCTATCTCTTGATCTTCAGGGAATGATCCTTGAATACCAACTGAGTGTATCCCACCCCAGCAGCCCTGCTCAAAAACCTTCCTGAACATTTCTGCTGCTCTCGTTACTATTCCTGTGACCTGGATTGCCTGCACAAAATGTGCCGGCCTCATAGATGATTGATTGGGCTTTGATTGGGTTGCACAGGAAGAGGCTGGGATCAATGGCTTTTTGCTTCCAGCTTTATGAGATTGTGCTCCCATGAAAAATGCCCCTGCATGGTGGCTGCCTTTATGCAGCAGATGTAGCTAGGAGTGTTTAAACTAGTGCTAGGTGATTGTGTCTCAAGTTGCAAAGAAAATGCTGTCAAGCTGCTGACGGAAGCCAAAACATTCATTCATTCATAACTGTGATGACCACTGTCAAGGTGGTCTTAGCAAAATGGAAGGAATAGGCCTGGGGTTCCAAAACAGACGGGGAAGGGAAGGGTGCTGTTTCAGAACTACACTTTGCCCTGCAGCTAAAGCAGAAAACAAAACAAAAAACCTGTCTTAGCAGTGTCTTGAAGCAATTGGCAGAGCTTTATATGCTGGACCAGGAAGTGAAGATGACAGCCCCAGCCATGTGGGATGTATAATACTGGTGCAGTCAATCACAACATTCCTAGAGTGTACACAAGGGGTCTTGGTCCTCCAGGTAGAGTTTCCTGTGCCAAGACTGAAATCATTTCCTTTGTGTGACCAGAAGTGGGAGTGGCCTTACCTGTAGCTATTCAAAGATACAGGTGAGCTGCTACTGTCCCTCTCTTCCCTCCAGGACTCCGAAGATGCAACATCTCAAGAGATGCACTCTTGGCTTCCAGCCGAGAGGGCCCAAGTGGACCCTTCTCCCTTAAGGAGAGTGTCCACATGTACATATATTTAATCTAAGCTAGCCTGCCTTCTGAGACTTGTATAAGCTTGGATGTCTGTGAGTAAAATCTTTATACTTTTATAAGCTTATGTGTCGTGTATTTTCTTTTAAGAGGGAACCAGGGGAATTATATGCCAGGATCTGCCTTGTTCTAGAAGTTCATAGGAACTTAAACGCCGCGTTTTACTGCGCTTTATTGGGGATGAGAAACTCTGCTAGTTTGGAGCTTGTTAGTACTAGCTGGGATAGGAAATATTAATCAATATTCCCTCATCCACATTCCCACTCATCTCCCACAAGCCATTGGCCCCAGTACATAGGGGCGTCTTACCCATAGAGGCTCATGGCGCGGGGCACCAGGGCGCCACGTTCTGCAGGGTGCCAGGGAAAAGGCGGAGGCTGGACGCGGCGCCTCCCGGCATCAGCTTGCCACCCTCGCCTGCCTCCGTCATGCCGCGCCAAAGCAGCGCCACGCCCAGAGCCTCCGTCTGCCGTGGCCACCGCGGCATGAAGCAGCCAGCTGAGCTGGGAGGCACCGTGACCAGCCTCTGCCTCTTCCCCGCTGGAGCAGCAGCCCTCCAGCCGCTGCCCGCCTTCTCCAGCCCCGCCGGCAGCACCGTCCTCCCTAAAAAACTCTGGGAAACGGGGGGGGCACCGGAGGGAGCTTTGGACCACAGCACCTGATATGCTTAAGATCAGTGATGGCCAAACTTGGCCCTCCAGCTGTTTTGGGATTACAACTCCCATCATCCCTAGCTAACAGGACCAGTGGTCAGGGATGATGGGAACTGTAGTCCCAAAACATCTGGAGGGCTGAGTTTGGCCATCACTGAACTAGTTCAACCCTCTACGATGCAAGAATCCTTCGCCTAATGTGTGGCTTGAACCCACGGCCCTGAGATTACGAGCCTCATGCTCTACCAACTGAGCTAAAGATCAGTTTGTAGTACAATTCTCCACTCTATGAACTATGATTCTATGAATATTTATGTGGATCTTCTTCCATGTGCATAGGCCCTAACAAGATAAGGCATGGTGTTACTGGTTTGCCATTTTATGTGGTTTTACTCTTAATAGTAGTGTATCTATCTAGAAGGTTCTTCATCTGGCTTCTCAAGGCTGAAATAATGAAATAGATGGCCAGCCTTCGATGGACAAATAGCCAGCCAGAAAGAAGACTATCTGTCCTCTCTTGCTGTGTCCCCCGTTTGCGCTGATCTCATTAGATTTGCTTGCATTAAAGCTCGTGCAGTGAATGTGCTGCTGCTAATGTCTGCCTCAGAACAAGCAGATGGGAGAATCACGAGCCCACATCCCAGTGGGATTAGACGATCCAAAGCACTTCACATGCTAAAGCTAAGGCAGCTTGGCTGTGGTGGGGGGAGAAGGCCAGGGAAGAAGAGGAAAAGTAGAGACTAGGGGAAAGCAAAATCTTAGTAACCACCAAACTGCAGGCAGGATGCTTGAGGTCAAGAGTGTGTATATAATATGGAGGTTGATGCCCAGTGGTGGACGTGGACTAACCATGCCTTCAAAATGCTTGTTTACAAAGCTATTGTACTACCTTACTGTACGCTTGTGAAACATGGACTTATAAACGCCACTTATAAACGCCACCTCCAATTCCTCGAAAGATCCTGTCAAAGGTGGCTCCGAAAAATCACTTGGGAAGACAGGCAAACTAATACCAGTGTACTGAAAGAAGCAAAGATCACCAGTGTCGAAGCAATGATTCTTCAACATCAACTTTGTTGGACTGGTCATGTTGTTTGGATGCCTGATTATCGTCTCCCAAAGAGACTACTCTATTCCGAACTTAAAAATGACAACCGTAATTGTCAGGTTCTCTTATCGGTTGTTCAATAGTAACACCAAGCCATCTTGTCTTTAAGTCTCTTTATTTCAGTGCCAAGCTATTTACAGTGCAGAGTTCAGTTTATCATGTCTGCTCAGTCATTAGCAGAATCCGGAAGTGCCTCCCTCCTGTTTTGGCACCAACACCAAAACCTTGGCATCCTAAATTGCCGCCTTCTCCTCCTACGTGAGATATGCACCGGAACTGACGCCTCCCCCTCCAAGCGAGTCTGCTGGGTGGTGCCAGGTCTCCCAGCAACTCCCTGGACACCTGGCACTCCCTGGCTCCCAGCCACTAACTGCTCCTCCCCCGAACAGGGGCTGCCAGATTCACTCGAAGATGAATCTCTTGTTAACACAGGCTGCGGCTCCCTGTAAGCACTCAGAGCTGGAATGGCAGGGGTGGGCAGATCCCTGACAGTAATGCTGGTGGTGAACAAAAGAGGTTTAAAGACTCTCTCAAGGCAAATCTTTAAAAAGTAGTATAAACACCGGCAACTGGGAAACACTGGCCTGCGAGCTTTCCAATTGGAGAACAGCCTTTACCAAAGGTGTCATGGGTTTTGAAGACACTCGAACTCAGGACAAAAGGGAGAAATGTGCTAAGAGGAAGGCATGCTTGGCAAATCCACACCATGATCAACTCCCGCCCGGAAACCTATGTCCCCACTGACGTGTGGATCCAGAATTGGCCTCCACAGTCACCCACGGACACACCGCTAAGCCCATGCTCATGGAAAACAATCTTACTCGGCTACGAGTGATCGCCAAAGAAGAAGAAGCATTCAAACAATCATATAGGCCATTTGCTTGGTGGCTGGCCATAATGATTGATCTCTCATCCCCACTCTCCCTATTTTTGCTCTGGCAAACTCAGAAAATACCAAATCAATGACCCTCTGCTCTGCTTGGACTCTAAAACAGATCTAGCTGAGATACACGATGAGCGCTTCCACTGTTCTCTCTGTGGCACCCGTTTGGGAAGAATAGGTAATGATTTGCATCTTCCCCCCTCTTTAAGCCTATTTTTCCAGGCGTTTCCTAAGACCTACTGCAATTTTCCCTTCCCTCCACCTCCTCTGAAACAAAAAAAACCACTTGTTATGGCACCCCAGACCCCTGGGTCCTATGCCACCTGGGAGGGGAGATCTGGTCCTATAGGTAAAGGTAAAGGGACCCCTGACCATTAGGTCCAGTTGTGCCCGACTCTGGGGTTGCGCGCTCATCTCGCTTTATTGGCCGAGAGCCGGCGTACAGCTTCCGGGTCATGTGGCCAGCAAGACTAAGCCGCTTCTGGCGAACCAGAGCAGCGCACGGAAACGCCGTTTACCTTCCCGGCAGAGCGGTACCTATTTATCTACTTGCACTTTGACGTGCTTTCGAACTGCTAGGTTGGCAGGAGCAGGGACCGAGCAACGGGAGCTCACCCCGTTGCGGGGATTCGACCCGCCGAACTTCTGATCGGCAAGTCCTAGGCACTGTGGTTTAGACCACAGCGCCACCCGCGTCCCTGGTCCCTGATCCTATAGAATGTCTCCTAAAGAATGTCTTCCTTCTGTTAAAGTTTCTCAAACTACAATGCCTCAGATGCCTTATTCTTGGTAATCCATGAAAACCTGTGCATATTGTCTTTACTCTTTTTTCAAAGTACTACTGAACTACTTTTTTTGGGGGGGGACAAGCAGTCATCACTGTAATGTTAAGGGAACCCAGCCTGTATTTCATGTGCTCCAATTTACCAGAGCCGAGAGCAGCTCCAGTCCATGTTTTACAAAAAGCTGAGCAGCCTGAAGCAGTTGAAGGAATAGATTGCTGGTGGCGTGTGTTTTTCCCCTATGCCTAATGTGTGTTCCACTTTATTCTAAATAAGGTGATTTGGTCATCAACCTTCACTTAAAGAGTAAATCCTACAATCACCACAGTATTAACAACAATTGAGCGCTGCACTCAGTCGTTCCAGCAGCAATCGGTACACTTCCACATTAAATGGTCCCGGGTCGAGGCTATAAGCGTACACCCCCCTCCTGAGACTGTGTTTTACATGGAATTTCTGCTTCAGTTCCAGCCTTTAAAACACCCCACCATTTAACTGGAGCTTTCATTGCTCCAAAGTTACAGCTTACTAACTGAGAAATCTTATTTATTTTTAGTGTATTTACATGCCGCCTTTCCTGGAAGGAGCTCAAGGTGGCTCACATGTTTCTCTTCCACCCCATTTTAGTCTCACAACTACCCTCAGAGGTAGGCTAGGCTGAGAGACTGTGACTGGCCCAAGGTCACCCAAGTGAGGGTCATGGCTGAAGTGGGCATTTGAACCCTGTTTGCCCAGGCCCTAAAGGTAAAGGTAAAGGTACCCCTGACCATTAGGTCCAGTCACGGACGACTCTGGGGCATAGCTGTCAACCCTCCCTTTTTTTGCGGGAGACTCCCTTATTCCAATGCCATTTCCCGCTGCTATCCCAGATTGTTGATATCCCTTAAATTTCCCGGATTTCAAAGGAAGCAGCTCCTCTCCCTCCCTGTCAGCCAGGGAGGCTCCTCAGCTGCGTTGCTCGGCTGCCAATGAGGAGTCTGAGACCAACTGGGGGCGGAGCTTGCATGCCTTGTGCAGCCAGACCCTCATGCCCAACCAGACAGACAGCCTGCCTGCCGTCTACGTGCTCGCTCTTTCGCTCACCCGTTCGCGCGCAGCCTCTGGAGCGCAGGGTGGCGAGGCTACTTGGTGCCATTGCACCGCCCTCGCGGCATCCCTTATTTTCAAATCCGAAAGTTTGAAAAAATCCCTTATTTTCAAATCCGAAAGTTGACAGCTATGCTCTGGGGTTGCGGCACTCATCTCGCTCTATAGACCGAGGGAGCCGGTGTTTGTCCGCAGACAGCTTCCAGGTCATGTGGCCAGCATCACTAAGCCGCTACTGGCGAACCAGAGCAGCGCATGGAAACGCCGTTTACCTTCCCGCTGGAGCGGTCCCTATTTATCTACTTGCACTTTAACGTGCTTTCGAACTGCTAGGTTGGCAAGAGCAGGGATCAAGCAACGGGAGCTCACCCCACCGCAGGGATTCGAACCGCTGACATTCTGATCGGCAAGCCCTAGGCTCTGTGGTTTAACCCACAGCGCCACCCGCGTCACCAGGCCCTAGTCAGACATTAACCAGTATTTCTCAAACTTGGTTCTCTAGCTGGTTTTGGACTACAATTCCCATCATCCCTGACCACTGATTCTGCAAGCTGGGGATGATGGGAGTTGTAGTCCAACAACAGCTGGCGAACCAAGTTTGAGAAACACTGCATCTACCTAATACAAGGTAGTAGATTCAGACCTGTTAGTTGTTACAACATACATGTTTGTACTACAACTGAAACTGAAGTACACACTTTTTTGCACAAGTGTTTACTGAACTTCACATAAATTAACTATAATGATCTTCTACAAGATGGGTCAGTGGCTATGATTGGTGGCTAAGATAGGGGGGTTTGCTATGGTCACGTAGCTGAAATTTCCTCTAGCTCCAAGCTCACATTCTCAGCTCTCCTGGAAAGAAAGAAAGAAAGAAAGAAAGAAAGAAAGAAAGAAAGAAAGAAAGAAAGAAAGAAAGAAAGAAAGAAAGAAAGAAAGAAATATGGATGAGAGATTCCAGCAAATGTTTGCCATGCTCGCACTTAAAGAAACAGGAAATAAGTAATTCAAAATACTGATTGGACTAGATGATCCTCAGGTTCCCCTGCAACTCTACAATTCTATGATTCTGTGAAATACAGCAACGCTTTGGTAGGGATAGTTAGCAACCAGCGACCATTGGCCATAGTTCAGTGACAGAGCACATCCTTGGCATCAAAGATATTGCCAGTTTTAAAAGGCTCTCACGTAGTACCATTTGAAAATATTATTTTCCTGAGATCTTATAGAGCTGCTGCCAATCCGAATAAACAGCCCTAGAGAAGATGGAGTTCTGTCTAACAAAACGTGACTATTTTATATCTTTGGGACCTGCTTGATTCAGTGGCTGGTACAGACTGGCAATATTAAAGGCATCCACACACCTTCTTTAATGCACAAAAAATACGGCACATCAACCGCCCTTCAGGAGGGTGACTGTGGAAATACTGCTGTTGTGAAAGAACTGAAAATGTTTGCGTTTTCAGGCCCAGTGTCAGAGAGTGAGCCTTGGGGTTGCCATGGAAACCTTTCATGCCACCACTGCAAAAGATGTGAAATCCATAATATGCAACTGCCTGGCTCTTTGATTTGGTGTTTCTGGGGGAGAGAACATGTGCGATATTGTGTGTGGAGAGGGGGGGGAGAGAGAGAGAGAGGAGACCTAGACTACATTCAGTAATAAAAATGATACAGACAGATGGCAACATGGAGATTGGTCAAGAGAAATCAATCTCAGTAACAAAGGTAATGAACAATTCTCCCTTCCAATGTTACTGAAGAAGATTCTGATAAAAAGAAAAAAGAAAGTGGGAGAAATGTGATCGCTTTGGAAGTATCTGTCATTGCCTTCCTACATCTATATACACATATACACTTCTGAGTGAGAAAGAAGGCTATGCAGCATAAATTTCTAGTCACAGAAAGGGGAAATGGAGAATATCCATTAATGTAACAAGCAGGTTCTCGTTTTTCATTTGCTGTTATTGCTAACTGAAATACGCCACACCCAACCTCCAAGCGCTGCTTGCCTTGTTTCATTTTGGGAACATTGAGGCACAGCGGAGTCTGTGGTTGACCACCTAACAAGTTGTATCATTATACTCCAGGGGTCACCAGCCCAATGCCTGCGGGCAACATGACACATGACACCCATGAAGGCTTCCACGGGTGCCCTAAACCCAGACTCTGAGCTTTCAATAAAAATAAATAAAAAGTACCTAGCTCTCCTAGAAAGAAAGTTATGGAACAAAATGTGCAGGTCCCTTCTAAGAAGAAGAGTTTGGATTTTGATATCCCGCTTTATCACTACCCGAAGGAGTCTCAAAGCGGCTAACATTCTCCTTTCCCTTCCTCCCTCACAACAAACACTCTGTGAGGTGAGTGGGGCTGAGAGACTTCAGAGAAGTGTGACTAGCGCAAGGTCACCCAGCAGCTGCATGTGGAGGAGCGGAGACGCGAACCTGGTTCCCCAGATTACGAGTCTACCGCTCTTAACCACTACACCACACTGGCTCTTCTAAGCAATTTCTGTGAAATGAGAAGTGGAACTGAGGAGTGTTCCCTGTTGTTATTAGGTGGTGGCAGCAACGCTGCGGTGGGGGCATGTAAAATCAGGAGCAGCAGGACACAGCTGACTTCCCATGGTTAGCATGAAGTTGTTGCAGGTGGTTGATATTCTAATTCTGTGAATGCCACGCCTCACACAGCAGCCATTTTGTGACTGGCACCCCCAGTATTCTCTCAAGATTCAAAATGCCCCCACTAGTTCAAAAAGGACGTACAGTACTAGATAGTCATCGTATTGTGAACTGGATAGTTCACAGGTAATGACCACATAAAAACATCAGTATGAATTGGTTTTTGTGAAATGATGGATCTTTTATTATAAACCAGTTGGAGTTTCCTGTGTTCTTTCATAAACGTTTCAGGCCGGAATCTCTGAGAGGGACCCATTCTCATTGGTCGCTGTTTAATATATAGCCTACTAGCTGACCCGGCCACGCCTTGCTGTGGCTGATTTGGTGAAATGCAAAAGTAAGATAAAGTATGAAAGAGAAAGCGTATGTTTACTTACACCTTATCTCGTTGAAGTTCAGTCTATGTGTTCTCCATTTGCCCCTCCCATTTTTGTCTTCGTTTCTACAACTGTTTATTACTACTATTCATCCCAGCGTGGCTCTATACCCGCCGGCGGAGCCAGCAGTAGTGTTTGTGGGCGGTCTGTCTGTCGATTGGATGGTGGTAGTGACTTCGGGAAAGGAGGAGGAGGGGTCAGAAACAGGTGTGTTGTGCTGTGCTGTTTAACGTCCACTGGAGGGCGCTATATTTTTGCAGAAAATCACATTTTTACCTGGGAAGGGTGTGGTATTTGTGCAATGTAAGTACATATGATCACTCCCATATGGGCATGGAACGTTGTGTCCAAATTTGAATGGAATCAATCAAGGGGTTACGGAGAAAGGTGATTGTTAACAAACATCCAACTTGAGCAATTTTATAAATATAGATATTTTCAAACAATGCCAGAAACCCCTGGCTAACGTCGTTTCCCCACCCCAGTTTGTGGCTATTTGATAATCTATAAGATGCATATGAATCACATATGTATCTGTTGCTTGGCTCTTGCACATATCTCAGCTGAACCAAACAACATACAAATGTCATTTACATATTACAGTTTTACTAGTGTAGGTGTCCCTTTCAGCAGCTGGTCACAAGGAAAGAATTCCCAAGAGACTGCTCCAAGAAGCTAAACTAGGACAGGAAGGGCAAAGTTCCTGGAAAAGCCCTACCTTCAACTGGGGGCTATTGTGTAATGTCCTTCCTTTTCAATTCCTCCCTTCCTTACTCTAGGAGAGCATTCACAATAAGATGCTTATCAGGCCAGGTAATCACATCCACAGCTGTTTCCTGCTTTGTCAAAACCAGTCTGAAGACGAAGACGGAAAAATAAGAATCCCATCCAGCTGAAGGAATAGACACAAAAGGCATACACTGTCTAAAGAAAAAAAGCAAGGAGATTATATGTCTTTCCAATCACACTGATGTTAAGACTCAGCTAAAGGAACTCCTTGTTCCAGTTTGCTTTGGATCTTGCCTGAAATATGAACTGTCCTTTAAAAAAATAAAATATTTTTGGTTGATTTTGAAGAAAAAGTACAGTCATACCTCAGGTTGCAAACACTGCAGGTTACGTGTTTTTGGGTTGCGCTCCGCTCCGAACCCAGAAGTACCGGAACGGGTTACTTCCGGGTTTCCGAGCTCGCTCATGCACAAAAGCGCTAAATCGCGCTTTGCGCATGCGCAGAAGTGCCAAATCACAACATGCGCAGACGCAGCGCTGCGAGTTGCGGACGCTGCAGGTTGTGAACGTGCCTCCCGCATGGATCGCGTTCGCAACCCCAGCGTCCACTGTACAACAAAAAGAGCTGTGTAGAATACAGTGTATTTCTGCATGTTCAGACTGTTATAGGAAAGCATCTCATATGTGTCCACGCATCTGGAACATCTGAGTGTGCCCAGGTTTCAACAACAAACAATCCCCAAAAATGGGTAGCAGGGTGCCGTGTGAGGAATGTGGGCTTGTGTGCCAAAGCGTGTTCTCCTTCATGGAGAGCACGTGTTGCGGTGGGGGCCAGTAAATCACCCCTCTGGTGCTGGGCAGGATCAGATAGATGGCCACAGCTATGATTGGACCCTGGGTTGTTGTTGGGGAGATTTAAGTGTTGCAATTTGTGATGGACAGCCCAGCGGGTATATAACCCTTGGCACGCCCTGTGATGTTCCTCTTTGCTGCGTGCAATGGATCTCCCGCCCTTCCTCTCCCGTTTATTAGGCCTCTGCGTTGACCTTGCTATGCCTGTCATGGGGTCGTCTGCTCTTGAGGCAGGGACCTGGTAGGAATTTTTCCAGTTGGCTGATTGGCTGGTGCCTTCTGGTTTTCGCCTACTGTGTGGCAATTAGTCACAACTTGTAAGGTTGGCGGTTAGGCATTGGTTATTGTGTTTGTTGGTGGAGGGGTAAAGATTGGCTGTGTCTGCCCCTCCAATGCTGCTGCTGTGCGGGGAATTCCGTTAAAGGAATCCAGGGGCTCGCCATGCTTTTGTCCGTATCCTCTGGTCGGGGGCCAGGGCCACGCAAGAGCCTCTGGGAGCATTTGGGGAGAGACGTTGGGTCTGGCCCCCGACCTCGTTTTCTCTTCCCTAAGTGTTTTCCCTTTATTGACGGTCGTCAGTTCTGTCTCCGGTGGGACAGATAGTCTAAACCAATGCCTATGCAACCACTCACATATCATGTATTTCAATAAAGTTGTGGCCAAAATTATGCCAAAAACCAAAACCTAAATTACTGTCTCAGGTGTGAGTTATTTTGAGGGGTGGTTTGGGGACCTCGACACGCAACTGCACCCTTCATAACAATAGTGCTACAGCAGCTCTTGTAACAGTTGTGTCCTGATATGTGTTTGGATCTTTGACTAAGAATCATGGTGCACCATAATGATGGTTGGGTTGCCTGATAGAGGGGAAATCAACAAAACAAAACTCTAGAATAGCAAAATAGGTTGTGAACCAGACGCCTTCATCTGCCCCACTTGCAATAAAACATTTCTCTCCCATATCGGTCTCTATAGCTAGAGCAGATGATGTACCGGTAGCTCTCCAATGGTTTAAATCCCGCCCGCCCCCCGGCGCTCTCTTCCATTGTATCTCAAGACAGACAGATCCCAACAACATCCTTTATTTCCAATCTGTAAGAAGGACCCAACTTGTATTACAATAATACAGTAGAGGAACCGTGTTTCACAATAGAGAAACATGCAGCTTATCTGCATTATTAAACAACAGCTATTACTGCTACATCTGAGACAAGCTGCAATGACCTGTGTTAATAGGATCGGTTGGCATCTGCCTGGCTCGGGAGACATCGATCCTCAGGAATCCATTGGTGCATGAGTACAGACAGACAAGATTGTCTTGGAATTTATCAGGTGATGTTCTCCCGTGTAAACATCAAGGAGAAGTTACACATGTTTTGGACTTTGCTTGGATGGCTCCAAAGGATTTTTCAGTTCCTTCCTATGTAGGTGGTAGACAGTCACATCCAAGGTGGGGTGTGTGTGTGTGTGTGTGTGTGTGTGTGTGACACTGTACACACACACGTAATAGAATTGTAGAGAACTGTAGAATTGTACAGTTGGAAGGGAACCTGAGGATCGTCTAGTCCAACCCTGGCAATGCAGGAATATACAGCTGTCCCATACAGGAATAGAACCTACAACCTTGGCGCTATCAGCACCATGCTCTAACCAACTGAGCTATCCATGACATGCGGAAGAATCAGTGTAAAAGAATGAAAGCTGGCGCAGTTGGTGTCAGTGGGTACGATCTATTCCCGAGAGAGACAGGGAAAACATTACACAGAGAACATTACACTCTTCCATGAGCATGGAGATGGAGGAGAAATGCAAATTCACATTCAGATTTATTTTATTTTATTTTATTTTATTATTTCATTTCATTTCATTTCATTTTCTATACTGCCCTATAACCGAAACTTGTTCCTCTTAAGAGCCTTGTTCCTCCTTAGCTGCTATTAATTAATAAATTAATTTAAAATGTATGTTTTAAAAAGCCTTAAATTGTATATTTGTCGGTTATGTTTTGATGACTATTTTAGAAGCTATTTTGTAAAGTACGGCTCTTGCGAAGTGGCTTAAAGGTAAAGGTAAAGGGACCCCTGACCCTTAGGTCCAGTCGCGGACGACTCTGGGGTTGTGGTGCTCATCTCGCTTTACTGGCCGAGGGAGCCGGCGTACAGTTTCCGGGTCATGTGACCAGCATGACTAAGCCGCTTCTGGCGAACCAGAGCAGCGCACGGAAACGCCGTTGACCTTCCCGCCGGAGCGGTACCTATTTATCTACTTGCACTTTGACGTGCTTTCGAACTGCTAGGTTGGCAGGAGCAGGGACCGAGCAACGGGAGCTCACCCCGTTGCGGGGATTCGAACCGCCGACCTTCTGAGCAGCAAGCCCTAGCATAGCTGTCAACTTTTGGATTTGAAAATAAGGGATTTTTTCTAAACTTTCGGATTTGAAAATAAGGGATACCGCGAGGGCGGTGCAAGGGCACCAAGCAGCCTCGCCACCCTGCGCTCCAGAGGCTGCGCACGAACGGGTGAGTGAAAGAGCGAGCGCGTAGATGGCAGGCAGGCTGTCTGTCTGGTTGGGCGTGAGGGTCTGGCTGCACAAGGCATGCAAGCTCCGCCCCCAGTTGGTCTCAGACTCCATATTGGCAGCGGCGCAACGCAGCTGAGGAGCCTCCCTGGCCGCCAGGGAGGGAGAGGAGCTGCTTCCTTTGAAATCTGGGGAATTTAAGGGATATCAACAATCCGGGATAGCAGCGGGAAACGGCATTGGAATCAGGGAGTTTCCCGCAAAAAAAGAGAGGGTTGACAGCTATGAGCTCTAGGTTCTGTGGTTTAACCCACATCGCCACCCGCGTCCCCTTACAAATGTGCTAAACTGGTGGGGGTCCCTACTTGCTCCACTTGCCAACCCCCAACCCCCTGCCTGCCTGTTGGCCTCCCCCAGAGTTTCCTTCTCCAGGACCACAATCTCCTTTCCCCCAAATGGATGTTTCTTTTCAGGACAACAGCATTTTCTCTTCTCTTCGCCTACCTCATTTTCCCTCCCCAGGACCACCACCGGTTCTCCCTTCCTCAGCTTCCAAACTCACAAGCAGGTCCCCACACCTGAGACCACCTTATTTCCTATCCACAGCTTCTCCCCAGAAGGATGATGTCACCCTCCCTCAGAGCCTCTTCTTCTTCCCACATCTTCTCCTGAGAAGCCCCATTCAGGTTCTGACTTGATTCTGAAAAGGTCACTCCATGGGCCTCTTCTGCCGCCTAGTGGTCCAGACTGCCATCACAGCGTGATGACAAACTTGAGTAAACACAGTATAAAGACAGAGAGATAAATATCATATGAATACAGCCCAACAATGAAAACAGAACAGCAGGAAGAGCCAGATAGTGCCACCGGTCAGAACTAAAACTAGAAAGCTTGAGTGAATTAAAAAAAAAAAAAAAGGTCTTCACCTGGTGCCGAAATGGTAACAGAGCTTCTGACAGGCTAGCCTTCGTGCCGAGAGCATCCCTGAGATAGTGTGCCACAACTTAAATAGTTTTATCACCTGCCTCACTTCATGGTCCTATGACCAGGTAATGGAATGACCCCGAGAAAAACCTCTGAGGAGCAGCTTAATACCTGGGCAGGCGTGTGTAGGTGGAGACAGTCCTTCAAAAATCCTGATTCCACACCATTTAAAGGTCAAAGTCAGCACAATGAATTAGGCCTGGAAATGGACTGTGAGCCACTGCAGCTATTTTAAAACTGGCAAGATGTATTCGATCTCCAGGTCAAATTAATAACCTAGCTGCCATACTTAGCACTAACTGTAGCTTCTGAATTGTAGTTACTTTAAAGATGGTCCCACAAGCATTGCAATATTACAAAAAAGGATATTACCATAGTATGATAAACTATGTCTCAAGCTGTCTCTCGCTCTCTAGGACAGGGGTAGGCAACCTAAGGCCCGTGGGCCAGATGCGGCCCAATCACCTTCTCAATCTGGCCTGGGAAGGTCCGGGAACAGTGTGTTTTTACATGAGTAGAATGTGTCCTTTTATTTAAAATGCATCTCTGGGTTATATGTGGGGCATAGGAATTTGTTCATTCCCCCCCAAAAAAAAATATAGTCCAGCCCACCACATGGTCTGAGGGACGGTGGACTGGCCCACGGCTGAAAAAGGTTGCTGACCCCTGCTCTAGGAGAAACCACAATGGACACACCTGCCTCAGTCGGTGAAGGGTGCTTCAGTCCACTGAGGCCATTCGGACCGAGCTAAGGTTGGCTCTTACCACATCCCCAGGCTGAAGAAATGGCCCATGCACCTGCAGAAGAGCAAAACACCATCCTCCAAGTCAGATGAACCGCCAACCAACATCTGCAACTTGTCAAGACATAGCTTCAGTTTATTAGTCTTTATGCAGAGGCATCGCAGAGATACAGCTTCACCTGGGTTTAAACAAAAGGGAAAAGGATTTGGGCATCCTCAATTAAAACCTGGTGATAACTCAACTCAAACATCTGGAGGACCACAGTGGCTGTAGATGTTGAACAGCAAGGGGGACAAAGCAGAGCTGTGCTACACAACATCACTGCCATGGACCAGAGCAGCAGTCTCCCACTCAGGGATCTTGACCTAAATAAATATATTTGTGAACAGAATGATACTGAAGATCCAGGTGTGGGTGGGTGTTGTCAGGGTTTCACCAGATGAGCAGGAGTGGTGGCAAGCCCCTCTAGGCAAAGCAGCAACCACGGAAGAGTCCAGAGAAATGGAGGGATTCTTACCTGAAGAAGACTGGTGGCAACACTCCTCAGAAGAGGAAGAAGCAGATGGGGAAGAGGGAAGGCCAGAACAGGAGGAGGAAGAAGTTGAGCCAGAATCAGGCCCTTGTGAGGAGAGGAGCCGGAGGGCCCCCTCCCCTCCTCCCATCTCAGCTGTAGAGCGTAGAGCTGAGAAATGGAGGGAGCAATTGGAGGCAGTTGCAGCTCGTAAAAGGCGTGGTGATGAGCTGGCTACTTAAGGAAGGCCGGCTGCTTCCCTCACCAGCACCTGCAACTGCTGTGCTGAAGCACGTGGTTGTGCCTGCTCATCCTGCTCCTGATCCTGTGTACCTGACTCTGGCTGGTTCCTGACTTGGACTACTCCTGACTTCGACTTCTCTTGACCCCCGGTACTGACACCTGGCTTCGGCACGCCATTCTGTTGGCGCCATAACAGGTGTTCTTTCATTTATTCTTTTGATTAGTTTCAACTAACGATCTAAGTGCTTGAGTAGACTCACAACTCTCTTTAGAAAGGTATTTATTACCTTTGATTGGCTCATGAAAAGGTTAAATGATGTCTTTCCGTAGTGGAGAGAGAGACCTTCTTCCAGAGCCTCACATTCCTCCAACATGTTAGTTAGTGTGTTGCTACGTACCTAAAAGATTTGTGGCATGGACCTATGGATATCAATTGGCATAACATTTTCTAATCTATCTGTGTAGATGAAAACTTGGAAAACATTTACACAAACTTTTGTGCTGCTGTGTTTGCAGACATGCTACATTTCATCCTTCTCCTCACTGCCAAGCAGACAGGGAGGCTTCCAATTATTTAGACTGCATTCACACAGAAACTGCCCAACATGTTCCCCAGCAGTCTAGCTGACCAGCATCTATGAACAAACACTGTATTATTAGAGAAATTAGGACTGAGTAAAAATTTCTCTTTCTGGTAAAAATTTGAAGGTTTTCTCCTTTGAGTCTTTCTCTCCTGCAGAATACTAGGCAAAACCACCTGCGGATTTTGGATAGAACTTTGTTAATACTTTGCATAGCTATATTTTAGCCAAAGTACACAAGTCGGTTTACAATTTCATACCTTCAAGTGAAGGGTGGTATGCAAATCTAATAGATAATAATAATAATTTCTACGCAATGCAGTGGGATTTTATTTCATATTGTTTAGTTTCAGATATATATGTATCTCTCCCCATGCCGTCTAGAGAAATACGGCTGTCATGATATTAGATTGGGTGTTATTAATGTTTTTAGGCTTTGCATGCCCTTGCTTTTAGTTGGATATACTGTATTATTGAATTTTTCTCATTGTTTCTTTCTCTCTGCAGCTCTATGATAATTTATAAATTGTTAACAAATTATAATACAAAAAATTGAAAACAGGCACATTTGGGCAAAGGTAAAGGTAAAGGGACCCCTGACCAGTCGCGGACAACTCTGGGGTTGTGCCACTCATCTTGCTTTACTGGCCGAGGGAGCCGACATTTGTCCACAGACAGTTTTTCCGGGTTCCATTAAATGAGCCGAATAGTCAGCATCCCACTTTTTCTTTTCTTTTTTAAATTTTTTTATTGGTTTTAACAAAGTAATACAATTGAAAAACAAACATCACTAAACAAACAACAACAACAACAACACACATAAAAACATAATTCCTTTTAACTTAATAATCCTTCTTATCGTTGTGGGTTGACTTCCTTCTATCCTCTCTTCCTGCGTTCCTTGTATATCATCTTTAGTAATTTCTTGACATCATTGAAAACATTTTTAATTAACCTCAATATCTCTTCTATCCTAATGTCAATATCATTTAATCCAACAGTTATAAACCTTAAATATATCCTCTGAGTCTACAGCCTCCCTTATCTTCCAGCTTACTTCTACTCTTTAATCTTACAATACTTTTTTAAATATACTTTAAGTTTCTTCCAGTTTTCCTCCACCGCATCCTCCCTCTGGTTACGAAGTTTTCCGGTCAGCTCAGCAAGTTCCATATAGTCCATCATTTTCATCTGACATTCTTCTATCATTGGTAGTTCCTCTGACTTCCAGTTCTTAGCTAACAAAATTCTAGCTGCTGTTGTGGTATACATTAAAAAAGTCCTATCAACTTTTGGGATTTCCTGTTTTACAATTCCAAGTAAAAAGGCTTCTGGTTTTTTTACTAAATATGTTTCTCAACACCTTTTTCAATTCGTTATAAATCCTTTCCCAGAAGTCTTTCACCTTTGGGCACGTCCACCACATATGGAAAAAGGTTCCTTCTACTTCCTTACATTTCCAGCATTTGTTACTCTGTGCGTGATACATTTTTTCCAATCTAACCGGTGTTAAATACCACCTATACACCATCTTCATAACATTATCTCTAAGAATATTACATGCTGAAAATTTAATACCCAATTTCCACCATTTTTCCCAGTCCTCCATCATGATGTTGTGCCCCACATCCTTGGCCCAATCTATCCTAACTGATTTTACCATTTCATCTTGTGTATGCCACTAGTCAGCACCCCACTTTTGCTGCCCACAAAGAATGGAGAATTTTGGAAAGCCATTTTAGCTCAGCCCAAGAGAAATCGAGCCGCTTGCCACTGGCATGCTTCTGTGTCTCCAGAGAGCAACCTGCGCCTTCACATGTGAAGGTGGGGGTGGGTTGAAAAGGACATATTTGAATTCAGCTTTCATATTTCCCTGGCTTATGGACTTTGATGTATGGATATGGTTACTGGCTTAAATGATTATAGGTTTAAATTAGGAGTTAAGAAGGGGGAAATTCAGCTAAAAATCCCGAGACCAGGGGGAGGTAAGGGTGCAAAAAGTATAAAAAAGTATTAATTTGGAATGGAACTTATTTTGAAGCAGGAAAAGGGATAAGACAATAGGGAAAGAGCAGAAGTACGGTACCAATGTGGCAGAGGTTTGGAAAAAGGATTAGTGTAAGCAAATTGATTATGTATTTTATGATGTTTTAAAATGTTGTTTGTGTTATATGATGAGTTAAAATTTATGAATATGAAAACTGTTAGAGAGGAAAGATAGTGAATTCAACAGAGGGGGACTTGAGGAAGTCAACCGAAATATGAAATAAAGGACGAAGGAATGCCTGGCCCACAGAATAGGACCAGGCCCAAGCAATGTTATTAATATTGTTATTGAGTGTATCTGAAGAAGTGTGCATGCACACGAAAGCTCATACCAAGAACAAACTTAGTTGGTCTCTAAGGTGCTACTGGAAGGAATTTTTTTATTATTTTGTTTTGACTATGACAGACCACCACGGCTATCTACCTGTAACTATTAATATTGTTATTAAGGTTAAATGTATTATGATTATGCCTACCCTTGTGAGAGAGGGGATGAATGTGCTTCCCACAGTGAGAGGGGGGAAGTATGGAAATTTAACCGATATGTTATGTTCTTAAAAATTGTAAAAACCAATAAAAAAAAATTGGGGGGGGGGGACAGAGAGCAACCTGCAGGCAAGGGTTCCTGTACTCATTCAACCTTTTGATAAGCCTCATCGAAAGACAGAAAAACCGTTCTTCCACTCCAGCTTCTAGGTCTGTGTCCAATGGCTCCCCTTCGCAAGACTCCCTCCCTGCTGCTGTGCTTGTGTGTGGCGAAGCCCATAGCCGTGGGGCTGCTCTGAGTGCCAGCGCCAGAGTGCGTTAGGAAGCTTGTGAAGCAATAACAACGGCTTGCCCAGTGATGGGGCGAGGGACGGAGGGGGAGAAGGCTGATATTGCTCACTAGTAAATTAAGCCCGTTGGAAAACGGGCGCTAGAAGATATGTGTTGAAACATGTTAAGAAAATGTATAAGGAGGTAGAACATCATGCGTCAAGCCACTACGTCATGCGGCTCTCGCTGATCTGGTTTTTTTTTTTTCTAACAACGCGAGAGCCGCATGACGTAGGCAGCTCTGCGCATAGCGTCCCTGTTGCCCTAGCAACTTTGTGGACACGCGCAGAGCTGACCGAGTGGCTCTCGCTTGACATCGCTCGCCGTTTTCTTCCCTCCTTTTTTATTTCCCCCCTTGTTTTTCCCTTCCCCCTTTTATCTTCCCCCCTTTCATTCCCTTTATCCCCCTTGTTTTTCCCTTTCTTCTTTCCCGTTTTCTTCCCCTGCTTTCCCCTTGTTTTCTCCTTTTCTTCTCCGCCTGGATTTCCCCTTTCTTTTCCCCTTTTTCTCTCCCCCCTTTCCCCTTTCTTTTTTCCCTTTTCCTCCCCTTGATTTTCCCTCTTTCGCCACTTTATTCCCCCCCTTGTTTTCCCCTTTCCCCTTCTCCTCCCCCTTCCCCCTTTCTTTCTTTTCCTCCCCTTGATTTTCCTTCTATTTTCCCTTCCCCCTTTCTTATTCCCTTTTTGTTTTTTCTCCCCCCTTTCCCCTATTCTTCCCCCCCCTTGATTTTTCTTTTAATTTTTGCATAAATAAATATAGGAGTGGGCCAAGCTTCCTTGGCCCGTGTGAGGGGGACTTATAGGGGGCCCTGCTGCGGGCCTCCCCAATGCTGCTGCTGGGCCCTCCCCACAGCCAGGGGTCGCCCAGGGGGCTCACCCACTTCAGGGCAACGGAGGGGCGTTTTCCCTTCCCCACACCTCCTCCGCCCACCGGTCCCCGAGAAGGCCTGCGAGAGGGAGGGAGGGACGCAACCTCAGCGGCAGGAGCGGGGAAGGCCGCGGCGAGGACACCTGCCCTGCATGCAGAAGCACTCCGGCGTCCAAGGGCCCGGCAGGATCTCTGCAGGCAGGGCTTGGCGGGGGTGGGGGGGGAGAGGCGCCCCGAAATCACCTCAGAACCCGGGCGAGGCCTCGCGGAGGCGTTTACCTTCTACCCTCAAGCCCACCTTCTCGCTTCCAAAGCCCCCCCGGCGGCTGAGGAGAAAAACCTGAGGCGAAAGAGGAAGAGCAGGAGGAGGCGGGGCTGGGCTCCCCTCACCCCTATCGCGCAGCTGAAACCACAGACGGGTGGGGGGGGCTTGTGTGTGTGTGTGTGTGTGTGAGAGAGAGAGAGAGAGAGGGCGGGCAGCCGGGGGAGGAATACCGCGTGAGTTGCAAGCGGCTTCCCTCGGCCCGGCTGCGAAGGTAGGGAGAGGGGGGAAGCGAGCACGGGGGGGTGGGGTGGGGGCTTGTTTTTGTGTAGGGAGTGGGGGCTTTTGTGTGTGTGTGTGTGTGTGTGTGTGTGAGAGAGAGAGAGAGAGAGAGAGAGAGAGCTTGCAAGTGAAAGAAAGAACTGCATACAGTGCGCAGGGAAGGGCGTGGGCCGGACGGGGGGCCTCCTTCTCTCCCGGCTTCTCGGCCACGGCCTCCTGGGGGAGGGAAGGCCGCGCCGGGGGATCGTCCGGCTGCGGCGGCGCGCGAGGAGGAGTTGGAGGCGGCGGAGGATCCAGGGCGGGCCCGTGGCGGCGGGAAAGGCCTCCGCTAGAAGCGCCAACTGCCTCGCTCCGAGTCGCCCCTCAAGCGCGCACGGCCTCCTCCGCCGCCGCCTGCCTTCTCTCCAATCTGCGTCCTCCAATCCTATATAATAAAGAGCCGGCTTGGCGGCCAGGGGCGCTACGCGCCCCCGCCGCCACAGCGGCTTGCCCCGCGGCTTGCGGGAGCATCGGGCGGGCGGCCACAGGGCTGCGGGCAGGGGCGCTACGCGCCCCCGCCGCAGGGGCCTATCCTATATAATAAAGAGCCTGTGAGGGCTGCGGGCAGGGGCGCTACGCGCCCCCGCCGCCAAGCGCCTATCCTATATAATAAAGAGCCTGTGTCGGGAGAGCCTGTGTCAGAGGGCTGCGGGCAGGGGCGCTACGCGCCCCCGCCGCCAAGCGCCTATTGGTCTGGAACGCGCACGCGCAGTTGGCAATTCCTGTGACACACGGAAAGCAGTACGTCCCGACACAGGCTCTTTATTATATAGGATTATCAGGCCTCGCTGCCTGGCCTAATTGCTTGCTCAAGCTGAAACAATTGTGTTAGATGCTGCTTTGCCTAATTATTGCAAAGCTAACAATCACTGGTAAGGGAGACCCAGCACAGCGCAAGGAAGCCAAGGTGTGCGTGGGGAGGTGCGCGTTTGCTTTTTTGAGTAAGTGAGGCGGGTGGAATGAGTGTGCATGTAACAGGGAGTTGCGATCCGTGGGGGTTAAATAATACAGTGGAACCTCGACTTACGTATTTTTCAACTTCCAAAAGGGAAAAAGCAGCTGCGCGCCTACGAATTTTTCGACTTCCAAAAGGAAATCCGCTTGGATTTTAGATGCGGTTTACTCAACTTACGAAGTTTTAGATGGGGTTTACTCGACTTACGAAGGTTTACATAGGGTTTTCTTACGAATTTTTCAACTTACGTTTCCAATGCATTCCTATGGGAATGCAATTTTTCGACTTATGAAATTTTCGACTTACGAGTGTGCTTTCGGAACGCATTAACTTCGTAAGTCGAGGTTCCACTGTGGTCTTGATTTTACAGCATTTTTATAATTTATATTGTGTTCATATACAGTCTGTAGTTAAATTAGTACACTGTCCCTTTAAACTACCTCAGCTGAATTGAGGGTCTGCAGATGTAGTACTGTCACTTTAACTGTGCAGTAGATCACACCTTAACTCACATTTATAAGCTGCAAACAGAGCTAGCAAGTTAGACACACTCGGTACACTTTGACTATGAAACTTAGAAACTAGAGGTAAGCTGTCTCTGTTTGCTACACAAATTGTTACATAATTTACTATAATCTTTGATATAATTTTTGACGTATTTCCTTTCATATAGACATGATAAAACATAGATAAACTTTCTCTTGGTGTCGGAATGCTTGTTGCACAACTGTCTTGATAGAAATGATATGTATAATAATGTCAGAAGATATAAGTTTAATTTGAGATTCTTTATTGTTCCACTTAAGGGACATGGCTGCTAAAGCTCTGAGTTAGAGAGAGAGAGAACATGACCTGAAATTGGTTGAGCAGGTCTTCTGTCTGTCTGTCTGTCTGTCTGTCTGTCTGTCTCTCTCCCACCCACAAATTTCCTCTGCAAGCTCCATGGAGAAAAATAACAACAGATCTAGTGCATAGCTGTCAGCCCTCCCTTTTTTTGGCGGGAAACTCCCTTATTCCAATGCCGTTTCCCGCTGCTATGCCGGATTGTTGCTATCCCTTAAATTTCCCGGATTTCAAAGGAAGCAGCTCCTCTCCCTCCCTGCCGGCCAGGGAGGCTCCTCAGCTGCGTTGCTCAGCTGCCAATAAGGAGTCTGAGACTGACTGGGGGCGGAGCTTGCATGCCTTGTGCATCCAGACCCTCACGCCCAACCAGACAGCCAGCCTGCCTGCCGTCTATGCGCTCGCTCTTTCGCTCACCCATTCGCACGCAGCCTCTGGAGCGCAGGGTGGCGAGGCTACTCGGTGCCATTGCACCCCCCTCGCGGCATCCCTTATTTTCAAATCCGAAAGTTCAGGGGAAATCCCTTATTTTCAAATCCGAAAGTTGACAGCTATGATCTAGTGCAGTGGTGGCTAACCTTGGCACTCCAGATGTTTTGGGACTACAACTCCCATCATCCCTGACCACTGGTCCTGTTAGCTAGGGATGATGGGAGTTGTAGTTCCAAAACATCTGGAGTGCCAAGGTTAGCCACCACTGATCTAGTGCCATGGCATTGGATTTAATCTGCACCTGGAACTCCCGTGAGCTGCAAATATCAAGGTAAGCTCTTGGGGAAAGAAAAACGGGCACCACAACAGGATATTATTATTATTATTATTATTATTATTATTATTATTATTTATTGATCCCCATCCATAGCATTAGGTTGAGGCAGAGTTTGCAACGGACACTGCCAGAAAGTGCTGCCTCCCTCCACCACAATAATAATAATAATATAATAATAATTTATTATTTATACCCCGCCCATCTGGCTGGGTTTCCCCAGCCACTCTGGGCGGCTTTCAACAGAACATTAAAATACAATAATCTATTAAACATTAAAAGCCCCCTAAACAGGGCTGCCTTCAGATGTCTTCTAAAGGTCTGGTGGTAGTTGTTCTCTTTGACATCTGAAGGGAGGGCGTTCCACAGGGCGGGTGCCACTACCGAGAAGGCTCTCTGCCTTGTTCCCTGTAACTTGGCTTCTCGTAGTGAGGGAACTGCCAGAAGGCCCTCGGCGCTGGACCTCAGTGTCCGGGCTGAACGATGGGGGTGGAGACGCTCCTTCAGCTTGTCCTTCAGACAACTCACAAGTATATGGGGCATGCAGTTCTCCGTACTAAATCAGGCAGCTGCAGCTCTCTATAGGTAGAACAGATGCTCACCCAACTAATAGCCAGCAGGGACCCCGCCATTCTTTGCAGGCTGCAAAGGCATCTAGTTGTTGCACTGTGGAACAAAAAGCCTGCCAGCCTCTCTTATACGTACAGAATTTGCTCCATGTCATTTGGTGTTTTCTGCTCTACTAATTTTTTGTCCCTTCCTGATTTATGGCTTCTTTAACCCCACATTTTAAAGATCCAGCTACCCAGCGTAGCAGTTTTGGAAAGTTAAGAGGCATTGAAAGGATAAATAACAATATAAATTCCAGCTATGAGGAGCTGGAACTGGAAACTAGGACTTTGCACTGACTTCACATTTGAATGCGAATCTAGGTTCAGCACTTTTTGTTTTGATTCGCTTCTTTTTCTGGGCAGTAGGGTGGGCATTGGTTCAATACACCTTACCCACTAAATTGGATCTAAACGGATACGAGGAAAATCTGAAGAGAGATTTTCCTTAACCAAGCTCCAGTTCAGAGGATAAGATTGCATTTTCACAAGCCACAGCTGTGGAACAACAAGAAAACCTCTCAGACCTAATTAATCGCTATATAATACGGTTGAAATAAATCTGGAGCAAAAATGTAGATGCGCAGTAACCCACACCCTAACTGCTGCTGCAGGCAGTGAATAAGAGAATGTTTACTCCTGAGTAGACCCTTATTCACAAATAGACCCCCTTATACCGTAAGTCTTAAGGATTGAGGTTGAATCCTGACAAGACAGAAGTACTGTTTTCGGGGGACGGGGGCGGGCGGGTATGGGGGATTCCCTGGTCCTGAACGGGGTAACTGTGCCCCTGAAGGACCGGGTGCGCAGCCTGGGAGTCATTTTGGACTCACAGCTGTCCATGGAGGCGCAGGTTAATTCTGTGTCCAGGGCGGCTGTCTACCAGCTCCAACTGGTACGCAGGCTGAGACCCTCCCTGCCCACAGACTGTCTCGTCAGAGTGGTGCATGCTCTAGTTATCTCCCGCTTGGACTACTGCAATGCGCTCTACGTGGGGCTACCTTTGAAGGTGACCTGGAAACTGCAATTAATCCAGAATGTGGCAGCTAGACTGGTGACTGGGAGTGGCCACCTGGACCACGTAACACTAGTCCTGAGAGATCTACATTGGCTCCCAGTACGTTTCCGAGCACAATTCAAAGTGTTGGTGCTGACCTTTAAAGCCCTAAACGGCCTCGGTCCTGTATACCTGAAGGAGCGTCTCCACCCCCACCGTTCAGCCCGGACACTGAGATCCAGCGCCAAGGGCCTTCTGGCGGTTCCCTCACTGCGAGAAGCAAAGCTACAGGGAACCAGGCAGAGGGCCTTCTCGGTAGCGGCGCCCGCCCTGTGGAACGCCCTCCCGGCAGAGGTCAAAGCGATCAACAACTACATGACCTTTAGAAAATACTTGAAGGCAGCCCTGTTTAGGGAATTTTTTAATCTGTAGCATGTTAATGTATTTTAATATTTGCTGGAAGCCGCCCAGAGTGGCTGGGGAGACCCAGCCAGATGGGCGGGGTACAAATAATAAATTATTATTATTAGGATGGCTGCGGCGGAGGGGGCACTACACTTTTTCTTCTCACATTCTGAACACCGCCCCAATATTTATTTACTTACATTCACTACTTTGTGCGCTTTGTCATATGACCAGAAAGCCAGCCGAAATCTGACAGAATTAATAGCAGAGAGCTTGAGACTTTTGAGAAGGAAAAGATATTAGCAAGTTAATCATCTCTCTCCAAATTAGTCCAGAGGGAGCACATCCAAGCTCCTCATAAAGCAAACTTTATGGAAAGGAAGCAAACCGACAGAGGGAAGCTGTTTGTATAAGAGCAATCTTACCACTTCAGCAAAGTGTTCAGCACACCCAAATACAAATACAAAAATCAGTTGTACTGTGTATATAATGGTGGGAGAGGGAGATGAGAGAGAGGAGTGCCAAATTGCCTTGGCACTAATGACAAAAAACCTCACCGATTAGCTCAGAGTTCTTTCATTGGCATCTCGTGGGACTCCCAACCCCATTTCTCAAAAACTCCCTGTTGGTGGAAGCCAAATCCTCACTCTGGGTTGGCTGAGTAAAAGGAAGGAGGGCTTCTGCATCTGCATCTAGTTAGTTCCAGCATCATAGGTTAAGTGCCTGAAGAGGGAACGTCTTGCAGAGGGGAGTGGGGAGAGGCAGTGACGTAGCAAGGGGGGCGGGCCGCTCCTGGTGCCACGTCTCCGGGGGTGACAAGGCATGGCAGGTTGCTGGCGGTAACAGAGGGTTCCCACACCGTCCGTGCGGTGCTGGGGCAGCAGCGACAGACCGCTGTGTGCAGTGCATGTACGGCGTCTCTATGTACAATACGTAGTGACGCTGCACAGGCGCTGTGCGTGACGTGTTGCTCATGGCGGCGCTCCAGCTGTGACCGCGAGCGGAGGATCCCAGCGCCGTCCATGCAGCGCTGAAGCACCGCCGCCAGCAACCCGCTACATAGCGCACATGCGCGCTGCGTAGCAATGCGACACACCCGGCTGCACGTTGTTGTAAGAATATTCAAGGTCTTATATATATATATATATATATATATATATATATATATATATATAATAATTGTTCATAAGTGTGCCAAGCAAAACAAGGCCACATGTCTGAAGCAGCACAGGAAGACAGGTCTGTCTCCATTTTTACTCCCAAACTGACAAACTTTCTCTGCAAGGAAGGAGGGGGGACTGTCTCAGGAAAATAAAGTGATAATTCCTGGCTTCCTGATACCTTAGTGCCAGACAAAAGGGTGTGATTAACTTGGCTGGGAAATGGGGAAATGTAAATATCTCTTTTGTTTTACTTGATGGGTTTTTGGGTGGAGGGCAAGAGGAGGCATGGGGAGGGTCAAGGATGCTCAGATTACTGCTACCAGACCTCCCCTTTCATGATGTAGCTGTGATGTATCTGGGAGGTGGTCCTGGGTTACACCCTTTTTTGTGATGTATGTATGATGTGTAGGGGGGTGGTCTTGAGCGGGAGGGGGGAATTTCAAAAGTCTATATAGGAGCTGGCACACCATTGTTCTGGGTTCCTCCTCCCTCCTCCATTTTGGGAGTGAGGGCCCTGTTGCAACAGATATAATAAAAAATTTGCTTCTCAATTTTTCTCGGGTTGGCCTCTGTAAATTTACTCCTACCGATGGAGAACCTGGGAAGGCTCTTGTGTACCCCATAAGGGAATAAGAGCAGATTTCTGCTTATTTCAACGTTGTGTTTGCCGCTCCGGGTGCCCAAGCAGCTTCCTACACCACTGGGGAGAGGAAGCCAGTGGGGGCCTGGAGGCAGAAGAGTAAGCGGGCCTCCCTGTCAGCAGCGGCGGATGAAGCTGCTCAGGTGCCTGGGGTGGGGCGCCCAGGGGCGGGGCGAGATACCCATTGGGGCAGGGCACACCGCAGGGACTCCGGAGTCTGCCTGCCTCCTCCCATTCAGCCACCCTACAGCTGGGGGGGGGAAGGCAGCGGGTGGACCGTTTGGGCAGCGCAGAGCTTGCATGCGCCGAAGCCACCGCGTCTCTCCCAGGAGGGACGCGTGGCTCGGGTGCACTGCAGGCCCCGCGGTGAGTGCCGCCCAGCATTTTGTCACCCCTCTCAGTGGTGACACCCGGGGCAGCCTGCACACACCGCAGCCCCCTTCCTCTGCCCCTGTCTACCAGCTATATTGAAATAAAGCCAGCGCTCTTTTTCTGGGGGTACTCAAAGGTACACAATACCGGCATGCATAGACCCTGCACAAATGTTAATAATAATAATAATAATGATAATAATAATAATAATAATAATAATAATAATAGTAATTTATTTGTACCCCGCCCATCTGGCTGGGTCCCCCCAGCCACTCTGGGCGGCCTCCAACAGATATTAAAATATTTAAAATGTTAAAAGTGTGGCAATTAGTGTAACAACGTCGTGGTGAGTACAGGCACCTTTTTTTCTTAAAAAAAAAAAAAAAGCACTGAATGCAGTCATTCCTGTTTGAATTTACCTGAAGTGCTTGGAGTCTGTTTCTAAGAAAGGCAGTCCTGCTGACCTGCACATGGTCAAAGGCTTGTTGTTTTAAAAACAGCTCTTTCTGAACATGCTTTTTTAAGACTGTCGTTTCTGCTAGCACTGTAACTCACAAGAAAGCCAGTGGATTCAGAGTAATCTTAATTTGTAGATTTGGTTTTCTGTGTGATTTTTTTCACTGCCTTGGGACTAGGAAGACATAATCTGGAAATGTGGCATATGCAAGTTTTTTAATAAATAAAATCATCTCCACCACATAAAGGCAAAGCTATTGCTGTTATTTACTCCCTAGTTACCACGATTCAGAAATGTAAACTGTCTCTGAAAAGTGGGCTATATTTTGGTTACCCTGAATAATAGCTGCTGCTGGCAGACCTCTGGTTCCAATAAACTGTACTCCCGACATATTGTCCTAGTGAGTGTTTGCCGTAACATGTTGATTTATTTATTTTTACAGGTTTTACCCCTACAATTATGATTAGATATATGTTTTGCCTTTTGGCATAAGCCTTTCTTAAAGATGTTACACACTGGCCTAAGCATGTGTTTAAATGCACTCATGTGCCTGAGTTATAAGTATGAAGAGAGATGGAGGGAATAGTTGTTCACTGATTTAGGCAGGGCACTGTATGTGCTTAGGCAACAAAAGTTAAAGATCTTTGCTTAAAAGAAAAAAAAGTTAATGGTTCCCTGCATGGAACACCTGCATAGCTTTGCCTGCAATTTTGTAGGCTTAATCTGCTCAATTCTGTGTAACTGCAAATTTCATCCACTTCTGCGAAAAGGAAATCACTTATAGCCATTTTTAGATTCCTCATTATATTCAGTTTGAGTGGGAGGGTGTGGACACAGAACTTCAGATTTAACAGATGTAATTTGGACCTGACTAATAAGCTGAATGTGTACATGCCTCTCTTAAAAAAAAAAAGCTGCAGCTCCCAGGGAAGAGTAGAAGAAGTCTTGGGAGTAAGGAGTATGGGTGGACGGGGAGGCAAAAAATAAAACACGGTTTCTGCCCTTAACAGATGTATTATTTAAGCAATATAAATATAGTATTCTAACTCAGAAGCAGCTCAGTGAGATGGGGCCACTACACTAGCTTCCCAGCATGTGGGTCTTTGCTGCTTACTAGAAGGTGGAGGGGCAATTGAAAGGACAGGTTGGCAATGTGCAGGTGGAGCCAATTGTCACACCTGCTGGTGTATTTGCACCATACAAACTTCCCTGCCCGCTTCAGTCCCAGTGAACAACAGCAACACACCTGCCAGGAAGCTAGCATAGTGACTCCACTTTACACCCCCTTAGTTCCAGTTTGGAGCTAGAAGGCTGTCAGTGACAGAGGGGTGAACCTAAGTCCCAGTTTTGTCTATTCATTGCAACGGACACAAGGAGTCCATACAACTGAAGCTACCATTCTGTGTTGCAAGTAACCAATACAATCCACATAGAATGACAGATAGGAAAATATGTCTGACTCCCTCAGCGTTCAACACAAGAGGAGTGAATCAGGTAGCAGATGTACAGTCCTCTCCACAGGCAGAGGAAATGAGATTGCTGATATCACAGAGCTGAGGGTGGGGGATTGGGAAAAGCTATTGCAGATACTGATATTGTGCAGCTTGAAGCAATTGGATGCATAAAAACTGTCTCCTTTTGGAATAAAACATTGTCCAGTCCCATAAGTTTGATTCAAAGCTTTACTTGCAGAACTTTCTTCAAAACAGGAAAACAAAGTACATCCAAACATTTTCATAAGATCATGTGCATGTTCAGCACAGGCTCAGCTTCTTAGAAATTAAATAACTTATAATCAGAGCTGACAAATATAGCTGTCTCTCACACACAGGCTCCATTTGCCTGTATTCCAGCCCCAAGGATGTTCAGCTCCTGGAGTGAGTCATTCACACATCTTTCTCCCACAGAGCCTGGGAACAAAAGACCACCAAAGACCAACTCCCCAAGATGGCAATTTGCAATTCAATACCTCTCATGTGATCTATGGTTAAACACTCACATGTTAGCTAGCAGAGACAGTAACAGTTAATTATCAAGGTGCTTAGAGAGTTAATTGTGCATTGGTCCTCGGAATTTTCGGAATTATCCTCTGCAAAGTTGTTCTCTGTTCATTTTCTATTCCTACGGTATGTGTTTCTTTTACATTCTTTTAAAATTGAGGGAAATGACTACAGCAAAAAAGAAAGATTTTAAAGCCCTTTTGGTTTGTATAGGATCAAACTGTACTGTGGCATTATTAACACTAATATGAGACAGGCTTGCCACCCTCCTCCCAGAGACCCTCATAGACAACAGTTCTGAAGTTGAAGCTGTTGCTAAGCAACACAGCTTCCTACTGAGCATGCGCCACAGCATACCATATCACCATTCAGAGGATAAAGTAGTCAAAAATAAAATGTTTTACAAAAACTACATGTTATACACTTACTGTGGCAAAACACATAGTTTGCTTTCCCCCTGATTTAATGCAAAAACCTTTCACCAAATGGAGAAATCTGCCAACAAAGTCTAACCATATTTTTAAAATGCCATTTGCACAGCAGTTTACAGTGCAATCCTAACCCTTATATTTACTCAGCAGTAAGTTATATTGAACTCAATGGGGCTTCATCCCCCTAAGCAGAGCCATAGTTACAGGGGGGGGGCTAGCCAGCATTTTTGCCCCAGGTGAAGCCCTCAGAGGGGCACCATTGAGGCTCCCAGCCTGTGTGTGTGTGTGTGTGTGTGTGTGTGTGTGTGTGTGTGTGTGCGCGCGCGCGCAAATGCATTTGGGAGCATGCCAAACTGGGTCTTTGGCCCAGTGAAATAAAGCCTAGTTTTGCCCCTGCGGCCTCAGTGGGGTTAGAATTGCACCCTAATTACACACAGGTCTCCCTGAACACAATGCATTCCCAAGAAATTGTTTGCTAGGTGAGCATTCGCATAACGAGTTGATGATTTTCACACAAGGAGTGGGAGAATAGCGGGACCTGAGAATCTGAGGAATTTCCACTTTCCAATATCTCCCATTCAATATCTGTGTTGGATCTCAGACTTAAGGAAGGAAGGAAGGAAGGAAGGAAGGAAGGAAGGAAGGAATTTTGTTTTTGTGTGTTGATTCATTGTTCTTAATTTTTATTCTGGCTAGGGGCCTCAAAAGGTGAAAGTGACCTGGGCACCTCTGTGTCCTTGATGAAATAGACAGTGGTTTCATCTGAAACCATCTTCTCCCTCAATCAGGCATCACTAAGGTCATAGAGTGTGGGACGCGGGTGGCATTGTGGTCTAAACCACTGAGCTTGCCGATCAGAAGGTCGGCGGTTCGAATCCCCACGACGGGGTGAGCTCCCGTTGTTCGGTCCCTGCTCCTGCCAACCTAGCAGTTTGAAAGCACCTCAAAGTGCAAGTAGATAAATAGGTACCGCTCAGGCAGTAAGGTAAACGGCGTTCCCGTGCACTGCTCTGGTTCGCCAGAAGTGGCTTAGTCATGCTGGCCACGACCCAGAAGCTGCCTGCGGTCAAACGCTGGCTCCCTCGGCCAGTAAAGCAAGATGAGCGCCGCAACCCCAGAGTTGTCTGCGACTGGACCTAATGGTCCTTTACCTTTACCTTTAAGGTCATAGAATCATAGAATTTTTTTGAATTGGAAGGGACCCTGAGGATCATCTAAACCAACCCCCTGCAATGCAGGAATACGCAGCTGTCCCATACGGGAATCAAACCTGCAACCTTGGTGTTACCAGCACCGCGTTCTAACCGACTGAGCTATCCATGATGACACCCTCGCTCACCAAGCTCCACCCACCGAGCCATCAGCCACTTCCCCTTAGCACCAAAACTACACTTGGGAAGATGTGGAAATAAAGGGCAGCCGGTGTCAAATTGAATCCAGGTGAACCAGGCTGATTGCATTCTTTTCTGATTGCCCATCTTTCCTTTCATAATATTTTGCTGGTAAGGTAAAGGGACCCCTGACCATTAGTCCAGTCATGACCGACTCTGGGGTTGTGGCGTTCATCTCGCTTTATTGGCCGAGGGAGCTGGCATGCAGCTTCCGGGTCATGTGGCCAGCATGACTAAGCCGCTTCTGGCAAACCAGAGCAGCGCACGGAAACGCCGTTTACCTTCCCGCTGCAGTGGTACCTATTTATCTACTTGCACTTTGACGTGCTTTCGAACTGCTAGGTTAGCAGGAGCAGGGACCAAGCAACGGGACCTCACCCCGTTGCAGGATTCGAACCACCGACCTTCTGATCGGCAAGCCCTAGGCTCTGTGGTTTAACCCACAGCGCCACCCGCGTCCCATTTTGCTGGTATCCCAGCACAAATCTTGTGGATGGAGATATATGAGGGTTTGTGTGGGAATAGCAGGGGTTTATTAGGTTTGAGTTGGAAGATCTGAAGGGCTGAGTTCACAATTAAGGTCCCAAAGGCATCCTATAAAGCATTTTGACACGGGGGAATCTGGGCCTGATTATGAGCATCCTTCATCATCAAATATTAATGCCGAAGATGCTTAGAAGCGGGCAAAAGAATTATAGAATTTAATATCTCCCCTGCTCTGTCAATAGACTGGGAGAAATGTACTGGCCCCACCCCATGCACAAAAGTGTTTGCATTGCTTCTGTGTAAACTGGAAGAATGGCAACATTAACAAGCGCGGCTCTTGTAGCGGAACCGCTGGGAACTGCAGAGAAGGGAACACCAGGGATCAGAAGTGTTTAATATGCTGGTGAATTAGCTCATTAAACTGTAGTGGGGAATCTGTGCAGCCAAATTAAAATGCAACAGAGAAATCCATCTGAAGCAAGGAGGCTGAACTGCAGCCACTGCTGTTTATTGCACATTCAGGCACCCCTGGGCTCCCGGGCTCCGTCTACTTGACTTGCCGCTGCTCAACATACCTAAATCCTGAATGCTGTATCACCTCCTCTAAAGTCACATACTTAAAACTCAACGTATGCCGTTCCGTGAAGGACTGGGAAGTAATCACAGACGCAAAAGAGAGAGCATCAGTTAAACACAGTTATACTGCAGAGGTCTCCCTGCTTAATTCTGTTTATGCTGTGGTATCAGTATTCCAGATTTACAGTATGGTACTTTAATCGTTTTTTCCTTCCCATGGGAATCCTGGGAATTGTGACTCTGTATAGTTATAGGAAAATTGTACTTCTGTATCATCAGTTCTCAAACACAAAATCCTTAACACCTGATATCCTTGGGCAGCCGGAAGGTCTGCAGTATCCCAGAAGAGCCTACCATGGATGCCCACTTTAATCCCACCCCTGCTTTTTGTGACCTGGCTTTTCAAGCAGCGCCGTGCAATGAAGTGTAGCTCTGATTTTAATTTCCCTGATGTAACATCACTCTGAAGAATTGTGGGAAATTAAAATGGCAGCTAGATCCAATTGTCTGCCCCTGCTTAGAGAGCTTCTTCCTGCTGCCCTTGACTAGTAATATAATAATAATAATAATAATAATAATAATAATAATAACAACAACAACAACAACAACAACAACAACAACAACAACAACAACAACATCATTAATAATAATAACAATATTTTTTTATTATTTATACCCCGCCCATCTGGCTGGGTTTCCCCAGCCACTCTGGGCAGCTTCCAACAAAATATTAAAATGCAAATCGTCCATCAAACATTAAAAGCTTCCCTAAACAGGGCTGCCTTCAGATGTCTTCTAAAAGTCTGGTAGTTATTTTTCTCTTTGACATCTGCTGGGAGGGCATTCCACAGGGTGGGTGCCACTACCGAGAAGGCCCTCTGCCTGGTTCCCTGTAACTCGGCTTCTCACAGCGAGGGAACCACCAGAAGACCCTCGGCACTGGACCTCTGGTGGTAAGCCCACCAATGCCCACTCACACTGCTAAAGGGCCCTTTTCTCAGGGTCCCCTCACACCTGGAGCCAATGTGACTTCTACATGTCAAAATTCTTTAGTCAAGGTCTGGGGTTCATGATAAAGAACATGCACAGAGCTGGATAGCATAAAATTCTCAAACTTCAAATGATAACAGTATTTTTTCTTAATGAATGCATGTAGACAATTATAAAAGCATCAAACAAGCACTTCATGCAAGCTTGCTCTGGATCCCCTTTTAGGAGTCATTTAATCAGTTAAATAATATATATGTTACTGTGATTAACAAAACAGAGTATTTTTTATTTATGTGGCAAAATGTTTCGGCTTCTGCCTTCATCAGCTGCTCTGATAAAAATGAAACGATGCAGCTTCCAAAGGTTACAAAGCTTTGAGGATGGGATGCTCAGAGGAGCTTCATGCCCTGAAGCGAAGCGATGCTGGTGCTACTGCCCAGGATGAGGCCATGTGGTGTTCATGTGTCCAGTGAGCACATCCATAAGTTCTTCCTCTTTGTTAACATTATTAGATCTGTCAGCATCCGAGTGCCTTGGAGACATCAAAGGTCAGGCCACTGGCACCAGCTGGACTTGATTGGCACCATGATTGGCACAGAACTGTGTTCGTGTCACACGGAGCTACCACAGTGCCGGCTGTGACACGGATCGCTCCCTGGTGGTGAGCAAGATCCTTCTCCAGCCAAAGAATGCCCATAGTACAAAACGTAAAGTGTGGCCTCAAATCAACATTGCCAGAACAGCCACCTGGAGTTTGTGAACACTTTTCTGGTTCCATCAAACGAACTCTCCTGAACTTCCCCCTGGGATAGCACTGAAACAAGGTGGAACTGCATTGAAGAGGAAACCTACAACACAGCTAGGTTCTCCTTTGGCAAAAGAGAGCAACAGACCCCCCTGACTGGTCGGTAAAGGTAAAGGTACACCTGACCGTTAGGTCCAGTCGTGGACGACTCTGGGGTTGCGGCGCTCATCTCGCTCTCTAGGCCAAGGGAGCCGACGTTTGTCCGCAGACAGCTTCCGGGTCAAGTGGCCAGCATGACTAAGCCGCTTCGGGCGAACCAGAGCAGCGCACGGAAACGCCGTTTACCTTCCCGCCGGAGTGGTACCTATTTATCTACTTGCACTTTTACATGCTTTCGAACTGCTAGGTTGGCAGGAGCAGGGACCAAGCAACGGGAGCTCACCCCATTGCGGGGATTCGAGCCGCCGACCTCCACAGTTCAAGAAGGATATTGACAAGCTGGAACGTGTCCAGAGGAGGGCAACCAAAATGGTCAAAGGCCTGGAAACGATGCCTTATGAGGAACGGCTTAGGGAGCTGGGTATGTTTAGCCTGGAGAAGAGACGGTTAAGGGGTGATATGATAGCCATGTTCAAATATATAAAAGGATGTCATATAGAGGAGGGAGAAAGGTTGTTTTCTGCTGCTCCAGAGAAGCGGACACGGAGCAATGGATTCAAACTACAAGAAAGAAGATTCCACCTAAACATTAGGAAGAATTTCTTGACAGTAAGAGCTGTTCGACAATGGAATTTGCTGCCAAGGAGTGTGGTGGAGTCTCCTTCTTTGGAGGTCTTTAAGCAGAGGCTTGACAGCCACCTGTCAGGAATGCTTTGATGGTGTTTCCTGCTTGGCAGGGGGTTGGACTGGATGGCCCTTGTGGTCTCTTCCAACTCTATGATTCTGTGATTCTGTGATTCTGTGACCTTCTGATCGGCAAGCCCTAGGCTCAGTGGTTTAGATCACAGCGCCACCCACGTCCCTCTGATTGGTCTGAGGCTGGCATAAAGGAGAGGGAACCTGTTATTGTTGCAAAACACGAGGCTCTACGAAGAAACACTTTCTACACTGAGAAAGGCAAGGAGTGGTGCCCAGTGGATTGCCAGATGATGAGCCCAATGACTACTGGTAGAGCTGTGTCAGAGGGACGTGGGTGGCGCTGTGGGTTAAACCACAGAGTCTAGGGCTTGCTGATCAGAAGGTCGGCGGTTTGAATCCCTGTGACTGGATGAGCTCCCGTTGCTCGGTCCCAGCTCCTGCCAACCTAGCACTTCGAAAGCACGTCAAAGTGCAAGTAGATAAATAGGTACCGCTCCGGCAGGAAGGTAAATGGCGTTTCCGTGCACTGCTCTGGTTCGCCAGAAGCGGCTTAGTCATGCTGGCCACATGACCTGGAAGCTGTACGCCGGCTCCCTCGGCCAATAAAGCGAGATGAACGCTGCAACCCCAGAGTCGGGGTCCATTGAAATTAACAGACCTAGTTGCCAAGAATTGGAAAAATACTGAGATACCTATGATAGAAGAATGGCAAATGAAGATGACGGACTTCATGGAGCTGGCAGATCTGACTGGACGAATCCGTGACCAGAAGGAGGAGACGGTGGAGGAAGATTGGAAGAAATTTAGAAGTTATTTAAAGAAATATTGTAATATTTAAATTTAGGAATGTTTTGGAAGGCTAAAAGAGGCTCAGATTAGAAATAGATGTTTAGTGAGTAGGATAAGTGTAATTAATTAGAAATTAGAAATTAGGGATTATGATGAATAAGTTTAATAATAAAGATAATATGAATTTGAAGTGGAAAATCAGGGATTAAAATAGGAGTGAGGTAAATAAAAGTAAGAGTTTGGACAACTGCTAAAGAAGTAAAGCATGGAACTTTAGATAGGGAGGTTCAGAGGAAGTCAAATTTTAGGTGAAAATATAGAGGAATGGAAATTTAGGTACAGTTGATATTTTTATATTCTGTTCTGTTGTTTGTATTGTTTGTTTGTATTTGTGACTGTTATATTTAGTTAAAAAGTGTGGAAAACCAATAAAAAAAATTGAGAAATAAAAAAAATGAAATTAACAGACCTAGGTTAGGCATGTTAGGAAGAAGTGTTCCATCTTCTTATAAGTCTTCTTTCCTCATAAGCCCTACAAAGGCAAGGAAAGATGCAAAAGAAGGAGACAAAGGTTTGTTTTGTCTGTGTGGATTCTTTCTCCCTGGAGACAGCATTTGCAGGTTCCTCTGCTAGCCTATTCTTCATTTTTATGCACCAGCCATTCCTCTTGCACATCACCTCTTACAGCCCCCTTGAGCATTTTCAATCCATTCCACGCAACGTTTCCCTGCCTTTACCCATTTCCTTATTGTTTTTTAATTGTTTTGCGGTGTTGTGTGTGTAGATAGAGATGTTATTGAATAGCATGATCTCTGTGGGTTGAATCCAGACTTAGTCCTCCTTACAGTAAACCTATTGAAATCAGTGGCACTCAAGTCATGACTAACTTAAACCCCTTTGATTTGCTAGGGGTTGATAGACAGATAGGGATATTTTTCTATGCAGGGGCCCAGGAAGATTGGCCGATTGCCAGACCCCACAGCCACAAAGGCAAGCTATTTGCAGCCAGTGGTGGGCAGGGGGTTTCCCTTTGTGGTTGTTACTTCAGGGGTGGGAATGAGGGCAAATGCAGGCTGGGCCAAAACTTAGAAAATGACTTTCAATAGGGACAAATGTAAGGTTTTGCATTTAGGCAGGAAGAACCAGATTCACAAATATAGGATGGGGGACACCTGGCTTACTAGCAGTAAAAGTGAAAAGGATCTAAGGGTCTTGGAGCACAAGCTGAACATGAGTCAATGGTGTGATGCAGCAGCAAAAAAAGCTAATGCTATTCTAGGCTACATCAACAGAAGTATAGTGTCCTGATCAAGGATAGTGTCCTGATCTCTTCTGCCTTGGTCAGACCACACCTGGAGTACTGTGTCCTGTTTTGGGCAAAACAGTTTAAGAAGAATATTGACCAGCTGAAACGCATGCAGAGGAGGGTGACCAAAATGATCAAGGGTCTGGAAACCAAACCTTATGGTGAATGGTTGATGGAGTTGGGTATGTTTAGTCTTGAAAAGAGGAGAGTGAGAGCAAATATGAGAGCCATCCTCAAATATCAAAAGGGCTGTCACATGAAAGAAGGGCAATCTTGTTTTCTTCTGATCTGGAGGGTAGGACTTGAACCCATGGCTTCAAGTTACAAGAAAGGACAAACATCAGGAAGAACTTTCTGACATTAAGAGCTATTAAGACAGTGGAACGGTCTTCCTCGGGAGGTTGTGGACTCTCCTTCCTTGGAGGTTTTAAAGCAGATGTTGGATGGCCATCTGTCCTGGATGCTTTAGTTGAGATTCCTGCATTGCAGGGGGTTGCACTAGATGACCCACTGGGTCCCTTTCAACTCTGCAATTTTATGATTCTATGAAAATCCTTAAGTCTAAAATTCCAAAGAGGTACAGTATTCCCCATGGTGTGCATATCTCAGAAACCTCAAAAATACAAGTGTAAAGCATGCACAAAACGCATTAATTAGTGAAAATAATATACATACAAACATGCATTATCATAGGGGAAATTGCTCTGCCAAAATGTGCATATTAGGCAAAACTGCATTAAGAATGTGTGTAGTAGGAGAAAATTGTGCTAAAATGCTGGTGAATCTTCATGGGGACCTTTTAGAAAAAAACCACAAATTGATGTGGAAATGTGGAGAACTTAACTGAAGATTGGAAAAATGAGAAACTGAGATAAACTGAAATTGACAGATTTGCTCATCCCTAGCAGGCGCTGCAATTACAATGTCTGTTGGACAAAGGCATGGCAATATTTTACGTGCTCCATTCACTCCTGAGCCTCCACTAGTCAGGAGCAAGTCTTTCCCTGGCACTGAGAAAACAGCAAGGGAGCTCAGCAGCCAGCCTAGTCAGAAAGCTAGCTCCCAGCACTTGCTTTCCAGGTGTGTTGAAGGGTTGCTATGGCTACCAGCACTGCCACTTTACTCAGCATTTGCTGTTAAGATAAGCTTTGGTCTATGTGTCACAGCAAGAAGCTGTTTGTGTATCCTCTCTAGGGCGTTGTCTGCTTTTGCTTTGAATTACTTGTGTGATGCAGCCCCTCTTCCTGCCCTTGAGGTGGAAAGCGATAATTGCGCGACCTGACACCTGGAACCAACAGGGTTCTTCCCCAGAAACATCTTCTGTCTCTCAATTTTATCCCAACTACTCTTACTTTGGGATGCGGGTGGCGCTGTGGGTTAAACCACAGAGCCTAGGGCTTGCCAATCGGAAGGTTGGTGGTTCGAATCCCCGCGACGGGGTGAGCTCCCGTTGCTCGGTCCCTGCTCCTGACCACCTAGCAGTTCGAAAGCACGTCAAAGTGCAAGTAGATAAATAGGTACCGCTCCGGTGGGAAGGTAAATGGCATTTCCATGTGCTGCTCTGGTGTCAGGGACCTGACCTCACGCAAGGCTTTTGAGACGGGGAAGGAGGGATGGAGGGAAGCACAGCCTCTCTTGAGAAGCAGTTCGGAGTCCAGTGGAGATAGCAAGGACAGCCCCAGTGGTGAGGAGCAGGAACTGTCAAGCAGTGCGGTAGAGCTGAGGGTCAGAGATGCTGACAGAGCCCTGGATTGACCTGAGGGGGTTGCGGAGCAAAGCGGTCAGCCACTTCCATCGCTCCAGCTGTGTAGAGGGAAAAACAAGGAGACGTTTTGGAATTCCCAAGCGTCTATGCTGGGGGAGGAGTAGGCAGAAGCCACTCCCGGATTCTGGAACCGACTCAAGCGGATATGAGTCTTAGACGCTCTGATGTACATAGTCTGTAAATAAAGCATTACCTTTAGAAGAACGGATGTTTCTGCCTCTTTACTCTCGAGGAGACAACCCCGAGCCCTTACATCTGGTTTGCCAGAAGCGGCTTTGTCATGCTGGCCACATGACCCGGAAGCTGTACGCCGGCTCCCTCGGCCAGTAACGCGAGATGAGCGCCGCAAATCTAGAGTCGGACACGACTGGACTTAATGGTCAGGGGTCCCTTTACCTTACTCTTCCTTTATCTTATTGTCATGGGTTATCTCTTTCTTAGCTCTTTAGTTAGGCGTCATTAAGAACACACCAGCTCAGGGAGCTTTGTACACCCCCAGTTCAGCCAAACCTAAATTTCCCCCAAAAGCTGGAATTGTGGGCTATGAGCATACATTTCACAAATCATAAGAGAGGCAGGCTTTCAACGCCTCTATTACTGAGTATCACTGCCTAATTCCTACCTCCACTTCCAGTTGCACATTGCTGACATCTTTACATCTGCTGTGTGCTCTATTCCTTTCCCTTTGCAACTCCTTGAGCTGTGTTGTTGTTAGAAAACAAACCAACCCCAAACCCCGCGACATTTGTTTCCTGGTTAATCATCCTCAAGAAAAATACAGTACTCTTGCAATCTCTTGTTATTATCCGTTCAAAACTAACCTCACCAGCATGTGAAATGGCAAGCTGGTGATGCAGTGATGATGCTTTAATGTTCATGTGTGTGCATTTATGTCAGGGATGAGGGATTTTTGGCCCACCAGATGTTGTTCAACAGCTGGCCTGCAGATCACTTTGCAAATGGTCCCATGGGGCAGCTGCATTCTCCCCCAGGAGTGCCTCTGGGAACACCATCACTTAACAGCATTCCCAGGTGTATTCTAGCCCTCATTTGAAAATTATTTGGCACCCAACATTATGTTGATATTTATTTGTGCGATGTTTTTCAGCCAAAGGCCTCCAAAGCAATACATAAGGAATTGTAATAAGAAATTAAGGATATATATATAATGTTCATAAGTGTGGCAAGCAAACAAGGCCACATGTGTGTATTTCTTTGTCTCAGGAACAAAGGGGGGTTGCCCCTCCAGCTACTCAGCAGCCCTCCCTCTGCCTGAGTGATAATTCCTGGCATCCTGATACCTGAGTGCCAGACAGGTAGCCATTCCAGAGATAACAAACCCAGATGAAGACAAAAGGGTGTGATTAACTTGGCTGAGAAACAGGGAAATGTAAATACCTCTCTTGTTTCACTTGGTGGAGGACAAGAGGGGGCAGGGTCCAGGATGCTCAGATTGCTGCCACCAGATCTCTCCTTTCATGATGTAACCATGATGTATCGGGGGGGGGTCTCGGGCTGCACCCCTCCTATGGTGTATGCATGGTGTTTCTGGGGGGTGGTCTTGGTCCGGGGAGGGGATTCAAAATGTCTATATAGGGGCGGGCACACCTTTGTTCTGGGTTGCTCCTCCATCCAGCATGTGGTGAGGGAGAACCCTGTTGAAACAGTATTTGTTAATAAAGATCAGGCTTACTAGCCGCCTTGCTTCCCATTAGAACTCTGGTCTGGTCTCTGTCTTTTCTGCGCAGGCAGGGGTTTCAAAATAACGTCTGCCGAGGTTCAGGATTCCACCCGGAACCGAACCCTTTATCTAGATAACTCTCTTAAATTCTTACAACAGAATTTAAAATGCACAATAAACTTCAGCAAAATTAAAAACAAGCAAGAAGAAAAACAAGAAGAAACAAAGAAGAAAATGAAACAGCAACAATATCATAAGGAGCCAGAAAAATGGAAAGAAATCAAGCAGATAGAAATAGGAAGAAATGTGCTCATTATAAAAGATCCATGGGCACTTTCTGAGGGACCCCCACAATCTAGATGCTGCTATTGAAAAGTTCCCATCCTGTGTATACACTGATTTAATCTTAGATCTTAGACTGGACCAGATCTTTATAATCCACCCCCTGCCCACCGCAGGCCATGTTTGACAGGGGGGCAGGGCTAATCACCTGCCAATCACTTGGTGTCACAATGATGTCAGGTTTTCACTGCCAGTGTTTGAAATAAAGCCATGCAGGCAGAGGCAGTGACAATCCGTTAATTGCTGGGGCTTCTACTCAGCAAGGTTTATCTCTCGCTCTTAGCACTTTAATTAGCTATTGCTAAAATCACACCAGCTCAAGGAGCTTTGCAGACATATCCCACCAGGGCTTGCAAAGTGCTACTGATCAGCTGATCCCAGATGCCTGTAAACCCCATTTTAGCCCTACCTGCCCAACACCTGACACAATATATGATGCCAGGGGTGAGGCAGGTGGACATGGCTTGGGGGAAAAATCTAGGAAAAAATAATATGTCCTTGATTTCCTCCTTCACCGCTATTTGATGGCTGAATCTGCTTTGTATCTGCTTATTATTTTAGGTTTTAGGCAGAAAGCCGAGGAGGAACTATAAGGATGCTATTCTGGCTGGCTTTGAGGCCCTTGCTAAGCCTCCGAGCAATCTAATATCTGCTTTTTCATCTATCATTGTGAAAATATGCTTAGGCATTCCAAGCTGAAAAGGAAGTATTACATAATTAACATTATTTCAAACACTGTCAGTATATTACATATTTTATGCCCACTGGCAACATCTCTGAAATAAGAGATTCAAGACATGAATTAATGGGTAAATTAGAGCCCTGTCTGTATCAAAACTTTCAAAACCAAGATGTGTAGCAAACAGGAAACTTTTGCAGAGCTCTACTCATTTGCAGGATGCCTTGGCAAGGGCACTGCCAAGAGTTTCAGACAGCATGAAACTCCGGGTTGCGGTTAGTATGATCCTATCTCTCCCCCTTGGCTAGTGGGCTGTTCCCCTGCATTGAGGGAGGCTCTCCTGAGTCCCCCAGGCCCTACAATTCTGAGTGGGTCAGGGAGGTTGACTCCAGTTAGGGTTCCTTACCCTGTTCCATATTGGGATGCAGGTGGCGCTATGGGTTAAACCACAGAGCCTAGGGCTTGCTGATCAGAAGGTCAGCGGTTCGAATCCCCACGACAGGGTGAGCTCCTGTTGTTCGGTCCCAGCTCCGGCCCACCTAGCAGTTCGAAAGCACGTCAAAGTGCAAGTAGATAAAGTGCACTCTGGTGGGAAGGTTTCCATGTGCTGCTCTGGTTCGCCAGAAGCGGCTTAGTCATGCTGGCCACATGACCCGGAAGCTGTACGCCGGCTCCCTCGGCCAGTAAAGCAAGATGTGAGCGCCGCAACCCCAGAGTCGTCCGCGACTGGACCTAATGGTCAGGGATCCCTTTACCTTTACCTTTACCCTGTTCCATAGGGCCCACAACCCTGAGTGGCAGGTCTTTGGAATTCTCCATCACCTTAAAGATGATTCTGGGTGCTCACTGGTGTGAACAGCAATTTTTGAAAATATCTTTACCCAGCCTCCTTGGGCAAGTAGCTAAACCAGGCATCCCCAAACTTCGGCCCTCCAGATGTTTTGGACTACAATTCCCATCATCCCTGACCACTGGTCCTGTTAGCTAGGGATCATGGGAGTTGTAGGCCAAAACATCTGGAGGGCTTCAGTATGGGGATGCCTGATGCTAACTCACACTATACAGAAGAGAAGAAGAGGAAGAAGAGTTTGGATTTGATATCCCGCTTTATCACTACCCGAAGGAGTCTCAAAGCAGCTCACATTCTCCTTTCCCTTCCTCCCCCACAACAAACACTCTGTGAGATGAGTGGGGCTGAGAGACTTCAAAGAAGTGTGACTAGCCCAAGGTCACCCAGCAGCTGCATGTAGAGGAGCGGAGACGCGAACCCGGTTCACCAGATTACGAGTCCACCGCTCTTAACCACTACGCCACACCGCCCAAGACATTTCGGCACCTGAGGCAAACCACAAAACAGCCAAAAGAAAACCCCGCCAGGGAAGATGAGGTGGGTGAAGATCTAAATCAGGAAAAAAGGGGAAATTCCTTCCAGTTGCACCTTAGAGAACAAACTTAGTTGGTTTCTAAGGTGCTACTGGAAGGAATTTTTTTATTTTTTATTTTGTTTTGACTATGGCAGACCAACACGGCTAGCTACCTGTAATAGGAAAAAGGGAGAAATTGAACTGGGAATCAAATGAGGGGAAGGGGCCCACTCTGAATAGCCCTGGGGCAGGTGCAGAGCCCAGGAGACCTCAGAGGGCAGCCCTCATTATTTCCTCCCTAAGGGTGGGAGGAGATCAGCAGCACCTCTCATTTGCTAAGAGGCCACTGTAGAGGTGACATTTCGGAGGGCAGCTGCCGAGGAGGTGTCAGATCCAGCCTCCAAGGAGCATCTCACTGCCACCATGGCAGCAGTAGTGGGCAATGTGTTCCCTGGAGGCCAGATCTGCTGCCCCTGTGGATCCTGCTTCCCTGAGACAGTTGGCCTCACCTTGCCTCTTTAATGGGCCAGCCTTAAGTGTGGGAATACACACAAATGTTCCCTGCCTCCATCAAGGGCTGCTGCAAACATCACCTCCACCTGAACCTTGCTGAGCCAAATGGGGGAGCGGATTTTTCAGTCTCACCTCATTTCACCAACCTGGTGGAACACTCTGTCACAAGAGACTAGGGCCCTGCGGGATTTGACATCTTTCCGCAGGGCCCGCAAGACAGAGTTGTTCCACCTGGCCTTCGGGTCGGACACTTAAGTTTGATGGTTTCCTCCCCTTGGTTTGGCAATGGGCGCTAAATGAATCGGCATTTTAAACTGGTTTTTAACTTGTATTTTAACTAATTGGTTTTTTATATTCTATTGTGATTTTTGTTGTTGTTAGCTGCCCTGAGCCCGGTCCTGACTGGGGAGGCCGGGGTATAAATAAAAATTTATTATTATTATTATTATATTTGTGCCCAGGAGTGACACCTCTATCGCACCATCCTGCTAATTAAACTATTTGATTCCTGGATGCAAATTTCCTTTTGCTGCTATTTGTTATTGTAGGAAGGGGGCGGTTTGTGCCGGAGGGAACACGCTTAGAACAATCACGGTTGGGTTCCATATTTATTTCTATATATACAAAAGCAGCACCTTCATTATTCATCCCCCTTCAGGGCAACTATCTCATAATAATAAAAACGTCAAAAGGAATACACAGATACATACATCCACCAATAGAGAAGGTTCTACAAATGTGCCTGGAGAGACTGTGATTTATGACCTAGCAGAAATGGGGATGGGGTGAGGATCCTGCTGTGCCAGCTGAAATGTAACTCCTCCTTGACTAGCTGCGTTGGTTACTGGAATCAGTCATCTCACGGGGCAATGCTCTGAGCACCTACGCATTAATGTTAGGTGTTTAGAAAGCGGGTTCTCTTTCATGGAGAGCACGTGTTGCGGTGGGGGCTAACAAGTCACCCCTCTGTTGCTGGGCGGGATAGGATAGATGGCCATGGCAAGTGATTGGGCCCTGCGGGTTGTTGGGGAGAATGTTATGTAGCAATGTTTGATGGACAGCTCAGAGGTTATATATTCCCAGTGCAAGCAGCACACGGCCCTCTTTGCTGCGTGCATCGGATCACCCGCCCTCCCTATATTTAGGCTTGTGCGTTGACCTTGCTATGCCTGTCATGGGGTCGTCTGCTTTTGGGGCAGGGGCCTGGTAGGAATTTTTCCATCTGGCTGATGGGCTGTTGCCATTTGGTTTTCGCCTACTGCGTAGCAATTAGTCACAACTTGTAAGGTTGAGGTTAGGCATTGGTTATGAAATTGGTTGGTGGAGGGGTAAGGTTTGGCTGTGCCTGCCCCTCCAATGCTGCTGCTGCACGGGGAATTCCGTTAAAGGAATCCAGGGGCTCACCATGTTTTCGTCCGTTCCCCTGGTCAGGGGCTAGGACCACGCAAGAGCCCCAGGGAACATTAGGGGAGAGGCAAGGGGCCCGGACCCCCATTCTCTCCCCAAAGTGTTTTCCCTTTACTGACTTCCGCTAACCGGGCGGATGTCAGTCTGCCCCCAGGAGGGGACAGATAGTTGGAACCAATGCCTAAGCAACCACTCACATTTTTGTATTTTAATAAAGTTGTGGCCAAAATTATGCCAAAAACCTTAAACTTAAATTACTGTGTGAAGTGTGAGTTATTTTGGGGGGGTGGCTTGGGGGACCTCGACACGCAAAGGGGATACACAAAGCCATATGTACAGTCTGAATGTACACTGGTAGCTCACGGCTGTGCCATTCTCTCTGAGTAAATCAAAACCCCACCCTTTTCCATGGGAGTAGCCGGGGGGGCAGCTGTTCCCCCCCCCAATCCAGTAAATAAATAAAAATACTTAACTAACTGACTATTCGCATCACAGATAGATCGGTTCTGCCCCCCATAAATCCTGCCTCCCACAAACATAAATCCTGGCTACGTCCATGCTCCTTTCTAGGAAAGGGCAGAGTGATTTGGACTGCATTTCTATGAACCTTTCCACTGCACAATTCACAGACTACTTGTGGGAATGTTCAGGAATGCAGGAGAGGATACACTAGTATTGTTTATTATATCCTATACCAACTTGTGTAAACAAGTTGAACAATATCAGCAGAGTTTACATTCCCCTTTTTAAAGTCACACAGCGGGTGCGTTGCTCAGGTTCGCTAAAACCTCTATAATAACTGTCCTGGTATTTCCCCCTGTAATCCCAAATAAAAGATAAGACACAACACAGTCTTCTGTAAAAGTATAAAAAGTTTACTTACAGACATCTGTTCACACAGGATCCCAGAAGGCAGGCTTAGAAAAGTTACATACATTAGAAGACTATCCCATAAGGGAGATAGTTCCTTCTCCTCTCTTGGCTGAGAGCATCTTTAGCTAAGCAGATGTTGCTTGCTTGAAGAGCGAAGTCAAAAGAGGAAGATGGCCTCTGGCCCCTGTGCTTTTGTTTTACCTGCACAGGTGAGGCCACACCCACCTCCAGTTACATGCAGAGGAAATCTGTCCCAGCCCAGGAGAAACAAGAAGCTTCGACTGGCTGGCCCAGACATTCCTTTCTATATCCACTCTAGGAATGTTGTACTTGACTGCTCCCGTGTTTCATATCCCACACTACTTTCACACACACACACTTATCAAACCTTTATTAGGCATTTTACAGATAAAACCGTGAGAGATAGAATCACGTACAAGAGCCTTAAAATATATACAAAGAGGCAACAGTTGAGTACGTAGGCTGGTTGTATGTATATATATATATAAAATCTGGAGTTTCTTCCTATTAAACTACTCCTTGGGGCACTGCTGCCAAAAACTCGGCTATCCCCACAGTCACCCTTTGGTCAATGTCACCCTTTGGTCACTACTTTCAGTTTACAAGGTGGTTTAGGCCCGGCTGCCTTAAGATTTTCCTCTCTTTGTAAGAGTGTGGGCTCATCCGCACTTCCCTTTGTCTAGTGATTTCTAGTCTTCGGTCTCTTGTCCCACTGCATTCCCCAGGAAAACCCGCTGTTTACTGCTGAATCGGCACAAATATCAATAGGTTTTTTTCTGCAGATTGCATTGTCTTTGTGATTCACCTGCAGCAGAAGTCCCTAACTCACTGAGGGTTTGAGACCCATTGGTTCCCCTCACCTGGTTTAGGCTGCCAGTCAAAGCCGTTTCCCAGGCAGTGGCCGCTGTCCCATGCTGACAGCTTCTAGGAGCCACAGGTGAGAGCTGTGTAGGGTGGGGACCAAAGGTGGGCAAACTACCCCGGAAGGAGCACGACATGCCCCCCACCAGGGGTCCCACCCCTCCCCTAACACCCTATGCACTCCAGAGATTGCAATACTGTGCAGCTAAATAGTCACGGGTGGCGCTGTGGGTTAAACCACAGAGCCTAGGGCTTGCCGATCAGAAGGTCGGCGGTTCGAATCCCCGTGACGGGATGAGCTCCCGTTGCTCGGTCACTGCTCTTGCCAACCCAGCAGTTCGAAAGCACGTCAAAGTGCAAGTAGATAAATAGGTGCAGCGGGAAGGTAAACGACGTTTCCGCGCGCTGCTCTGGTTCGCCAGAAGCGGCTTTATCATGCTGGCCACATGACCCGGAAGCTGTACACTGGCTCCCTCGGCCAATAATGCAAGATGAGTGCGCAACCCCAGAGTCGGTCACGACTGGACCTAATGGTCAGGGGTCCCTTTACCTTTAAATAGACCACACACCTCAGCAATAAGAATGTCAGATCTTAGGGCTGTCGTTCTTCCTAGGCGTCTGTTTCCTTTCTGGCACTTGAAAATTCCCCTCCTCGACTTCTCGTCCCACTTCTGTCCCTCGAGTCCTCGGGTAACACTCCTTCATCCTGGGCATCTTTGCTTTTGACGTTAATCCCATTATCTCTCTAGCCTCCATCTTTTTTACTACCTCACTTGTTTATAACCATATCTTGGTTGCCAGTGGAGTCATAAATCTCTTTTATGCCTCTGGTGAGTGACACCGTGGAAATGCTCCGAAGGAAAACTCATATTGCTATAATATAGCTTACTTTGTGCACCTCAAGCACTCTGGTGTCTGGTTTCCTACCTTATGTGTACGTGTGTGCATATTTAAGAGAAAGAACATATCAAACTCTGCCCTGCTTATGTGGGGATATGACCTCATCTCTCCAGCTAGGTCTGGCTCTGCCATGAGGCAGAATGAGATGGCGACATAACCAGAGAGACCTGTCAGGAGTAAACATGGACCAATGGTACCAAATAGTATGGGAAACAGCCTTACTAGAAAAATTAACCAATAAACTAAAACTGACATGGGGACAAATAGAAGAAGACACCTTCACCCCTGTATGGCTCCCCTTTATCACACACACAGCCCAACAAGACAATGACAAAAATCCACCAACAGCATACAATATGGCTAACCTGATCCAAAACACCCACCCACCCCACTCACACATGAAAACAAAGACCACCACAGCCAACCACAAATGAACAACCACACCCTAGGCCAACCCCAACCTCTCTCACCACCAAAGGAACACAAGTGAATAGCAGAGAACCCGCACAAGTGACGCTGACACAAAACCCCACATATATTAAGTAAAATAGAAACATCGCCACCCGACTCCACCACCACTCACCTTTTCCCCCTCCACCTCTTTCCCCTTTTTCTTCCTAATGTCTCAACAAATGAATCTGATCTGTAAAAAATGTTACTTAGAAAAAAAGAGACATTGCACATACTTTTGTAAACCAATAAAATCTTTAATAAAAATACATTTTTTTAAAAAAAAGAATGAGATGGCGACTCAAAGTAGCAGGTCTGAATGCTGTGAAAAGGCAGCCATTAATTTCTACTGTGAGTGAGTAGGTGATACTTGTTCGATTTTCTGCTCTTGGTGTCAGGACCACTTGACTAGCCTTTGGTACTGATGTAGAAATTGCACACGCCCACACACAGGTTATTCTTAAGGACACATGTAGATAAATGTGATCTAGCAGCCATAAAGGGGGATCGGCTCTGCATGATCCATTCACAACCTTTCTCTTTTCCAACTACAAACATTCTGGAGTATTTGCTTCTAACAGCATCTCCGTGCAGCATCTCAGTGTTCATTGTTGATGAACAGAAAACCAAGTCAAATAAGAAAATACAGGGGAGCGTAGAATAGAAGGAAGCCTGGAATCGTGTTTAATGAACTACAAATGAATGAACTATGACTGTAACTTTGAAATATCCTTGTATCCTAGTATATACCCTCACATAACCTGTCTTTGTGTCAACTGTATCAGAGGGTGTTGATATTCTGTAGCTTCATATATATATATTGGAGGTTGAGAAAATGGTTCTCCAGTGTGGGGTTCCTGATCTTAATCTCTCCTCTCTTTGTTTTTTAAAATAATTCTTATTAAATATTATCCTGGGGATTTCCTCACAGGGTCTGCCATCAACAATGAGCATGCAAACTCCGACCAGAGGGAAATTTAGTTCTCACAACACACCAAATTACTTATACTTTACCCCAATGTTTCCCCAGAATCCAGCCATCAACCCGTCTTCCAGTAACTATCAGGACTTTTGCGCCTAGCTGTCAACTTTCGGATTTGAAAATAAGGGATTTTTCCGAACTTTCGGATTTGAAAATAAGGGATGCCGCGAGGGCGGTGCAATGGCACCAAGTAGCCTCACCACCCTGCGCTCCAGAGGCTGCGCGCGAACGGGTGAGCGAAAGAGCGAGCGCGTAGACGGCAGGCAGGCTGTCTGTCTGGTTGGGCATGAGGGTCTGGCTGCACAAGGCATGCAAGCTCCGCCCCCAGTCGGTCTCAGACTCCTTATTGGCAGCCGAGCAACGCAGCTGAGGAGCCTCCTTCGAACCGCCGACCTTCTGATAGGCAAACCCTAGGCTCTGTGGTTTAACCCACAGCGCCGCCCGCATCCCACCTTGAGTATTACCAAGTAAAAGAAGAACTCTTGAATAAAGAACACCCCCTGAAACTGGCTTGGAATGAAAAACAAGTGCTTTTCCTCCAGGATTTGAGCAAGGGATTTGCAGAGATAAAACCTTGAGACCAGCTCCAGAGAAACTGCAGGAGACAATCTCTGATGCAGGTGGGACTTCCCTTTTCACCTCATTGTTCAAGGTGGGCACAAACCATTCAGCCACAACACACAAAGGAACCAGACACTTTATGTCTTTATTTAAGATGGAGCAATCCTGGTCACTGGAAGAACAGGAGGACAAAGTACATAAGATACAGACAAAATGGCACATCAAACAAGGACGTATTCCACTATTCCAGCAAAGAAAAACTACATTCAACACCACTCCAGGACATCAAGATTGTTGTGATTCTACCAAAACCAAAGTTTCCCACGGAAACTAGAAGTGCCCCTGTTGCTAGACCACATTCACCTGAATTGGCATGGTTATGGCATTATGAACAAGTCACAATTTCAGCAGCTGGCAAAAGGCTACAAGAGCAGGGAAACATCTGCTAACAGCATCACCCTCCTTTTCCGTCTCCAGTATTCTGCCAGACACCTGCAAAATGTTTGCCTGAACAGACTGCGGGAACGTCCCTCTAGAGAATCTCTAGCAAGGGGGCACACAATGGATCAAAAGGGTATTGTGTTCAAAAGTTCTTTGTCACACCAGAAGGTTGTAAGTTGAATTGGCATATCAAACAGGGAGTGGGGGACCTTTGAGTCATATCTGGGAGATCTCATTAAATGAAAAAGGGTTTCCAAACTTCTTTAAAAACATAAACCCAATGTTACTTGCTTGCAAGAGAGGCAGAATAAAGTTTATTGTGAGGACTAAGCCTTTACACATACCTTATTTTTCGCTCTATAAGGCGCACCTGTCCATAGGACACACCTAGTTTTTAGAGGGGGAAAGCCCCATTTTTAAGGATCAGCTCAAATTTCTGCAGCTTCTTTTGCAAAGGAGAAAAGCCCCATTTTTTAGGATCAGCTCAAATTTCTGCAGCTTCTTTTGCAAAGGAGAAAAGCCCCATTTTTTGAGGATCAGCTCAAATTTCTGCAGCTTCTTTTGCAAAGGAGAAAAGCCCCAGTTTTTAGGATCAGCTCAAATTTCTGCAGCTTCTTTTGCAAAGGAGAAAAGCCCCATTTTTTGAGGATCAGCTCAAAGTTGTTGAGCTTACTTTGCAAAGGGAAAAAATCCTGTTTTATGGGGTTTAACTCACAGTTCTGCAGCTTCAGGAAGCCATTTCTACAGTTTCCAGACAGATAATCTAATCAGCCAGTCACATGTCCCTGGGGAAACAGCCTCCCTCTGCAAGGGGGCGGGGCTGGAATCTCTCTCCCTTATCTCTCTCCGATCGTTTGCTGAGCAGCTGCTCAGCGGGCTTCCTTTCAACACCTCCTTCTCTCTCTCTCTCTTTTTTTTTTTAAAAGCACGATCTGCTTTTGCCCCTGGGCAGTTCAGCTCCAGGGACCACACATTCGCTCCATAAGACGCACAGACATTTCCCCTTACTTTTTAGGAGGGAAAAAGTGTGTCTTATGGAGCGAAAAATACATAATACATCTACATAATAGTATTAAAATTTATTACATGTAGCCTTAAAAATGGCTTCGTCAGATAAAAAAAGATACATTGTAGACAGATTATGGAGACGAAAAAGGGTCCGTATCCTTGTCGACCAAAAATCTTTCCCTGGCTTTCATAGCCTTCATCACGTAAACCTCTGCCCCATGAGAAATCTGAGGATTGGCATCAGCTAATAAAATTTTTACACGATCTTCAGGGTTGCTTATTGAGTTGGGTATAATTTGCAGAATTCCACCTCTAAAGCTCGAATAAAGAGGACAATGAAGAAAGTAGTGTATAAGGTCCTCTTTGGTTCTCATGGAGCAAGGACACAAATGGTGCTGTAGTGGGGTTCTGGCAAATCTGCCGGCCAGGTATGCTGTAGGTATTGTTTGGAACAGAGCCATAGTAAAAGCTCTCCAAAGAGTGGGGTCAGTGATGTCCGCCAGATAACTGGCACAAACATTAACTGCTTTTAATCGGGGGAACCAGTAAGAAAACCCAGAGTTTTTTGTCTTCATTGATGTCTAAAGAGGCATCCCTATCAAAAATCCATTCTCGAATTTTATCAGGGCTCCAGAGTTTAAGAGTATTGAACTCGGGAAGGGTATATCTGGATAAAATATCTGAGAGGTTTGGGTACCAAGCAGAATTGTGTTGGAAAAATGCATAGGCTTGTTGCAAGAGAGGCATCTCGCTAAAAGCAAGTGTTAAAAGATGGAGGGAAACATTTTTCTGCCCCAGGCTTGTCCAACTCCAAGTTAGTGACAACTGTATTATGCACACACCCCAGTGGCGTAGGAAGAGGGGTATGGTGGGTGCGGTCCACCCCAGGTGTCATCACTGAAGGGGGTGACAAAATGGCAAAAATATGTCTTTTTAAAATAAGAAATTCCCATCGCGAAAAAAAGGTTTTAAGTGCTTATGCTCACAATGTTAAGTAAATAAACCAGAAAATAACACTTGCAAGTATCTTATTTTTCCTTCTTTTAATAATTTCAATGTGGGGGGTGATGACAAGAAATTCCCTGCACCGGGTACCACCTGACCTTGCTACGCCACTGCACCCCCCCTTCCCTTCCAATGTAAAGAAGTCACAAGAGACCCTGAGGGGAGATTTATATTTGCGAAATGCTAACGTAACAATTAAATATTGGAGAGGGAAAGGGAAATTGTAGAGGGAAAGGGGGTCATAGTTAGGGGGAGAAAATTGTGGATGGGATCAGGCCTGTGGGGGGTCAGGCCTTGGGCCAGGGGTCCTGCCAGGGGCTGGTTGCCTTTTTTGCTTGAGTTTATAACTTTGTTCTAACAAGACTTCTTCCCGGGCCTCAGGCAAGCTCTGCGTGAGCCTGGATGGGATAGTCCCATGTCTGCATCCCCATGCTGTGCACGCATGGCACTCGCAATGATGCAGAAAATATGTGATCACAAAGGCTACTTTCTTCCTTACCTATGACCGGTGTTACTTCTAGTTATATGAAATGCCGCCTCCGACAATCTATCTCATCAGTCAAGGGCGGAATGAAGAGAAAATGTTCCTGCCACACGACGTGGGGAGCAAAGTAACAACAAAATTCTTCTGGATGTTCTCCTGCACATGCTTCACTGATAGGAATGAGGGTCACACAAGAGCACAACAGATTGGCCTGTTAAAAATATGCAAGCTACCAGTGCAGTTATCACAGGGTGGGATTTGGACGGGTGAAACAGAAATTGTACATATGAAACACAATAGAGCCATTACGGTTTGGTTTCTACAGTTCTCTGACTTCGCTGGGGGTTAACCAAGGAAATAAGCTCTGTTGCAGCATATCTCACTTACAGCATCAACAAACACAGGTAAGCTCACCAGTTTCAATCAACCACTGACTGACAATGTGATAGACAATCATCGACACTTCAGGCAGGCACCATTAGAGTGACACAGCAACCGCCTCCAAGCCGGGTTCCTGGCAGAGGAGTTGCCATGGCAACGCACCCGCGTATGCGAGCCGGTGGGACAATGCATGCGGTGAGATGCACCTGTGAGAGTACAAAACATTAGGCAGAGAAGGGAAAAATATTTCTGGATTCACAAATATAAAGCAGCCTTCTGTGTCCTTGGGCGTTTAAGCATTTGCTATCCGAAGGGCTTTGAAAGCAATGTTCCCCCAAGATGCTGTGGGAAATTTAGGGAGCTTGTGAGGTATAACCTCCAGACACACACACACACACACATCAGAATCCCCTCATTTATAGTTGATGTAAAAATTGGGGTTTGGCTTTTGCTGCCCAACTCCCCATGGGACTCTGAGTCCCCTAAGACCATGATTGGTCAGAGAAGAATGGATGGAGGCAGGATCCAGTGGAGAGCAAGGCAGATATTTATTTTTCTGTTGCAACAGAGTCCCCGCCCCTCCTTCCGAGGAGGGAGAGACCCTGAACAAAAGTGTGCAGGGACCTTTAAAGACTTTTGACATTTCCCAACCCCCTTAGCCAAAGACCACCCCAAAATCATCATACATACATCACAGGAGGTGATCTACAGCAGAAATCCTGTCTGCCAGGATACCAGATAATGGTCACTGATTGCATTACCTAGGCAGCCTGGCCATTCTTTTGTAATGGTTAATACTTTAGTTCCTGGTCACAGCCTTACCCTATTCATACAAAAACACATCCTTAAGACAGGATTTGTAAGCAAAAAGGCAATGGGAAGGCTTTCCCAATTTGCCACCCATACAGCAGAGGAATACCTTAATTGAAGTCATTGTGAGAGTCAAAATGGCTTCAGGATTGCTCTCCCGTACTATTTCAGATAAGGGTGAAAGGGTGGGTGGCGCTGTGGGTTAAACCACAGAGCCTAGGGCTTGCTGATCAGAAGGTCGGCGGTTCAAATCCCCACGACGGGGTAAGCTCCCGTTGCTCGGTCCCAGCTCCTGCCCACCTAGCAGTTCGAAAGCACATCAAAGTGCAAGTACCGTAGATAAATAGGTACCGCTCCAGCAGGAAGGTAAACAGCGTTTCCGTGTGCTGTTCTGGTTCGCCAGAAGAGGCTTAGTCATGCTGGCCACATGACCCAGAGGCTGTACGCCGGCTCTCGGCCAATAAAATGAGATGAGCGCTGCAACCCCAGAGTCGGTCACAACTGGACCTAATGGTCAGGGGTCCCTTTACCTTTACCTTTTACTACAGTGGTACCCCGCAAGACGAATGCCTCTCAAGACGAAAAACTCGCTAGACGACAGAGTTTTTCATTTTTGAAGTCGCTCCGCATGACGAATTTCCCTATGGGCTTGCTTCGCAAGACGAAAACGTCTTGCGAGTTCCCAATGCATTCCTATGGGAAACCGCGCTTCAATGCATTTCTATGGGAAACAGCGCCATCTAGTGGTTTGCAGGACCGTGCTTCGCAAGACGAAAAAACTCGCAAGACGACAAGACTCGCAGAACGAATTAATTTCGTCTTGCGGGGCACCACTGTATTTCAGATACATGGTTTATATATTTAGATATGTGTGCATTTATGAATATTTATTCTATATCTGAGACCTTAAAAATTCTTATAACATAGTACAGTGGTTAAAGTATCCGAATAGGACCAGGGCAGCCCAGCTCCAAGGGTCTGCTTGCAGCCCTAAAACTCAGGGTTCTTGGTCTAACATACATTTGACAACGGGGGAAGGGGGTGGCCTTGAGCTCCTGGGGGGGATTTAGCGGGGGGGGGATGAATGGCAGAGTCTAACTCAAGGCAGCCAACAATCTCCCTTACTAGTTGTCGCCACTGCACCACACACACACAAAATGGTGCAGGGCAATCCACATACTGGCTTTTAGAGGCAAAATTACTAACTCCCCAGCAGGGATCAATAGGAACCAAAACACTCATCTGCAAATTGGAAGAGTTTCATTTAAATCACAGAAAGCCCAGGCCAGGGCTGAGCAAACTTTTTCAGCAGGGAGTCGGTCCACTGTCTCTCAGACCTTGTGGGGGGCCTCACTATATTTGGGGGGGGGGAAATATGAATCAATTCCTATGCCCCACAAATAACCCAGAGATGCATTTTAAATAAAAGGACACATTCTACTCATGTAAAAACACGCTGATTCCCGGACCGTCCGCGGGCCGGATTGAGAAGGTGATTGAGTCGGATCCGGCCCCCAGGCCTTGGTTTGCCTACTCATGGCCTAGGCAATGAAAACCTGAAATAAAATAAACAAATATCAAATATGCCATTTGCTCATCAGACAAATCCATAACATAAAGGTTGCTCCAGCTACTCCTGGCTTGTTTGATTTTACAGGCTACTCATGAGCCAGTGGGGATCCTAAACAGGTCTTGTGGCTTTGATGCATCAGTTGTGGGACTTCTTTGTGACACTGCCTGAAACAGAGAGAGGACTTACATGGATTTTTTCCCACAAAAGTCTAGTATTTCCCAGCAAGCAGGCAGGAAAGACCACATTGAAGTACCTTAAATATGCAAAGATTTTCCTCCCTCAGAGTTGCTTTGGTTAATTACTTTGGGAGATGTTTAACATATTTGAAGGATTGGCTCTTTGAACTTCAGAGAGACTTCTTCAGGTGGGATAATCTCCTTGTTATAATCCTGATTTTAGATATATCTGGCTGACCTTCTAATGACCTGGTGCCAATGATTAAGAGTGCGGCCTTCCCTTTGTGGCATCATTCGGTATCTCTCCTATTAGACACTGTTCTAGTTTTTCCTCTGTCCTTACTGACTCCTACATCACATGAGAGGAAAGGTGCATGGCTGCTGCTGCTACGCAGAACCATAGAATCATAGAGTTGGAAGAAGAGGTCCTGAGGGTCATCTAGTCCAACCCCCTACACTGCACGAATCTCAACATGTCGCCTCTTACTTACCTCTTCTCTAAGCCACTAAGCCCCAGATGCTGCAACCTTACTCCACAGGAGAGTTGCCCGATCCCCTCGATCACTTTGGTGGCCCTTTTGAGAACCTTTCCCCATCTCCACAATATCCTTTTTGAGCTGAGGTGACAGGAAATGCACACTGTCTTCCAAATGTGATCACACCATGGATTTGTATAACAGCACCATGTTTCTGCCAGTTCTATTTCCAGTTCCTTTCATAAGGATCCCTCTTCTCTCTCTCTCTCTCTCTCTCTCTCTCCTGATGAAAGGAGAATCCAGCTCTGCGGACAAGTCACGCTTTTGAGTGCAAAATGCTTCATTGGCATTAATTTATGATGACTGCAGGACACAGGTTGTGAATTTTTGCCTCCTTTGGTTTGACGGAGTCAGTGTGTGTGTGTGTGTGTGTGTGTGTGTGTGAGAGAGAGAGAGAGAGAGAGAGAGAGAGAGAGAGAGAGAGAGAGAGAGAGAGAGACCTTGTCTCTGTGTGGGTCCTGTGTACACAGACACTCAGGCTCCTTTGTGAAGCCTGGTGTAGTGTAGTGGTTAAGAGCAGTGGACTCGTAATCTGGTGAACCGGGTTCGCGTCTCCGCTCCTCCACATGCAGCTGCCGGGTGACCTTGGGCTAGTCACACTTCTCTGAAGTATCTCAGCCCCACTCACCTCACAGGGTGTTTGTTGTGGGGGAGGAAGGGAAAGGAGATTGTTAGCCGTTTTGAGACTCCTTAGGGTAGTGATAAAGCGGGATATCAAATCAAAACTCTTCTTCTTCTTCTTCCTCTGCAGGGGTGGTGGTGGAAGGAAGACCCACCTTGCCGCTGCCTTGCACCTTGAGCAGACACCCACCCAGCGCTCACACTTCCTATGACCCTCCTTGGGGACTGCCTCCTTTCCCAAACAGTTGTGGGCAGGAGGGAGCAGCTTTGGCCACTGCCCAGGGCTGTGGGGCTCAGTCCCAGCCCACCAGCTGTGGCAACATCAGTTCCTGGAGGGGGAACGCTCAGGAGAAAGTAGTGGGGGCAGATCCACGATGAGTGGTCAGAGGGCGGAGGAGGAGCAAACTGGGAAGATGAGGAGGTTTTGGAGGCTGGGTTTTAGTGAGCAAGAAGAGGCTGTAGCAGAGAGCAGTCCAGACTCAAAGGCCGGAGAGGATGTGGAGGAGACTGGAACCAGCTCCCTTCTCCCCTGGTCTCCTAGAACATAGAGAGAAATGAAAAGGGCAGAGGAGAGGTTGGTTGTGCACAGGTGCAGTCTATGACTGCTTGGGGGAAAAACCCTGGACTTAGGCAGCTGTGGGAAGCAGGGACGTTCATTCCTCACAACTGCCTCATTCGGGTAAGACCTACTGGGAAGAGCTGGAATCACTAGGCCTGTGCTGTTTTGATTTATTTGAATAAAGAGTTAACTTCACTGACACCAGTTTTGTTGTTGCTGCTGCTGACCTTCACCTGACTCCCACTTCTGACATGTGGCCAGTTCTTCCCATTTCTGGTCTTTGCTGTCCCTGCTCCACATTGCAGGCACAACATTTTAGTGATGTTTTTGGGTCACTTCCAGGTTCACGTGACTGGTCGCACATATATGAGATGCTCCTAAAATGGTCACTGCCTGTACTCAGCTTCAAATACCAGCAGTAATGTTTACACATCAATAATGCGACGCAAATATTTTTGCAAAGAAACATACCAAAATGGAACTGTTCCTTTGGAGCACGCTGATTCTTACACCCTGTGGGAATTAAACTTATGAGAGACCTTGTTTACTTTACTGCTTTAAGCTACTTGAGTTTAGTTAACCTGGGTAGAATGTTAAGTCCTTTGAGGATTTTAAACTGCTTAAATTGCTCCAAAGATCAGCTTAGTCTTAAACTGTTCAAAAGGTTTACAGTGCAGCAATTAATGCACTCTAAGCTGATTTAAAAGCTTGAATTTTACTTACTGCACTCCCATTGCCCCACCTCACTTCTTAAATGTAATTTCTCTACATCTTTGTCCAGTCATATCTTACCTGAAAATGTAAAAAGTAAAGGTAAAGGTAAAGGACCCCTGGACGGATAAGTCCAGTCAAAGGCAACTATGGGGTGTGGCGCTCATCTCACTTTTCAGGCAGAAGCCAGAGCGCATGGAGATGCCGTTTACTTTCCCGCCGCAGCAGTAACTATTTATCTACTTGCACTGGTGTGCTTTCAAACTGCTAGATTGGCAGGAGCTGGGACAGAGCAATGGGAGCTCAGCCCATCATACAGATTCGAACCGCCAACCTTCTGACGGCAAGCCCAAGAGGCTCAGTGGTTTAGGCCACATCGCCACCTGCATCCCTACAGCTGAAAATGTAAGAAATCTCCAGTCATATGGTGATTCTGCTTAATAGATCCTTGACCTAAAAGTCATTGCCTTGAAGATGTTATTTAAATATCAGAACAACCAAGGAAGTACAGCAAAAGCGAAAGTTGTCACAATCATAACACATCCTTAAATACAGGAATTGCTTCACATCGACATGTGTTACATGTATATCATTTGACGTGTCTATACTTGTTACTCTGCACTTGAGCTCTATTTGCATGATGAATATGCATTACACCTGTAGACCTCTTCCAGATCTCTGTAAATTTAGCCAAACCTCTAAGCAGAGACTATGTGTGGAGTTCTTTGTGATCTGCATCAGTACTCTGAACGCTGCACAAAGAGCATGGGGATATGCACATTGTAAGGTCTAGCCAGAGGTGCAGCTGAACATGCAGAAAGTGTAGGTATAAACTTAAGAATGTAGGCAAAATCTTAAATTAGATCAAAGTCTAGATTAGATCCAGTCTATTCAGCAACTTTTCCATGGGTTTGGGGCCCAAAAGTGAACTATCAAAGATCAGACTTGCTCTGCAACAATATACTACCCAAATTACAACTTAAATTTGCACAAATGTTACAAATATCATTAGTGGTATCCTCATTTAGATGTTTAAGTGTGCAGGTCTTCAAAAATAAACTATATTGCCATAATTATGGTCGATTGTGGTCCAGAATGAAGCCAGAGATAGACATTGTCTCATTGGAATCATTCACTTTTCAGTAGAAGAGCTACCATAAAAATGATGCTCTTACCTTGATTCACATACATTTACGTACTTATTCTATACACTACCTAGGGAAATACCATCATCTCTAGAGATGGCATCACAAATAGAATTTTTCACCTTCAAAAGCAAGAAACCCAGAATAGCAAAAACCATGAGATACAAATCCCCTTTAGAAGGTGGATGTGGATCCCACAACCTTTACTTTATAACAAAGCATCCCAATTTAGATACCTAATTACCCTCATGAATGACACAGGGAAAAAGCAATGGGCACAAGTTGAAAAAAAAAACTTTATTGGCACAGGAAGATACAGATGGCATTCATTTTAATAAAAAGGTTTTAAAGGAAAACATAGCAAATAAAAGAATCCACTATACCATCAATACTGCACTGAAGGTTTGGCATCATAGGAAAGATAGTTTATTGCCAGGAATCTCCCCTCTGACACCGATCCACAGATAGCCAGACTTCTATCAAAATGATAGGAACATAAACACAGATGCACTGAAGAAGGATTACTACATAAATACACAACCCATACTGAGAGATACATGGAAAACTAATGCAAAAAAATAAGAGTTTCGGGGGGGTTGTATTGATACCAGTTGAACATTTTAATAATATGGACCAAGGGCATAGAGATTTAACACATTTTGGGGGAAAAATTATGCATGGTAGTTTAGAGAGTAGCTCCTCGTCTTCCATTCCTTTCCTTCTATTTTGTCTTTCTCCCTTTCAGGATGCAGCTGGTAACAGAAGTGATGCAGGTCTATCTGCCTGAAAGGCAGAGCAGTGGGGAGCCGACACATCCATCACAGATCTGCTGTTGGAATTATGAGAGCACCACAGGTTCTAACTGTCAGTCACCAGTTCCAGTTTGCTGCTTCCATATGCTTCCAGCCAGCAGACACTCCCTCACAATCCCTGCCAATTAATGCCTATTAAGTTCACAGCTTCATTACTGTAAAACAGAACAAGCTGACCCCTCCCTTTCTCCAACAGCCACACACATTAATAGAATCATAGAATCATAGAATCATAGGATCTTAGAATCTTAGAGTTGGAAGAGACCACAAGGGCCATCCAGTCCAACCCCCTGCCAAGCAGGAAACACCATGAAAGCATTCCTGACAGGTGGCTGTCAAGCCTCTGCTTAAAGACCTCCAAAGAAGGAGACTCCACCACACTCCTTGGCAGCAAATTCCACTGTCAAACAGCTCTTACTGTCAGGAAGTTCTTTCTAATGTTTAGGTGGAATCTTCTTTCTTGTAGTTTGAATCTATTGCTCCGTGTCCGCTTCTCTGGAGCAGCAGAAAACAACCTTTCTCCCTCCTCTATATGACATCCTTTTATATATTTGAACATGGCTATCATATCACCCCTTAACCTTCTCTTCTCCAGGCTAAACATACCCAGCTCCCTAAGCCGTTCCTCATAAGGCATCGTTTCCAAGCCTTTGACCATTTTGGTTGCCCTCCTCTGGACACGTTCCAGCTTGTCAGTATCCTTCATGAACTGTGGTGCCCAGAACTGGACACAGTATTCCAGGTGAGGTCTGACCAGTGGTACTATTACTTCCCTTGATCTAGATGCTATACTCCTATTCATGCTGCCCAGAATTGCACTGGCTTTTTCACTGAAGCTTAGATTCATGGTACCTTAAGGAGGTGGTGCAGAATAGCCAATATTTGACCAGATTTCAGGTCCAGAGAGGAACAAAGCAGGGGCGCCTTTTATCATCCCAGCTTTTCATTTCAGCAATCAAACCGGTGGTAAAACAGTGTTAGGCAAATTATCGTATTAAAGGTATCAAAATAAATGGCATGGCCCATACACTTAGTAAGTTTGCTGATGACATCACTCTGGTTTTCTCCAACCTGGAGACCTTGATGTCAGACGACGTTGGGGTGATTGAGTGCTTGGACTGACAATCACTAAGAATCTGAAACACCGTGCTTGAACTTTCCTCCTGCAACTCAATCTAAATTACACAAAATTGTCAAATTCAGTTTCCCCCCTAAATATTTTTAAATATACAAGTCACCAGACACTGGTCAAAAAATTATAAACTAAGCTTAGTATGGATTGCCTGACAGGGATGGCTAACAGTGCCCTATCCCACCCTTCTTATAGAGCAGTCATCCCCAAACTCGGCCCTCCAGGTGTTTTGGGACTACAATTCCCATCATCCCTGACCACTGGCCCTGTTAGCTAGGGATGATGGAAGTTGTAGTCCCAAAACATCTGGAGGGCAGAGTTTGGGGATTCCTGTTATAGAGCTTAGCTTGTTTCTCTCTCTCTCTTTGGCTTCTTACAGAGGAAGAGGGGAATGAGCAAAAGAACCCACCTCCCTACTAAAGCCACACCTGTGGGATGGAGATGTTGGAGACAGGGGTGGAACCTGCTGGCAGTGATTATTTTTGATTGGCTAAGCAGAGATGGGCAAAGCATTTAAGAAGCCTCTGAGTCAGTGAAAAATATATTAATGACTGTCTAGGACAGTGATGGCTAACCTTGACACTCCAGATGTTTTGGGACTACAACTCCCATCATCCCTGACCACTGGTCCTGTTAGCTAGGGATGATGGGAGTTGTAGTTCCAAAACATCTGGAGTGTCAAGGTTAGCCATCACTGGTCTAGGAGAAAGATTGGGTTATGGCTCTGGAGGTGCTGGGAGGGCTACTTTCCCCAACAGAGGAGCTTCCGCTGTGAAATGGCAAGCATTAGGAGACATAGATATTCTGACACGGGCTCTCTGAGCATAGCTGTCAACTTTCAGATTTGAAAATAAGGGATTTTTTCAAACTTTTGGATTTGAAAATAAGGGATGCCGCGAGGGCGGTGCAATGGCACCAAGTAGCCTCGCCACCCTGCGCTCCAGAGGCTGCGCGCGAACGGGTGAGCGAAAGAGCGGGCACGTAGACGGCAGGCAGGCAGGCTGTCTGGTTGGGTGTGAGGGTCTGGCTGCACAAGGCATGCAAGCTCCGCCCCCAGTCGGTCTCAGACTCCTTATTGGCAGTCGAGCAACGCAGCTGAGGAGCCTCCCTGGCTGGCAGGGAGGGAGAGGAGCTGCTTCCTTTGAAATCCGGGAAATTTCAGGGATATCAACAATCCGGGATAGCAGCGGGAAACGGCATTGGAATAAGGGAGTTTCCCGCCAAAAAAGGGAGGGTTGACAGCTTTATCTCTGAGAGAGCTCCCAACCCATGCTTGCATTCCTTAGTGCAGTGCTTTCAGTTAGGCAGTGTACTTTCAGCTCACCGGAACCTCTTAAAAAAATTCCCCAAAGGAGCTAATGCAGTTACTTCTACACCTGCCAGCGGTCCAGCCTCAGCACCTTGCAGAAATGGCAGGTGGGAGAAGAGCCATTGTGCAGTGCCTCTGATACGATTACGCTTTCCCAATGAGTTATTGCTAGGTTAAAGGGCTGTGATAGTGCCAATATCCAAAGCTGGGTTATTGTGTTATTTATGCGCTTTTGTCACTGGATATTAGCTCTATGATCAATCCCAGTGACAGAGGCTGCTTAGCCTGTCACACTTTGTTTTATCTTCCATCCTTACTACCTCAAAATTGCTAATCCAATGTCTCTATAACCAATTTAGGGGAGATCAAACCCTGCTGTTACAGAGTGGTATGGAAGCGGGTTCTTGGTCTCCAACGTTGCACAGAAGATGAAGTCTTCAGGCTTTGGAGCTAAGCTGCTGCCGCCTGTTGTCTGTCTGTCCATCTATTAGCAAAACACCCATCATTAGGAGTGTGTGTGTGTGTGTGTGTGTGTGTGTGTGTGTGTGTGCATAGCTATCAACCCTCCCTTTTTTTGCGGGATACTCCCTTATTCCAATGCCTTATTCCAATGCCTTATTCCAATAATTTTACAATCATTCTAACATTTCAAAATTCAACTTTCATCCCTCTTTCTGCTGTTCCTTAAATTTATTTATTTTTATATTTTCTGCATATCCAAATTAACTTAATTTGCACAATTATTCATCTACTTTAAATATATATACTCTTATAAAACTGCAGGTTATTACAATGTTCTTATTTGTTCACAGTTTATTTGTAAATATTCAATAAACCATTTCCATTCTTTTGTAAGCAGTTGGTTATCTTTATTTCTTGTTTTTCCGGTAAGTTTCACCATTTCTGCATATTCCGTAAGATTTGGTATGCATTCTTCTTTCCTTGGGACTTATTATTTCCATTATTGGACAAGTAACCGAAGAGACCACACTGGAGACTCATGGTGTTTTTTAAATATATATCTATTTATTTATATAATTGGGGGAATTGGGTCTTGGTGTGAGCTGCTGGAGCTGCTGGCCTCACTGCTGGAGCTGCTGGCCTCACTGCTGTCGCCTGGAAGAGAAAAGAAGAGAAACGATTCTTAATATTTTCATTTATTATTATGTTGATAACCCATCTTTCTGCAACGATCTCAAGGTGGCTTACATTATTCTACCTTTCTCCCTTCCTCATCCCATCCCTAAACTCTTCTTGAATCAGGGAGCTGCCTCCCACCCCCCAGCAGCCAGATTCTCTCTGGCCTTCCTGTTCCTCATGAACAAAGATCAACACTCACCATCCATATTGGCATCAGTGGCATCCATTCCCTCGTCGTACAGTCTTACATATTTGGTTCTTATCTTCATTAACTCCTCCTTTTCATTTTTAATTACATTTACTTCATCATCCCATTGATGTGGCGATACTTCTACCTCCTCCTCCTCCTCCTCCTCCTCACAGACCAGGGGGTTAATCTTTGGCATGCGACAGCAACAGACCAGCGGCCCATGTAGCCTTTAAAACCTAGGGAAGAGGGAAAATAATCAGGAAATGGGTTCTAGTTATTTCCTTGATACTCTCTATCTAACAGCTAAACTTACTTTCAGAAACCTCTATTGGAGAGCAAATAGTTGCTCAAATAGAAATAGAATAGAAATACTTTATTGTCACTGTACCACATGTTTGCAGTGAGATTAAATGAGCCCCCTCCCCCCCAATCTTTTAGTCCTTGTTACACTCTATGTGCTGTCGTACAACCACCGACCCTGAACATCAGCTGCAATGTTGCTGTCTTCCATTCAGCAGCCTCACGGCCCACGGGTAGAAACTGTTCTTTAACCTGTTGGTTCGGCTTATCATGCTACTATATCTCCTGCCCGAGGGCAGGAGATTAAAAAGGTGCTGGCCAGGGTGTGAGTCATCCCTGAGAATGTTCCTCGCTCTTCTGAGGCAACGGTCTTCTGCGATAACATCTAGCGGACTCAGGGGACAGCCCATGATGTCTTGTGCTGTCTTCACCACCCTCTATAGGGACTTTCTGTCCATGCATGTAGTTGCTCTTCCCAAAGTCCTCATCCCATCCCTGAACTCTTCTTGAATCGGGAAGCAGCCTCCTCCCCGCCCCCTGCCCCCATAGCGAGTCAGATTCTCTCTGGCCCCCCTGTTCCTTATGAACAAAGATCAACACTCACCATCCATTTTGGCATCAGTGGCATCCATTCCCTGGTCGTACAGTCTTACATATATGGTTCTTATCTGCATTAACTCCTCCTCATTTTTAATTACATTTACTTCATCATCCCATTGATGTGGCGATGTTTCTACTTCCTCCTCCTCACAGACCAGGGGATTGATCTTTGGCATGCGACAGCAAGAGACCAGCAGCCTTTGAAACCTAGGGAAGAGGGGAAATAATCAGGAAATGGGTTCTAGATACTTCCTCGATACTCTATATCTCTGTGCTGAATTTGGGGCACCTGACAGCTAAACCTACTTTCTGAAACCTCTATTGGAGAGTACAGCAAGCAGTTGAACCCACAGAGGAGAGCATCTTGTCAAAGGACCCTCCAAAACTGGGAGATGTCCTTCTTGTGATGATGCCCACAAGGGGGAAGGCAAGCCATTTCCCTCAAAACATCTAAGGTGGCCCTGAGGACCATCTTCAACAATAAATCTAACCATGACCTGATTCCCTATGTTTCTAAATCTTAAGGGATAGCAAAAGAAGTAGACTGCGGAAAGAATAAGGGATCCTACTTACAGGCGAGATGAAGAAATTTTCGTTTTTCAGAAGACACAATTCATGTAAACAACCTCTTTTCTTTGAACTATCCTCAAATAGTGTCTCTTCCCAAATTCTCGGCCAAGTCACTCAGCAGGGGGACATGTCACAATGGAGGACATGACCCTGTTACCATAGCTATCATACTTAACAATTGGCATTGTTCCCCTTAACAGGCATTTTTCAAATATCTCTTCCAGTGGGTTTTATTCAATTTATTTAGAAAAGATCCAGAGCTGGCTTTACAGATGCATTTCTCCTCTCTGTATTCTGTGCTTCTACTTTCTTGCGCTGTAAACCGCCCCCTGCCAAGTTTGGGTGAAGGATGGTGCTGTATAAATTCAATAAGCCACACAATCATAATAATTCATCTCTCTCTTCCAGAAAACTCCCGCCAAGGCATGGCAAGGGGGTTGATTTCTGCCTTATCAAAAAAAAAAACCCTTTAAAAATCCGAAAAGGCCCCAAATCTTTTTTGGGGTGTGTGGGGAGAGCTGTCCCCCCCCCAAAAAAAAGCTCAACATATCTGTCCGGATTTTCACTTTGGGGGAATATGGCAAAGCACGGAGGATAAGCCTCGTTGCCGCGCGCAGGCGCACTCGCCTCCTGAAACCGTTTGTTGTCCTGAAACCGTTTGCTCCAGGGCGCACGCGCAGGCTCCTTCCGTTGTCCCCGCCCCCGGGCCTCCCAGAGGAAGGGGAGGGAGGGGCATCCGGAGCTCGACGGAGAGCCCCGGAAGCCAGCCGCTCGTGGCGCGAGCCTGACGCAAGCCGGGCGCTCTGGCGGGGACGACGAGGCCCCTCTCTATGGTCGCCGGGACGATGCTGTGGCGGCTGCTGTGGAGCCTCGGCCGGGGAGGTGCGTCCCGTCTCGGGGGCGGAGGGAGGCCGCGTCGGGGGCCTCTCGCCCCTCTCCTCTCTCCTCACCTCTGTCTCTTTCTCTCCCGTGCGCAGTGAGGCTCCCCGGAGGAGGAGGAGGAGGCACCGCCGTCCTCTGCCGCCACCGGCCTGTGGGCCCGGCCCGGCCCTGTGACGGAGACCCCCCGCCGACCGAGGACAGGTGAGGCGCCGAGGCCCTGCCGCACCTGCAGCCGCGCTCTCCGTAGGGGGCCTGGGTGGGTGGGCGGGGCCCCCTGTCATTGTCATTATCACTGTTATTTATTGGGACTTTCATCTTGCCCGCAAGCAGAGGCAGACAAAATAAAGCATCAAGCAGGGCTGACAGGAAGAAGGGCCACCTGCTTCTGAAAAGGGGAAACGGTGGCGCCAGGTCAGCCTCCCTGGGTTTACCTGCGCAGGTGTAAACGACCTCCCCCCCCCCCAGGCCTTGAAAAGCTGCTGGATCAGCTTCGTCCGTTATGTTAATTCAACGAGAAGAACTTGTAATTGGATTTTGATTAAACGTGCAAGTAATTGGCCGCTCTTTTGAGTTTTATTGGGTTACCTTCTTTCTTAGTGGGCCATGCAAGCCACAGGTTTTGGATGGTGTTTTGGATGGTGCTGGTTTGTGGAACCAAAGAGGGGCGCCAAAAAAGTTTGGGAACCAACCAACTTCAGATAGAGACGCAGCATCAGAAACACAGCAGGCCTGCCTGTGTGAACTTTGCTCCTGTGTGGGTGGACTTTGAAAAGGCAGTGAAAGTAGAAAGTTAAGGAGATTTATCCTTGCTTGCAATCTGAAACATGTTTTGGGTTGGATCGCTTGTGGGAACCTAAAACAATCACTGACAGAAAGAGAACCAATTTCCTATATAGTCAGGTACTATATCAGTGGGGCAAAAGGAGAAATAAACAACAGCAACAATTTTCTTGTTTATTTCTCCAACAATATATATAAAAAAGCAATATATTAAAACGAAAACCTTCTGAAATTGGACTACATAACGCAATCATTTAGTACTGTACAGATTCATGGCTGAAATAAAGTTATAAGGCATGAATTTTGTGCTGTATAACTTTAGACTACATTTGGATTGGTAAGAACAACTGTTACTATTCTAAGTGCAAAAGAAATTATGGAAATCCATACAGTGGTATCTTGGTTTGCATATGTCTTGGTTTGCATACGTTTTGGATTTCAAACCTGGAAGTGCATGTCCCGGTTTGCAACCTTTTTTTTTTTATTACAACCCTTTTGGGGGGGGGGGATTACGTACAATTTTTTTTTGGAGGTCCCATTGGTAAAAGCGCACCTTGAGTTACAACCTGTTTTGGTTTATAAACGGACCTCCGGAACAGATTATGTTTGTAAACCAAGGTACCACTGTATTTTTGCAAATTTTCTTTTTAAATACTATCACAGCTGTGGCCTTAATAAAAACAAATTGGCTAGAAATGATGGCATAAAATTGTGATTTGCAATAGTGAGATTAGTAAGAAATGTATAATTTTAGTTCGTTCGTTTGTTTGTTCGTTGAAGGAGACTTGGCTGACCAAGATTGACCCACAGGCCAGAAGTTTCTCACTCCTGGCCTAAACTGACACCTCACAGCAAGCCCATAATCTGGGCAAAACCAGGCCACAAGGGAGAAATGGGGAACCACAGGCTCTCTCTGGCCCTTGGGACTCTCCCCACACCACACTCCCTGGCTAGAATGTGTCCTTTGATCTTGATCATGCTTCTTGGATGGAGGATAAAGAGGGATATCTGAGTGTATGTAAATACAAGTCTACTGTACAACCTTTAAGTTAATATTTGTTGCTCTAATTTTGCGCTGGCATTTCCCCCCCAGAATGCTACCTAAAAAAGAATTCATTTCTCAGGCTGAAAACAGGTTCTCCATCCCAGCCCTAACCTGGGCTCTTTTCAGCATTAGTTCTGTCCTGCGATATTCATGATGGGTGGCCGCTCAAGCAGTTGTCCAGAAGAAGAGTTCTTGTTTGCCTGAGGCTACATTCTTTAAAGCAGACTTCCAGTGTGCTTAAAGGGAAATGTGTGCAATTTATATTCTCAGCGTGTGATTGTAATGATCAAAGCCATTTTTTTCTCTGAAACAAGACTTTCAAGCTAATGCTCATTTTTCAGAGCTCATTGGCTTTGGTTGCAAAACTGTTCAAATAAAGGGCTTTAAAAACTGCAAAGTTTATTCACCTTGGGGTTTTTTTTTTTTTTTTTGTATGGGGTGCGGACCGGGGAAACCTTAGCTATTTCAGATGGAGGACTTTTCACATGAGGGCTCTTCAACAGAGCGTTTGCTACCTTCACCTTAGTGTAGCCAAATTTTGGCAACTGTAAAGTGATCAGGAAATATTGCTCACTGCAGACACATAGATTATCAATATAGCTGTAGCAAGGATTGTGTCATTTTAATATCTTTGGGAGTCATATGGAAATAAAGCTTTAACACTCTTGCCTTACTGAAGGAGCTGTTCTGAGCTTCTTGTCGCCTCTGCTTTTATGACTTCTGGTCTGCCCAGCTCCACATTACAGGTGTTTCGAAGATGAATTTTGGGCATAATTAACGGTGGGTTGGAGCTAATTTGCCTTGGAAGAGGGCCAAGTATCTTCTTTCTCTTATTTCAGTTCTCCACCTTGTTGTGTTGTATCAGTTTTAAGCTCATAGAATTGTGTCTCTAAGCATGATAGTCTGCCCCAACAAGACATGGGTCCAATTACCTTTTCCTCAATTTTTGTTCAATCCAATTTCACATGCCTTTGTAATAATATTAAGCACATACACACAATGCTCTATTGACATTTGGAAAAAATGGCAGAAAAAATACTGTTCGTATATTCACCACTAATGCCAATGAAGTACTATTCTAAAGCTAATGACCTCTCTATTAAAAAAAAACATTATTTTGACAACCAAAGGGTTATTGTTTGAAATATTTTTACCAAAATTCATACCCAATCTCAAGAAAGCAATTAACCTTGGCATTAAGGAACCTTACCTGTAAGATGGCTTCACGTTTATCAACTTTTAGTTCTATTGCAAGACCCTATAGTCCACTCTCATGCCACTCATCTGTTCTCCTGATGGAAAGGTATTTGTGGTAGCAATGTCGTAAGAGCTTACTGAATTTTTATTAACTTGGGAGATGAACCTGAGGGAAACCAAAGATGAAGCTACCTGGTCAGGAATGGGGGGGGCCTTTAACACTGTTCTTACAAGGGAACAGGCATTAAAAAATAGCTCATAGATGGTATTTTACACTGGCCAATTTTTCCGGTATCTCTTCGGAGTCCTACCATTTGTGCTGGAGAGAATGCGATCAACAGGGCACATATGTGGTGGGAATGTCCAAAACAACTTATAACGTCCTTTTCATGGCTTGAGTCTCTTCCTAATAATCAACGCAAGGTGCAGTTTCTTTTGAGAGATGTCTCTCCATCAAACACCAGAGCCTTGGTACAGTTTTTGTCTAGAATCTTCGAAGTGAAATCTGGGGAAGCTTGGTCTACATAATAGGCCGAGGAAGTTTCCTTTTACTGTATGTAATATAAACATGTTGTTTTATATATGCCAATAAAGGTACTGAATACTGAAGTAGACATTTTAAAAATTATTAAAGACCATATTCAGTTTTCTCCAAAACTTGCTTTACTCTAGATATTTGAAGGAATAAAGGAGGCCATTTCAATATTACAAACTAATGGAATAAGATTTGGAACTTTGCTCTTCAGGAAAATAATAATAATTTTAAAACAATAATTTTATGATTTATACCCTGCCCATCTGGCTGGGTTTTCCCAGCCACTCTGGGTGGCTTCCATCACATATAAAAACAAAAAATGTCAAACATTTTTTAAAAAGCTGAGACGGCATTTCAGATTCCTAAAGGGAAAGGCAGAACCAGGCTCCTTCATGACAGTCTGGTGGGGACTTTTTAAACTTTGTTAAAACCCATCAAATCTATCCACCTGTTCCTTCAGCAGTTACGGACCTCTGGGTCAAGTAACTCGCTCCATACTCACCTTGGCTGGAAGAAACGCAACCATAATCCTTCTCCTCAACATAATCCTTTGACCCTCAACTTCTTAGTTGTCAGCTTAACCGTACTGATCCTTTATATAATAATATAGCAATATTATGAACAATTGTTATTGCCCTATGCCTCATGTTTGTTTTTCTGTTAATGTATATGCAGAATATTAGTTTTGAAACTTAATAAATAAATAAAAGAGCTATGCCTCCCAGCTTTCCTTGGAAAACAGTGTCCACTGCCACCACACAATTCTTTTGTAGCCAGAGGAGCTGGTCATGTCATTCCAGTTCTTTTTCCATTTCTACCTCTACACGTACACTCAGCAAGGAGCTGTGGCCAGTCCTGGCTCTGATGAGTGTACCTGCATTATATATCTGTTTTCAAGCAGCTCCCCATTAATGCTTTATATTTTTAGATGTGCATTTCCTTTTCTTTTTTGAAGTGATGAGTTGTGAAAGTGGTTTGTGTCAGTGTTTTGCCCTAGAATCTGACCCTATAAGGATATTGCTTTGATGTGGACGCTGGTGCATGTTCTCAGATTAGCACCCCATGCTCCAAGCATAGCCTAAGTCCCACTGCCTCCCTGAATCCCTGAGGCACTTGTGACAGCCATTACTGATACAGATCTAATAACACTGCAGTTCATTACAGGGTCACAGGTTATTAAACAGAGAAGACTGAGGAATTAGATTTCAAGACTTTAATAATGCTCCAAATGATAGATGTAAACCATAAAATAAGCTGTAATACAATATTCCCTCATCTTACATAGGACTCGGATCCAAGGGTTTCACACAGTGCTATTTTTCTAGAAAAAGAGGTGCTGTAACTCACCATGAATGCCTCCCTTGTTCTCCTATAATAGCAGTGCTGCCCACCTGAGAGGTGACGGAACTGAGTTCCGGTGAGTTCTGGCTGAAATAAAGCCCAGGTTACATCAAGCCCTTGGAAGCCGCCCCATGGCTGGCAAGTAAGGAGGTGGGTTGAGAGCATCCCCAGCACTCCCGGATCTGGAACGCTGAGTGGACGTTGCTCAGCAAGCAAAGCATAGAGCTTAAAAGCTTTTTTCACACTGGGTAGCCAAAGCAGGTGGCGCTGTAAGGGACCCAGGTGGCGCTGTGGGTTAAACCACAGAGCCTAGGGCTTGCTGATCAGAAGGTCAGCGGTTCGAATCCCTGCGACGGGGTGAGCTCCCGTTGCTCGGTCCCAGCTCCTGCCCACCTAGCAGTTCAAAAGCATGTCAAAGTGCAAGTAGATAAATAGGTACCACTCCGGCGGGAAGGTAAACGGTGTTTCCGTGCGCTGCTCTGGTTCGCCAGAAGCGGCTTAGTCATGCTGGCCACATGACCCGGAAGCTGTACGCCGGCTCTCGGCCAATAAAGCAAGAAGAGCGCCGCAACCCCAGAGTCGGACACGACTGGACCTAATGGTCAGGGGTCCCTTTACCTTTACCTTTAGCCAAAGCAGACCTGGTGCGAAAACAGCTTTTAAGCGCTCCGCCTTGCTTGGGGAGCAAGGACTGCTTGGTGTGCTGGCATGAGATCCCCCCAAAAGTCAGATTGTCCCATGATATCTTGTGAGAGTATTCCAAAGTTGGTGTGCCAAGTGGACCCAGCTCAAAGAGATCTTTTAAGCTACCTGTCTTCCTTTGAACTTTACCTGTGTGGTTTAAACCAGTCTGCCTTCAACTGCGTATTGTTGAGATCGCGCGAGTCAAATGCATGTAAGAGGAAGGATTACTGTTCTTGGATTTCTCAGTTAAACAGAACTTCCCCTTTAACCACTACACCACCGAGAGCCAGTGTGGTGTAGTGGTTAAGAGCGGTAGACTCGTAATCTGGGGAACCGGGTTCGCATCTCCGCTCCTCCACATGCAGCTGCTGGGTGACCTTGGGCTAGTCACACTTCTCTGAAGTCTCTCAGCCCCACTCACCTCACAGAGTGTTTGTTGTGGGGGAGGAAGGGAAAGGAGAATGTGAGCCGCTTTGAGACTCCTTTGGGTAGTGATAAAGCGGGATATCAAATCCAAACTCTTCTTCTTTGCGGCTTCAAGTGGAACATTGCACATGTAGGGACAGTTTTTCCAGGCCTGCGCTTGAGTCCATGCCTTCCTGTCTCACCAGTGGGATACTGTCCTATGTGTGTTAGTGTCTGTGGGAGACACTGCTCCCAGCTGTTGGTAGAGCAGAGTGTTAAAGCAATACATTTTGGCCAAGACACAATATTCACATATAGCACAGTGTTGAAAAGTTAAGTGGTGGGTGGGTGTGCGCGCACGCCCCCCCCCCACAAGTACATGCCTCTGTGTGTGTGTGTGTGTATAGGCAACTCCCCATTTACGGGTGTTCAGGGCACGTGCAACTGCTCACAGGGGCAGCTGCAGAAACTACGTTGTAGCATGGTTGCTGCCTTTGTTTACCTCTGTGGGGTACTTTCTTCCAGTTGTGGAGGTGGAGTGGGAGTTGCTGTTGATTATTTGTGTCTAGAGTTCCAAGGCAAGGTACAAGTCTGGGTTCTAGTTAAAGGAGTGTTAGCTATGTGCTCTGACAGGCTGCTTTGTGCAGAGTGCCCTTTCTCCCTACATACCATCACCCTTGTGTGTTGTAAGTGTGCACAACCTGAGGCAAGAAAGTAATAGCTCCAGCATTTGAGTTATCTCCCTCTGTGGGGTTCATATGCTGCTGGTGGTATGTTGTAACTGGGTGCTGGTTTGCAACATATTTTACTGCATCATGAGGGTGGCTTGAGGTGTAGGGGTGGGCAGAGGTTTTTTGTCTTGTTTTTCTCTCCACCGAGTTTTTTTTAAAATAAATTATTTATTTAAGTGTATCTCATCTTCTGCTGCCGCAGCAGGGGGACAGGAAGGGGTTTCTACCATATCCAGCAGATCATGAGTACAGAATTGCAATCTAAAATCCAAAAGATTTTTCATCATTCTCTAGAAATCTGCATTTTGCTCCAGCTTGAATTACATCCATGCTGGGAGAGGCAGAACACAACCAGCATCAGCCTTACATGGTTCACAGATGGAACCATGTCCTTGACTCAAACGTCACTATACATTGGACACTTGCCCAGAGCTTCCAGTGCTATAGTTCTGGATCCACCTAACACCAAATTTAAGCTAAATACGTTTGGGGTGAATAGTTCATAGGGGGAAAAGAAAATTGTTCAGTTAACTTTTCTAACCCTGCTTACATACAGGAAAAACATAGATGAATATTAATATGAAAACTGAGTGACAGGTAACCCCATCTGCAAGAAAAGGTGGTGTCTGAGTGTAGATTATGGAGTAGGTCACACATAGCCTTTTCTCCAAAGCTTGGTGCTGGCTGAATTAAATGCAAGCTTATTTTCTGGTTTCCATATCCATATCCATTTTCTTTTCTTGTCCTTCTTTCTGAAGCCGGCATGGTAGGCACCATCAGCACAGAAGTTGTGGATGTGAGAACCTCTTGCATCACTGCACATCCTTCACCTTGGTAAGTAGGCCTGGGACGATTGCATGGTAGAAGAGAATGGTCGCTTTGGGGGCAGAAGCCAGGGTGTCTTTATAATAGGAACAGAGTTGTATATAGCCTTTAACAAAGCTGTTCTGATAGTCCCTAATCCTTGCTCTCCTTTGTTAGAGTGCATTGGCTGTTCTTGCTGTGGAGTTGGTGAATCATGTTCGAAGGCTGAGCTATGGGCAACCAGGTGGAGGAGATGTTGGGTTTTGCCAATTGGAGGGTCATCTTGCCGTTTTGCCCCAAAGTCAACATTCAGGTAAGCTTGCTAGGGAATGGCACAACTGAGTCTAGAGCATCATGTGCTGGGAAGAATACACTGCGCATGCACACACATACACACACACACACACACACACACACACACACCGGCTATATGTACTGCACTTGAAACTCCAGCAGTAAAATTGTATCAGAATTGTAAAGACTCCTAGATGTTTGAAGATCTGTCTTTGTAAAATAGGGATTAGACAGCATCCTATGTACTTTTAATATGTTTCCTCTCCTTCAGTCCCTCCCACAGCCCCTTCTGCTTGCTCCAGTGGGAAAGAGGAACAACATTTCTTCGTGGGAGACGACTCCGGCTATGCACCAAAGAATCCATCTAGCAAAACCTCACAGCCAAAACAATATCAATATGTTTCAGAAACAGGTACAGATCTTGATTTTGGAAAGCAAAGACATGTCAGAAGGCATGGGGTAGTGGCCAGTTGCAAAAGACGACAAGGAAACCAGCAGGTCATGCAAGCAGCCTGTTCTGAGGCAGAAGCCTGGAGAGAATTTGGCTTGGCTTGCTTTGTGGGACATGGCTGCCTGAGATGTCTCTGGTTAAACAGGAGATTCACTTGTGGGCTTTCCAATCAGTAGCTGCTTTATGGAACTTTCCAGTCAAGTACCTTGTGTTTCAAAAGCATTTGATTTATTTGGGTTGTTAAATAATGGAGAAGACAGGTTTGAATGAATATACCACCCTTATTTTCATACTTTTAATGAAAGGAGAAAGTGGGACTTAAAATGTCTATAAAAAGAGGAAGCTTAAAGTCTTGTTGAAACAAATTGATGAGCAATATAGTCATCAATAAACTACTAGTAACCCAAATAGCTGTGATTTAAGAAGAAAAATTGTTTACATTAATTACCTTCTGGCCATAGGTGAATAGGAATATTAAAATATACTTGAGGTTCTTGTAATCAACAGGTATTTGGGTCATTACAGAATCTCTACAATCCAGTAGAGAGAGTGGGTATATCTGTACAGTAGCCTTGTGGCTAATGTGAGAGAAGCCCTGTTTCCATGAACCAGTGAAGTTTCCTTACTGATTCAAGCCATTTAGCCCAGTACTGTCTTCTTCAGGTGGCAACTGTTTTCCAAGGTTTCTGCAATAGCAATTCCCAGCCCTCCCCTAAGATCCAGGGGTTGAACCTGGGACGGCTATATGCAAAGCACATGTTCTTACACTAAGGTAATGTGGAGGCACAGGAGCGTGCCCATCTAATCACACAACTGCTAATAAGGAACCCCCTTATTAACCACAGGTTTCCTCCCAGTCTGGTGAGTTTTTGTGGATACAGGCAGCAGTATAGGACTAAGTATAGTTCTGTACCTGACTGGGCTCTCCTGCTTCTGTCCAGATGTGTCACAGATTCTTGGTCCTTATTCCACTTTCGTGATCTGTGCCACAGGTTGCTACCAGGTGCAAAGAACGGCTCTGGCCCAATTATTTATTTGAGTTCTCAAAGATGAGCAGGATGACTATTGAGTCAGAATAGACCCATTTAAATTAATAGATATGGTTGAATTAAACCTGTTAATTTCAGTGGGTTTACTCTGAGTAAAACTTAGATGAAGGGACGTAGAAGAGAGCTGTCCGCTGTAAGGCATAACACAAAATATTGCTGATTTAACAGAAGAGTAGGAGGGGAAGCTGCAACTTCCAGATCTGTGCAACCAGGATTATGGCAGGAAAGGCAACTCTGTGTTGAGGCCCAGACTCTCATTGCCATACCTTTTTTTTTCTTTTGCAGGGGACATCCTCTTCCTATCCAGCACAGGTTCTGAACCAGACTCGAGCCTATTACGCTTACAGGTAATGCCTCTTTTCTTTTTATGGGACTTGGCTTTTAGCATGAATTTAGCTCAGAGTTTCTGAAGTATGAGATAATGAGCTAGGGAAGGGTCTTTAATTTTTCGAAAGCATGAACACACTCTCTGCATAACCTTGATACCACTTGCCGTATTAGTATCATGTGGATTTCATGTGCATATAGGTACACTTCAGGGACATCCATGATAGCTTTGAGACCAACTAAATTCAGGGTAGAAGCAAAGGCGCGTATCTTAATGTTTGCTTTGGAACTCCTACCTTGACATGATTGCACAATGAGAGTAAGAAATGGATACGCCTACATAGATTGAGCTATAAGGCACCACAGTCTTGGGCCATGATCACTAGCACTCTCCCAGGTGAAGAATCTTGGTTTGTTTACTGAAGCGGTATCGTCCATGTTTCCTTCTGTTACCCAGAATTTGCAGATATATGTTGTCTCTTGAAATCGGCCAAACATTGAGGTTCTAGCAAGACAGCTCACTTAATGCAAACTGTATACATTGACATACAAAAAGTATTTAAAGATTTTGGGTTGACTTATCTGACAACAGTTGGTTGATGTGCAGTCCCAAAATGTGCATGTTCCAACTGTTCAGGGGATAAAGCTGCTAGCAACAGAATGTTTTCCAGCTTCTGTGAAAGAAGAAGAAAATACCAGTTTTGGATGGGATTAAAATTCCTATGCCTTCCCCAACCTGGCACTCTCCAGATGGTTGGGACTTCAGTGTCCATCAGCCCATGGTCAAAGATTATGGAAGTTTTAGTCTAAAACCTGTGAAGGGCACCACATTGGGGAAGGCTGCCCCAGGAACAGTGAGGAGAGGTTCAGAATGGAGCAGAGCCCCAGAAGGAGGCAGAGTAGTTAGTGCAGGCTTCCTCAAACTTGGCCCTCCAGATGTTTTGAGGCTACAAGTCCCATCATCCCTGACCACTGGTCCTGCTAGCTAGGGATCATGGGAGTTGTAGGCCAAAATCTGGAGGGCCGAGTTTGAGGAAGCCTGAGTTAGTGTGATGAGATATAGGAACCCAAGGGTAGGATAGGTGAAAGAAACACAAGCCTTTAAAAAAGCAGGACAGAGAAGACCAAGTGGTATCTGATAAGAAGGTGGAAAGCTCACATGGCAGTACAGATAGAAGAAGCTATGTGGTAATAGCAGGAAGTAGGTTTGTCCAGGTAAGGAGAATAGCTAACAGAGAGTGGTGGTGTCTCAGCTAAGTGGTATCAAGTAGATGTGGGCTGAAAAACAAGAGACTTGGGGAAATGATAGTGTCACGACCCAGATTGGGGATGGAACTGGATAGTGAACTTTAAACAACAGCCTTGCTGTGTCTGCCAAGTTGTTCAGGCCTGAGACACATGGTTTGGGAATTTTTCGCCTAGTGCCTACCGGTATATTTACTAGGATTTCCAGTTTTACTAAAATCATGTTTAAAGATACAAGATGCATTTTCATCATGGCTGTAGAAGTTTCGATTGATGAAAGAGGCAAAGAAAGTAAGGCTGGAGCAAGAGTTCACACAGTGCTGTGGCTGTGTACTCTTGAATTCAGGTTGTTGTCATTATTATTATTATTTCCTGCAACATGTTGCACTCAAAATACCATACAAAGGGAAAATACGGGCAATGACCGATTAACACGCATCTGATTGATGCACAATCATGCACATGTGAACGACGCCAAACCTGGAAGTGACCCTAAAAGTCTCTAAACGCTTCACTAAAAGGGTGGAATGGGGGCAGGGCAGGGTGGAACAGGGGAGGCGCTTACCCACACTCCACCGGTGCTCACAGGGGCCAGGGACAGGTGAGTAATGTCTGGGTCCAAATCTGGAAGCGCACTTTTCATGCCAGAGAGCTGCATTCACATCTTTTGTACTTCTATTATTATCAAGCAAGGCTTTATAGCTTCTGATACAAAAGCATTTTTAATTTTCCATAAGGAAGGACTAACCCATCTTGCTTTCTGGCAACAGTCCTTCCTGCCTCTTAATCCTGACAAGATGAAGAGTATCCTGTAATATATAGTTCTGCCATCTGATGGCACCAAATCATTCCAGAACTGAAATTGCTGACTCCGTAGATTTGCTGAAGATTCACTGAAAAAATAAAACACTTACTTGGCTTCAGTAAAATTAGCATGTGCTAACTTTCTGAACTTTCTGAAATCTTCTTTTAAAGTGTTGACTTCAATGTCAAGAAATAAGGGATATACTGAAGAGTTAAGAGGGCAAAAAATCATTGTGTATACTTCACCTAAAAAAGCCCTCTAAACACCTGACAGGAAGTGAGATGTACCTCAAATGGCTATGTTGTATCTGATGATAAGAGAGTCTCCAGATGTGCATTGCTAGCACCAGGTTGAGAGAGGCTGGACTCAGTGAACCCTGTGATCAAGCAGAGCTGCTCTTGCTATAGCTGCATGTAAAGTCTTGAGTGCCAGTAAGTCATGAGTGCCACAGCTGTCAGACTGAAAGAGAAGGGAATAGTGGTAAAGGTGGAACTGCCTGGACCATCTCCCCACTAATGTGGTTTTCCAGGGCTTGAGAAGAGGTTTCCCTACCCCACTCCCCACCCTGCCGCCTGATTTCTGTGACATGTTCCAAGTCTCCTCTTAGTAGATCCAGGGCATGGACGTAGTATAATCAGTGACTTTAAGAGTTGTTAGGACACCCCTGGGAAGAGGGATTGATTGGTGAACCACCGTGAGGGGAATAGAAGTTTCCTAACAGCTCTCAGCACCCTTAATGAACTATAGTTCCCAAGAATCTTTGAGGGAAATCCCTCCGGGGAATCTTGACTAAACACCCCAGATGCAAAATTAGTTTGATCGAGACTTACAAGAAAGGGACATTTGTTTAAATGTAGTTCAGTTAACGCACAGACATGCAACTCACACAATTGTGTGTGAATAGCACCACAATTCAGTTCTGAAGCAAACTCCAAGAGCATTTTCTTCTACTACTGCAAATTTAGCATGCATTCTAGAAAAGTAGTACAGTTTATGTGTGTAAGCAGTACAGTTCTGTTCTACAATAATTGTGCAACAAACATGTAACATGATAAAGAGGGAATCTGTTCTGAAGAGATGGAGAATATGATTTAAAATGCATCATTTTGGGTTTTGGGATGTAGCCATTAAAAGTGTGGCCATGTGTCATGAGATACATCTGAATGTATCTAAATTTCCAATTGAAAGAAAGGATAATGGCAGTTTTGGATATTTTGAACTGATCTCTTACACTATCTTTCTGTTGTCTGTTTTGAGTTCCCTCTTTCCAGCCGGGGCCTATTCACATGGAGTTGATATATTTTTGTAAAGAGTACCTAGTTCACAGCCAGGATAGCATATTTCATGTCACCAAGGTCTGCAGTCGAAAGCAGTGTGAAAATGCCAGGACAGTCACTTGTGACATTTGTCAGTTCGCACCTCTGAACTTCGGGGTCACTGCTATGGCAACATTCTGACCAGCAGTTTCCCAAAGCCTAGTGACAAGTCTACACTTAAGGAAATGACTCCACCTGTCCAGTCTCCTGCTGGAGGATATGATTGTCAGTATATTAATCCTTATATTTTCAGCAGTGGTAGGAAATCAGACTTTGTGTTCAACACAAGTGGGAGAATGAAATAGTTTTTATCTGTCCACTTGCAAATTGCCGCGGTTGCTTCCAGAAAACTATCCAATTCTTCCTCTCTTATTTTCGTGATCCTTAGGTTAAGAGCCATTAGGAAAGGACAGTCTTTTAATTCTCACTCCAAATGTCTGGTGACTGTAGGATTGCCACACAGTATGAGCATTTCTTTGGTACAGAACAGAACAGTAATTGTGGGCACCTTTAGAAATTCTGAAGAAGCAACTGCTTCTGAGCAAGTTTTCCTGGGACAAAGAACCTGGGTTGCGAGGAGGGGCTGAAAGATTCCTACTCTACCTTTGCATCTCCCCACTTATACGGGGTTTATTCTCGGGTACTTCGCATATACAGACAACAACTGATATAGGATTGTCCAAATGATGTGTGGATTGCGCATATGTGCAGGCGCTGAACCTGGAAGTAGCCCCAAAACATCATAACGTTGTCACAAAAGGGGTGGAGCGTGCGGGTTTGGAGCGTATCTCCTGCACAAAATGCGGATTTCCTATACGTGAAATTGCATATAGTGGGGAGCACCATCTAAAAAGCCAAACTCTGCCCCAAATCCGCCAAACTCCATCACAATCGTTTCTTCCAAACCACCTTTCTCAAACTGGTACAAAGGCTCCTGGGATTGCAGTTGCAAAGGCTTATGCGATTGCTAGCCATTTTCTCGCTCTTTTAATGTCTTTTTTTGTAGTTTCCCCACTCTCTTCAGGCTGTTTTTGTGCCTTTTACAATTTAAATTGATGGATTGATTTCCTGGTGCCATATGCATACACAAACGCATGTAAGGTGGGGAAGATGCCTGTAATGTGGAAGCTAGTGCAAAGAGAGGATTGTCCACAGATGGGTAACCTATACACAGTTTCCATTTTTGCCTTTTCTGTGCAGGGCAATCTGGAAGAGGAGTCGTCTGTTGGTGAAGCTGCTTCTCAAGTGCAGCAGGTGTTTCAAGCCAGCATTTCCGTGGCATCAAACATCCTTGGTAACAGCTTATAGAGTTCCTTATCCAGTCTTCTTCAGGCAGGGGCTTCTGTCTTCTACAGTGTCATAGACCTGACAGAGATACTAGAGGTTTAAGCCACTCACTTACATTAAAAGGGGCAGTAACTCAGGCCCAGAGAAAGGACTTCTCTAGCACAGCATTCTGTAGGTCCCTTTCCTTTCAGTCCCCTGAGTATTCTGCATAGGTTTATCTTGTAACATTTGCTGGGAGAGCGATTTGTTCTGGGATGCAGCATTAACTCCCTCTTTGCCCCCTTTTTATATGGCTAAACCTTTCCTTGGTCTTTGATTAAATCACCTTGGCTTGCTCCATTCTCTTGGATGACCCAGTCTAACTTTGTATAAGCCAGTTATCTTGTATATTTGGAAGAACGTCTGCTGTATCATATGCTACCATTGATATGCTTGGACATTTGAGTTATAAGGAGAGAGGAGTAGAGTCTCAGGGATCATCCTTTGGTCTTTGCCACTCAGTGGGGATGGAATAAAGGATTCCTAGTCTCCGTTTCAGCCATGACTACTTCTGAGTGCTGAAGGAAGGGGGATGCCTCTGTGGCAGAGGTGGCTAACCTGCAGCCTGCAGATCATCATAGACAGCCCTCCCTAAAAGGTTTTCTGTGGCCCCTAAAGACTCCCCACCCCAAAGGTTTTGGTTTTTAATCAAACTGATCCAAACTGTCCTCTGAACTGTTCCTGAACTGTCTGCTGTGTTCATGGAATTCCCAAAATTATATTTGGTCTCCATATTGCTTCTGCAGTCCTTCCATAGAATAGCTGGCTCCATATGCTGAGCGTTTCCGCAGTGCACAATAGTCTTGGTTAGCTTTCAGAAACCCTTTCCTACTGATGGCTGCCCAAGAGAGACTTCCACTACTGTTCTCAGTAATAACTGAAGTGCCTGTTCCCCTGGATCATCTCTTTTTGGCAGCCGTTGGTCACAGCTGATTGCTGCACTTTAGAGCCAGCAGATAAAGGGCTCATCCAGACTTGCTTTTGTGCCACACTTTCTAGGCACAGGTCTGCACTTTAAAGTGCTGTGTCCTAGTACTCCCCCCCCCCCGCCCCAGTATTTTCCCCGTGAAACTCTTAACCTCTGAATCAGAGCAAACAGCAATCCGCAGAAAACTCAAAATTGCCATTTGTTCCGCTTCAGCGTTAAAAGAGCAGGTTTCCGCAGGAAAAGCACTGGAGGGAGGGGGAGTGCTCAGACCTGGCACTTTAAAGCACAGACCTTTGTCACAGAAATAAGTGTGAATGATCCCTGAGCATAACGGCAGCAGGGAGAAATTCAAAAATCCAATGAGCCTTAAAATACTGTGGAAGCTTGAAATAATAACAAAGACAGTTAACACGCTGGTCTGGGCTGGGGAGGGAATGAATTCATTAAAACCATGATTTATAAACCTTTATAGAGTTTTTTCTTTTGCGGGGAGTGGTTGCGGGGAAGAGGAGATGGAAGAATTAATAATGTGATTTGCACTGTCTTGAGGGGGGAAATGAATTAATTGGATGAAATGAATTAATTGCACTATCTTGAGGGAGAAATTGATTTATAAGAGTAGAAATAATAATTAATAATTTTTGCACACTGTCTGGGGGGGATAATTTGTGTACTTTGGATTCAGTCATGGCCATTTTTGTGTGCAGTGCCGGAGGGGTGGCCATGGGGGGGGGGGTAGGGAAGGCCTGGGGAAAAGGTTCACCATCACATCTCAATGGTTTGTGGCAATGATAGAGAGCATGTGTTGAATCCAGAAAGTCCCAGGTTCATTCTCCAGCAACCTGCGTTTTCAAAGGGTCTCAAGTTAGAAGGCATTGGGGAGGGGGTTTTCCTCCCAAAGAAAACTGCTGCTGTTGAGAGTAGATGCCGAGCCTAGATGTACCAAAGGTGTGACTTCATATGAAAGAGCTTCATAGGAGCTGTGCTTTAAGGGAGTTTCAGTGTATGCCTGGGTACATGAAATGACATGTGAAATATTTCCCATTTAAGTAAGAAAAAAGCATTCATCCCGTGATGACTAGATAGGTAGGTGAGAGTGTGGTGCATTTGAACATTTTTTCACCAGAGTGCTTTTTTGCAACAACATCCTATTTCACCATTGTCATGTCCTGCCTAGTTAAATAGATTAAAGGAAGAATTCACAGAGGTTACATGATGTCGTGTCCCTAATGGTAACTGTAGCTAGCTGTCAAGAACGCACGCCACTCCGAGAAGTCAGCGGAAGAAGTCTTGAAGTTTATTGTACAGCACACAGAGAAACGTGGAAAGTCCGTAAGGATTCTGAGGAGGCCATCTCAGAGTTCCCCTTAAATACATTTTGCTGGTTGACCCCCAATTCCCCCCTCCCTTCTGCCCTAAAGGTCCGGGGGAAATCCTCTTCCCCACCCAGGATAGCTTGGACAAAAGGGGTTAACAGCTCCTGTCTACCCGCGCTATTCATGGGTGCTTTTTACATTGTTATTGCGATGCTGACAGTTCCGCCGCGCCCGCCGCTGATGGCTCGTTAGCGGTCGTTATCACTGGCTTCCCGGGATTGCCTGCTAAGCCTTTCACACCTGGAGTTGGGCCATCAACCTGGGGTTGTTTACCCCTCGGGGCATGCCTATGTGAGCTCAGGTCTTGCCGTGTTCGGTTTAACCCCTGCGCGCCTGGCTCCGCTGTCGCCCCCTTTCCTGGCCTGCTGCCTGGTTCCCCTTCCTGGCGCCCGCATGGCGCGAGCCCGGCGGATCCCGGTCTGCCACTGTCTAGCCGGGTCGCGACACATGACCAGCTGCTTGCTGTGTAACTGTGTCCAATTTTTTGCTCCGTGCCACCTTAAGTACAGTACCTGAGTACTGTTATCTGTGTGTTTTTAGCTGTAAAACAAGAGATAAGTAGGACTTGCTGAGTGTAGTGTAGTGCAGTGCGAATTTGTCTAAAAATGAATTTGAAGGTGTATAACAGGAGGTACCCAGGTGGCGCTGTGGGTTAAACCACAGAGCCTAGGGCTTGCTGATCAGAAGGTCAGCGTTTCAAATCCCTGCGACGGGGTGAGCTCCCGTTGTTCGGTCCCTGCTCCTGCCAACCTAGCAGTTCAAAAGCATGTCAAAGTGCAAGTAGATAAATAGGAACCGCTCCGGCGGGAAGGTAAACGGTGTTTCCATGCGCTGCTCTGGTTTCGCCAGAAGCGGCTTTGTCATGCTGGCCACATGACCTGGAAGCTGTACGCCGGCTCCCTCGGCCAATAAAGCGAGATGAGCACCGCAACCCCAGAGTCGGACACTACTGGACCTAATGGTCAGGGGTCCCTTTACCTTTAACAGGAGGTACTGGAATCAGTACATTTTATATTGAATTGCCACTGCCTGCCTCATCTTCACTGCAGGATAGCCTCTGAATTAGCGAATGGTCCGAAGCGTAAGTGTCCCCCGAGGGTATTCTCTCTTTGATAAAAGGTGCAACCACCTTCTCAGGTTAGAATTTGGACCACTGTTTTTACCTTATTTTCCCAGGGCTTGAGAACATGCATGAGAAGCAGTGGGAAACGGCCTTTTCCTGCTTCAAGCTGGCTGCAGATCAGAACCACAGCAAAGCCCAGTTTAATGTGGGATTGTGCTACGAACACGGAAGAGGCACCAAGAAGAACGTGGCCAAGGTCCTCTATTCCCATTTGTTTCTTGGCCTGTGTGTTGCTGCTGTGCACAAAATGTGTGGGAAGGAGAGTATCGGGCAACTTCAGTGTATGCCATATGTGTTGGGAGACATAATTTGTTTCTCTTTCTGAGTCCCGCAGTGGGATACTTGCTGCAGTTCATCACACACATTGGATTTGTATGTGAGAGTTCCCAGAGTCAATTCCCAGCATCTTCAGGTAGGGCTGGGAATGTCCCCGGCCTGAAACCGCTGAATGTAGCCTCCGGTCATTGCTGGTAATGCTCAGGTGGATGGTCTGACTTCATATAAGGCAGCTTCCTGTGTCCCTTTATCAGATTTTCCCAGACAGTCTTCCCAGCTGATCCCAAGAGAACATGGCTATCCCTGTAATACTCACTGTCATAATAAACTAGCAACAAAACAGCTTTATGTGCAGCAGCAGGGTAAAGTAGAGCATTTGCCATAACAATGGACGTTGGAGTTAGGGGGCAGCCATTCCAGTTGCAGCAGTGACCCAGTTCATCTCTTGCTCCAGGCTGCCTGAGCTTCCTTTGTTTGTGTCCTTGCTCAAAGGGAGGTCAGGCTCCTGGCAGGAAATATCGGTCCTGAAAGTTGCGCCTTTTCCAAGTGTTCCAGTACAAGAGAAACTCAGTTTATTCAGTTATGAAGAATCTTCATTATGCCAAAGCTCAAAAAGAACCTCACTAGAGGTACTTAATGTCCACATTATAGAAGAGCCTCCAGTTGCATTATGCAACTTGTGCCTGCAGTTTAGTCAAAAGCTACCCTGTAATGGACCAATGATTTCACTCAAGAGAGCTAAAACATTCAGCAAGAGAGAGAAAGATGTCAGGGCTGTCCGAAGGAGTCTCCAGCTCCTGTCCCCCCCTCCCCCAGGCAGGTTTTCCAGTTTGCAGTAGTTCTTCATTTCAGTGGGGTTGGGTCTAACATGCCAGGCCACTTTCCTGCCAATCATGTGTGGGACTGAAGCTGGCAAGGAGGAACACTTGCTTGTCTGGCAGGAGCACAGTATTATAGGATGTGTAGCAGTGTCCCTGTTCTCTGTTCTAGGCAGCCTTCTACTATCAGCGGGCAGCTCGCCAGGGACACCCCATGGCCCAGCACCGCTACACTCAATGTCTCCTCCGCCACTGCCCCAGAGCAGACAACAAGGGAAGTGTGCAGGAAGCTGTGGGTTTGTTGGACGAAGGCGCCACTGCTGGGCTGACAGAGGTGAGCATCAGCTTGGAGAGTTATGGCGTGCTGTTACGAAGGAGAAGTAGGCTGTTCATGGGTGACATGAGAATCCCTCCCTTTGCTCTTTACAGCTTAGCTCTTTGCCATGCTTAGGTGAAGTGGTGCTCACCTGGCTCAGTCAAGGCATTCTACTGCAGGCTGTGCAACTGACCACGCCTCTTGCTTTCCATTTGGCCACAAGCACAAGATCCATGAGCTGCTATGCGCCTGTTTTTCGTGGGCTTGGTTTGTTCCTTGATAACTATTCTTCAGTTCACTAAAACAAATGGCAGCCCAGCATCTGCCACAATCTAGGTATTTTTAAAGTGAACATAAGCCTCGGCAGCTGGGCTTTTCTTTTTAATTATGCATAGTGATAGATCTGGCTTTGGAGAATTTGCAGGTTTTTTTTAAAGGCAGTGCATGTGGAAAGGCCCATGGCAGTGTTTACAGCTTAAGCATGGTCTTTTGCCTTGAATTGGATGGTTCTAAAAGAATAATATACTGCATTTCAGGTGCATTGGAGTGGATGATTAAGGCTCTTTATACACATGTACTTGCATGTAGGATTTCTCAAGCAGCTTTCCTTTGTGTGTTTGCTATGAAAAGGGCACGGGAGTCTCCCAGAACTCACCCACAGCAAGACAGCATTACCAGGAAGCAGCAGCTGCCGGCTCCAAGGCTGCACAGGAGAGAATCAAAGTAATGGCACAGGAGGAGATAGCAGGTACTGAGTTGGGGGGGGGGTCTGCCTTTGGTGAAGTCGGGGGGCACGCGGAATCGTGTGGAAATGGTGCTTACTGGAGAATGAATGAAATGTTGGCTAAGACAGTTATGATAATTATGTGACATTCTCTCTCTCTCAGCTACGCAGATCTGGGACCAGTCACCACTGGCAGCAAAAGCCTCTTCATCCAGCCCTTGCCTTCAGCTCCTGGATCAGCTGCCGGCTTCTCACTTTGGACAGCCAGCTTTTGGCCTGCTTCACTCCTGGAGCACAGGAAGCCTTAGGGATGCAGCAAATAGCTCTGCAAGCTGCATGCCTACTACAGCTTTCCCGGATAACCTCAAGCTACAGTCCTTAGCGTGGTCTTCAGGAGTAGCAGTTGGATAACATGGCTAATGAGAAACTTTCTGCTCTAGATGGTGGCTGTGTTACTGGCTGGCACAGGGATCCTTTTAAGAGACAAATCACATGGGCATAGCTGGCACCTGTTTCCATCTCTTCCTAAATGTATAACTTATTTGGCAGTTTCCCCGCAGCATAAAGAATGATACAATGGAGGCTATCCATCTAGGCAGCATCTGATTGTGAATGGAGTCAGGATACGGGGCCCCTGCTGAGTGACACTTGCACCATGGAAGCAAATGTTGCATCTGCAAAATGAACATGGGGAGCCTATAGACTGCAGTTTTGAGGGCCAAGTCTTGAAGCACTTGGTGCTGAAGTGTGGTGTAGTGGTTAAGAGCAGTGGACTCGTAATCTAGTGAACCGGGTTCGCTTCCCCACTCCTCCACATGCAGCTGCTGGGTGACCTTGGGCTAGTCACACTTCTCTGAAGTCTCTCAGCCCCACTCACCTCCCAGAGTGTTTGTTGTGGGGGAAGAAGAGAAAGGAGAATGTTAGCCGCTTTGAGACTCCTTCGGGTAGTGATAAAGCGGGATATCAAATCCAAACTCTTCTTCTGAAGTTAAGCAGATGTGGACTTGCACATCCCATGTAAAAACGGGATACAATCATAAATGGTTTCTGAAAATCAGGCAGGCAATTAATTTCACACTGTAGTCAGAAATTTCTTACAGAAATTGGGGAAGGTGTCTGCCCTAGTCTTCTTTCTCTAACAGATTTGAGCTTACTGAATTTGTTAATTGCACAAGGAATTCTGCTGGTTATGCCCTGCATTTCAGAAAGGAAAGGAGATTTTTAGCCACGTTTCAGAATCTTAAGGGAGCGAAAGGACCTTCTCTCTAAAGGGAAGGGGATTTTAATGCAATAGAATAAAAACAGGAAGTGGAGTTTGGGAAGTAGACTGAATAATTTAAAGAACAGAATTTGGTTTCTGAGAGTTTTATCTTTATTATAAATAAATAACGGACTCAAGCAGCAGCTTCTAAATTTCATTGTTGTATAACAGCTTGGTAATAGGTGAGCAGCACCTGCTGGAGACTCGGTGCCTGACCAAGAAGCAGCATTTCCTCACCTTAGCTCCTGCTCCCACTCAATCCATTCAAAATAATTAAATAGTGGCCGGGGGGGGGGGGGCAGGGAGCCTTATGTTCCAGTTTGCCTTTCATTGTCCCATAGAGGTATGCCGATTTCCTGCAGCAGGGTAAGAACAAAGGGGACTGGCTGCTAGTAGCTGGTATGGAAGAGGTGAAGGTCTCCTTGCTACTGCAATTGCCAGTTCTGTTGCCCAACACAACAAAAAAACCTGTGTGTAGCAATCTTAAAGCAGAAAACTGCAATTGCCAGTTCTGTTGCCCAAAGCACTGTCAGTTTCAGCCCCCACATCATCTCTAGTCTGAGAGTTGCTCAAGAGCCCCAATCATGAATCTACCTGGGGACTGACTTTCTGAGCCAAGATCTTCTCAAAAAGTGTATTCATCTCTGAAAGGAAGGTACTGGAGAGCCTGGGCTCTGCTGAGTTTGGCTTGTGCCCAGCTGCTTTGCCAAAGGTTGCAAAAGTGTGAGGTTCATCTCTGCCTGTGGTTTCCTCGCTCAGTGGAGACGGTACTGCCCCTGGTGAGACAATATTGTCCTTGTAGTCAGTCGAGATGGGAAAGGACAGCCTCGCCATCCATGCTGGGTCTTCCCCGTTCAGCTGATCAAGATCCAGCCCTACAGGGTGGGGGAAAGAATAAATTAGGCTTCATTGATAAGGATAGACTTGGGGCTACAGGAGTCCTGTAATTCCATGTGAGTACTGATTTCAGAACTCTGCATCATGTTAATCTCATTACTCATTAAAATCAAAAGCAAATTTCTACCCCTTAATGTTTCCAATGCTTTGTGGGTCGGGGGACACACCACAATAAGATTTTTGTTGTTCATCAGCAGTTGTCCTAACTGCTCCATTTCTAGCAGAAGCAGAATGAATTATGTACTCAGGATTTTACAAAGAGAGCCAGTGTGGTATAGTGGTTAGAACAGGCATAGGCAAGCTCTGGCCCTCCAGATGTTTGGGACTACAATTCCCATCATCCTGACCACTGGTCCTGTTAGCTAGGGATGATGGGAATTGCAGTCCCAAACATGTGGAGGGCCGGGGTTTGCCTATGCCTGGGTTAGAGTGATGGACAGAGACTTGGGAGACCAGAGTTCAAATCCCTGAAGCTCACTGGGTGACCTTGAACGAGTCACTGCCTCTCAGCTGAACCTACCTCACAGGCTTGTTGTGGAGATTAAATGAAGAGGATGAGAACCTTGTCGTGGCGAAGGGGCTTGAATAACTCAGAGAAGCTATGAGCTATGCCGTGCAGGGCCACCCAAGATGGACAGGTCATAGTGGAGAGTTTGGACCAAACGTGATCCACCTGGAGCAGGAACTGGCAAGCCACTCCAGTATCCCTGCCAAGAAAACCCCATGGACAAAGACAACAGGCATATGTGCCTGGCGTGGTCTGGTCCATGGGGTCACTAAGAGTCGGACACGACTAAACAACAACAACAACCTCCTTCCTTGGAGGCTGGATGGCCATCTGTCATGGATGCTTTAGTTGGGATTCCTGCATTGCAGGGGGTTGGGCTGGATGACCCTCAGGGGATCCTTCCAACTCTATATAATTCTATTATTCTACCTTGATCACTATGAAGATGATCCCAGCAATGCACTACTCTTCCTGTGTCTTTTCCTAGGTAGCATATCACAGAACAGGGATTAGAGACAGAAACGTGTCTCTAAGGGTGCCTAGTCATCCACTCTGCTCCCATTACGTGATGGGCCCCTGAAAGGATAAGATCAGCTAGGATACAGCTTCAGAGACTGCACCACTGAGATGGAGGAGACATGAGTGGTGGTATCTCACCAGATGGGCAGTCCAGTAGGTTCCCTAGCTCCTTTCCCAGCAGCTCCCAGTCATGATGTTCACAGCCGCTGCCCTCCTTGGTGATGAGATCCTCAGCATTTGAATTGGGGTTCCTGTGGAAAAGGAGAAGCATCTTAGGTGATTGGGCCTTCACCCAACACAGGAGAAACTGCCCCTTCCATTGTCCTGCCCAGTCTGCGCTTTGCAGAGATCCCACAGTGACAAGCCTAAAGTGTATATGCCCAACAGCAGCAGTGGATAAAAGAGAACTTGCAATATCTGTTAATAAACAGAACCACAGTACTATGCCTTATACAACCTTCATTATAAGAGAAGCATTAGACATTCAGTTCTTTATACATTCAGCACATTATCAGCATAGCTGTCAACCCTCCCTTTTTTGTGGGAAACTCCCTTATTCCAATGCCGTTTCCCGCTGCTATCCTGGATTGTTGATATCCCTTAAATTTCCCGGATTTCAAAGGAAGCAGCTCCTCTTCCCCCCTGCCAGCCAGGGAGGCTCCTCAGCTGCGTTGCTCGGCTACCAATAAGGAGTCTGAGACCGACTGGGGGCGGAGCTTGCATGCCTTGTGCAGCCAGACCCTCACGCCCAACCAGACAGCCAGCCTGCCTGCCGTCCACGCGCTCGCTCTTTTTGCTCACCCGTTCGCGCGCAGCCTCTGGAACGCAGGGTGGCGAGGCTACTTGGTGCCATTGCACCGCCCTCGCGGCATCCCTTATTTTCAAATCCGAAAGTTTGAAAAAATCCCTTATTTTCAAATCCGAAAGTTGACTGCTATGATTATCAGTCAACTCTTTAAAAAAAAATGTAGGAACTGGCTACACCTCTACTCAAGACTTCCTCTCAGCAAAGTGCCTGGCTCTTTAAAGGTACAGGACCTATTAAACAGTTGGCAAACCTAACAGCTGTGATAGGGAGACGAGTTTCTAGAGGGCATGAGGGATAGGCCAGTCATTTCCAGTGAAGGAGAAAAGCTGCTTTACAAGGCTGGGCATATAAGCTGCACAAAACTCACCTGCAACAAGCATTCTTGGCAGTGTACTTGTTCCCTCTGTGGTTGGGCTTTGGCTGCACTTGGCCCTGATGCAGCAGAGACAGCAACTGCGAGATTTGCTGAAAGACAGGAAGAGCCGGTATCCGCATACAATCCTGACCAGAGCTGTTTCCTAACAGGATATCCCCACTCCCCTATGCGCCGCTTGAGCTATTTATAATGTCTAGTGCTCTTCCCCTCTCTGCAACATCCACCTCAGGAAGAAAACAAGCCATTTGTGTCTATCTGTATCTCTGTTTACTCACAGCAGCTGCCACCCATCATACAAAGCTGTGGAGTTGGCGACCGCTTCATAGAATCATAGAGTTGGAAGAGACCACAAGGGCCATCCAGTCCAACCCCCTGCCAAACAGGAAACACCATCAAAGTATTCCTGACAGGTGGCTGTCAAGCCTCTGCTTAAAGACCTCCAAAGAAGGAGACTCCACCACACTCCTTGGCAGCAAATTCCACTGTCGAACAGCTCTTACTGTCAGGAAGTTCTTTCTAATGTTTAGGTGGAATCTTCTTTCTTGTAGTTTGAATCCATTGCTCCGTGTCCGCTTCTCTGGAGCAGCAGAAAACAACCTTTCTCCCTCCTCTATGTGACATCCTTTTATATATTTGAACATGGCTATCATATCACCCCTTAACCTTCTCTTCTCCGGGCTAAACATACCCAGCTCCCTAAGCCGTTCCTCATAAGGCATCGTTTCCAGGCCTTTGACCATTTTGGTTGCCCTCCTCTGGACACGTTCCAGCTTGTCAGTATCTTTCTTGAACTGTGGTGCCCAGAACTGGACACAGTATTCCAGGTGGGGTCTGACCAGAGTGGAATACAGTGGTACTATTACTTCCCTTGATCTAGATGCTATGCTCCTATTGATGCAGCCCAGAATTGCATTGGCTTTTTTAGCTGCTGCATCACACTGTTGACTCATGTCAAGTTTGTGGTCTTCAGCGTTCCAGTGGTTTGAAGATGCTGAACTTGCCAAGTTGGACAGTTTCCTCTGAGTAATTTCTAATGCACACTCTAGTTGCAAGCCTGCATAGGTTGGTGCGGCTTATAAATCTAGCAACCCTGAACAGAACAGTGGAGGAACTAAATCTCCCACCACTGGCAGCTCAAATATGTAGCCATGCAGTGCCACAGCTAAGTGTTTTGAAGGCTGGCCTTCCAATTCCTTTCGTCCCTCGTCTCTCTGGGATCTGTCACTATACACATTAAAAGGATGATAGGTGAAGTGGCAGGAAGTTACAAAACAGAAGCTGCCCCTGGACTGACTTCTGCGGAAAGAGATTTGTAAAACCTGAGCGACGTGTTTGAGGCTGAAATCCTAGACACATAATACAGAGTAATCCCCATTACACACCATGGGACATAGCTTCCAAGGAAACCTGCACAGGAGCAATGCTGAAGTAAAAGGGGTAGAAATGCATCCTGCTGCTTCTGTTACAAGTGTTTACTGCTCAGATAAAGAAAACACAGAAACGGGTGCAAAAATAAAATTCTGCCAGATCCTACTGACTAGTCGTCACGGCTTTCTAGAACAGAAGGACGTATTCTTTCCTCACCCCATCAGCCATATTTAATAGATGAACCTGTTTTACAAGGTTAGGCAAAAAGAGTAGAAGTAAGTCTATCCGTTTGTTGGCATCTGGAGCGTTGTCTACCACTTTGAAAACAAAATTACTTGAATCTGAAAAGGAAGCATAATCTAATTTCTATTTATTTCAATAGCCAACTATGCATCGCCACCCATAAGAGATTGATTACTATATATATATATCCCTATTCTGTTGTATCTACCCCTTTCCCACAACCCACCCCATTCTCTTACCTGGACGGGGGCAGATTCCATGGCTAGCTGTCCTCCGGGGCCTTGCTCAGCAAGAGCTGCCAGAGAAAGCCTCACAAGGCTTCTCAAGATGTGCTGGCGACTAGGAGCCTCCTCTGGACCTGCCTTAGCCTTTTCCGACAAGTGGTCTTTAGGCCAGAAGATGGAATCCAGTAGTTTTTTATCCGTGGGCTGCACATCCCGAGCGGTGGGGCTTCTGAACCTTTGTGCATAGAAAGGCGCCTGCTCGGCAAGGCTGCTGGAATTTCTCTGGTTCCTGAGGGTCCTGTACAGAGTGGGCGTCATGTGGCATGGCACCCCCAAGGCCTTAAGCCAGGCAGCTTCTGATGGATTCTCCATCTCAGCCTGAGGCTGCTGGGCATCCTCCTGCCGCAGCACAGGCACCACATGGATGTCTGCTTTCTGGATGGGTTTGGGGGGTTTCTTCGGTTGCTGTTGGCTGTAAGCCTGCTCTGCTTCCCGACAGTTATACGCCATGCTGCCATGCTTCTCCTTTTTACACAGGGACATAACCAACCCCAAGCCTACCAAAGAAATGGCAAGCAACCCTACGAGGCAGATTCCCGTCACCACAGAGGGGCTGAGGGGCTGGGACACCGGGAAAGAATCAGGCATGCGCTCACAATGCCTCTTGAATGTTATCTTCACCAGAAATCTGGTGGAGAGGGGCACCGAGCCCCGGTCACTCACAGATATCACCAGGTCCCATTCCCTGCCCACAAGGCTGCTAGCATTGCTCCCATTCAGATAAAGCTGCCCGGACTGGGGGTCAAGGATACAGATGCCGGCTTCACTGCCACTCAGGATGCTGTAGAGCAATATCCCATTCAGACCGGAGTCTGCATCGGTTGCCAGAATAGTGAGCAGCAGGGGAGCATTGACCGAGGCAGCTAGTTCGGAGCTCCCTTCTTCCTTGGGCACCAGCACATGTCCAGTGTCAGGATCCACAAGGGCAGTGACACTTGCCCGGCCACCTTCCAGCTCTGGCTTTATTACCACTGGGGAATTGTCGTTCACATCAAGCACAGTGACTGTCACGGAAACGTTGGCCGATAGCGGAGGCTGCCCCATATCTTCTGCTATTACAAGGAAGTCAAGGCTGGTAATCTTCTCGGCATCAAAAGCCGCATGGGCCCTGATTTCCCCAGTGCTGGCATCAATAGTGAGCCACTCTAGAACTAGAGGATCTGGGATTCTGTACACAACTTTCCCATTAAGGCCTGAGTCTGCGTCTTGGGCCCTGACCATAACTAAGACAGAAGGCGGCTCACTGTTCTCTGCAATAGAAACATGATAATGGTTTGTTTCAAAGCTGGGCATGTTGTCGTTGACATCACTGACATGAACAGTGAAATGTCTGGTTATGGCCAGCAACGGCGTCCCTCGGTCCTGGACCAGCAAGGTCAGGTGGTGCTGTGTCCAGCTCTCCCTGTCCAAGGGGGCATTTGTTAGCAACATGTAGCTGCCAGGCGAGAACCTTTTCAAGGCAAAGTGTTCTTCACCTTGCCTGATGTAACAATCCACCTGCCCATTACGGCCTGAATCGGGGTCAAATGCTGTCACTAGAGCAACAAAGCTGCCCTGGGGTTGAGCTTCTGATAGTACGGCTGCTTGTTTCGCCCAGACGACTTGGATCTCAGGCGTATTGTCATTGACATCCAGAACACGTATGAAGAGCTTGCAGTGAGCTGGAATGGAATTGGCACCCTGGTCTCTGGCTTGCACCTCCAACTCATAGGCTGAGTTCTTCTCATAATCCAGTGACTGCTGCAAAAGGACACTGCCTGTGTGCCCCTCCACAGCAAACGTTCTTAGCACCTCCTCAGAAACATGTTTGCTGAAGGAGTATTCAATCTCTCCGTTAGGTCCTTGATCAGGATCAGTGGCAGTGAGGTTGATCAGAAGAGTCCCGGCTAGAGCATCTTCCCTGATCTCCACGGACACAGAACCCTGGGCAAACATGGGGCTGTTATCATTGGAGTCGAGCACATTCACAGTCACAATAGTGGTCCCAGATCTAGGAGGCACTCCGTGATCAACTGCAGTCAAGAGCAACTCAAACGAGGAGTAGAGCTCCCGGTCCACTTCTTTAATGACCACCAGCTCTGGCTGCTGAGTTCCGTCAGAACCGGCTGTGACCTCCAAGGCAAAGTGCTCACTGGGTGACAAGAAGTAGGAACAGAAAGCATTAGATCCAGCATCTGGGTCCAGGGCTCGGCCCAAAGGGATTCGGGTCTGTAAGGATACACTTTCAGATATCTCCAGTTCCAGTGCCGCTTGAGGAAACCGAGGCCCATTATCGTTGATGTCCAAGACGTGGATCTCCACATGGATCAGGGTGAAGTATTGGGCCGCTAGAACGTTGAATGAGAGGACACACGGGTCTCTATGGTGGCAGAGCTGCTCCCTGTTCAGCCTCCCTGCGGTGCTCAGCAAACCGTCTCGAGAGTCCATCTGTATGGGAAACACTGCAGAAGACTGAAGCAGCTGAAAGGTTCCCCAACTGCCCTCTGTCCGGCCAATTTCTTCCGACAGCCTTCCCAGAACAGTCCCAGGCTGTACTTCCTCCAGAATCTGATACTGCATGGTGAATGTAGAAACTTCCTGACAATCCATCAGCAGAAAGAGAGAGCAAAATATAGGAACGCATAACGCCAAGGACATTCTTCTGAATGGTGGCATTGCAAATTTCAGCCCCTCTGTACGTGGGGTTGGTCTGAAAGTTGACTATCCTAAAGACTCCAAAAGAACACAAAGCCTTCCTTAGAGGCAAGATCCATTTCTACCTTTCTTGCTGCAGGAAAATCAGACTCTCCAGATAATGCCAGCGATTGTACAACTGCTTCTCTGGCTAGCGCTCAACCCCCCCCCCCCGAGCTGGGGGCTTGGAAAGAGCAGAGAGCGTGTATTCTGCCCCCCCTAGAAACGCAGACTTCGCCCTGCAGCTTCCTGCCAAGGCCATTTCCTAGGGAAACTCCACCTACAGGAAAGGGGAGGTAGGCCAGCTGCACAATGGCCGGCTCTAGGTGGGATTTGCAAGGAAGCTGGGGACGCAAGGGGTCTCGCCTACATCCCAGAGCAGAGGTAATGCACAAATCGAGGGCGTGGTGATGATGAGCCTATACCTAACCTAGATATGCCAAAGCAAACAACTCACATGGATCTGCTCGGATCAGATTCCAGGGCTCTGCCCCCCTTTCCCCCCAAGGTGTTCTTGTGTAGTGTGAACAGTAGGCTGACCTGCCAAAATCAACAGGATGAAGTGTTTTGTGGCACGGAGATCACTATCATCACCTGCTAAATGTGACAGCAAGGATAACCCTACTTCCACTCCCCATATGTACCCTAATTACAGCTGCCCCTACTCCAGTGTGGAGTAGTGGTTAAGAGTGGTAGACTCGTAATCTGGTGAACCGGGTTCGCGTCTCCGCTCCTCCACATGCAGCTGCTGGGTGACCTTGGGCTAGTCACACTTCTCTGAAGTCTCTCAGCCCCACTCACCTCACAGAGTGTTTGTTGTGGGGGAGGAAGGGAAAGGAGAATGTGAGCCGCTTTGAGACTCCTTCGGGTAGTGATGAAGCGGGATATCAAATCCAAACTCTTCTTCTTCTTCTCTTCTCTCTTGAACACTGTCTACCACTCTGACTGCCCCATCGGGTCTTAACCCTCCTGCACACTGTTTAAACTGAAAACGGATGTTACAAACTGCAAAATATAAACCCTTTAAAAATACACAAGATCCGTCAATATGAGAAACTACAGCTGTTCATGATTATGGAAGAGATGAGGAAAGAAGGAATTTCACATGAGGAAGCAACAGCGTTGTCCATACTTCCCGTTTTTGTTATTTGTTTAAAGAGGACTATCACACTGCGTGTCATTTTACAGAGAAAATATGGAACAAGAAAAGGAAATATGCCTGTTCCTATGCACCGGGCCGGGGGGGGGGGAGAGTGTCAACAAAAGGGAGAGACATTGTGAATCATGTAAGCAAACACAGTTACCATGTTAACATTATCCACCACGTATTATTTTGTCTGGATTAAAGAATCCAGTTCTTAATAAAGATTGTGCAGCAGAGGGAGCACTAACATCACTAAAATAAATTGCTGACTGTGGCTCTCTCTTAGAAGATCTTGCTGAAAAGATTGGCAGCAAAAAGGTTCTTGAGGTGGGTTGGGGAAACCAATAAACGCTTATTTAGCACATCTGAAGATACAAGTTCCCAGATATATTGTCTCAGGATTGCTTTATCAGGATTGCTTTGTCAGGGACTCTTAGGTTGCGGCGCTCATCTCGCGTTATTGGCCGAGAGCCGGCGTACAGCTTCCGGGTCATGTGGCCAGCATGACTAAGCGGCTTCTGGCGAACCAGAGCAGCGCACGGAAACGCCGTTTACCTTCCCGCTGGAGCGGTACCTAATTATCTACTTGCACTGTGTGCTTTCGAACTGCTAGGTTGGCAGGAGCAGGGACCGAGCAATAGGAGCTCACCCTGTCGCGGAGATTCGAACAGCCGACCTTCTGATCTGCAAGCCCTAGGCTCAGTTGTTTAACCCACAGCGCCACCTGGGTCCCTTTTCAGATGGGTAGACGGGTCTAAAAAACCCAGGACACAAATTTTCACGGTCATCTAGCAGCTCATTTACCAGAAGCAATGCATTTAGTGTTAACTCTGGGAGTGTATACTAGATTCTGACCAAACAAAGACTCTTGAGCAAAATATACATCAGGATTACTGCAATGTGCTCTATGTGGGGCATCCCTCATGCTAGATCTGGAAGCTGCAGTTGGTGCAGAATGCTGCAGCACAATTGCTGACAGGAATGTCAGCATATAGTACCTGCACTCAGAGATTTGCACTGGTTGCCAGTTTGCCAAAAGGTCAAGATTAAGGTGTTACTATTTGGACCAGATTATCTTCCCCATGTGCCAGCTCAACCACTTCGATCTGCAGAACTCGTACTGTTACAGGTGCCACATAAAACCTATTTAAAAAGGTAAAGGTAAAGGACCCCTGACAGTTAAGTCCAGTCGCGAACGACTCTGGGGTTGCGGCGCTAATCTCGCTTTACAGGCCGAGGGAGCCGACGTTTTTCCACAGACAGTTTTTCCGGGTCATGTGGCCAGCATGACTAAGCTGCTTCTGGCCGGAGCGGTACCTATTTATCTACTTGCACTTTAACGTGCTTTCAAACTGTTAGGTTGGCAGGAGCTGGGACCGAGCAACAGGAGCTCACCCCGTCATGGGGATTCAAACCGCCGACCTTCTGGTTGGCAAGCCCTAGGCTCAGTGGTTTAGGCCACAGCGCATTTGTAAAAAAAAATTGTATTATAGCGACAGCACCTACACTTTGGAATTCCCTGCCTACTGACATTAGACAGTCACCTTAACTGTACAGTGGTACCTCAGTTCTCGAACATCTTAAAAGTCAAGTGTTTCTGTTTTCAAACGCCAAAAATCCGGAAGTAACTGCTTCGGTTTTTGAACGCTTTTTGGAAGCCAAACATGCTACGCAGCTTCCATTTTGAGTTTTCCATAAGTACATTTTCCCAGAAGTGCATGCTTCGGTTTTCAAATGTTTCGGAAGTCGAATGGTCTACCAGAATGGATTACGTTTGAAAACTGAGGTACCACTGTACCTTTTTTTTTTCCCCTGACAAACCTACCCAGATAAGCAAGATGTTGATGTGTGTTTTGTCTTCAGTTTATCTTTTTTGAATGATTCTTTTTTTAAAAAACAACATTTTATTGATTGTTTCAAATAGTTTTAAAAGTTTTTACTGATTTCGTTTTCTTCTCTTGGTAAACCATTTTGAGGTTTTGACAATCAAGCGGAATATAAATTTCATGAAATAAATGAATATTTCTCTGTATATGAGGAAAGAGGGACAAGGGATCACCAACAGAGTATTGCCCTCAGGAAACTACAAAACCCAGTATATTGAGGAGGAAGTTGTGGCTGTTCGACTGATATAAACATGTAAGTTGGTCAGATAAATACGCCAAGGCAAAACAAGTTTTGAAACATCCTGTAAACTAAAGTTTGAATGCTTAACAGTAATTTGGCTTAGTTTTTGGCAACACTAAGCAATTTTTGGCAACACTAAGCAAAAATTCGAAGATAAATGGAGTAAATACAAAATATATGTTCAAAATTATAGCAAGGGTATGATAACCATGACAGCTTTCGAGTGACCTTATAAGACGTATAAGCTGGATATAAGTGGCAAGGGTGCAGAAAGATAAAAGAATGTATTAGAAAGGAGGTTAAAAGAGGAATAATAACAAGGAAGACATTCACTATTAGTACTTGACTATGCTTTTGGGTTAGACAGGAAGTCTGTGTATTCAATGTTGTATGTTTTCTTTGTGTGTGTGTGTGTGTGGTGGGTGGGTAGGGGTGAGGAAGTAAATTTGGGTTGTAGTCCTTTTTTTTGAAGGAAGGAAGAAAGAAAATAACACAAATAGACAAATTTTGTGGTAAGCAAATTGTCTTTATTCAACTGTACTTAATTTTATTTTGTAAAAATTGTGATATGACAATCTATGTAACTGTCTTTTCTTTTTGTTTAATATAAAAAGATGCAATAAAAATTAAAACAAAAAACAGTAATTTGGCCAGGGCTTTGGAAGGTGTGTGCAAGTTTATAACCACATGAATGTGCTGGGAAGGCAAAGAGACCTTCATTTTCCTTGCTGAAGCCAGCGGTGGGGGAGCCAAAGGTAAATAAATAGAGAAGAGAGGCAAATCTAAGAAGTCAGAATGGCAAAAGGCTTCAGGAAAAGAAGGCAGCAGAGCTTAAAAGTAAGAGAACATAACACAGAGAAGTGGGCAATGCTCCAAGCAGGACAGGAAATGAAGCTCAAAGTCCGTCAACAGAGAGAAGCTACAAGCAAAGAAAATTGCTGATCTAATTTCCTGCCTTCCAACCAGGAGGGAGTAGAATCCACTTGGACATCACTCACACTCAACTTAGAATCAGAGTGGATTTGATTTAAATCAAATTGATTTAAATCACGATTTAAATCACTAGTCAGTAAGGCTTGATTTAAATCACTAGTCAGTAAGACTTGATTTAAATATTCTTTTTACAGAAAGACTCATTCTTGCTGGTATAATCTTAATATTTACAACCATATGAAGGTTTCATTTTTGGAATAATAAATTTTCAGAGTCGTTTTTACAGGTATATCAAAAATTACTGATTTAGTTATACTACTAGAAATACATAGACAGATAATTATGAAATAATGGTGAGGTTTAATAAGTTAACTGTTTATATTTGGACAACTTTTCTGCTGTACTTTATTGGAAGGAGAAAAATAATCATTTCCTTGATAACCATTTAAACAATTTATTTAACTAAAACAATAACATGATAGCATATGTATCCATGTTTGTTAACTGATGTGGTTAAACATTTTTTTTAAAAAAAACTTAGACTGAGTTTTAGCACACTTGATAAACTTAAAACAAATCCTTATTTCTTGATGAATAGCCTTTGGACTACAATGTAACTTAAATAGAAGACTATATTTAGAAAGATTTTTCCTCCAAAAGCATTTTATTTTAAAAATCCAATTTAAATTAAAAAAAATCCGATTTAAATTTAAAAAATCCGATTTAAATCAAGAAAATCAGATTTATTTATTTTTTAAATCGTTGATTTTTATCCACCCTGCTTAGAATCCATTGTTTTTGCTGGATTGGATTTTACCATTTAAGACAAACACCTGGAAAAGATTTGCCAGAACCGAAGATGTAGAACTTACAAGAATATCTCTGTTTCAGCGCTGCCCCGGCTTGTGCTCCTATGCACCTCCCAGTTACTTGGATAAGGCTTCAACAAGAGAACATTTGGGTGGATTGTGCCCACCCAGTACCATCCTACTGGACCGCCTAGAGCGGTTGGGAGCTGGGGCCACTGTTATACAGTGGTTCCGCTCCTTCCTCCTGGGCCGTGTTCAGAAAGTGGTGGTGGGGGATGAGTGTTCAGACCCCTGGGCTCTCACTTGTGGGGTGCCTCAGGGTTCCATCCTCTCCCCCATGCTTTTTAACATCTATATGCAGCCGCTGGGAGAGATCATCAGGGGGTTTGGACTGGGTGTTCATCAGTATGCGGATGATACCCAGCTCCATCTGGTACGCAGGCTGAGACCCTGCGTACCAGCTCCATCTGAAGCTCCATCTGATGATACCAGCTCCATCTGGTACGCAGGCTGAGACCCTACCTGCCCGCAGACTGTCTCGCCAGAGTGGTACATGCTCTAGTTATCTCCCGCTTGGACTACTGCAATGCGCTCTACGTTGGGCTACCTTTGAATGTGACCCGGAAACTACAATTAATCCAGAATGCGGCAGCTAGACTGGTGACTGGGAGTGGCCGCTGGGACCACATAACACCGGTCCTGAGAGAACTACATTGGCTCCCAGTACGTTTCCGAGCACAATTCAAAGTGTTGGTGCTGACCTTTAAAGCCCTAAACGGCCTCGGTCCTGTATACCTGAAGGAGCGACTCCACCCCCACTGTTCAGCCCGGACACTGAGATCAAGCGCCGAGGGCCTTCTGGCGGTTCCCTCACTGCGAGAAGCAAAGCTACAGGGAACCAGGCAGAAGGCCTTCTCGGTAGTGGCGCCCACCCTGTGGAACGCCCTCCCAGCAGAGGTTAAAGGGATCAACAGCTATCCTACATACAGAAAATACCTGAAGGCAGCCCTGTTTAGGGAAGTTTTTAACTTGTGATTTTGATGTATTTTAATATTTGTTGGAAGCCGCCCAGAGTGGCTGGGGAGACCCGGCCAGATGGGCGGGGTACAAATAAATTATTATTATTATTATTATTATTATTATTATTATTATTATACCATAATACAGGGCTGCTTCTTGTTCAGCTGCTCGCTACCACCTTATGATCCAAAAGGCACACTGTGGGACTCAAGGGCAATTTAAATTATTTTATTTAGCACAGGAATCAACAAATCTCCCAAAAGGTCAAAATATAACTTGCGTCTCTAAAGAATGTGCAGAACTCTGTGCCTGCATACAGTTTATACAGGAAGCAATTTTAGAGTCTTGGCCCCTTTCTTTCCATGTGTCCAGTCAGTGCCGGAAGAGAGACCAGAGTCTTTGCCACAGCAAAGAAACTGTCACGGATTTTTGCATTCTTCTTCAAGAAAAGCAGTGTCCATAATTAAAAGGTTGATCAACCTAGGTTGCAATAAGCTCTCTCCACTTACTGCTAAAATTCTAACCACTCTACCATATAAATACAATTTGATGGAGATATCTCACCACCTTCATGGCAGTCATCAAAAACCTAGGAAGAGAATTAAATATACATACAATTAGTTTATGCCATTTACTAGATCAATTCAGTTATACAGTGGTACCTCTGGTTGTGAACTTAATTCGTTCCGGAGGTCCGTTCTTAACCTGAAACTGTTCTTAACTGTTCTTAACCTGAAGCACCACTTTAGCTAATGGGGCCTCCTGCTGCTGCTGCGGCGCCAGAGCACGATTTCTGTTCTTATCCTGAAGCAAAGTGCTTAACCTGAAGCATTATTTCTGGGTTAACTGGAGTTAGCCAGTGTGGTGCACAGACATTTCCCCTTACTTTTTAGGTGGAAAAAAGTGCGTCTTATGGAGCGAAAAATACGATAAATATGTTAGATTAGCTAAATATCATCATGTTATTCCTGAGAAGTAACTCACCGGACAGAGTCCACAAGGCGTCCGAACTAAGCCTGTAGGCTGGATGATGGGATTGACGGCTCTGTACAGTTTCATGTGTCCATCCACACTGCCGGCAGCTGCTTCTTTTGCAGCAACAACGGTCATTTCTACCTTTCCATCATAGATTAATGTGTTGAGAATGGTTTCAATATCTTCCATTGACAATTCCACCTTAAAAAAAAGGATTTGTAAAAATGAAACAACAGAAGCAGCTTTTTCAAACAAAGGAGGAGATACCTATCGATCCTTCTAGACTGCGTCTAACACTGCAAATATTTGAAATTAATGCAGCAGAAATTAGAGGTGCTAGGAAATTTAAGCAAGAAAATCAAAGTCTTATCAAACAGGAACTTAAGGCAGCATGGAAAAAACCTCATCTATTATTGTTAAAAACAATTTATCATCATCATTCTTTTATTCAACCGTCAGTCAGAAGAATACATTTGTACAGAATTAAAAGCATCTGATAGAACATTGAAAAAAGGAAACATAATCCACAATAGAATGGAACTAAACAAATAGCCCCATATCGATACAATCAATTAAAATCTTGCGACGCTTAGAAGCTAAAAAAGAGAAATTTAGCCACCAGGGAGGCTGTATTTCTAGTAATATTATTCAGTAAATATAAAACCTGTCTTTCTCTGGGTAGAAAGCTAGATTGACATAAATGTGGAGTTATAAGATTTTGCCTAAGTTCTGCATAGAGAGGACAAGACAGAAGGATATGTTCGGTAGAAACAATTTATATACCGCTTAACTATACCTTCTTGGGAGCCGAAGACGGAACGAGGGGCTGGTAGTGCAACAACAGCATCTTCTGCTGGACCTAGACCACCCACAGGCCTAATTAGGACCAGCGCAGGTCTCCATTTGACCTACAAGGGGCTCTTTTTACCAAGCCATGGCCACCTGCCCTACACCTGACATTATATGTGACATGAGGTGTGGAGCAGGCAAGGATGCGGTTCTACAGGAGCAATGAAATGATTATTTCATCCTGATTATTCCTTTCAAAAGTGGGGCTCACTGATCAGCCCAGACGGAGAAGCCCACTGGGAGTGGAGAAACAGGGATCATGGCGGTGCTTGCAAGGCCAGTGCCAACAACCAGCTGAATGCAGCACTTTGATTTCACAGACAAAGGAAAACAAGCAGTAAAAAGAAAGTTTTACTGACTGCTCCCATAATCCCCCCCACTGTGAGGCCATAAGGTTTATTTCATCACTTTCCAAGCCCACGCCTGAATATTTTTTTTTTTAATTGAGCATTGTTTTTAAAAACTTTAGCAAATAACCACAGGAGATGAAATTTTTAGGGGGGAAATGAAAACCCGATAAAGTAAGATTACGCAAATGCAGACTGTAATAACGATAAAAAAGCTTTTAATGCTCTCCTATACACCAACAAGGGACGCGGGTGGCGCTGTGGGTTAAACCACAGAGCTTAGGGCTTGCCGATCAGAAGGTCGGCGGTTCGAATCCCCGCAACGGGGTGAGCTCCCGTTGCTCAGTCCCTGCTCCTGCCAACCTAGCAGTTCGAAAGCACATCAAAGTGCAAGTAGATAAATAGGTATCACTCTGGCAGGAAGGTAAACGGCGTTTTTGTGCGCTGCTCTGGTTCGCCAGAAGCAGCTTAGTCATGCTGGCCACATGACCCGGAAGCTGTACGCCGGCTCCCTCGGCCAGTAAAGCGAGATTAGCGCCGCAACCCCAGAGTCGGTCACGACTGGACCTAATGGTCAGGGGTCCCTTTACCTTTACCTTTATACACCAACAAAGAAGTAAGTATTTCCCTGGGGAGGATATTTCTAAACTATAGGTTCATCAGAGAAATATGTAGCTGAAGCTGAGTTGAAACTAAAAAATAATAATCCAATTATCCATAGCTACACTGCGGCCATTGTTTCCCAAAACAATGCAGTATTGATCGTTGTGCAGAAAATGCAAGGAAGGAAATAGAACGACTGCTTCACCTTACTGACGCCTAACTCACTGATGTATTTCCACACCTCGTGAGAGGATGCAAACGAGCTGTTTCTCTGGATCATGGGGTTCTGCTTGCTTTCTCGAGCTGCTTCGGCCTACAAAATACAGAGAGAAGCATGGTGTGTGGCGGAGCCATTCTGCATCAGTAAAGGAGGATACATTCCTAGTTTAACAAAATTTTAGGGATATTATTGGACATGGCACCCAGAAAGGCACATGGGGTTCAGTGGCAAAGCACATGCATCAGGTTCCGGATCCCACCCCTTCCCCAAAAAGATCACTAGCATAGGGGTGGTTCTCTTCCAGTATTTAATCTCACATTCTGGGACATAGTGAGGTTAATTATGTGGGAAATATAGCAATGCATTCCTGTGAACCATATGGCATGTCTTTAGCCAGTCCAATAGTCAAACCACTAGGCAACACTGCCTGCCAAGACTGCACTGTTAGGACCACAGTGCTCCTGTCCACAATGGAGGGGAAGTGTAGTGTAGTGGTTTGACTACGGGGCTAGTTGCATTCCCTTCAGAAGGGGAGAAAGCGGGCAGGCAATCTGTGGGCACATGGAATGTGATAGGAACCACAACTTGCATCACAATTGTGCATCATTGCTGATCGCGGGGCATGCATGTTAAGGCATTGTTTTAGGTTTATTAATCTATTAATTTAGGAAGATTTATATGCAGCTTAATCAAAGAGGTCTCTAAGCACTGTACATAACAAAAATGTAAAAACACACACACACACAAACCACAAAAATAATAAAACAAATATACACAAAATAATTATACACATATAATAAAAATAAGTAAAATTCAGAACAAATGTAACTAAATTTAAAAAAAACAAAATAAAAAAATTGAAAAAATTCCTTCTAGTAGCACCTTAGAGACCAACTAACAAACTTAGTTGGTCTCTAAGGTGCTACTGGAAGGAATTTTTTTTTTTTTTTATTTTGTTTTGACTACGGCAGACCAACACGGCTACCTACCTGTAACCTTAATTAATTAACCAAAACCAGCCAGCTTTGTGGTGCTTGAACCAACATGAGACACCCTTAAACCGCCAGGTTTTTTAAAAATCACTGAGTTTACTTTGTCCCTTGCAACCATATGGAAGGCATTTAGTGTCTGAGATATTTGCAGAGCCTCATCCTATATTCTGTTTCTGGGTAACACTCAAACTAACAATATCAGGGCTCATCACTAACAGCACTCCCAAAAACGCGACCAGCACTGGTGACAAATAATATAACAATATATTTCTTCCACAGTATTTGGGATTGCCTTTTTAGGAATAAGGAAAACTGGAGACAGTTAAAGGACTTTATTCTGCAGAACGTTCCTCAGCAGCTGCTCCCTCCTGCTTCACAGCTGGCCAGCCGAGATTTGCTATCAGTGAAAACTGCAAAGCAAAGATCTCTTTGGCACATTATTGGGGTTGCAGTCTGACATGGCACAAAGAATCCTGCACAAAACAAGGACACAGATAGTTCACTCACCTTGGTCTGTAAGAACTTAAAACACTGTTGGTTAAGCACCTCTACAAATTCAGATTCAAAGTCTTGGTCGCTATACCAAGCTCCTCCTGTCACAGAGCGATCTGGTTGAAGGTTGTATAACATATACACTTTCTTCTTGGAAGCCTAGGGAATTAATGGTACAGGTTTTGTTCACATGTTCTCTTTCATTAAGAGAGAAAAATTAAGCCTGGGTTGCCGAGTTGGTTAGAGCATGGTACCGAGAATGGCAGTGCTGCATATTCCTGCACTGCAGGGGGTTCAGGGGTTGGACTTAGGGTCCTTTCCAACTCTACAATTCTATGATTTCTATGAAAATGTGTGTATTCTGGAAAATGCCATAAGCAGTTGTGTGAGTGCATCTCTCTGACTCTGCCAAAGTGAATTGCTTAAGCACAATTGTATATTCACCTCTACCTGCCCTACATTGTGTGTGCTCATTTTGTTTTTGATTTTAAAAATACTTTTCATTGGTTTTTACAAAAACAAATTCAAAATAATAAAGAAAAAAAACTTTTACCATATCCATATATGAGATTATATAATAATAATAATAATTTATTATTTGTACCCCGCCCATCTGGCTGGGTCTCCCCAGCCACTCTGGGCGGCTTCCAGCAAATATTAAAAAAACAATACATTTTAAAAAACAATACATTCTCTGAATCTCGCAACCTACCCCCAGTCCCCTGCGTGGGTCCTTAAAATATTTTTTCTAAAACTACATATAATAATAATAATAATTTTATTATTTATACCCCACCCATCTGGCTGGGTTTCCCCATATCATTACGTTCTCCGCAGTTTTCATTTCTCTAAATTAGCCATATTTTTCGTTTCTTTACAGGTTATTTGTACAGTCCAGCTAATGTTTTTATTTGTTTACAATGGTCTCCTAAGTAAATTATAAATTTTGCCCATTCTTTTTTTAAAGTCGGTATCTTCTCGATTCCTGAGTCTCATGAGACACTGGCACGGCCTTGGTGTGGGGCTATCGGTGGCTCTGGCAGTGTCTGTGACAGAAGTTTGGGTGGCGGCAGCACTGCTCATTTCTTTAAGAGAAGAAGTAGAAGAGTTTGGATTTGATATCCCGCTTTATCACTACCCGAAGGAGTCTCAAAGCGGCTAACAATCTCCTTTCCCTTCCTCCCCCACAACAAACACTCTGTGAAGTGAGTGGGGCTGAGAGAATTCAGAGAAGTGTGACTAGCCCAAGGTCACCCAGCAGCTGCATGTGGAGGAGCGGGGATGCGAACCCGGTTCACCAGATTATGAGTCCACTGCTCTTAACCACTACACCACACTGGTGTAAGAAGAGCCTGCTGGATCAGGCCAGTGGGCCATCTAGGCCAGCATTCTGTTCTCACAGGGGCCAACCAGAGGCCTGTGGGAAACCAGCAAGCAGGACCTGTGTGCACAGTATCATAGAACTTTTAGAGTTGGAAGGTACCCCCAAGGGTCATCTAGTCCAACCCCCTGCAATGCAGGAATCTCAACTAAAGCATCCAGGACAGATGGCCCATCCAACCACAATCACCACCTCCAGGAACCAGGAATGGCTGCAGCTCCCAGTCATAGAATCATAGAATCATAGAGTTGGAAGAGACCACAAGGGCCATCCAGTCCAACCGTCTGCCAAGCAGGAAACACCATCAAAGCATTCCTGACAGGTGGCTGTCAAGCCTCTGCTTAAAGACCTCCAAAGAAGGAGACTCCACCACACTCCTTGGCAGCAAATTCCACTGTCGAACAGCTCTTACTGTCAGGAAGTTCTTTCTAATGTTTAGGTGGAATCCTCTTTCTTGTAGTTTGAATCCATTGCTCCGTGTCCTCTTCTCAGGAGCAGCAGAAAACAACCTTTCTCCCTCCTCTATATGACATCCTTTTATATATTTGAACATGGCTATCATATCACCCCTTAACCTTCTCTTCTCCAGGCTAAACATACCCAGCTCCCTAAGCCATTCCTCATAAGGCATCGTTTCCATGCCTTTGACCATTTTGGTTGCCCTCCTCTGGACACGTTCCAGCTTGTCAGTATCCTTCTTCAAGGGCGCTCATTAGAGACAAACCCATTATTTCTACCATTTAACAGGTGAAACCACAATTAGACAACAACTCTTAAGAGCTATTTCTTCTGTTACATGATAGAAATGCTGTACCCCCACACAACGGCCAGGCATTACAGACTGTTTAGCTAGTTCAAAATTATGAGCTACTCACCGCTACAGACTTCACAGCTTTAATGAGTTTCTTGCTTTCCAAGTTCTTCAGGATCTTGTTGATCTCAGTTAATGGAAGATTACTTTTGTATCTAATATCCCTGCTCCAAATACCTGTTTTGGTTGTTGACAAAAAGGAAAATTAATTCATCTTGAGCATGAATCATATTTTTACGTATTACATGTATCCAGGTTCTCATAATACAATCCCCACATCATTTTCCTGTATAGAATACCATTTCTCCAAGTAAAATAAAACCTTTCCAACTCCACGGCATTCAGGAATTAAAAAGCTACAGTGAAGAAGACCATAAAGTGGAAAACACAAAGCGACAAACACACTACCTTTGTTTCCTGCATCCTCTATAATCTGATACACCAGCTTCTCCTGATTGTCAGATCCCTTCATTTTACTGCAGAAAGACAAAACAAGAAGTGAATAGTGTTTAGTTTTTGAAAACCTCAGTGGATTTGATCGATGTGAAATTAAACACTAAACAACTTTGAGGTTCCCCCCCCCCAGACAATCAAGCGGCATATACATTTTATGAAATAAAGAAATACTATACATATTTTGAGATGTCAAAAAGAAACTTGAATTTGGCCACAGATGAGAGAGCTTTCTACTAGTTATTTAGAAATGTTCCTTCACCTACAAGCTACAGTATCATGGTAATTACAATTATGTCCATCAATTTCTCAGTGACAGAAGCAGAAAAAGTGTTGATGCTTTGACAGCACAGCTTACCCAGCATTCTGAGATTCCTTGATCCTGTAGAGGAGGCCAGTGCTGCTCCTCAACAGATCCAGCTGTCCCTAAGAGAATACACATTATTGTAATATTTCTAAAATAATGGTTTAACATTAGGACGCAATATAAAAGACACTCAGTAAGAGTGTCTTATTGCAAAGGAATTTCAGAAATAGACTGGAAAGAGAAGTTGCTGAATTGCAACTCAATACCAAACTTAAAACCATGAAGAGACCTGATCTGAATAAAGACATTGGATTCTTATCTCATTATACATGACAAAGCTATTTTTAACCTTCTCACCCCTTGCTTTTTCTTGTAAGACTAATTGCAGTCATAGGTTTACCACAGCTATCAGCCTATCACCCATTCCCACCACCCCTCTGAGTAATACCCCTCCCACCCTCTCACTATATATAAGGGTCTGGTGACTTCTGTTTCAGTGTATCTGAAGAAGTGTGCATGCACACGAAAGTTCATACCAAGAACAAACTTAGTTGGTCTCTAAGGTGCTACTGGAAGGAATTTTTTTATTTTGTTTTGACTATGGCAGACCAACACGGCTACCTACCTGTAACTGGAACTCAGTAAGAAACTTAGACTGTATTAATTTAATACTGCATATTCCCTTATATAATTAATATTCATTCTTAGTGGATCAGAAAAAAATATTTTCCCATTAAAATGTTATACATTTCATTTTCGTGACTCTGAAGGACACCTAAATGGATTACATTTTTAGGCATACTCTACAAATTGTAATGTGTGCACACGTTTATGGACATGTGTGGCAAACAGAGATATTTGTCAGGGAAATTTGCCTGCAGATCTCTGTTGAGCATATGTTCTATAGTAAACCTTGATTTGTTGTTGTACAATATGTGAAATGGTTCTAAGCAGTAAAGCTAGACAAATGGATGAAGATTATGAGATGAGCTAGATTAGCGGCCTTCAAGAGAAGGCTTAAATATGCACATTCTCTAATAAGTATGTAAAGTCTCCCAGAAGCATGCTCCCCACCTTACATGCAATTCTTCTTGATGAGCAGATTATGTGCACATTCTCCACGAGTTTTCATGAATATGCACAATAGCTGGTTGTTACGCACGTTAACCGCTTAACGCGCATTATCCCGATATATAATCCAGTTTAAATACTGTCAAAGAACTAGGGGCACTCTGTTGTCTTTTGAGACAACCAAAAACAGAACTAGGGAAGGTCTTACCATTGAGAGCAGCCTGTTAATGGCCACTGCCCGTTGCTGAGCCTCCATGTGAGGCATGTCATTCTGAATCACCTGGTCTGTGATGCCCTGGGGAAACTGATGGCACAGCTCAATGATCCTGGCAAAAGTAGAAATAGCAAGTAAAGTAGAACAAATCCACAACTAACATAACATAAAGCATCTATATCTACTCTTTTCTTAAGTCCCAAATAACTAATAAGAAAAATATAAATTGCAATTAAAAAAAACAAGAACTATCACTGAGAAAACAGCAGCAGAAAAAAGATGTAAAAACAAACACCTATAGCAAGAAGAAAAATAATCAAGAACTAACATGCAAGCCATTTACTCTACACCAGGGATCCCCTGGGTGCAGGCGTCGGTTTTGACTCGGGCTCGGCTTTTACCTGCTCTCTATTTCCAGAGGCTCCGGGGCCTTCGCCTCCGCCATCGCGGAAGCCTCCGTCGCGAAGCGAGACCAGGGGAGTCGCGTGGGGGGCGTTGACGTCAACAGAAGGCGCCCGTCGGGGAGGCGGCGCTGGCGTGAAAGAGTGGCCGCGGTTGCCGTGGAGACGGGGTCGGTGACGTCAACAGAAGGCGGCCGTCGGGGAGGCGGGGTGGCGTGAAAGAGTAGCTGCGGTTGCCGTGGAGACGCGGTCGGTGACGTCAACAGAAGGCGCCCGTCGGGGAGGCGGGGCTGGCGTGAAAGAGAGGCTGCGGTTGCCGTGGCGACGGACTAGCCTTGGGCCCGGAGCGAGGCCGCCGGTGAGTGTCGCCTGACGGGCGGCTTGGGCTGCCTCGTTCGCCGGGGGGGGAGGGCGGTGGCTCCGGGGCTCTTCCGTTGCACCTGGTGGTTCTCCCCGGTGACGAGGACCGTAATAGATACAGGACGAAGGGTGATGCTTGGTTTTCTATCCCTCAGTTTCCTCCAGGGAAGCTGCTCAGAACATAACAAAGCAATGATGAAATTGGTTTGTGTTAAAAAAAAAAAAAAAAAAGCTTACTGAAAACAGGATAATCACGATCAAATTCTGAGGCTCAGACAGCATAAAATGGTTCCAGCGATATTTTTGAAGACTGAAACTAAAAGGGGCCAAGTGAGCCCCCTGAATGAGAGATTCCTAGAGCAGGTGTGGAGAACTTCTGGCCCTCCAGACGTTACTGAACTACAACTCCCACCAGCCCTGGCCATTGAGCATGCTTGCTGGGGGTGATGGGAATTGTAGTTCATTAGAATCTGGAGGGCCGAAAGGTTCCTTAGCACCTGCTGCAGAGCCTAGAGATCCAGATGACCTATCTCATTGACTCAGCAAGGGCGCCTCAGACAGTGCCACTGAGCTTCCCTGGAAGATATTGATGAATGAATTTATTCTTACGGTCACAGACCAGCTTATTAAATCAATAATAGAAAAACAATACATTGAAATTTACATAACAGCAGTAGTACACATATGTATACGTAGACAGCAACGTTTAAAATATATGAATTAAAATTGTGGCACTAAAATATGGCCTGAAAATTGCCATTTGGGGCCTATTCATATCAGTAACACCGCTTGTTCTCTGAGCTTTATGGCTGCTGCACAGTATTTGACTACTTTCAGCGTAATCTCAGGGTCCGTGTCTTCTACAAGGCGTTTGAGACATAGGAATTCATTTGAAGAATTTTCTATAATCGGAGAGATGAAAACCCGACGTATGTCGTTGTAAAAACATGGGAGACAGATTCTACGTCCGGCAGGCCACAGGGGCAGACTCGTTTCGCATATGATTTTCCTGCAAATCTTCCCTGCAATAGGGCAGATGGAAATACATTAAATCTAGCAAGAGTAAATGCCCATCTATATTTGGGTATTTGTAATTTTGTCAAATACTTTGCTGGAGAGAATCCTCTCCCATTGTCCTTTATAGCTGGATCCTGGAAGATATTGGCATGCAAACAGCCTTTCAAGGATCCCAAGAGGAGAAGTTTACAGCAATCCTTCTGCAATTCGTAGCATGCACAATTGAGATCATAACCATTTCTATTTAGAATTACTGCAAATCCCACTGGCTACAGTGGGCTTGCTGTCGGGTAAGTATGAATAGTATTGCAGCCTCAGTCTTGGAGTGGATGTACATATGTATTACTTACTGTAGTGTTGTGTTCAAAATAATAATATTTTGCTTTGTTCCAATAGACCTTGAGGAAAAAATGACTGCTGGATCCATCTTAGTGCCTCAAATTATACCACTACGATTCTCAACACCAGGCAAAGCTAAACATGAAATAGATACAAATACACTTATAGAGATCAAATCAGGTATTTGTAACAGCTCAGAATGCATGCTACATGCTTCATTTTATATGTGCAACACACACACTGCTGGTGGGGAACCTCAGGCCCAGAGATGAAACGCAGCCCTCCAAGCCTCTCTAAATGGACCTTAGGGTGCTAACCAACGCCACACTTCTTCCTAGATCACTCCAACTTCATTCCAACTGTGCCCCAAACCCTTCTGGGTGAGAGGGTTGCATGTTCTTGAACTGTGATAATGCCTCTTGTTTGTCCTGGATGGAGAGACGTGTGCATAGGAGTGTGAATGAATGAATGAATGAATGAATGTAGCCTACTGTACAAAGGTAAGAATCTGTTGGCTCTTGTCCAACCCACTACAGGAATTTATCTGGGACAGCATAAAAACAGTGGTCAGAGGTACTGTTTTGGGGGGACAAGGCGCAGGCAGGTTTGGGGGACTCACTGGTACTGAATGGGGAAACTGTGCCCCTGAAGGACCAGGTGCGCAGCCTGGGAGTCATTTTGGACTCACAGCTGTCCATGGAGGTGCAGGTCAATTCTGTGTCTAGGGCAGCTGTCTACCACCTCCATTTGGTACGCATGCTGAGACCCTATCTGCCCACGGACTGTCTCGCCAGAGTGGTGCATGCTCTGGTTATCTCCCGCTTGGACTACTGCAACATGCTCTATGTGGGGCTACCTTTGAAGGGACCCGGAAATTGCAATTAATCCAGAATGCGGCAGCTAGACTGGTGACTGGGAGTGGACCATATAACACCAGTTATGAAAGACCTACATTGGCTCCCAGTACGTTTCCGAGCACAATTCAAAGTGTTGGTGCTGACCTTTAAAGCCCTAATATTTGGGAAAGTTTGCTTCCAAGCTGTACAAAATAGATATAGGCCTACTGTATAGATTGCAGCTGAATACTGTGTGCATTTTTATGTACAGAGAAAAATGTATTCATGGTCTTTAAGGGGGAGATAGACATCTGCTCGCAGGAAGTCTATTCTTGTGATTTAAATTTGTGGGTTGTTTTTTTTTTTAAGGACTATTTTCATATAGAAATTATTGTTTGTCGGGAGAAGGGATAACATCTTTTTTCATCTTTCAGATACCCCTGATGTCACCATATATTATACTATTGATGGAAGTAAACCACAACTCTTTAGGAAACTTAATTACAGAGATCATAATACTTTTAAGTATAATGGACCAATCACATTACCAGATGGGAAAATAACAATTAAGGCACTGGCAGTTACAAAGTAAGTATTATCATCATGTAATCCATCTTTTAAACAAAGGCAGATTTAGACTGTGTGTGTGTGTGTGTTGATGGCAATTAATTTTTTTGGTATCCTATTTGATATATAACAAATATAGGTGAAATACTACTCTGCATTATAATTTAAAGCTGAACTAGATATGACTTTAATTGCATTAACACCATTGAAGTATACATTTATTTAATTATGTAAATAGCAACCAAGCCTGAGCAGTTTGGGGGTAAAGGAAGTTTAACTTTTCTTTTCCACTGTCTCAACACAAATCCTGTCTCAAAAGCTGGTATGTACATTTTAAAGCAGTTCTTTGCTGACACTGTAACCCTGCCTGCCCTTTTAGAATTTTTGTGGCCCAAACACTCCCTTGCTTGAAGTCTGGATAGGCAAATACCAAGTATCATTCCTCCCCGATACACAATTGTGTTTTCTCTTTGGTTAAAAAGAGCCCAAGACAAGATCCCTCCAACTCACACCTCTTCCCTATCTAGACAAACACATTATTTCCCCAAGCACAAATCTCTGAAGGTTTCCTGCCTCATGCTGCTCCAGGTCTCCACTCCATTAGTTGGTTCTCCTGCCTTCTATTTTATCCTCACAACAGCCCTGTAGTTAGGCTGAGCGATAGTGACTGGCCCAAAGTCTCCCCAGACCTAGTCCAACACTGTGATGCTGAAGGTTTACCTGTCATTGTAGGTCACTCTAATCAGTCCAACTTCCATCAATGTGAGAATGTATACCTCCATGTGGAAATTTCTAGTGTTGTTTCTGTTTGGTTGGATGTTATTTTGTGTTATTGTTTATTTTATTGATTGGTTTTGGTTTAGTTTAACTTTGATTAGTTGAGGAGTCTCTTTGAGGACTTAAAGGCAAGATATATATATATATAAATTAAGTAATAAAGTTGAAACGCATTTAATCCTTATTTACCTATTATTTTTCTACTGTGTTAGAACACAGACAACATGTGAACACAGCCAAATTCTTATACATTTACCAGAGGCAGCAAAAAGAAGAGAATCCCTTATATGTGACACAAATTATGCAGGTCTGGTCTAGAGTTTCTTGATTCTTACAGAGACGGCAGAGAGAGTACCGTTGTAACAAAAGTATTTATAGTGGAATATGTAACTCCCAACATACATGTACCTGATGAAGATGATCATGAGAATTTCCTGGAAGATCTCGTCAGTCAGGCAAGTTATAAAAATGTTAATTCTACTGAAAAGTGTTATGAATAATTAATGCTGTTAAATATGAAGGTCTTGCAGCATAATATTTTTTAAAACTCCACTTCTTGTTGCTGGAGAGATCCATGAGGGGAGTTTCAGACAACATTGAGGTACTGGAAAGAAAAAGTAGAATTCAATGTCACACTAACACAGTTGTTCCATCAGCATGGCCATTTTTGTTTGCCAGATGGAACAATCTTCCCTCTCCTTCTCTCAAGTGCTGTTCTGGGGGTTCTCCTGACCCCCCAGAGTGGATTTGTGGGAGAAGAGAGAGAGAGAGCTCCCACAGTGGAGTTCTTCCACTGGCTTCCACTAGTGCACTGGGTTAGTTGGATCTAACTCAAAGTAACTCAGGATTGTACAGGGGAAGCATCTATTCAAGTAAGTCAGCAGAACCCTCATGGAGCAAGTTCACGGTCAAATTAGGCTTCTTCCATTCCTGCTGCAACTAAGGGAACAACAGTGGCTTCATAATCCATGTTCTTCCTGTCTGCCTGGGGTGTTACAAAAGGGGGAGAGATATTGAGCATCTGCAGAAGTTATGCCCTCCACCCCCAACCCCTACTCATGCATGCCTGGTGGTCTCCATTTATATTGGAGGGGTCACAAGTTATGCAAGCCTGTTATAATGTACAAAGGAAGATAGGTAAAAGGTAAGGGACCCCCAGAGGATTAATTCCAGTCAAAAGTGACTATGGGGTGTGGCGCTCATCTTGCTTCAGGCCAAGGGAGCCAGCGTTTGTCCACAGACAGCTTTCTGACGAGTACCAGAGCGCACGGAAATGCCATCTACCTTCCCGTTGCAGCAGTACCTATTTATCTACTTGCACTGGTGTGCTTTCGAACTGTTAGGTTGGCAAAAGTTGGGACAGAGAAACAGGAGCTCACCCCGTCACGGGGATTCGAACCGCCGACCTTCCGATCGGCAAACCCAAGAGCCTCAGTGGTTTAGTCCACAGCGCCACCCATGTCACCCTACAAAGGAATATAGAAAGCTGCCTTACATCAAATAAGAATCATTGGTTCATTTAGCTTAGTATTGTCAGCACCAACGGGCTCATATGGCCATGGGTATCATAGAATCATAGAATTGTAGAGATGGGACCCCAAGGATCATGTAGTTTAATCTCCTGCAATGAAGGAATCAACTAATGGTTGAAGATGAGGTGGAAAGGGGGAAGAAGGATTTGTAGTAGGACTTAGAAAAATAGATAGAACAAGAGAGAATTATTGCCCCTTTTTGGACACCAGAGAAGTGGGCAAGGAGCCAAGGTAGATAATCAGCCAAGAGCTCATATGCTTCAGGAATAGCAGGGGGCAGGAGATACATAGAGAAAAGGAGAAACAAATCTCCAAAGAGAATTTCTGGATGAAAGAGACCTGGAGGCTCCAAAGGGAAAAGAAAAGAAAAAAGAAAGAAATATTCTGGCATGCTGAATGTAAACTATACATTTGTTTATCTCCTCTGGTTTATCTCAATCCCTAATCAAATTATGACTCTGAAATAAAAAATGGATGGAATCCTGAAATGTCTCTGGATTGTAGATTGTACCTGGATAATACAAAGATTAAGTGGAACATTTCATTGCATACATGAGATGTTGTAGCAATTTATGCCAACAGATGCAGGGATTGTGTTATTTATAGATAGCAGAATGTGTAGGGTGTCCACAGATGCACTTGCTGCCTTGCCCCATTCCTAATTCCTTCCTTCATTCCAAACACAAGGCCTGTTACAAAAGCATGCTGATAAGAGTCCTTTCAGAATGGCTAGAGCATGTGCAACAGACCAAAATATGTATATGGGATTATAGATCAGAATCTTTGTTCTTAGGAGATGGAAGATGAATTGTCTCAAGTGAAACTAAGAAAGAAAGAAGCAAGTGGTGAAAGCAGGCTCCATTTGCATGATGTCGCACTGGAATTACAAGGTACTGTGTGTTAAATCCAGAATTGAGAGAACTCCAAAAAGGTCACTGGTTCAAAGAATTTGAACTGGTAGGACATGAGCTTTATGGATAACTTCCTGAACCCATTTTTTTATGTACTCAAAGTTACTCCCTTGGATATTGCCACTTTAATTTTGTGTTAAAATTACCAGTGAAATTGGCAGTGCTGTAAATTTGACTTTGTGCAACTTTATCACTCTAGTTTTTAGTAAGCTTTAGGCTACCAGTTTACCATATACAACTGATTAGCATACTTACCCAAAGCATACAACTGCCTCCTTGGTGTTTTGTATTGCAGGCAAACGTGGTCCATATGGAATAACACTAGTGGACCAGTTCATTATTATATGCCTGGTACACTTTTTGAAGCATTGAACAGACTATCAAGATAATACTATAAATAGGGATTAAAACAACAATAGTCTAAACTACAGGGCAGCATCTATACGTTATTATTTCCATGTATGTATTTTGGTATATGTGAATTTGTCATTGATTTAACTCTTTTCTTGAACTTAATTTATTTCATTCCAGAACATGCTTTAGATACGTTTTACACAGTTAGTCAAGGTTAACATTCTTTTGAAGTGTGATATTGAAAAGTAATAAAATGAAATGTGTGCGTAATTTTAGGCTTGTCAAAAGAAAAACAGTTTGTGCCCTCACAAATCATTGGAACACAACTGTTGAAAAATTACTTGAATACCTCAAGTGATGGAGAAAAGACTAATTCTGCCACATGGATGCCTCGATCTCAGGTAATGAAAGTGGTTAGCTGGGTCAAATGCATGTTAAGTATTTGCACTGGCTTGTATAAAGAAGTAGATCTCGACTTCTAGATTTGCAGATCTCGACTTTTTCTTAGTGGACACACAGATTTGCCCCAACCAGGGCTCCAGTGTTTCCATTGCCACCAGTGTCAGTTCTTGCCACCAGTGTCACCAGGAATTAATTTCCTAGTATTTTCATAGACAGATGTGCTGAAACAGTAAAGTCTTGAGTGTGGTTGGCTGCTGTTGCCTTTTTTGTCCTGTTGCTATGCATGTGAAATTTCTTTTTTTACTTTTAACCTGTGATTCATTCCACAGATTTTGACTGTTCTCCCCTTTCAAAGTTTTAGGATTTATGTCCTGGGTTGGCAAGAAGTTGGGTACAAATGTGTCTGTTATTTTCCTACAGATGGACTTGTGCAACAAATGCCAGACTATGGTGCCAAGGAACTCACCAACATGTATCGTATGTGAAGCTCTGATGACTCCACGGCTGCAAGAACAAGGCAGCATCCGCCAAAAGGTAGCTCAGAACTGATGTAAAAATCAAAGATTTCTGTATAGAAACAGTTGCTTTGGGGGGGCGGCGGTCCTGCTGTAGCAGTGAAATCATAATACCTGATATATTCCTACATTGCTTGACACTTACATTTACTGAAATGTGCTTGTTCTATAATCCAAAGGGCAAAGTAGTCTACTGTGTGTGTGGAGCAGGAAATCCAATTTGCATTACGCAGTGTGTGGTCTGTGGGATCCAATTTCCAGAAGCGCAAATGGTAAGGAAATTTCCGCACAAAATAATCACACACAAGCAATCTGAGAGGCCCGGGACCACTTGACAAGTTTCTCAGTCATCTGGTTCAAATGAGAGGCCATTAAATATTTTACAGATTACTTCCTGTATAATTTGCATAATAGAATGAAAGCCTTAGTATCAAAACCAGGTCTGCTTCATAAATAAGACTGCTAGTACGCAGAACTGCATTTCATTTGGGTGCCTACAATTCACTTTCTAGTGGATTGTATCCCTTATCAGTAGCTCAAGGAAAGTCATGCAGACAACTGCACAATCCTACACATATCTAAGTTCCACTGGGTTCAGTGGGGCTTTCTGCCTGAAATGGCTGCGGCTGACCAGCAAAATCCAAACAAGTAAGAAAGTGGGCAAACTGTGGCTGTTCAGATATCTGAATCAGCCACTTGTGTAGCAAGGTTTGGATATACTTTTTTGGATTCGGGTAACTAAGTTTTCGGAGAACGGGTGTTCTGATAGTGGGACCGGCATGTAATAAAGACTGGAGAGGAATTTACTATGTGCCTTAGGCTGAAAATGAAAATGAATCTGCTTTAAAATAAGCCAGTATATTGCACTTTGTTATAGCCTATGACTAAAATAAAGAACCTGCCAACCTAGCAGTTTGAAAGCACGTCAAAGTGCAAGTAGATAAATAGGTACTGCTGCAGTGGGAAGGTAAACGGCGTTTCCGTGTGCTGCTCTGGTTCGCCAGAAGCAACTTTGTCATGCTGGCCACATGACCTGGAAGCTGTATGCCGGCTCCCTCGGCCAATAATGCGAGATGAGCACCGCAACCCCAGAGTCAGACACAACTGGACCTAATGGTCAGGGGTCCCTTTACCTAAAATAAATAACAGTGAACAAATATAAGCCATTTATGATGCACATCTATCTAGACTATGATACTGATGAGACAGTATCTGCAGGAGGCACTTCTGTGTTTTGAACCCTCTAAAAGGTGAGTGCAAATGCATTTTCAGACCACTGGATCAGATAGAGAATGTCAGAGTTTCTTCAGAAAATATTTTAATTTTATTTAGGGAAAATATATTGGTGGGATTTTATGTGTATATCTGATAACGTGTGTCAGCCTTTTTACTTACAGTACAACCTATCTTTAACAGAGCAACAGTTTGCAGACCAGGCAGCAATCAGTCATTTCATTGCCACCATCAATACCTAATTTACTAGAGAAAAAAGAGCAAGGAACTCAAACCATTGGCTTGTTCTACCCATCCATCAAATTTCTAGAGAAGAAAGAAAGTGAGCTCCTTTCTCAAAAGGAAAAATTGAATGAGACAAATCATCACAAACCTCTGCTCACAGCCATCAGTCCTGGAAGAGGTAAAAAGATGCTATTCAGAATGAATCCTTCATAAAACAGCTCTTGGGTTTCTCCATTTTCTGCCTTCTGTCAACCTCTTCACTCCTAGACTCCTTTGCAGATGAAGAACTTGAGTCATCGTGCTTACAGCAACTTTTGGCTACCTTTTTGTAGTAGGTTCAGTTTCTTTATGCAGGTTCTTAGATTTTGATGCTGGTATGTTCTACTGTATTTTTGATATGTCATTGATTTTGATTGGGGGATTTTAATTATCGCATGCTGCCCAATTAACCATACCCTCTGGGGGATTCACAATTTATTAATTTTTAAAGGTGTTTTGTTACCCACCTTGGAGAAAATATCTTTAATGAAGGGAAAATAAATGTTTAAACATAAAATAAATAACAAATGCCAAGGTTTTCAATCTGGCTGCTTAGGGAAAGTAGGGAGGGAGGGGAGATTTGGCCCAATAAGTTCCTGGAAAATGGAGACAGGATCCCCCTCTCTGTTGTTTGTGCTCATCAGGGCTATTATATGCAGTCCCACTTTCAATACTGTTTGTGCCTGCAAAGGTTTCAGGACAGTCAGGCTTCGTTTCCAATCAGTGCATGTCCCGCAGCCTTCCTGCTGAAATCCTTTTGTTCCTTTGTCTCATTTTTGTTGCCCATCCACCCAAGCAATAGTGTAATAACATTGGGGAAGCAACGCAGAACAACTAATAAAATGAATTTTGTGGATGGTCCAATATGGATCCACCACTAATGTACTACTGTTGTGTTTATGACAAATTTTAGAAATCACCTGCAAGAGCCACCAGTCTACAAGGACCCTCTTTCTTGAGCTACTCTGTAACACCAATGAGCTTGATATGTTCAGTCTAATTTCCTTCATTCAGGTTACTGGAGGAAGCAACTAGATCATGTTTGTGCACACCTCAGAAGCTACACACAAAACAATCTGGAGTTCAGGACTTTGATTGGAGAACCTCAAATGGGGAAGGTAAGAGGAAGAAGGGACCTTTTATGGCTCTAATCGTTCTCCTGTGATGCTGATGCATAAAGGGAATTAGGGTAGTGATTTAAGGCAAAAGGTGAGATAACTCTTGGATTTTTTGAAAAAAATAGAGGCTTGCTGAGAAGAAGGGAGACAGTCCTTTTTCCAATCAACTGGTGAGAGAAGTTGGTATCTGGATTTGTTTTATATCACTTTCTCAGTGAGAATGAGGAGGTCGATGGTAGGGTGGATATCCTTTTCTCTGGTAATATTTTCTATTGCTTTTCATAGATTTATAAATTCTGTGAGTCTTCAGATTTATAAATTAGCTGGCCAATTTTAAGTCTCTTGCTTACTCAAGCAGTCTGCATTATGTAGTATTCTTTTCATCAGACTGAAGAGAGGCCAAAGCTCTGAAGGTGCAAAAGATGCTTGAAGAGAGAGAGACCGTTTACTAATGTTTCTACACTAATGCTAGAAGCCTCCAAGCCTAGATGGGACATAATGGAAACCTGATGGAATGGGAAGAACAAGTGGGGCACAATTTTGTCTCTGGGTATCAACTTGATGGGAAGGATGTATTGGAGGTGGTGTCTCTGTGTGTGCCAAAGAGAGCATTGAGTCCAGCAAGCTAGAAATCCCCAAAGAGGCAGACTCATCCACAGAATCATTGTGGGTGATAATACTGGACCCCAAGAGTATGTTACTATTGGGAGCATGCTGTCATCTCCCTGATCAAAATGATCAGGGAGACCTTGAGATGGAGAAGGTTAATAATCAAGCCAGTTGTCAGAGTTAATGACAAAAGGGTTGATGATAAAGGGGGCTCAGTGGTCCACTTGACTGGGATCATGCCTGTTTTGGATGGGATCACATTCTCCATTCTCCTGTGAGGGTTGGGTTTGCCATTAGAACATACTACTGAGCCTGGTGTTGCTCCTGGATGCCTTTGTTTTAGGTTTGGCTGATTCAACAACTACACTGCTACTGAAAGATAGACCCCAGATACCTTGGTTTTACCAGAGGATATTACTGCACTGTGCAGGGACGCATGTGACACTGTGGGTTAAACCACAGAGCCTAGGTCTTGCCGATCAGAAGGTCGGCGGTTTGAATCCCCACGATGGGGTGAGCTCCCGTTGCTCGGTCCCAGCTCCTGCCAACCTAGCAGTTCGAAAGCACGTCAAAGTGCAAGTAGATAAATAGGTACCGCTCCAGCGGGAAGGAAAAGGGCGTTTCCGTGTGCTGCTCTGGTTTCCCAGAATCAGCTTAGTCATGCTGGCCACATGACCTGGAAGCTGTATGCCGGTTCCCTCGGCCAATAAAGCGAGATGAGCGCCGCAACTGCAGAGTCGTCTGCGACTGGACCTAATGGTCAGGGGTCCCTTTACCTTTATATGCAGGGCACTCCACTTGGAGCTGTTTTTTAAAATAGTTCAGGAACTTTGGCAGGTGCAAAATGTTCCTGCATGCCTCTTGACGGGCTTGAGTCAGCATAATCGTATATCACCTATTTTTTGCAGCGAGTTTCTGCACTCAATACAAGGTGCTGGTTTTGACCTTCCAAACCATAAATGACCAGGTCCTGTTAAGTTCTTTGAAGTACCCTTTTCTTCCCTGCCTGTCAGCCATTTGAACCTCCACATTAAAAAGAACTAGAAGTAGAGCCCTTCAGATTCCATCTTGTGTTGAGACCACAGTAGCCTCTGCAAGAAGGAGGGCCTTTTCCATTACAGCTCTGACATTGTGGAATACCTTTCTGCCGGTGGCATTTTGGTCCCCTCCTTGGTATCTTCTTGCCAGCTCATCTCAAAATGCTTTGTACTGCTGATTTATTTTTCTTACTGCTATTCTGCTTTTCTTTTCAACTAAGATTTTAACTGGTTTTATATATAACCTAGCTGTATTGTACACTGATTTGAAAAATCTTTTTTGAAAGTAATATATGTCCGTGTGTGTGTGTGTGTATAAGGATCATAGCTATTTTTCTTTTTAAAGGAAGAAAATAAAACTTAATCACATTTTTTTCCTTCTACAGCTTATTTCTGCTACAGTCCACAAGGATAGCTATCAAGTCAGTCTCCAGATAAATTATGCACTTGCTATAAATAAGGTCAGTGTGGAAATCAAAGCTGATAAAGATGGGAAGGTTGCAGTGCTATGATGAAAATCATTGGTAGTCAGGAGTCAGTAAATCGCAACTGGACTAATAAAGGCTCATTGCAGTTCTTTTAAACCAGTGGTATTCCAAATATCTACCTTTAGGGAAATCTTTCTTCAACATTGAGGAATCTGTGTGCAGCTGCCTTGGAGCATTTTACATTAGGGGTGACCCTCCAGAGGTGGTTTTTATCTATCTATCTGTCCTCCCACCATTTTTTGTAACTATATGTTGAGACAGGCTTATTCCCTTGCCTTAGCTTTACACATGTGCAGAAATGAGGTCACATTCTCAGAGAAAAAGCATGCCTGTATTATCAGAGCTAGATTACTGACTCTGGAGGATTAGTTTCTACTTTCTGTCTAATCTGAGGGTGAGTTTTTCCTACACAAACATTCTTGACACATTCTTAATACAGTCTGGGTAAGCAGATTCTCCTAACAAATGTGCTTTCTAATGTAATGCCCATCTGATCTTCCTTTATACAGTATATTCTTCCAAAATAGCACTTTATCCTTCCTGCTTATATTGCCACCAAAATCATAGTCTGTATCCAGGAGTGGGATAGGTCTATAATGGTTCGTGCTTTTCAGGATTGCACTTTCCCCAACATTAGGCACTCTGCATTACTATTACTTCACTGAATTTTTTTGGTCAATCTAAGTGCCATTAATCCATTAAATTCCTGGAAGAATTCTCCACTTATGCCATCTGGACATTGGTCCTTTTTTATTCCTTGGTCTTTTTCACTTAAAATAGAAACATCTAATCTATATCACTGTTGTCTTGTGGTCTTAGGGATTCTACTGCTATTCATATAACTTGTTTTATCTACTTCCCCACAATTTAAATCACTAGTCAGTAAGGCTCAGATCCGACTTAAATAAAAAAAATCAGATTTTTTTTATTTAAATAAGATTTTTTTTATTTAAATCGGATCTGAGCCTTACTGACTAGTGATTTAAATTGTGATTTAAATCGTGATTTAAATCAGTTTGGTTTGATTTAAATCAAATCCACCCTGCTTCCAATGGTTCTTTTTATTTTTGTAGATTCCAGTAACAACCCATACATTGTTTGTTGTCATGCTTGAATTGAGAGTTTGATTAAGGATTGGTCCACACAAATTAATATGAGCAGGTGTTGTACTTGTGGATGCTCCTCAAAAGTTTGTTCATTCTTCCCTTGCCCCTGTGCTGTGAATAAAACAAACCAGAGACTGGTTTGTCATGTAGTCTGAACCTAGGCTCCTGGTTTGTTTCCTCATAGCCATGAGTGGGCTTGTATTCTGTTTTCTTCCTTGCACACCATGAGTTGTAACCAAGATTTGCTCTTGGCTTACCACTTTTGGTTTGTTCAAAGGAAACAAACAATGAGCCCAGATAACTCAACAAGCCAAAACTATTGAGTGTTGCAGAACATCATTCAAATTAAACCATTGTTTGTCTTTAAACTATTATTTAAATTTTTATGCAACATGCAAACTGCACCTAAGATTATTCCCAACACCTGCTGTAGCTACACATCATAGAGAAGAATAAGCAGTGGGATGCAGATTGTCTTTCAGAGAAGCTTAGCTGCCATAACAGATCTTCTCACCAAGAAAGTTTGCAATACAGTTTACAACCACTGTGTTGAATTATAGCTTATGTTGGTATGGCAAAGGTTGTCATATAAATATACTGTTTATGCTTCTCCAGGATACTTTGACCAATAAACCACTGACATTTGGCTATCATGAACTGAGCCCCAGCAAAGCAGGAAGAGCTGAATTATATGAAAGTCAAGCTGGTCTGGGTGAGCATTCTGGTGTGATTTGGTTCGAAGGAATGCTATCCTTGCTTTGTACATTTTCAAAAAGTGACTTGTACCCAGAAAAGTATGTACCATCTGAAAATTAAACCTTAAAGTAGACCTTAAAATTAAACCTTAAACCTTAAAGTAGTTAATTTTAAAGTTTAAAATTAAACCTTAAAGTGCATGGTATTCCCAAGGACCCTTCACTGCTTTCAGCACCTTTCCACTCTGCAGAGCCAGGGACCTATGAGGATGGTCCACCCTCAGATGGGTTTCCAGATGGGACTGGGGGATTTTCCAGCTAATATGACTGGTGCTCCTGTCGAAGCCCTCACCAACCTCTGGAACACCCAAATGGCTTGGGCCATTGACACAATCTCCTCTGAACGCCCTCTCCTGCTTTGTGGAGCCAATTTGGCTTCCTGATACACTTCAGAGCTTAGGATGAGGAAAGAAGCTGGGAGACTGCTTGAACGCGAGTGGAGAAAAACTGCAGTTGAATGCAATCAAGCACTTGTGAGGGCTCATCATGGAGCCTACCTAGTGGCAGAGAAGGCAGCAAAGGTGGCTTACTTGCTGCCTCCATTGCATCCTCGTTGTGCTCTCCAACAGAGCTTTTCCAGGTAGTGTAAGTCTGGCCCAAAGGAGGTGGTGGAACCAATGGTAGCTCACTGTGACTTGTTTGCAAAGCATTTTGAGGACAAAATCGCTTGCATCCACCAGCATCTTGACTCCATTGTTGCAGCAGATGAGTCTCAAGGCATGTCCAGAGCACTGTCAAGAGGGTGGCAGCAGAACAACAGGCACTTTTTGCAGTGGCTCCCTGCTTATGGAACAAGGGAGGCTGGCCTGATGCCTTTGTTGCATAACTTTAAGCACCAGGCAAAAACATTCCTCTTCGCCTAGGCCTTTGGCTATCAATTATAGCAACTCAACACAATGACCCCATGGGGCTTTGCCTTGTAATTCACCTGATGCCTGCTGGTTCCATCTCAGATGTTGGTCCCTTTGGTAGTGGAAATTTAGCCTGCTGCTATATCTCAGGCTGTGAGCTACAGACCAAGAGCCAAAAGAGGTGGCTCACACACCTCTTGCCTAGGTTTATTGGTGTGGAGGGGAAAGGAGCTTCAATCAAGAGCTTCAGGTATTCACTGACCTGAAAAAGATAATTTGATCAGCAGCAAAGTCAGAAAGCCATACATCTTTAAAAAGAAGAAAAACGTACCAGGCATCTCAGTGGAAATACCGGGACATATTCTTGGGGGAGAAGACTGCAGGGTTTGTTATGAATATTGCAATAAACAAAAAAACATTTGTTAATCAGCTCATGCTGCTGTTATGTGGGGCTCCTGTGTTATTTTGCTATACTATGGACATCACTTGAATATCATTGTAGCGTTCTCTATTTTAGCCCGAGAAGAGAGTCAAAGAGTGCCAAGCCCCAGCGAGAAAGTCAAAAGGATGATGAAAACAGGGACATGTCCAGAAAAAGAAGACAAGCTCACTGTATGTATCTGCTCTTAGTATGGCGGTTAACACCATGCTGCAACATAAGCAATGTTAGTACCAAGCTGGTTTTAAAAATGACTCTTTTCTGGAAAGTACTATTTGAGGTGGGAAAAGCACAGCAAATATTATTACTTCCATGGCATTTTCCCTTTCTCCTACTTCTGCTCTATGCAGGGCATTCCCTTTTTTGTCTTGGTAGCCAGAGCAATCCCACAGGGAGAGCATGTAGAGCAAGCAGCAGGTGCTTGCCTGGTTAAGGCCATGCAGTATATCCCTGGCCTTGGCACCAAAGTGGGTGGGTGCGGAAAACATTGGACAAGAGCTGTTGGGCCACACTTCCATCCTGTCCCAAGTGAGTCGTCAGCTGGCCTGCCGTGCACTCATTTCCAATCTCACTTTTGTTTGTGCAAACGGAACTGTTTATACAAATCCCAAGAATTTGCATACTTGACTGTATGGTCACTGGAGACTCTGAGCAAGAGTACCATGTGCCTTGGCCCTTTTCCTCACAGTTGTTGTGTGCCTGCAGATGTCCCTTCTGAACAGGGCTTCCCTCAAGGTCATATGCACACTCTTGGGACCATGGCTCTGGGGAAAGATGCCTTCCAAAGCGAAACAAATCTGTTCTGAAACTGGGGCTGATGGCTCTCCAATATGTAGCCAATGGTGATTTTCAGTGGGATGTCTCGCCTCTGTTAGGAGCAAAGCTGCTTTGCTCCAACGAGCTCATCGTTTTCCTCTTGACCGAAAGGAGTTCCAGGGGATGGTTTGTGTGGTTGACTTAAGGTAAAAGAGTTTTTGCCTCCCGGTTCAGAAGGAGTTAATCCACCCTCACCATGACTGGTAGCTCATCCTTTAGGGGTGGGGCGGTCCCCAGTTTAAAAGGGAGGGGACAGCCGTTTTGACAGTTGAGAAGAGGGAGGGTGTGTGTGGTGATAGGGAGAAGAAGGGTGTGGGGCCAGGATGGTGTTGGTATAGGTTAGGATTAGCTTGTCGTGAAACTATAAAATGTAAGAGTTCCTGTAATACGGTAACTAAGATTGTGAATGCATGAATCTTTAAATCAACTATGTTCTCCAGAAAATAAAGTTCCTTTTGTGCCAAAGAGGGGTCGTCATTATTGGTCCAGCAGGGTATCAAATCTCACAGAGGTGTGTACTCAGGAAAAGGGCAAAACTTACCTGAGAGGAAAGAGGGTGTTAGTTTGTGTCTTAGAGTCACACAGAAAGGGGTTAGAAGGTGAAAACCGGAAGTGCCACAAAGTTGCCAGAGTTGTGAGGCAAATCGTTACAGTGGGGATCCGAGATGAGGGAGGCCCTTTACTGTAGGCAAGAGGTGGTTCATCTAAGTAGCCCAGAGCATTAAGGATATCAGGCCACGAAAGCTGGATACAGATTCTCATTACTAATAAACCTTTAAAGTAAGAGGGGTTTGTTTTTGAAGGCGAACCTAGAGAGAAACCTTGTAACCCTTTGGAGAGATCTGTAGTAATTGAGAGGAGGGGGTTTGTCGCAACGTACGTCACAATTCTGGTACCACAAACCCATCCTGACATCTATTATTCAGAACTGTCCTCACCAGCAGGCAATCAATGTATAGCTCCATTCTGCGTGCCCTGTCACCTGACTTGGGGTTAAGGTCACCTTGAAGAGGGTTGATCTACTGATGGGGGTGTGCAGTGACTACACCCCAAGCTCCCTTATTCAGTAGTCGGTCTGGCAGGTGGGGAGCAGTTTTCTTTCATTGATCTCTGTGGGAGGACAATTACTTATATTGGCCTTTGACAAGATGAGACTTTGTGCCCTCAGGGATGGAGTAACTGATGGAGCTTCAGATGTGGCATGCACCAGCCATGCCCACGACCCATCCGAGGCATGTTGCTTTCATAGGCACTCAGCCATTGTTTGGTCAGTGTGGTATTCTTTGAAACACAGCATTTCTGGGTACATAACGCCAGTGAAGCTTGCAAAAATGTACAGAATGAAGAACAAGTTACGTTGGAGATGTAGGGCAAAAGATGGTGAATTTTACCATATGTGGTGGACTTGCGATAGGATTAAAACATTCTAGGAAATGATTTACAATGAACTAAAAAAGATATTAAAATATACATTTCCCAAGAAGCCGGAAGCGTTTTTGCTTGGGTGGATGGGAGATGAAATCACTAAAAAAGACCAGAGACTATTTATGTACACGACCACTGCAGCAAGGATTTTGGTTGCCCAAAGGTGGAAATTGCAAGAGGTACCAACATTAGAGGATTGGCAGCTAAAAATGATGGGTTACGCCGAACTGGCGAAGATGACGGGCAAGGTTAGGAACCAAGACGACCGGAAGTTTGTGAATGACTGGAGTAAATTTATAGAATATCTAAAAGAAAATTGTACAAGTTTAAAGACACTAACAGGACTGTTGTAATTCCTATGTTGTGAGATGTGATTAATCTCTGACTGAAATCAGAGGAGGAAGATAAAAAAAGGTCAGAGATAGATAAAAACAAAAGCGTTAAAGGCTATATAATGTTTTAAAACCGTTGAAGGGAGGGAGGGAAGTCAGAGCTCAGCGGAGCTTTAAACCTACCGGTATTGTATGTAATATAATATGATGAAAATTTGAGTGTTAATGTAATAAGAAATCAATAAAAATCATATGAAAAAAAAAGACAGAAATACAGCATTTCTGCCAGTTTCCTGGCTGTAGGATTGCATCTCCGTTGCCCAGAAATGGCTGTTTTTAACAAACATATATGCAGGCTGCGTACCATTGGGTTTGCTTTAAGAAAAACCATCCTGTAGTTAATTCTATATTGGCTATTTTGTTTCTGCATTTTTCTAGACTGAATCTAGGCAGTTGCTGAAGGAAGTGGGTCCAAAAGGCCAAGGGCGACCTTTCGTAGTAGAACAACTGATTGACGAGGCAAGTTTCAGTAGTGTGGCATTCTGAAGCATTCTGTTCAACTATTAGGAACACATTTGTTTCTTTTCTTTCATAATATTTCCCCAAAAGAAAATCAAACTATCCAGTATATGTATACCATAAAGGTACCTAAATTGTTGATACATAGTTCTTTATGCTACTCACTTAACAGGTATAAGCTTGAATAGGTGATCCACTTAGAGTTCTTCCTCTGTATGTACAAGTTTCCCTGGCATATGTTAGTCAAAAAGTTCTGTCAGGGATCTGTTTCCCCCTTCCAGCCCAGCGTTAAGTGCTTATAGAGAGCAGCTGCCAATTCTAACAACGGACTCCTCTTCTGCCTCTGGGAGCAGCAGTGAGCCAGGGGAGGAGGTGTTGCCAGGGCTTGGGTTAAGCAGGGAGAGACCTGGGAGGTTCCAGGGAGGACGTCCGGGGGAAAGGGGGAGGCAAAGGAAACGACGCTTCCGCTTCCCCCGATGGGCTTGTTGGCGGGGAAATCGTAGTTCCCCACTTTCGGAATCTGCGAGTGATTGATGAGACATGTTTATGACTAGCTCTGCATTGTAAAGTAATTAGCTTAGATAAAAACTTCAAAACCAGATGACTCGGTCTCTTGATTGAACGACTGGCGAAGGGGGGCAGCCCTGACAAGTTCAGACAAATTAACAGTATTTGCATGTGGTAAAGGGGATGTGGGATGAGAGCTGGTGAGCTTGGCCTTGTTCCTCTCCCTGCTTCCTGCATGTGAATCGTCAGCAAGTCCTGCTTTTATAGCCACCACTTATTATGCTCAATCCTCTTTCCTCCAAGTTAGTAAGCGTGTGTGGATATGTGAACCACATTGCCAGGATTCAGCCATCGAAAACGGTGTCCGAGCAGAAATCGCTTATTATTATTATTAAATGTCCGGAAATCCCTGTTGGAAGTATAGATTTTGACAAATTTCCTTAAAAGTAGCTCAAAAGGTTATCTCTTTTGAAGACACTAGCAGGACTCAAATAATTCCTATGACATGGACTTTATAGTTTTAAGTTATAAATGTGAGATATAGAGTTGTAATCGAAAGCTTGCTGAAGGTGGGGAAGGAAGTCTTGAGCTCGGCAGAACATGGAAAGATTGGATGGGTAATGTAATGTGAAATTATTGTTTGATGAGAAAATGAAAAAAAAGCTCAACAACTTTTGTGTCCGGTTTTAAAATCACTTTTTAAAATATGGCAACCCTAGTGTATATATATATTCTGTTGTAATTTTATATTTTAAAAATTGTCCAGTAGCACAATATGAGCTTTCGTGTGCATGCACACTTCTTCAGATACACATTTTAATTTTACTTAACATTAACCAGATTTTCCAGTAATTCAAATACCATTTGAACAATGTGTAATGTCCAATACCTTAGAAGAGGGAAGGAAGGGAGGTATGTTTGATTCTCTACTTTTCCCATACACTCCAGGGAGCTGACCCCAACTGCACCAACAGCGAGGACCAACCTGCTTTAACGCTGGCTGTGCTGAACAGGCATCATGAAGTTATTCCCATTCTCGTGCAGAAAGGTGCCGACGTGGACCATCAGTCAAGACCGTACGTCAGCCTTCTTCATTCTGATTAACTGGTCTGATCGTTTATGTTTATTTGGAAATGGAAGCTGTTAACATACAGAATGAACTCTGAAAACTCCAATGACAATCCTTGTTGTTACATATTTTTTACATGGCTGTTTATTTGTATATATTTTAAAATTTTTATATATGGATGTTTTATGATGGCCTATATTTGTAATGCCTAATAAAGGTTTGGTGAAGTAACTCTGAATACTAGGGGGAAATCTAAATCACATTTTCACATGCCTATATAGTTCACGCGGCTTGCACTGCTGTCTGAAGCCGTCAACAGGTTGTTTGAAATATGCCATGGCAATGTGCAGCCGTTCTCCCAATGCACAGTTCCCCCACCCCCTTTTAAACATTTAATTTCACATGGAAATGTGTATTTAATATGGAAGCTGCACAGTCACACTGAATGCTGCTGCTGGGACACGGGACGATCAAAATGTCAGTTGCAAGCCATCTGACCAGGGGGGAAATGAACGTCTCTGGTATGCATTACCTTACAGTTGGCAGCCTAGGTTTCTTACGCCTCGTCCCCTTTCCTCCCTCTACTTTCACACAGACTTAACAATACGGCTCTGCATGAAGCAATCTTGCTTGGATTGGAAGGATGGGAATGCATGGATGCATTGCTAGGGTAAGTATGGAAAAACCTTGGCTTAAAAAAGGGTGCTGAGTGCATCCAGCACCTACTTATTCTCAGGATAAGTAGAGAGTCGACATTGTATCATTGGATTAAGGGACCCTGTGATGTTAGTTCTGCCTGCGATGTTAGTTCTAGTAACTCGGCCCCATTCTTCTAACAGATTGTTGTTGTTTAGTCGTTTAGTCGTGTCCGACTCTTCGTGACCCGATGGACCAGAGCACGCCAGGCACTCCTGTCTTCCACTGCCTCCCGCAGTTTGGTCAGACTCATGTTGGTAGCTTCGAGAACACTGTCCAACCATCTCGTCCTCTGTCGTCCCCTTCTCCTTGTGCCCTCCATCTTTCCCAACATCAGGGTCTTTTCCAGGGAGTCTTATCTTCTCATGAGGTGGCCAAAGTATTGGAGCCTCAGCTTCAGGATCTGTCCTTCCAGTGAGCACTCCGGGCTGATTTCCTTAAGAATTGATAGGTTTGATCTTCTTGCAGTCCATGGGACTCTCAAGAGTCTCCTCCAGCACCATAATTCAAAAGCATCAATTCTTCGGCGATCAGCCTTCTTTATGGTCCAGCTCTCACTTCCGTACATTACTACTGGGAAATGTTCTAACAGATACATCATTATAAAAGAAATTTTAACTGGTTGTCCACAGTCCACCCACAATGAGGCCATGTTATTGTGATATGCTACAGCTGCAGGTTTTATTTCTTTGACAATGGTAGTATGAGTAGTGGGATCGAGTTGCACAGCAGTCTGGGACCCCCCTAAGTTGGCGGTGGATCCCAGCTATGCCATCTGCCTGCATTGCCAGGAGAAGCTGAGCAGGGAAAAGTTCCAGAGACTATGCCAAGAGCAGCCTTAAAGCACACCTGCACATACGGTAGTAGTTCCTCTTGCTTAGCTAAGAGGCAGAGGCAAGAAAGAGGTGTCCAAACAGAGGAAAAAAGAAGCCCACTCACACTCTGCTCACCCCGAAAAGTAGCAGTTTGGGCAGGTGACTGGAGAGGAGGAAGTATGGTCCAGGAAATGAGTTTCCAACACCCAGACCAGCCATCCCCTCAATTCTTGCTGCTCTGTGTCCAATACCACCCAACACTATTGAATCAGTGCCCACAAACAAAACTACTGGTAATAAACTAATACCTTTTAGTTTTTTCTCCCTATCCCACCTCCAAATTATTTAAAGGCACCTGGAATTAAAGTGCTAGGCCAATTTGTTTGAAATTTGGAAGCATGCATGCTATGGGTGCCACTTTAATGTATGTTGTTTTTAGACCAATTGCACTCAAAATACTAGTGAAGATTATTTTCCCCCTTTTGTTACCTACCCCACCTCCCAAATCTAAATGTTGCCCATGTGGGGAAAGCACTGCAGTTATCCTTCTGAAATTTGGCAGGATTCATCCCTTGGGATGGGTCTATGACATGGGTAGGCAAACTAAGGCCCAGGGGCCGGATCTGGCCCAATTGCCTTCTAAATCCAGCCCGCGGACGGTCCAGGAATCAGCGTGTTTTTACATGAGTAGAATGTGTGCTTTTATTTAAAATGCATCTCTGGGTTATTTGTGGGGCATAGGAATTCGTTCATTCCCCCCCCCCCAAAAAATAGTCCGGCCCCCCACAAGGTCTGAGGGACAGTGGACTGCCCCCCTGCTGAAGTTTGCTGATACTTGCAGATTTAATGAAATTCTTCCTATAAATAAAAAGACGCTTTTACTTTGTGCTGGAGAGCTTTGAAAGTTTAATTTAAAAAACAATCATACCAACCTACACCCACAAAACCCCTTATTTCACTGTAATTTGGTAGGCATTGGGGTAGGATGGGGAAAACTCTGCCTGCTGTGAAAAGAAGTATAACTAGTTTTGACTTCCCAGTGGCAAGAAGTGGGAGGGAACAAACCCTTATTTTTCCTGAAGAGGATCCTGCCATGGACCATGAGTCGAATCAATGGGCCTCCAAGGTGCTTCACACCAAGGCATGTTGTTTTCTGAAACAGCAAACGGGGCTCCAAAGTTAATTTTGTTGCCTGGGAGCAACCCTAGTATTAACACATTTTTATGTAGTTTTGTTATAACTGCTGATAGAAATAAGAGCTATCCACACTGTTTGAATCAAGAATTGTGACGTCATTTTCCTGGCACAACAATCTAAGCCCTCCTTCCGGCAAGCCAGAGAAAGGCAGTTGCATTGGGTAGAGGTATCCCTGATAAAAGGTCTTTTTTTTCACAGATGCAATGCAAACATTAAGAAGAAGAACTCCAGAGGGCTGACAGCCTGTGATTTGGCACTGAAGAGTGGCATTGACAAAATAGTTTCATTGTTTGCTGGAAAGCTAGGAGAGAGGATGTTAGACAAAACTTCCACAACACAGGCAGAGTCCACCTAATGGCTCAGGGCCGCAATACCTCAAGGACCGCCTTTCCATATGAACCAACCTGGACCCTGCGATCATCATCTGTAGCCCATCTTTATGTGCCCCCTCCACAAGAGGTCCAGAGGGTGGCAACATGAGAATGGGCCTTTTCTGTGGCAGTTTCCCGTTTGTGGAATGCTCTCCCCCAGGGAAGCTCATTCATTGCATATATTCCTTTCATTGCATAGATTTAGGCACCAGGCAAAACCTTTCCTCTATAACCAGGCCTTTGGTCTTGTAACTATCTGTGGCCTTTTAGAATAGGGCAGGATGCTTTTAATGTATTTTCGCCCTATTGGTTTTAATGTATCAATGTGCCGGGGGGGGGGGTGTTGGTTGGTTGCAAATCATTTTGCCTTGCCTTTGGAAAAATAAAGTTCTAATTGAACACCTGCACGATAGACAAAATCCCTAAGTAGCATTAAACCAACAAACCATGACATCAGACTAAGGTCACCATGAACATATGGATGTCAGCATGCCTTGCTCACCTGAACATCATCACACTTATGGATGACTGCAGGAGATGTGAAATGGCCACAGGCAGGCCTAACCTACTTCCTTCCAGGAGGAAATGCAAATGAGAATTAACACTGTACTAGACAAATCCCTGATAATGGACTATATCAATATAATAATTGGATACATACCTGCAACATACCTGTTTAGCATCTGTAGCATGTATGCTAATTCTCTTTTTGATACAATAAAATTGCATTTGATTTCTTTTGGTTGTCCTTGTTAACCCTTGGAGTGTTAAAGTGTGGAGCACGTTCAGGTCTCATTGCCAAAATATCCTCAAAAAGGGTGACGGCCATATGTGCTAATTGCACACCTCATAACACTTTATTAGTATTGAATTACAGTGGTACCTCGGGTTAAGTACGCTTCAGGTTAAGAACTCTGCTAAGAACAGAAATCGTGCTCTGGCGGCGCAGCGGCAACAGGAGGTCCCATTAGCTAGAGTGGTGCTTCAGGTTAAGTACGCTTCAGGTTAAGAACGGACCTCCAGAACGAATTAAGTACTTAACCCGAAGTACCACTGTACTACATTAGGGATCCTATAAACTTCATGCCATTATGTGAGTTCCTAAGAATGTGCACAAAGCCTTTTTATTATGTATATATCCAATCTGAATTTTGACAGGTTACATTTTTCCACCTAATAAATGTCATGTCTAGAGAGATTGAGTCAAACATTTTATTGCTTTCTACAAAGAAACGGCGTTTCCGTGCGCTGCTCTGGTTTGCCAGAAGCGGCTTAGTCATGCTGGCCACATGACCCGGAAGCTGTACGCCGGCTCCCTCGGCCACTAAAGCGAGATGAGCGCCACAACCCCAGAGTCGTCCATGACTGGACCTAATGGTCAGGGGTCCCTTTACCTTTACAAAGAATAGTTGGAATATTTGTGTCTTCATTCAGTATGAGAACTTGTTGGGAATCATCAACTGGTTTGTCAAAAGGGTTCTTCATGAAGAACAGGACGACCAATTCCATCCTTACAGAAAAAGGAGTTTTTGTATTTCTGTCTTGGCCAGAGACTCTATTGTAGTAAAAAAAATACTAATCTCAGTAAAGACCACAGACAAATAACTTAATAGCAATAAAGGCAACAAAGCACCTCAGTAAGAGCGCTAAACCATATTTTATTGTAGTGACCAGATTTCCCTTGCAGTATCATCGCCGCAACCTCAGAAAGAACGCATGTTTGCATTCCTTACTGTCCAAAGGGTAGTATTTGTCATAGAAATCTAAAATGTACTCCTCTGTTTTAAATCCAAACTTTTGGTACAGCAGCATTGCAGAATTACTTGCAGATACATGAAGTGTTGCATCTTTTCCCATACAAGTCTGTGAAAAGAAAAAGAGAGTTGTGTTACATGTGAGGAAGGAAATGAGATAACTAATTATGGGAGCACTGTGCCTTCAAAGCAAGACAACTTTGAAGGAGGAAGAGATACTAAAAGCAGACAGAAGTATCATGCATTAATATACATAGATGGATAACAGATGATATAGTAAAGCACAGGTTACATCTAATACCAGTTTCTCTTGGGGAACTGAATTCAGGATACTAAATTTTCAGAATTGCTAGCTTACAAGAAGTATGCATTAATATACATAGATGGATAACAGATGATATAGTAAAGCACAGGTTACATCTAATACCAGTTTCTCTTGGGGAACTGAATTCAGGATACTAAATTTTCAGAATTGCTAGCTTACAAGAAGTATGCATTAATATACATAGATGGATAACAGATGATATAGTAAAGCACAGGTTACATCTAATACCAGTTTCTCTTGGGGAACTGAATTCAGGATACTAAATTTTCAGAATTGCTAGCTTACAAGTTTGACTGTCCTTCAATTCTGCTTGATAAGGACCTCAGTCATTCACTCGTATATACTCGAGTATAAGCCGACCCGAATATAAGCCGAGGCACCCAATTTTACCACAAAAAACCTGGGAAAGCTTCATAGGAGCCACTGCCTGCCTCACTCGAGTATAAGCTGAGGGCGGCTTTTTCAGCACAAAAAATGTGTTGAAAAACTAGGCTTATACTCAAGTATATAGGGTACTTACAACTGGTAAACTACAAAGAGTAGCAACCTTCAGAAGATGCAAAGTTACAGCAGCACTGACATAGCCTTAATTTCACTGAATAAATTAAGAAAGGTACCAGAAAGAAGATCTGGAAGAGTGGTGGAAAGTGGAAGTATCTCATTACTTGCAAACGGGGTAAAACAATTAGCCCCAGCAGATAATAAATTTTGTCAACGAACTAACAGGTTTTGTGATGAGGAGCTTGTTAAGTCATTCAATCTGGATATGAAAGCTACAGAACTCAAGACAACACATAAAAAAGTAGATAGTTTGCTCCATCCTGGCCAAAGCTGCCTTTGGGAATTTAGGGTTGTGCTGCTATTGGACCAACTAGGCATCTGTACCTGAATTCCAAATGCAAGCCACAAATTTTACAAGGGTGTTCTCCTGTCCTTAATGAATCTGCACCAGTGGCGTGGCGTGGGTTGCCTGGGCCAAGGCGCAAAAGGAGTGGCAGCATCACCATGGGGAAGGGGGCTAGCATGTCATCCTGAGTCCTCCCCCTTTTTAGTGCAACCTCCGAGATCTGAGCTCTCCTGGGAGGTGCTGGACATGGACTCCAACCTCACAACCGGAGCCCCACCGCAGCTTACCCTGCACCAGCCGCTTCAGCTGCTCATAGCGCACCCACAGAAACCTCCACCAGTCCAGCCAAGGAGCCAGCATGCTGCCAGCTGAGGCTCGCATGGTTGCCTCTTCGTTCACACCAGGCACTCCAGTGGCACCTGCCGTGCCTATGGCTGCCTGCTCCCATACAAGGGCTGGGCTGGGGGCTCTGCGGTGGCCCCAGGGCAGAAGGGAGATGAGGGGACCACCCAGCACAGCAGCGACCCAGCATGCACACTGTCGGCACAGGCCATGGCATAAGAAGTGTGTTGTGCACAAGACCTGCAAGCTAAGGATACGAGCCCAAGGCACCAAAGGGGGTAGGGAGCAAGAAGGGGTTCTGCCCTGGCACAGGAAGGCCTGGCCAGCTCCCCACTCCCCACTCCCCACCCACCCAACCACCCAGGAAAAGTTTGTGCCGCACCCGTTGCCAGACTAGAGAAGGGAGCCACCTCCCTCTCCCAGTCTTACAGCTCCTTCGGACCACTGCAGCCCATCGGTATAACATGGGCTGCACCCTTAAGAATTTTGCACCCGGGGCAAGTGCCCCTGCAGCCCCCAATGCTATGCTACACCACTGATCTGCACAACATAGATGTGACAACTGAACGACGAGTAGGTCATCAAAGGGATATAAATCTTCTTGAGTAAACCTGCCCTGTTTGCACTTGTATTTAAAGTAAAAGGTACAGATCATACTTTTCAAGAGAATAAATCATAAAACTACCTGAATAAGATGATAGATCATAAAGGTTGCAATTCCTGATCTTCTCCATTCAGGGTGAACAAACAGAAAAGAGATATATGCTTCATTGTATTTAACATCTGGTACCATAAAACCAAACGCAACAATGACCTTTTTGTAAAGGACAACAACACTGAAGTCTGGATACTGCAAGCATTCTGAGAGGTCGATTCCTGTGGGAGATAAAAGCACACCACAAATGATCACAGATTGTTGATGGAAAAGGAACGTCATATAAAATATCATTTAAGGTGTTTTTTTTTTTAAAGAAAAAAGCTTTGCTCATGTGGGGCTCTACCTATTTTCATAATTTGACATTAGCATGGAGACTAGTTCATAACGTCCTAAAGGACTCAAAATCTAATTACGGGACTGGTAATAAATAATCCTACAACGAAATGTTAAGGACATTTCCATGTTAAAGGAATAATATACTGTTAGATATTATAATTATGTGAACAAAATGACCCAGTAGTTCAATCCTGTATGCATGCTTACTTGGAGCTATGTCCCACTGAATTCAATGGGTCTTTGACCAGAAGTAAGTGTGTGCAGGATTACACCCCAAGATCACAGTAAATGTCTGCAGGTTACTCAACTTTGCCACATATACTTTCAAAAGCTACATTTATTCAGTCATGAGAGAATTAAAAACGGTTTTATAAGGTTATGGGTTTCCATCACCAATCAGAAAAACAGGTGCTGGTTCTATTAGGAACAGGTCACTTCAGCCAATAGAAAATGCACTGATACATGCACACAAGCTTTTTATTAATATTAATATTAATATTAATATTACATTTCATTTCTTTTTATTCCACAAGAGTGACTGTAAGCAACATGCAGTGCAAAAACAAACATTAAAACTAAGTATAAGAACAATAATAAAATAAAAACCCACAATGTTCATTCATAATATATATAGCCAACTCAACCCACTCCACTAAAAAGACGTCACAAACATATACTAAGTAGCCTCCAAATTAAGGGCCAAAATTCTGTGAGAATAAAAGTATTTTTGCCCAGCCCCTCAACACAGATAAATGATGACACTGGGCTAAGTACACATTAGGCACAAATTCAATAATTAACATCCCCAAACCCTTTCTTTTCCTTTCCTTTTCAAGAAAAGCAGCTTCATAGCTTTTACTACCCACTACGTTTCTCTTCCAACTGTCCCACCCATCCTTCTTCCGTCTTCTCAGGATTCAAAACTAATGTATGCCTTGTGGGGGGCAGCTGAAATTCTCTTTGGGAAGGGAAAAGAGAGAAGCAGTGGCAGCATTAGAGCTGTAGTACATATACCAGAATGGAATGACTAGTCACCCCATTACTTCCCTTGACCACCTAGTAAATCCTACCTGGCCAAAAGAACTCATGGCACATTGAGTTAATAGTGGGAATGTGATTAGGGCGCACATAGCAATAATCAATGGGTGCCTCTGGCTCAGCAGTCCAGCTGGGATCATTCTTGTGCGAATGGGCTCGAATCTCATTCAGCAACCTTAGTTTTGGAGGCTTGGTTTCATAATCACGCCTGGAGGGGACACAACAGCAATATTTGTCATTTTCAGAGTATAACAGCAGTCAGACTCAGTCGGGCCTGAAATTAAGACACGAGTATGGTGCACAGAGACCAGGAGAGATTTGTTGTTGCCAGAGTCTAGTTGTCAAAGCCAGTCACAAGTTGGAGAACAGCCATGTTTAAGTTCAAGGGCGCAGCATTCTCCAGATGTCTCTCAAGTCTTATTGTGATACCATGCTGGAAAACATGTGTCTCGACTTGGAGAGGGCACCTTTCCTTTTCTGTCCATGCACTAAATATTTCAATCTGGGACCATATCCATCCACCAAGCTACCAAAAAGGTAACCATATCATCTCTGTCACAGCAATTCAGGGACCCCATTGATGAAAATATTTTGCTATCTGTTCAGTCCTTAAGGTGCTCCATATTAATTCATTAAGCTGTAAATTGCCTTTATTAAACCTTCCTTTTTGTGGAGAGTATTCCACTACCTAGACAAAATTTCTAAAGTTGTGCATGTTGTGCTCCTGTACATTTGATAAATGTATTTGTTTCTGTCCCAACTCTAGCATACTCACAAGAAGAATAGTCTGGGCTGCAGAGAGAACAGATCCTCCTAGCACTAGAGTTTTGCATCTTATGAAGTACCACCAAAACAGGAAAGATGAGCAAGTAATGCTTCCTGTTTCCATGCTTTTAGTATAAAATACAAAGGGGGCAGTTGAGTATCTGCCCTGCAAGGCCACCTACACTGAGAACCTATACATCTCCCCATGACTATGGGCTGACTTGGTGGCAAAATCACCTCTGCCAATTTCATTCTCCATCTGTAATATGGGGATAACAGTGATCTATTTCACAGAGTAGACTTAACAGACTGTCTTTACAAACTTTTAAACATATATTTCAGCCTCAAGTCAAGGCCCTAAGAGTTGAGTGTTCAACAATTGCCCAGAAAGAGAACAAATCTGTAGGGGGAAAGGAGAAAGAGCCATCTGCTTGTAAGTGAAAACAGCTCTGTGATCTGTACCTAATGTAGGGTTTCAAAACACGGGAAGTGTAGGGACTGATAATGCTGTGGTCAGTCAAAGCATCCTCTGAGCCTACGAGTCGGCACAGAAATTTTGTTGGCATTTGTCGAAACCCCTTCACAGCAGACAGCTTAGTCTGTAAAGCCAAAAAACAAGGAAATCAGTCTAGAATGAGCATAAACAAGAGAGCTATCGCTGATAGAATACAAATAACATCTGCAACTGATCCTTGCAACTTGGTAAAAAAAAAAATGCCGATGGCAAGTTAACTACAGTGTACCACTGGCTATTTTATAAATGGTAATTTGCACCAACCATGAGGTGGCTGTTACTACTGTCATGTCAAGTTTTGAAAAAGGAGAAAGGACAGTATTCAGCTAGAAAGCTGCACTAGCGCAATGGGATTTCCTCCCTTTCCTCCCCACATGCCATCCCCAAATGTGTACCAGAGGGTTGGGGGGAAACCCAGAACAGGTTTAGGGGCCACACACAGGGAGGGATTCACTTTACAAGCCCGTAAGCAGAGCAAGGACTTCGGCTTGTGCAACAGGGCTTTCTCTACCTCTTCTCCCCACCCCCTTGAAATTGGCTCTAGGGAGATCAGGAGAACCCAGAGGGAGGAGAGGTGGGATATTTTTGTGGCAAGCTGAAATGTTTGTGCAGATGGAACCTTTGTTAGCACAATGTTGAATTCCACCCATAATATGCTCAATAAAAACATAACTTGCTTTCCAGTTAACCATTAACTTCTGTAGCAGTAAATTAACACCCAAGAATATACAGAGAAAATGTCATTCCCAGGATTTGGATAATGTTAACTATTGAACCGAAGAGTCACAGAATGCTCCAGATGTCTACGGCAGTAGAGAAACAACCTGAGGTGTTTCTGGATGATCTCCATCTAGTCAAGAGTGTAGCTACAGATCCCTCACTAGAGGGCTCATTAGAGCTTCCATAACTTCCTAAGGTCCTTTAAAGCTGAAGAAACACGTATCTAGGCTTTAGAGCTGGGTGATATATTGGTAAGTTGTCTGAAACCGAGATGGCATTCAGATTGCAATACCAGCTTCAGACATTTTGAGCTGGCAATACATTGTGCCAGCTCAAATTGCCTACAGACAGCAAAGGCGCAGGCAGGCAGACAGATGGAGCCTGAAAAGGTTCTGGGTGAACACATTCTCAAGTTCTGCCTGCCTGCACCTTTGAGAAAGCCCCCCCACCCTGTCCCTCTGTCTCACCTGAGCCAGAGAGGTATGGGGGCTTGCTCATCTGAGCAGCGGAAGGCTTCCCATCCTCTAACTAATCAGTTTAAGGAAGTCCCAATGCCCCTCCGGCTCACACAAGCTGGAGCGGTATGGGGGCTTGGGCTGGACGATATACCAGACATTGTGGTATATCAGCACGTTGCGGAATTTAACTGCTGGTATATCACAATGATGAGAGCCAGATACTGCCCCGCCCTACTAGGCTTTGTGGTGGCAGGCTCTTTTGTTGCCCTTGAAAACACTTCCTTGGTCCTTCTGGACATAAAAGCATCACCTAAGTATGCCTAGAAGAAATGGATATAAAGTACATGAAAATTGCCACATGTAACTTCCATGAAAACAGCAAAGCACTCGCTCACTCTCTGGAAAGGAGAAGGGATTGAGCAGCCAGTGCCAAGGAATAACATTGCCCCATTCCATTAAGAGAAATTTCACAATGGATGTGATCATGGGCAGTGATTCATAGATAATTACCTAAGAATGGGTGCCTAGACGTGTGGTGTATGGACTAGCAGGTTGTGTTCCCTTTGCCCACTATCCCCATCCAGAGTATGGGAGCTATCGAAAAAACAGTTGAATTGGAAACATTAACCTGGTATCGATCCAAGATTCTGAAATCCTGGCTGGTAGTTCTGTACATTGCGTAATTTGCTGAGGGACAGGGAGCAATTCCTTCCTTGGGTCCATAAATCCGATCAACCAGGAGAAGAGCTGCATTCACAATACTGTCCAAGTCAAAGAGGGGCAGGCCTCTCTCGCGCTTGGCCTGCCGGATTATCAACTTGCGCCGCAGTCTCTGAGCTTCAGGAGTCATGGCTGCAGCATTTGGACAGCCCTCCAAGTTCCTCAAGAGAAGCTTTTCTTCATAGATGCTAACAGGTGCATACTTGGGCATGCCAAACTTAGCATTCTTATGTTCCAACTGCATCCTCCTTTTGTCTCGACCCTGGTCCTGAAGGGATGTGCGAGTATTATCAGAGTTTTCAATGTCACGTTCAAGTCTCTCTGCTTTTTCTTCCTCGCTCTCCATCTCTTGCTTAATCTGCTCTGGTGTCTTCACCTTCTTTCGGATCATTCCCACTGGCCCACTCGGGGGTGGGATATACTCTATTCCAGGATCTATAACGCTATCACCTTCCATCTCTTCATCATCTATAAACAAAACAAAATATTCCATAAATTTTGTGACAATGTAACGAATACAACTTATCTGAAGAAGTGTGCATGCGCACGAAAGCTTATACCCAGAACAAACTTAGTTGGTCTCTAAGGTGCTACTGGACAATTTTTTAATTTATTTCGACTGCATCAGACCAACATGGCTACCTACCTGAATCTAGAATACAACTGTGTGATCTTCCTAGGAGACTGTGGTTTTAATATGAAAGGTTACACAGCAATTCCCCATTAATATTCAGTTGAGACTACCCTTTCCAAAGTAGTATTCTCCACATTTGCTAGTTCAAAGAGGTTTTGATTTGTGAAAATCAGGCCACTTTAGTAGATCCAGTGTTGCTCTGAATAGGGTGCTTACCAGTAATCCAGAAAGGAAGATGGACCACAAAAGTCTGACAGTAGAAAAGACAGGCCTTTCTGTAGCACAAATATATCTAAAAGTATACTGATAGAATAGCCGGGAACAATAACTCAATGGATGTATACAGTGGTACCTCGGGTTAAGTACGCTTCAGGTTAAGAACTCCGCTAAGAACAGAAATCGTGCTCTGGCGGCGCAGCAGCAGCAGCAGGTCCCATTAGCTAAAGTGGTGCTTCAGGTTAAGTACGCTTCAGGTTAAGAACGGACCTCCGGAACGAATTAAGTACTTAACCCAAGATACCACTGTATAAAGACTGTGGCAAGTTGGCCAGAATGAAATGCTACTCATTTAAAGGTAAAGGTAAAGGTAAAGGACCGCTAGACGGTTAAGGCGACTATGGGGCAGTGGCGTTCATCTCTCTTTCAGGCCGAGGGAGCCGGTGTTTGTCCACAGATTTCCAGGTCATGTGGCCATGGGGACACCATGACAGAAGCCAGAGCGCACGGAAATGCCATTTACCTTCCTGCCACAGCAGTACCTCTTTATCTACTTGCGCTGGTGTGCTTTCAAACTGCTAGGTTGGCAGGAGCTGGGACAGAGCAACGGGAGCTCACTCCATTGTGGGGATTCGAACCGCCGACCTTCCAATCGGCAAGCCCAAGAGGCTCAGTGGTTTAGACCACAGCAACACCCACATCCCTATTAGGCTTACTATAAGGTTCCATTACAGCAAAATATGTATCAGGAGGCTTGGTTTTGTCAAAATTGAGTATACACTCCCAGAATTAATGCTAAATACAGTGATTCTGGTAAATGAGTCACCATAGCCACTAGAGAAGTGATGGCCAAACTTGGCCCTCCAGCTGTTTTGGGACTACAACTCCCATGATCCCTAGCTAACAGAACCAGTGGTCAGGGATGATGGGAATTGTAGTCCCAAAACAGCTGGAGGGCCGAGTTTGGCCATCACTGCGCTAGAGGGTTGTGAAAATTTGTGTCTCGGGCCTTTTAGACTTGTCTACCCATGTAGTATCTGAAACCCAAGGGGCGCATTGGTTGTCAGATGTGAAATATTTTCAGCGTTATTTTCAGCTCTCCTGAAATTAGCTGTTTGAAGGAAAGGCAACATAAATTTTAATAAGCAATAATAAAGCATCAGGAAAGTTAAAACGCAACTGTATTGACAGGGAGGAGAGGGTGGAATCTCCAGAACTAGCAACCTAGAAGGTCAACCAAAACCAAAACAGCAGCAAACAAAAAAGGCATTTTTCTATGTTCTAGTATTATTGCTAATTTTGTTTGTTTGTTTTGGTACAGTTGAGAAAATAAGTTAATTTATTTTTTTTCGCATGAAAGTACTATAATAGTGCCCTTTATACAAGACCAAGTACACATAGTATTAAGGAAATAGCACTTGCAGCATTTTCTTCTTTTTTGCCCATGTAGTATATGCTTCCAGAAGAGGACATCAGAGAAAGTTAACATTCCAGCAAGTATCTAGCAACACAGATGGCATATATGTGATCGTCAGAAGCACTGGCTGGGTACACAATTTGCTATATGAATTAATACTATACAAGGAATAATATTACTGGTAAGTGCTTGAATATTTTTCACATTAGAAAACATTTTCCTTGGTACGTTAGTGAATATAATTATTGAGAATAAGTATCACAGTTCCTGGTAGATGTTAAATATCACCAACAATAGAACTATGGTCAAGAAATGGTTGTGGAAATGAGATCCAATAGAGGTTAATTGACAAGGAAATGTTAAAGTAGCTTTTACCATGAAACAGGGCCTGGGGTGGCATTATATCTGGAATAAGGTCTGCTTCTGAGAGCAGGCTCGGTGTAGCTGAGTGAGAAGCTGGTGTTCCGGGAGCAGAGAAATCTGGAGATGGAGATGGAGATGGGCTTGTCAAAGGAGTTCGATCAGAGGAGCTCAGGGAAGAAAAGTCAACCACTTCCCCCTTCTCAAGTATAATGTCAGGACGCCGGCTTCGACTGATGAATTTGACTGGCGTGGAGGATGTGCTTCTGTCCAGGAAGGCAGCTGCCTCCTTCTGAGCTCTCCTGATGTCCTTGGCTTCCTGAGTGCGAGATCTCTTCTCCTTCAGCTCCATGGCAGATTCTACTGGATTGCGGCTGACTCTCTTTCTAAGTCCCTCCACTGTAATGATAGGGTCTAATGATGGTTTTGAACCTGCCAGAGAACAAGTAGTGTGTTTGTTCCAACATGCAGAGAGAATACCAATTTTAGAACTTTAGGGAAGCTTTTAATATTTGATGAATTATTGTATTTTAATATTTTGCTGGAAGCCGCCCAGAGTGGTTGGGGAAACCCAGCCAGATGGGCGGGGTATAAATTATTATTATTATTATTATTATTATTATCATCATCATCATCATCATCATCAGGGTGGATATGATTTAAATCACTAGCAGGGTGGATAAAAATCAATGATTTTTTTTAAAAAAATAAAAAAATCTGATTTTTTAAAATTTAAATCGGATTTTTTTGATTTAAATCAGATTTTTTTGATTTAAATCAGATTTTTTTTAAATTTATTTATTTTTTAAATCATTTATTTTTATCCACCCTGCTAGTGATTTAAATCAAATCCACCCTGATTATTATTAGTATTATTACTCCAAAGCAAAGGCAGCATCTATTTCTACAGAAGGTATCCAACATAAACAACTTTTTAAAGACAATAAAAATACACCTTTCCTGATACAGGAAAACGTGACAAGCAGACGCTAACATTCTTTAATTCCAGACTGCATATAACAGAATGTGGGAATGGAATATATTTTTGTCACGTACATTGAACGTTTTCCACCAAATTTTTAAGAGGAAGAAGAGAGGCAAGAAGTAGTGAAAAGGAGAACTGCAAAGTGGTAAAAGAAGCTGGGGAAGAAACTGGTGAATAGAGAGGCTGAATGGGTGGTGAGCTTGGGAATGGATAGGGAATGAAAACAGGAGTGGCTGAGAGGGAAAAACAGCAACCAAGAAACATATAATGAGATGTACAAGGGGCAAGAGCTATACCTATACAATACCTACCCACCCACACTTTGCAGAAAGTTCACGGGTCTTTAAAAACTGAGGATGTCTGCATGGTGGTGTACCCTTCACAAATTTCTACATTTGAAATTTATTGTTTTTATTTTGATTGAAATCCATAATGCCAATAGTACAGAAGAATGTACCCCCACCCTGCCAAAAACCACCAGTTTTAAGACTACTGCATCCTTAAATGTGCAAATGATATGCAGTTTACAAATTATTACCTTTTGTTTTTAGGGCAGATGCAGAAAGCTTCTCTCCTTCTGGCTTCATTGTAGGGGGCCTATTCTGGACAAGTTTCCACCATCCTGGTTCTCCAAACTCTTGAGCCCCTGAACGGAAGTATAAAGGGCTCCCCACAGAAAGACAACCAGCAACAGTGCTCCACCAAGTAGAAGTCTTCTTTCTAAACCAAAGAAAGGGAAAATGTCTCTGAAAGAGAGCTTTGTTTACTACATTGGTAGTAAGATTGCTAGTTCCTCTTCAGATCTTAAGTGATTAATGGGATGAGCACAGTAGCAAGGACTGGAAGCAGGAATCAATTTCTGCAATCAACTATAGCTGAAATGTATACGCATTATTTCAAATTTTATTCTGGATTCTCAAAATCTTAGGACAAATTACAAATGAGGGCTAGTAGATGTTAAGGGACACTCTCAACCTGGTGCAATCTTGTACTATTTTGAGAGACCAGAATAAACGTTGAAATAAAATGGCCGTATATTTTGGCCTTCACTGCTTGCAGAAACCAACTGGAGGGAGACAAGCTAGGGAAAGTCATACTATGCAGAACTATACAGAACTAGCTATTGACCTTCACCCACTATGGATATCTTCTCTCTTTTACTCTCAACGAGGAGAAAAAATGTTTTCCTACATTTTAATTATATGTGGACGTTTTGTTCTTTACCTTCAGTTTTAAGACAACATAATAGCATTACCGGTTTCCTAGTAGAAAATTCCAGTGTTTTTCAATGAAAGAACAAATGTCTTCCTTCCACCTGAAGTAGCCTTGGCGGCCAGTTCCTTCCAGGGATAGATTGTACATTGCCAACATAACAACCTGAAACACATATAGGAACCTCTCATTTACAATAGGTAAGAAATATTTTTTTCTGGGATAAAATGATTCTCTTCTCCTAACAGGTTATATAAAATAATCAACTCTTAGACAATATAGGGTTTTTTTTGGGGGGGGATTAATCTGCCTGGATTAAAATTATCCTAAATGCATCTATTTCAGTTAACAAATGTTCAGATACAGTGGGACCTCGACTTACGAAGATAATCCGTTCTGACGGGACCGTTAGAAGTCGGGGAAAAACGTAAGTCGAGACCCCATAGGAATGCATTGGGAGCAATGCATTCGTATGTCGAAGAAACCCGTATCAAATCTTTGTAAGTCGAGGAAACCCTATCTAAAGCGGCCGCGACTTCCTTTCGGAAGACGAAGAAATTCGGAAGCCCGCAGCCGCTTTGATCCTTCGTAACTCGAAAACAACGTAAGTCGAGTTACTCGTAAGTCGAGGTACCACTGTATGTTTTATCCTAAAAGAGGAACACGACAAATGTGTCGTTTATTACCCTAGCTGGGGCAATAAAAGTACAAATGGAAATACAAAGAGCTAAGATCATACAAGTGCAATTTAAAACTAACTGGTATGTGGATGAATTCATCTGGGAAACTCCTACATTTGTTTTACAGAATTCAATGCAATCTCCAGATACAAATTGCTTTTCACAAGGCCTGAATGGGTGGGCTTCAACTTGGATAGAACTACAAAGGGAAAAACAACAGGGTACAGTATCTGATTCCATGGAGGGACTTTCTAATTACAGTAACTACTTAGAAATTTGATACTACTATAGTCCTAACTACTATGGGAACTCATGGAAGAGTTTAAGGAAGATTTGTTGCAATGGGCATATTTGAAGATACCCTAATAAGGGAAAATTTCAGCTTTAAAAAAATCTGTACCATTTGATAGTATTTATATTTTAAAATATCTCTCTGCAAGTACTCACTATGGCAATTACTAATCGTCAAAAACTCAAAATTGCATTTCCTATTGAATTGGAAGTAGCAGAAAAAGTTATATCATGATGAATAAAAAAACAATGATGCATTAAAGAACTTTTGCAATGTTGGTATGTTAATGCATTTTAAGGCCTTGCTTTATTTAGATGAGAATATTTTTGGAACAAAGTAACAAATCAATGAAACTTACCGTATATACTCGAGTATAAGCCGACTTTTTCAGCCCATTTTTGGGGCTGAAAAAGCTGCCCTCGGCTTATACTCGGGTCCTGTGCCTTTCGCAGCTGTCGGCGAGTCGGAGAAGAGGCAAGAAAAGGCTTCTAGCCTCTTTTCCCTCCCCCCCGCCCCTCCGACAGAGGGGAAAGGCACAGGAAAAGCTCTGATCCCCCGGTTGTGTGCCTTTTGCAGCTGTCGGAGGGGCAGGGGGGAGGAGAAGAGGCAAGAAAGGGCTTCTAGCCATTTTGGCCGCTGCTCCCGCCACCGTCGCCTGCCTCTTGCAAGGGCAGGAATCGGAGCCGCAGTTGGGAGAAGCACAGCGCTGTGCCTCTCCAACCGCAGCTGTGATCCCTGCTCTTGCGAGGCGGCGGTGGCTGAACAGCATCCCAAAACGGGATGCTTCTCAGCCCCCTCCCCCTGCTTATTGCAAGCGCAGGGATCGGCTGCGATCCCTGCTCTTGCGAGGCGGAGGTGGCTGCTCAGCCCCCTCCCCCTGCTTATTGCAAGCGCAGGGATCAGCTGCGATCCCTGCTCTTGTGAGGCGGAGGGGGCTGCTCAGCCCCCTCCCCCTGCTTATTGCAAGCGCAGGGATCGGCTGCGATCCCTGCTCTTGCGAGGCGGAGGTGGCTGCTCAGCCCCCTCCCCCTGCTTATTGCAAGAGCAGGGATCGGCTGCGATCCCTGCTCTTGTGAGGCGGAGGTGGCTGCTCAGCCCCCTCCCCCTGCTTATTGCAAGAGCAGGGATCGGCTGCGATCCCTGCTCTTGTGAGGCGGAGGTGGCTGCTCAGCCCCCTCCCCCTGCTTATTGCAAGAGCAGGGATCGGCTGCGATCCCTGCTCTTGCGAGGCGGAGGTGGCTGAACAGCATCCCAAAACGCGATGCTTCTCAGCCCCTCCCCCTGCTTATTGCAAGGGCAGGGATGGGCTGCGATCCCTGCTCTTGCGAGGCGGCAGTGGCTGATCCCAAAACGGGATGCTGCTCACCCCCCCCCCCCGCCTGCTTCTCACAAGGGCAAGGAACGGAGCCTTGGTAGGGAGAAGCCCAGTGCTGTGCCCCTCCCAACCGTGGCTGCCAGCCTGGAGCCAGTTCCAGTCGAGTTCAGTGGCACTTGCTCCCAAGTGTGGGTGCCTAACATTAAAGCCTGCTTTTGTGGGAGGATAATGGCACCGTCTGCCCCCAAGCCGTCGTTTTCTTTGCCTGGTTAAGCTCAGTAGCCTCAGAGTTGCCAAGGCAGATGTGGGCATCATAGAGGGGGTGCCACAACAGGGTGCTGGTTGGCCCCAAAGGATTCTCCCTATTCAAATAGCCTGGTTAGTTTTGGCAACAGTCCCCACCCCCCTCTCCTGGTTGAAAATGCTGCTGCTCAATGCCAAGCTGGGGAATGGTTCGAATGACAGCTATCCAGGACACTTGATCCTAGATGCACATGCTGACCTGGCTTTTATTGTAGAGACCTGGCTGGATGAAGCTGAGAGTGGGGGTTAATTTCTCCCCGCATTGCCTCACCCGGTTTCTCTGTACAGCCAAAGTTAGAAACTCAGATATATAAAGTAATGGTCAATTGACACCTTAAACCTGTGTACAGCAGCAGGCAAGATCTAGGGGAGGGGTCTGTCCTGATTGCTTCTCCCTGACCAGATGTCCTCTCCAGCAGCCCACTGGGTTCAAATGTGCATATCTGAAGATAGGTGGCTGGGGCAGAATAAGGATCCTGCTGATGTACCGCCCACCCTGATGCTCAACAGTCTCCCTTCCTGAACTAGCAGGGATAGTCTTGGGTTTGGCATTCATGCTGAGGCTTTGCTGTCAGGATTGGATCAGGATTTCATGCCTGCCATGCCAACCTTGAGTCTGTCCCAAGTAACTTCTGACTCCTACCTATGCTGCAGGACACACTCTGGACTTGTTTTTTTGCATTGAATTGGTGGTGGTCTTAGAGTGGAGGAACTTCCTTTGTTCTCTTCTCATGGTCATATCACCACCTTGTGGGGCTTAACCTTGCTGGATCTCGAAGCCTCTGCAGCAATGGGGGGCAAGTGGGGCAAGTTTTGCCTGTTATGCTGATTGTCACCTGCAGAGGAGGGAGGAACAAGCAGCCTGAAAGCAGCCCTTTCGGGCTGCTCCTTCCTCCTCCTCCACTGCCGCTGCCACCACCAGCCTCTGCCTCTGCATTTCCCACCCTCGGCTTATACTCGAGTCAATAAGTTTTCCCAGTTTTCTGTGGTAAAATTAGGTGCCTCGGCTTATATTCGGGTCGGCTTATACTCGAGTATATACGGTAAAAATACACTCTTGTAATGTAGTTAACACATATTTAACCAAGCAGTATGTTTTAGGGAGGAATTGGAGCATAAACCTTGTTAGGCAATTTGCAGCTTGGAGAAGGATAACTGAGAAATTTATTTATTAAAGTTATTTTTAAATCTTATAACTGATTAGATTAGCCAACACCATTCCCCTGACTCCAATATTTACAAATAAAACATAGTTAATAGTTTTCTTCTGTATTGTGGGGTAGTAGTCCTACTTGCAATTTACTTCAGGTATCTTCAAGAGGCAATTTAGGGAATAGGATTAGCATACCAGTCAACTGACTACATATAATTTGTCCAAGTAAATCACTATGTAAATGGAACTTTCTCTATTTCATTATGGTATGTCATCTGTCAGCAAGGAGTGAAGGCAACTTGTCCCTTGGCACTGGAGCAGTCTGGCCAAACTGCAAAGTATCTCCCACAGTTTACCTAGTATAATATCTAATTTAACTGAAGACATCGCCCAAGAGTAGCATAAGTAGTCTTCAGGCCACTGTCTAGTTGGAAGAGTGTTGGAATAGGAGCAGGGAGTCCAAGAAAAAGGTTTCTTCCCCTTACAGAGGCACTGTTGGACTTGAACTAGTTTCCTGGGGTTTCTCCATACATGCTCTCTCCCCACACATGTGCAATACTGAACTATCTATGCTTCCTTCTCTGTATGTCATTCTGTTGAAATAATTGAGTCTGCTTGTCACTTACCTGCTGCCACGTTAGCCTCAGCCGTTCAAACTGTTCCTTCCCATCTTCTGAGCAATCAGAGCAAGTAAATCTGAAAAAATTATCACCTTTGAGATAGGTGATCTGTTCTCTCACCTGATCTGTAAACAAGCAAACAAAACCTTAGGCCTTAATTCTTTCCCAACAAATGGGACCCACACACCAACACATTACGAGCAAGGTTCAAAATAGCACAAATGGGGTTCATTCCAACAGCATTCATCCACTCTGCATTTTGCTTTGTTAATCACCTCTTACAGAAATCCATGTAACCTCAATTGGTGGGCACATCTGTCTCTATTTTGGAGATATCACATATATATGTATCATAAGTGCAATTCCTTTTGAAATCTTAAGAATTGTGCATGCAGATTTTTTTTCTCAAACAGAAAAAAAAAATTATCTATAGCTTTTATGTAGTTCTTGTGAATGCCATCCAGCCACTCCCCAAAGAGGCTAGTCTAGCCCCTCCTAAAGGGATCACTGGAGAGGCTAGCCTTGGCCTTGAGGTCCACATGCCAGTGGACTCTGCTAGGGCCCTGGCTGAAAACTGAAGAGCATATGCAGTTGCATCTCTGTGTAGGCACAGGCTTTAACTAGTTTTCATAGTCCCTAGTGCTTATGGGTGGTGCTATGGGCAACATCCAGCAGAAGAGGCTGAGCTTAGAGGAGGCATACACTCGCCATGAAGGAAGCAGCCATAGAGGCTCTGATGGCTAAGGCTGAGAGCTTGTGGGTCCTGCACAGCATGATCTCTGCCTTCCTGTCAATGGCGTTCTTTGGGAAATCCTCCCCATGTTTTAAAAGGGGGAATGGGACATCCACCCATTCTTTCTTCTGAAAGGGGTATAACTGATTTACCAGCAAGGAGGAGGACCAGGAAGCTTCTGAGGTCTGCCACTCACTCATGATTGTGGACTACAAATCATGTGGAAAAAGGAATCCCCTTTTGCTAGGTTTGTGCCTTGGGAAGGATGTGATTTCAACTGGCTTTCGTCTGATCTGCTTCCTGAAGGCCTAGCTCAGCAAGGGTCGCAATCTTGTAGGTCTTCCTGACCCAAGGCCTTAAGGTCACAAGGGCAAAAAAAGGACACATTTTTATTATTTAAAATAATCAAGAATTAGGAAGCCTTACTTGCTGGTATCCATTTCTGACATCTTTCACAGTAATAAGACATCTCTTCTGTCCAGGATGTGTCCCCTTCATCACTATTTATAGAGTCTCCACTCTGATCATGACTCAAATCCACGGATGCCTGATCTTCAGACTCTACTATGAGAAGAGTTTCTCCTTCCACTTCTCCTTCTTCCAGCCCTTCTGAAGGCGATGTCCTTGTAGCTTCATCATCATGACGGCTCATCATCTCGCTCATGTACACATTAGTATCCATTGTGAATTGACAGTCACTTTTATTATGCAAGAAGCCCAGCAAAACAAAAACTGTTCCAGCAAATATGAAGACATTTAAATAACTGAAATGAAAAGAGAGATCCCTACTCTTCCCTGCCCTTACTGTGAGGTTTCTTTTCCCATGAGCATTTTGCTTCTTTCCATTTCAAGTTGCTCAGTCAATGCAATCTGTTGCTCCAAAAGGCGAAGATTTTCTTGTTTACGATTCTGCCTCTCAAAATCTCTCAGCACTCCTTCACGTAGCCTCTGAAAGAGACATCTCATCATATTATGCTATATATCTCTTAATAATCTACTATTCAAAGACTTGAGAAAGTGTAAAGGTACTGCTACAGGAAATTAAGGCCAACTGTGAATCTTACAAAGCAATCATACTGTTGCAAAAGTAACTTCAAAGATTTTGCTAACTGTAGGAAGAATACATCCTCATTCCAATACAGGACTAAGCCATCTGCAAATCATAAAGAAAAGGGTCATTACCTGAAGATCGCTATATCACAAACCAATAATCAGAGGCCTTCTGTGGCTATATGAAACACTGGGGCATAAAATGCTGGGTGAAATTTATGTTACAAAGTGCAGAGATAACATGGAAGAAGGAATGGTTGAATTGGGGGAAAAGGGCAGCAACAGCAGGTGCAATTTCTCCTCCTATGCAAAGTGTCAAATACCTCTGTTCATTTTTGCTTCCTTTTCTCTCCAGGTCTTATACCCCTTTTTGAAAAGAAACATATTAAACAGCTTCATAGCAAGTGTGTGTGTGTGTGTGTGTGTGTGTAAAGAACATCTGGCTGTATGGGAGAATTTCCTACTTCTACCCCTCCAGGATTTCAGGGAAATCCAGGGAAGATTCTCATGACTACTTGGCAGTCCAGGCAGCAACACCCCCCCAAGTTTATGTGGGGGTTACGTTTGGAGCAGGGCTTTTTGTCAAGTGGGTGCCACTGTCATGCTAAAAGAAGGAGGGAGGTGTTCATGTTGAGTTCCGGCACCTCTTTTTCTAGGAAAAATAGCATGGGTTCCGAGGCACCACACACGTGGGTGAAATTGCGCACGATTGAAAACTCACTGGAAAAGACCGCAGACACCCTGTCCCACCCTTTGAGCAATGTTCCAGTGACATCTTTACAACATTTCAGGGTCCCTTCTGGGTTCGTTGTGATGTGCGTGTATATACTGAACCCGTGCAGTGCTTTTTTCTGGGGCGACGCTGGGGTAAGCATACCCCTAAACATTTTGTACATCTAACGGGAGAAGAAACTAAAAAAAATTTTTTTTAGTTTCTTCTCTAGCACGGTGAATCTGTTGCTACCCCCGACAGTGGCCTCATTTCCTGAGTCTCAGGCGAAAGCGAGCATTTAATGTGTGAAGCAGTGTAGAATGCGGATGTGTGGTGTTTTACTGATGGAAGTTTGGCCTCATTGAGGGGCAGCATTTCAACAGGAGTAGGAAAATTACTGTGAGCTGTCAGCTGTGTAATATGAGGTAATAATGCATGTTCTTTGTACTTTTGTCCATTTACTGTATTTATTTCCCCCGATTTGAACTATACAATGGTGATTTTCTTGAGTCGAAATGAGAGTACCCCTAAACATTTTTTTTAGGGAAAAAGAAAGCACTGAACCCGTGTAAATTTGGGGGGAGGGGGCGTGTCCGCTGCCTGTGCCCCTCCCACAGCCATCTTACCCGTTGGTTTACACGCGGCATAGGCAACCTTGGCTCTCCAGCTGTTTTGGAACTACAACTCCCATGATCCCTAGCTAACAGGGCCAGCGGTCAGGGATGATGGGAATTGTAGTCCCAAAACGCCTGGAGATCCAAGGTTGCCTATGCCTGGTTTACACGCACACAGTTCAGTCCCTATTCGGCAAAAGGGTCACCCTAATAATAACGCAGCCCCTGGCATAGGGCCGCCCCGGAAAGTCAACGGCTATTTCGGCCGCCGAAATCGCCCCTCCCACGATGCTCCCCCCTGCATAGGCCACGTTTATATAGAGTGCGGGTGGGGGGAGGGAGAGGCCTACCTTCCTGACGCGGCTCTCCTGGAGGTGGACGGCCGCGACGACGACGCCCGAGACCGCGACGGAGGCCGCCAGAACCGCCTTAGACGCCGACGACATGCCCGGCGGACTTGGCCTTCCCCTCAGCGCCCGCTGGGACCCCAAGGCGCATGCGCGGCCTCCTGCGCATGCCCAGCGGCTCGGCGCCTTCCGAGCGCTCTTTCGGCCGCGGCTTAAAGAGGCAAAGGCCCTTGACGCTCTTCTGACCGCCGCGATTTCCGGTTCCATTCGGAGCTCGCTGTTCCACGCCGCGAGAGGGGCAAAGAGCGTGCAGCGCGTCTCTTCTGACAGTTCGGGTTCGGGTTCAGGCACCGACCCAGGTCAACTGTTGTGGTTTTTTGCTACAGCCCCGAGGCTTGCCTCCCCTGGGGTGGCCGGAGGGAGAAACACGGGCTTTTCAGTTCGGTGTAAGATTTTTATTGACGTTTTTCATAATACAGTAATATATAGAAGACTAAGCAAAAAAACAAACCAAAACAGCTACCCAGAATATGCAAACAGAATAAATAGAATGTGGAATCGTCTGCCTCTACCACCCACAGGAGGTAACAAGAAGAAGAAAGACATGTTTTTTACTTGTTTTGTCTTGTTAATTATAAATGAAATAAAATTTATTTTAAAGAAGAAGAAGAAGAAGAAGAAGAGGAAGAAGAAGAAAGACAGAGAAGGAGAAAAAGGGGGGAAGTTTTCCTTTTTCCTCCCCTCCATGTTTCGGGGAGCGGTGTCTGTGTGTGTCTGTGTGTAGGTGCAAAACGGAGTCCTGCTCGTGGGCGTAGCCAAACGGGGACAGGGAGGGGCAGCTATCCCCATCAATCAAAATCAATAAAATACATAGCAAACTGAGGTTCTCCCCCATAACAAAAGGCCTGCCCCCCCCAACCAAAACTCCTGGCTACGCTCATGGTCCTTTTTATATGGAAAATAAAATCTCTGCACCAAATGAAGGAAACGGTGAAGCTGCCATAGGAAATCCTTCCTATGAATTGGCAGGAAAAGGTCACCAATCGCTTTTAAATCCATTACAGTAATTGCAATGCGAGGTGTGTTGATTCCCTTGTGAGAGTCTTGTTATGGCAAAGGGATCTGGCTGAGAAGGGATGGGTGTTTTTCTTTATCTTATTGCTGGAGGGGGGCAACAGAGAGCAAGAGTTAATTCTGGAGAAGCTTGCATTGTGATGTGGGGGGGGCGCTGGCTGAAGAAGGGAGGAGTGGCATTTATTTTACTATTTAAAACAGTCCAGTGTGCCATTTAAAAGAAACCAAGTTAGGCTTCAAGCAGCCTACAGACTTATCATGGAGTAAGCTTACTTCTGAGTAGACATGTGTAGGCCTATGCACTTAACTGCGGGATAAACCCACTCCAGCCCATGGGGGCAGCAGCCGTTATTACTGCAGCCTTAATGAACACAAGCATAACCTTCAAGTGAGTGGTCTCCAACTGGATTAAATCTTCCCTCTGTTAGGAATTGTGCTTTGTGCTGGGAATTGGAGAGTTAATCCAGTTTCAGCCCTAGATAACAGAAGCTTTGTCAGCCTGTATGTAGGATTCCCTTTTAAACAGGTCACCAGTGGTAGACTAACTGCATAATCCTAACCATGATTCTATTCAGAGGTAAAGTCCGTTGAAGTCAATAGGGACAGGATTTAAAAGTAAAGGTAAAGGGACCCCTGACTGTTAAGTCCAGTCGCAGACAACTCTGGGATTGCGGCGCTCATCTCGCTTTACTGGCCGAGGGAGCCAGCGTTTGTCCGCAGACAGATTCCGGGTCATGTGGCCAACATGACTAAGCCGCTTATGGCGAAACCAGAGCAGCGCACGTACCCGCCGGAATGGTACCTATTTATCGACTTGCACTTGAACCGCCGACCCAAGCCCTAGGCTCTGTGGTTTAGACCACAGCGTCACCCTTGTTCCCTAGGGAAAGGATTACTCCCAGGTAAATGGGTTTAGAATTACAGGATAAACTGCAATCCGAACCCTACTTCCTGGGAGTTGTAAGGTCTATTGAAGTTCTGTGTGGCACCTTTAAGACTAACCAATTCAAGCTCCAGTTCTAACTGGGAGTAATCCCTATGGCATTTAGTGGGCCATGCATTATAGTGACAGTTACTCACATTAGAAATTTTGACAGCAGGTAGTCAGGGACCCCTTCTAAACCAAGGTCAGACACTTTTCGTTTTAGTTAGGTACTATGTACTTTATGCAACTGCAATGCTTTAGTGTCCACACCTTTGCAAGGGAGGAGGATGGGGGGGGGGAGCAAAACAACTTGGCCCCATGCATGTGACTTTATTGGCCTTCCCTCCAAGTAACTTCTGGGATAGCTCAGTCGAGCATAGAATCATAGAATTGTAGAGATGGAAGGGACCACAAGGGTAATCTAATCTGACCCCCTGCAATGCAGGAAGCTTTTGCCCAATGTGGGACTTGAACCCACAGCCCTGAGATTAAGAGTCTCATGCTCAACCACCTGAGCTCTCCATGAGACTCTTAATCTCAGGGTAATGGGTTCGAGCCCCACATTGGGCAAAAAATCCTCCATTGCAGGGGGTTGGACTAGATGACCCTTTGGTCCCTTCCATCTCTATAATTCTATGATTCCTCCCTGGCCACTGGTCACCAGAGCTGGTCCAGGGGGTAGCAGCCACCAGTGCACTGTGTTCTAAAAGACATCTCATTAGGTCCATGGGGCAGATTGGAGGTGCTATTGGTGTATTGTCCACCCTCACCAGCCTCCCTGCCTGAGCTTACAGAAGGCATCTCTCAGGCATAGTGTTGGACGCAGGGCTGGCCCAGTCATGAGGCGACGGGCAGCAGTGACCGCAGGGCAGCAGCCTCTGGACAACTGGGAGGGGCAGCACATCCTCTGCAATATGCCCCCCCTGCCACCATGCACCCACCTGCTGCCACCTGCTAGGTGGGTGGGTGGCATCAGGTGCACAGCAGAGGAGGAGGCAGGGGTGGACTTGGGTAATCTTTGTAATATGGCGCCCTGGGTGAGGTCAAAAGTCAGTTCCTCAAAATGGATCTTCTCCAGTAGTATGGATCTTCTTAATTTTGCCTCTCTTTAGCTCAGAGCCCTGTGCTGGGGAACTGCTCGCACTACCTTTAATCCGGCGCCGCAGGGGGACAGAATATTCTGTTTTGCCTCTAGTGCCAAAACATCCTGGGTCGCCCCAACTGGACGACTTGTGGAATCTGATGGGGATTTTCCAATGTCAGCAATCCCGTTGAGCTCCTTACCTCGCTGTGGACCAGGGAGATAAGGAGGGCTATTGACTTAATCTCTTGGGAGTGTCCACTCGGACACTGCGCCGCTCATTGTGCTGCTTAGTTTCCCTCAGAATTATGTGAATTGAAGCAGGCCAGGCAACGTCCAGCTGGCTAGCGTGGAAGTGGCAGAGTGCAGCTGACTGAACAGCAAAGCTGCCTGACTGATGGGGTGCTGGAACTGTCAAAGACCTGCTGTGACAATATTGCTAGACATTTTGAGGACAGAAGGGCTCGCCTTCATGCTGATCTTGATGCTGCTGTAAATACAGTCTCTGATGAGGCGTTCAGAGTGTTGCCTTAGTCAATTCTCCAGCTGCTGAGGCTTTTTGGTTAGCATAAACTGTATATTGTCCCCTATATAGATAGTTGTCTGAGGTAGGAACTTAATTATGTTATTTAGGTTGTATTTCCGATGTATTGACTAAACTTCAGCTTCTGGATGAGAGTGGGATGTGTTATTTCATTTGTGCATGATGCTGTACAGTAAAAAAAAATATTAAAAAGAAAAACAAATAAATCAAATGTTGTTCTTGCTGCCTTCTAACTCCACCAGAAGACTCTAAACAACAAACTTGGACGAACAGGGCTTTGTCAGTAAAGCTGTCTGAATGCCACAGCTGGAAATAAGAGCAGGTGTGTTTAGGATTAAGGACAAGGCAAGTCTAGAAGCATATTTCACATTTTGCGTTCTTAACTGTGACATGGGTATAACTTCAAAATACAAAGAAAAATGGAGGCCTCAGGGCAACAGAGCCTTGAAATGTCTTCCTGTTGGTCAGGGGCCAGACACCTAGGGATGGTAGGTGAGGGAAGGCCCATCTGGCCATGAGATCAAGATGGGCCCCTCAGCACCCCAACGGGGTCTGATCCCATGCTGTATTGGTTGCTGGGTGAGGGGCAGGCCACCCCTAGGGCCATGGAAGTCACTAAAGGCACGGTGGCATTTTAAACATGAGTCTGTACATTGTGGGGACTTGGAAGCAGCAGCCTTGGAAGGACCAGGTGCACAGGAAGGTATTATACACACACACACACACACACACACAGTGTATGATTTAATACTGAATTCATAGCCTTTCCTATAAAAAGGTGGGACTTCTGGTGAAAAGGGATATAGAGTTCCTGCCACTTTTTTCAGTGATTGACACACGTCTTATATTCTTATTCTGTTATGGATTTATTTGTTGTTGTTGTTCAGTCGTTCAGTCGTGTCCGACTCTTCGTAACCCCATGGACCAGAGCACGCCAGGCACGCCTATCCTGGATAGGATAGATGGATTTATACATCCCAGTTATTGTATTATAGGTTTTATATATTTGGTACTCACTTTTTTTGGATTTTTGTTTTATTGCCTTTTTAAATAATAAGATTCAACTCTTTTTATGTAATTTTTTTTATTTATGGGCATCATGGCCATTAGATTTTGTGTATATATATATAGATTATCAAGTTCATTTAAGTTTCTTACCCTTGATTTATTTATCCTATGTTGTTGCCTTATTAATCAGGGGTCATTTTTCCTTCTTTTGATTCTAGTAAGAAGCGGCCTATACTCTACAGTACAGTGGTACCTCTGTTTAAGTACTTAATTCGTTCCGGAGGTCCGTTCTTAACCTGAAACTGTTCTTAACCTGAAGCACCACTTTAGCTAATGGGGCCTCCTGCTGCGCCGCCAGAGCACAATTTCTGTTCTTATCCTGAAGCAAAGTTCTTAACCTGAAGCATTATTTCTGGGTTAGCAGAGTTCTTAACCTGAAGCGTATGTAACCTGAAGCGTATGTAACCCGAGGTACCACTGTATTTGCTTTGAAACTCTACATAAAACCATAGCTGTCAACTTTCGGATTTGAAAATAAGGGATTTTTTCAAACTTTTGGATTTGAAAATAAGGGATGCCGCGAGGGTGGTGCAATGGCACCAAGTAGCCTCGCCACCCTGCGCTCCAGAGGCTGTGCGCGAACGGGTGAGCGAAAGAGCGAGCGTGTAGACGGCAGGCAGGCAGGCTGGCTGGTTGGGTATGAGGGTCTGGCTGCACAAGGCATGCAAGCTCCGCCCCCAGTCGGTCTCAGACTCCTTATTGGCAGCCAAGCAACGCAGCTGAGGAGCCTCCCTGGCCGGCAGGGAGGGAGAGGAGCTGCTTCCTTTGAAATCCGGGAAATTTAAGGGATATCAACAATCCGGGATAGCAGCGGGAAACGGCATTGGAATAAGGGAGTTTCCCGCAAAAAAAGGGAGGGTTGACAGCTATGCATAAAACACACAGCAGAGTCCTTGATGTACGTAGCAGGCAGCTCCATCCATTATTATTTTTAATACACATTAGAACATAGGCTCTCGTGTTTCATCTAGACATTCTCACGCTTACATGCTGGAGAAGCACCCTTGCCCTACCCCTTGCAGTGCTTGGAGGCATCTCCATCACCAGGCTCAGAAGAGAGAGAGACAGAGGCCTCTGAAGATGACTGCATGCAAAGCAGACAGCAAAAAAAATAACTTAATTTAAGTGCCTGGAGCTGTTTGGCTTTGAATGTCAGCGTGTAGTTACTTCCCATGGATGCACTGCGTGTCCACACACACACACACACACACACACACACACACAACCTAGCTAGAGGGAAATTCTTGCATGTCCTGCAGAAGCATTCATTATATTAATATGAAATTAGCCTGTGTGTTTGTACATGGCAACTAGATACACATTTAAAGCCCCAAGGGGAGAGCAGCTAAGTGCCCAAAATCAGCTTCCAGGACCTTGGAGACACAAGCATGCAACCCCCAAGGCCCCATGTGGGTTGGTGGGGGGTCTTCGCTGCTGGCAGGAAAGGGGGTGCTTGCTCTTGCTGGTGACAGAAATGACCTGGGGAGGGAAGTCTACGGTCCCAGGAATCCCCCCTCCTCATTTTCAGACGTTACATTCTTTGCAAACATTCATGCCTAAGGAAGGGCTGGAACAAAGCAGAGCTGCTCCAACCGGTCGGACAGGTAAGGAAGCTTGTTGACACCGTTATGTTTGCAGCACGCATGCTCCCTCCAAGTTTCCTGGTGGTGCCTTTGCTCGTATACACCTTAGGAAAGGGGGTGGGGGTGAAGGGGGGCACCTCCGGCTCCGGCGTGGGGTCTCTTGCTCTCCTTGACAAGGGGTACCGGGCCGGGGGGCGCCAGCAGAAGCCGAGACCCGTTGCCAGCGCGCCTCACCTGGAACCCCCAGGTAAGGGCGGAGTTCCCAGAAAACGGAACGGCCAGGAGGAAAGGTGAAATCGCGGAGCTCATCATGCCCAGAGTCTTTCTGGTGAAGAGGAGGAACCCGCTGCCGGCCAGTCGCAGCTGGGACGAGCTGCCCGACGAAGAGAGAGCCGACACTTATGTCCCAGGTAAGGCGGAGGAAGCAGCACACCTGGCCTCCCCCCACACACACACACACCGCACCTCGGCCTCAGCCTGGCTGCTGGCGAAGGAGGGGAGCCGGGCTCCTCCCGCCCCCCCCCAAACCGGTTAGGCTCTTCTCCACCCAGGAGGCAGCAGTTGCCCCAAACAGCTTGGAAGCCGGATTGAGATCGGCTCTGAATCCTGGCTGCAGGGGACCCAAGCAACGGGCAGTGAAGAAAAGGGAACTCTGCGCATGCTTCGATGCACCTTTGCTATCGCTTCGTAGATGTTAGAGCCGAGTCCGGCATTGAAAAGTTTCTGCGGCTAAGCCTGGCGGATCTGAAATCGGTTTCTGCAGGAGAACTGTAACGTTTTCGGCTGCAGCCCGAACCTCCTTTACCCGGGCGTGAGCCGTACCCTACTGAAGTCAATAGGAGTTACTTCTGAGTAGACACGCTTAGGAGCAGGCGGGATGGAACGGGAGTCCGCCGCCGAGTTCCACGAGGCTTCTTTCTGGCCAAGTTAACGCGAATCGGATTGCAGCCCCATCCTAACCGTGTCTACTCGGAAGTGAACTCACTCCGAGCCAACATTGTTCTGCTCCAGCTTTTAGTCGCCCTTTCGACGGATTGCGGTCTCAGGGGTCCTGAGGTCAGGGGCGGGGCTTCGTCGGCGGCTCTCGGCCGGGAAGGAGCCGCGTGTCACCGTTTCACACGACCAGAGAGAGACCGAGCGAGCGAGCGGCCCTCTCTGGCTTTTAACAAGAGCCGCGGAGAAGAACCGCGCGGGAGGGCTGCTAGTCTCGCGCACGCGACTCGAGGGCTGCCTTCCCCGAAAGGGCAAACGAAACACGTGTCGCGACGACGCGGGAGCTGCGGCGGCGCCTCGCCCGGGGCGCACTTGCGCCTCGCGGAGCCTCGTCGGGAGCGGGCGGCGAGGGGGCGCTCGAGGCGGAGCGCGGTGACCTTTGCGCTCGCTGAGCGCTCCCGGTTGCAGCGGCGAGGCGGGCGAGGCGCCGGGCAGCCACGGGACGCGCCCTGAGATCAAACAGGCCTCGGGAGGGAGCGCCTTTGTTTGCCGCGCCGCCCCCGCCGGGGAGCTCCTGGCCCCCTGAAGGCAGCCCCACGCCCCAGGTCGGACTGCCCGGTGGTGATCACGAGAAGAGGAAAGTGAATGGCCCCGAGTTAATCGGCCCCCATTTGGAAGATCATTATTTCACTTTCAGTTACTTTCATCTCAAGTTACCCCACCCCCATTCCAGAGCACTGCCATTAACTGTAGATTAGGAGAATTCTCCATTTCACTTGCAAGCATTAAGGCATCAGGTGCACCAGGGTGTTTCTCTCCCTAGCCAGGCCTACCAACTCTAGGGGGCCAAAGGCTCCTCAGCCCCCTCAATATTTGTTTTAAGCGGGTTGGGCCTCCTCAAGTCTTCAGGCGCCCCTGTGCACGTTGAGCGACGCAGGTCCTGTGGCCGAACACTCGCCTCCTGTGTCATGTGCCTGATGTCACATGTACACAATGCGTGCCAATCTCGGAAGCAACCTGGCACCTCTGCTCTTAACGGTCATTCTACCTGTGGTCACTGCTGGGGATACAGACCTGCCTGGCTGAAGGCACTGTGATTGCCTGCAAGGGATTTCCACATGGTGGGGTTGATCATGTTGCCAGCCTTGCCAATGGGCCTGGTGCCTGAAGCCAGCATATGCTTGGGGATCCTGCCACTTTCCATTCTATGTTCTTGACCAAGGCAGCATAGACATCACTGAGACAGAAGTGCAAACATGCTGGGAATGTCATCTTGGAGGAGCACATCATCGTTTGAAACTGCCATGTGCCATGCCCTGAATCTTCCCGATACAGCGCATGTGGAAGGCGTTGAGGTGTCACTATGTCCTGACGGTTGTTAGTTACCCAAAATTCACTTCCATAAAGCAGCGTGGTCAACGTGCAAGCTGTTGGACATTAGCATCCCATTCTCCCATACCCTTACGGCCACTGCCATAACTGCCCTGCCAGTACGCTTGTCCAGCTTAGCATCAATGGATAGGTTTCTGGTTATGGTGGAAACCAGGTAGACAAAATCATCTACCGCCTCAAGTGTGTGGTCACCAGTGCTGATGTGTTTAGTGCTGGTGACATCCTGACCCATGATGTTTCGTCAGGCCAACCAAACGCCCTGCAAGCTTGGGGCGAAATGGTTGATGAGTCTCTGTACATCTTCCTCTGAATGTGCTGTCACGGCTGCATCATCTGCAAACAACATCTCTTGGATAAGGACCCTCCATGTTTGACAACAGTCAAGAACGAGGTTTCTGCACTTGCTGTTGAGGAAATGAGGGGCAGATGGGGCTCATTAACCTAGGAAGGTAGCCCATCTAAGAGAAAGAAAACTATGATCTTAAACCTCTACTGCCTTGCGGCTATACTCATTCGTGATAAAGGCTTCAGAGTAAGTTCTGAGGAATAATTAGTATCCACTGCCTTGCAGGACATATTTGAAAGAAGAAAAGGCCCTACACAAATCTGTAGTGGAGTCCCTAAGGCAGTTGGATGGCGCCTTATATGTCTCCTTCTGGCAGTTCCTGCAGCCAAGCTAGTGCCAAATGTTTTGCTTTAGAATCATAGAATCATAGAGTTGGAAGAGACCACAAGGGCCATCCAGTCCAACCCCCTGCCAAGCAGGAACACCATCAAAGCATTCTTGACAGATGGCTGTCAAGCCTCTGCTTAAAGACCTCCAAAGAAGGAGACTCCACCACACTCCTTGGCAGCAAATTCCACTGTCGAACAGCTCTTACTGTCAGGAAGTTCTTCCTAATGTTTAGGTGGAATCTTCTTTCTTGTAGTTTGAATCCATTGCTCCGTGTCCTCTTCTCAGGAGCAGCAGAAAACAACCTTTCTCCCTCCTCTATATGACATCCTTTTATATATTTGAACATGGCTATCATATCACCCCTTAACCTTCTCTTCTCCAGGCTAAACATACCCAGCTCCCTAAGCCATTCCTCATAAGGCATCGTTTCCAAGCCTTTGACCATTTTGGTTGCCCTCTTCTGGACACGTTCCAGCTTGTCAGTATCCTTCTTGAACTGTGGTGCCCAGAATTGGACACAGTATTCTAGGTGGGGTCTGACCAGTGGTACTATTACTTCCCTTGATCTAGATGTTATACTCCTATTGATGCAGCCCAGAATTGCATTGGCTTTTTTAGCTGCTGCATCACACTGTTGTTTGGACCACATCAGTGAGGGTGAGAGGGGGGGTCTTGTAATCTGGGCAGCCCAGGACCTTCACATATACTGCCCAGGTTTGCGCCCTGGAGAGGTCACTTTAGTGTTGCGAATGCAGCAAAAACAACATGGGAGGCAGTTACGGTATACGTTATAAGCTCAACCTGATTGGTGTAAGGTACAAGATCTACGGGTTGTCTTCATTGGTGAGAAAGATAATTCCATCGCTCTGGTCAGCTACTGCCCACCTAAAGCCAGGCAGCCCTCAGTCAATAAAGTGCCAATCTGGCACTGTCCACCTTCTTCAGTGGATGTTTGGAACCCAGAGTATCACCCGGCAAGTGGACTGAACTACAGCATCAGGCAAGGAAAGAAACAAACCCTCCTGCACTTAGTAAGCTGGAACATCAGGACCATGCGTCCTGGCGTATCCAGTGACCTGCTGCAGGTCGGTGACTCATGGAAGACAGCCATCATTGACCATGAGCTGAAAACATTCAACGTCAACGTTTTACAGGAGACCAGACTCGCTTCGAATGGCAGCCTCCGAGAGAAGAACATGTTTTTCTGTCAAGGAGGGCATCCGGAAGAACCACATATCCCCCACTTAAGCTTCACAGTGAGGAACTCCCTTCTGTTTGTGATAGAACCACCCAGCGAGGGATCAGAACACTTGCTTTCCCTCCGTCTCTCAACCACCTCTGGTTTGGCCAACATCTTGAGCATCTATGCTGCCACTGTGTGCATTGGCATACAGACCAAGGACCAGTTCTAGAAGAAAGTAGACCAGGCTATCAGGAAAGTCCGAGCCTGCAAACACCTATTCCTGCTGAGAGATTTCAGTGCCAGAGCTGGGGATGATCATCACCCATGGAACAACTGCATAGGCTCTTTGATATTATTGGCAGCATGAGCGAAAATGGGCAAAGTCTGCTTGAACTGTGCTCACATCGCAGCCTTTGCATCGGGGCCTTTGATCTTCTCTTCCAAGGCCAGGGAGGTGAGCAATGCCTCTCTACGACACGGGGGTGGTCTCTGCCTGTTTGAAGGAAGCAGTGGTAAAGCCACTCCTTAAGAAACCCTCACTGGACTCAGAGCATCTAAGGAACTACAATTGCTATTTCCCCCTTCTTGGGCAAGGTTATTAATTGGGTGGTTGCAGACCAGATCCAGGCACCCTTGGAGGAAACTGATTTTCAATATTCATTTCAATCCGGGTTTAGGCCTGGTTTTGGCACAGAAACTGCTTTGGTCATCCTATATCAAGGCGTCGGCAAGGTTATCCGGCCATGGGCCGGATCTGTCCCACGGAGCTCATCCATGGGCCAGACATGCGCAGCGCGATACCGGAGATCACGTCTACATGCCCAGACGCCTACACAGAAGCGAGTTTCAGTGTCTGGGCATGTCCCCGGCACCGGAAATCGCTTTTGCACATGCCCAGACGCCTACACAGAAGCGAGTTTCGGTGTCTGGGCATGTCCCCGGCGCCGGAAATCGCTTCTGCACATGCCCAGATGCCTGCGCAACAGCGATTTTCGGTGTCTCCAGTGCCACTCGGTGAGTCCCCGCGGCACACCGGTTTAATGCAACGCGCGGGGGACTTGCCGAGCGGGCGGCTCGTTGGCCGGATAAACTGCCTTTGTGGGTATCATATGATAGGGTAGCATATGCAGCATTGGGGTGCAAAGATCCACCTGCTGCGCCCCCCGGTTGCCCAGTCCCAGGAGGGCAGAGCTGGCCAGCCGCCTCAGTGTCTCGCTGGCTCCGTAACCCCCAAACTTGTGGTGCAGAGCCGCCTGCAGCAGAAGAGCCCGCCGTGGCGCTCCGACTGATGGGCAGGCTCTTCCCCAGATTCAACTCTCAGGCCCCGGACTCTCAGCCTGGCGCCCCTGAGAGCCTGCCGCCCGGGTGCCCTGCACCCCTAGCGCCTATGGGTAAGACGGCCCTGGTGATGACCTCTGTCAGGAGAGAGACAGGGGGAATCATAGCATTGTAGCGTTGGAAGGGACTCTTCCTCTAGTCCAACCCCTTGCAATGCAGGGATCTCAGCTAAAGCTTCCATGGCAGGTGGCCATCCAACCTCTGCTTAAAAAGCTCCAAGGAAGGAGAGTCCACCACCTCCCAAGGGAGACCGTTCCACTGTTGAACAGCTCTTACCCTCAGAAAGTTCTTCCTGATGTTTAGTCAGAATCTCCTTTTTTGTAACCTGATTCTGTATGAATCTACAGAAGCTTATGACAACCTTATAGTGTTGTTATCCAGTCTCCTGGTGCTGTTTCTAAATAAAGGAGCCCAGACAAGCAGCTGCTTAGGAGTTATTTTGCAGATAACTGTGTTAAATGTGCAGATATCAGAGGATGAGGCTGGTGTGGGAAAACGATGTCAGGAGGACAGTAGCTCCTGCTTCAAACTCTGGGAATCCAGTAAAGGTAAAGGGACCCCTGACCGTTAGGTCCAGTCGTGTCCGGCTCTGGGGTTGCGGCGCTCATCTCGCTTTATTGGCCGAGAGCCGACGTACAGCTTCTGGGTCATGTGGCCAGCATGACAAAGCCGCTTCTGGCGAAACAGAGCAGCGCACAGAAACGCCGTTTACCTTCCCGCCAGAGCGGTACCTATTTATCTACTTGTACTTTGACGTGCTTTCAAACTGCTAGGTGGGCAGGAGCTGGGACCGAGCAACAGGAGCTCACCCCGTTGCAGGGATTCGAACCGCCGACCTTCTGATCAGCAAGCCCTAGGCTCTGTGGTTTAACCCACAGTGCCACCTGGGTCCCTTGGGAATCCAACACGCAGGCAACTCTTTTACTGAAACTGGCTTTTTAAAGTCAGGTGTGATGCATAATGATTAGCTTATAGTTCTGTATCCCAAGTCTGTGAAACAGATCAGGCCCTATCAAATAAGTGAATAATTCCAGGAGTACGTTGCAAAAATCATTATGCATTATGAATGCTCCCTGTTTCTGTCATTTAACCGTGTGCTCAATCTCCAGGAGAGGTGAAGCATGACCTTCTCAACTATCGCAGTGAAGATAGCTGCAGCTTAGAGAGCAGCAGCAGCAGCAGCAGCTCCAGGGACACAGAGGCTGCCAACACCTCGGCTCCTGAATCCACACCAGAGGAGGCACTTCTGGACTCGGCAGTGAACCGCCCCACAGTCAGATCCAAAATCAAGGTACAGACTGTCATTGTGAATGAAGGTCACAGGTGGTCAGGGAATGTTCCTTCTGTATGACTAGGGGCTGACTTGTGCGGTTAATCTGAAAAAATATTAGATGGTTTAAACATTTCTAGACCATAGCTGTCAACTTTCAGATTTGAAAATAAGGGATTTTTCCCAGCTTTCGGATTTGAAAATAAGGGATGCCGCGAGGGCGGTGCAATGGCACCAGGTAGCCTCGCCACCCTGCGCTCCAGAGGCTGTGCGCGAACGGGTGAGTGAAAGAGCGAGCGCATAGACGGCAGGCAGGCTGTCTGTCTGGTTGGGCATGAGGGTCTGGATGCACAGGGCATGCAAGCTCCGCCCCCAGTTGGTCTCAGACTCCTTATTGGCAGCCAAGCAACGCAGCTGAGGAGCCTCCCTGGCTGGCAGGGAGGGAGATGAGCTGCTTCCTTTGAAATCCGGGAAATTTAAGGGATATCAACAATCCGGGATAGCAGCGGGAAACGGCATTGGAATAAGGGAGTTTCCGGCAAAAAAAGGGAGGGTTGACAGCTATGTTCTAGACACCTATAAAGAAGCAACATTTAGACAAGCACATGTTGAGGGACACACAGCAGGTTGGTCTAGCGCAGGCATCCCCAAACTTCGGCCCTCCAGATGTTTTGGACTACAATTCCCATCATCCCTGACCACTGGTCCTGTTAGCTAGGGATCATGGGAGTTGTAGTCCCAAAACATCTGGAGGGCCGCAGTTTGGGGATGCCTGTCTAGTGGCAATTCGCCTGTCAGTATTGCTCACGCAAGCTTTGAATTTTGAAAATAACTAACTGAAAATGTCTACACTTGTCACTTCTAGTGGAAAGTCACTTTCTTATACAATGACTATTGTTTGATTAGAAGCCGATTCCAGTTTTGGAGCACTAGTCATTGCCTACCATTAATGCGTAGAGCAGCTACTCACCCTGTCCTTCCATCAGGTTTCATAAAGTTGGAATGTGATTTGTAGAGCATTGATACAAACCTCAGACATTTGCCAAAACTCAGATCAATGCGGTTGAGGGCCTCTGACCAAGTCAAGGCTACTGTTGGGCAAGACCTCATCTTGGAGCCTTTGATATCGTTCCCCATGGTATCCTTTCATATTGTCTTCCTGGGATTAAGAATTTGGAGCACTGTATGGCTGCTGAGTCCAGCGAGTAACACTAGGATATTGCTTTTCATGCCCGTGGCAGTAAGGATCTTGCCTCCATATCCCTACCTCCATGTTATCATCCACCCCAAACTTCTGAGAAATCACCAAAATTGTGAGAAATAAGAAATCATGTGAGTTAACATTCCAGTAGAGGAGCAGAAGGGGATCGCAAAAGTTGTCTGATAGGAAATTATATTTAAATGTTATATTTTAAAAGATCTATATGCCATTATCCCAAGGAAATAAGGCAATTGGCAGGTACATAGTTTGTCAGTTGCAGATTGGCAGACCTAAAGTTTTGCAAGCTAGGTAAGATCTGAGGGACCTCACCAGCTCCTCAGTCAGGACCTGTGACTCTAAAATCCTGTTTTATTTTCCTCTCTTAGTTCACGACTGGCACTTGCGGCGAGGCCTTGTTGTACAATTGTGAGCTATGCGGCAAAGGATTTCGCCTGCAGCGCATGCTGAACCGCCACACCAAGTGTCACAGTCAAGTGAAGAGGCACTTGTGCACCTTCTGTGGGAAAGGATTCAATGATACTTTTGATCTGAAAAGACATATAAGGACACATACAGGTAAGAAATGAGATGCACTTTCCATTCCTTCGGAATGCCCATAGGAAAGTTTGCACTATTGACTGTTTGTGTATTCATTTAAAGCATTTTTCTTCTACTCTTCATGGGGGAAAAGAAAAGTTCCCAGAGCAGCTTAGAAACCTCAGTGATAAAACAGATAAGCTCATTTGCTTTTTGCATATGAACACACCGAGTAGCTCCTGGTTAAAAACAGGAGTGGGGGACTTCAGGTAAAGGTAAAGGTAAAGGGACCCCTGACCATTAGGTCCAGTCGTGACCGACTCTGGGGTTGCGCGCTCATCTCGCATTATTGGCTGAGGGAATTGTACAGATTCCAGGTCATGTGGCCAACATGACAAAGCCGCTTCTGGCGAACCAGAGCAGCGCACAGAAACGCCGTTTACCTTCCCGCTGCAGCGGTACCTATTTATCTACTTGCACTTTGACGTGCTTTCGAACTGCTAGCTTGGCAGGAGCAGGGACCAAGCAACGGGGGCTCACCCCGTCACGGGGATTCGAACCGCCGACCTTCTGATCGGGCAAGCTCTAGGCTCTGTGGTTTAACCCACAGCGCCACCCGCGTCTCGGGAACTTCAGGGCCAGGGCGCAAATGTAGACCCTCAGACCTCAGTGTCCTACTGTGGAAAACTGCCCAGGCCACACGCTGTTGCTGGCCCTGCTCTGTACCCTTCTCTAGTGATTTTACCCCACTGGACTGTGGCAATACAGCTGGCCATGGCCTCTTTCCCCACCCCTGCTCATCTAAGGTTGCTTACAGGCAATTTGCAGCTTGCACACGTTTAATAATAATAATAATAATAATAATAATAATAATAATAATAATAATATTGTTTTTATTTGTACCCCGCCCATCTGGCCAGGTCTCCCCAGCCACTCTGGGCGGCCTCCAACAGATATTAAAATACATTAAAATATCACAGGTTAAAAACTTCCCTAAACAGGGCTGCCTTCAGGTATTTTCTGAATGTCAGATAGTTGTTTATCTCTTTGACCTCTGCTGGGAGGGCGTTCCACAGGGCGGGCGCCACTACCGAGAAGGCCCTCTGCCTGGTTCCCTGTAGCTTTGCTTCTCGCAGTGAGGGAACCGCCAGAAGGCCCTCGGCGCTGGATCTCAGTGTCCGGGCTGAACAATGGGGGTGGAGACGCTCCTTCAGGTATACAGGAGCGAGGCCATTTAGGGCTTTAAAGGTCAGCACCAACACTTTGAATTGTGCTCGGAAATGTACTGGGAGCCAATGTAGTTCTCTCATCAAAGCTGTGATCACAGCTTTATGTGCCTGGTGGCCAGGTGGCTGAAATTGCACCAATTAGACACACACAATAAAGAGAGCTGAAAAGCCCTTCTGAGTTCTGGGAAGGTTTCACATGAGTTCTAAGAGCCTCCAGAGCCCGGTAAGCAAGGTGGAGAGAGCAAGGCCTGCTGCCTTCACGGCAGTAGGGGTGGTTGCATCGAGGCGCTTTCCGGGGTCGTTCTGACTATACACGATTTTGGCTTTACAAGCGATCCCCCAGAACGTAACCCTAGCACAAGTTACAAGCCGCCTGTATTCCTCTGAAAAGGAGCAGCAAATACCAACACTGCTGTGTGTATTCTCTGTTTTGTGTTCGTTTCAAATTAAAGGGCAGCGTTCAGCTAATGCAAATACTGCACTGTTAATCTTGAGCTCTCCAGCACACTTCCCCCCCAAACGTTCATATTTTTTCCAAATTTATATAATTAATTATGCAATTAATTTCTAGATTTCCCCTCTAGTTTTGACAGCTTTGGGGAGGGAAAAGAAGCTATGCAAGACACTGAAGCCTGGTGCAACTATTATAAATATTACCCAGTCTCTCCCTTATAAGTATTTTCAACAAATATTTTCAGCTATAAAGGACAGAAGCAAATTTCTGAGTTCTGCAGAAATATTAATTTTGTGGCCTGTACCACGTTCAGCCCTTTCCCCCAAAGAATTACAACATACTTACACATAGCAACAAGAAACATAATCAGCTACAGTTTGCAATGATGAAATCTGTAAATGTATGTAGTGGAGTTACGGTAAATGCTGGGGATTATTTTTAGAATGTTCCTTAAAGTTCCTAAAAATTACATTGCAGGAATCCGCCCATACAAATGTGAGATCTGCAACAAAGCCTTTACCCAGCGTTGTTCCCTGGAATCACACCTTAAAAAGATCCACGGAGTGCAGCAACAATACGCTTACAAACAACGAAGAGATAAACTGTATGTCTGTGAAGATTGTGGCTACACAGGCCCAACTCAAGAGGACTTGTACATGCACATCAGTAATATTCACCCTGGAAGTGCTCTTCTGAAGAAAACATCCAAAAAACTTGCAGCTGTTTTGCAAAACAAACCAAACTCTCCAATGGAGATGAGTCCAGAAGAGACTGAGGAGCAACAGTAATACTGCACTGCATTGTAGTGGTCAAATGAGTTGGAAGTTTACAATTGTCTGAAGTCAGGTTGCCAAGTGTCATGATCTGACAGAATGTTTCAGGGTTTTAGTGGCCCTGTTGAAATCTCTAGGGGAAGGGAAGACTGAAATCTCTTAGGCAGGCAGGCAGGCAAGCTAGCATCTGTTTGGCTTAAGAGTTTTTAGCTATTCTCACTGTTAGTAAACACAGGCCCATTAGATCAGATTCTTCCCTTGACCTATCAGGTGCTGCCTTCAGCCGACATCTGATGTCACTAAACTCTGCTTGTAACCTTGCAGCTCCCTCTGAACTCTAGGAGACATGGCAACCCTGACCAGAACTGAATTCAAAAGGAAGACAGCACTCAACCTGGTCTGATCAAACTGTCTAGGTACTTAATTTCTGAACGTGAATAAAATCTCCCCAGTATGGGGCGAACATAGTACAGTACATAGCATAATCTGAATTGTGCTTGGTTCTCTCTCAGCCTTTGTACAGACATCTAATATGTGCCTTTGATAAAGAAACAGCTACCCACGGCTATAACGTATTTGACCAAAATAACTGTATTTAATTTGAATACAGGTAACTGGCCTAGAATTCAAATACAGTATCTTTTGTCAATAACACAATAGCCATCATTTGTATTTCCCTCCCCCCCCAAAAAAAAACCAAAGTCTGCTATGAAATATTCCAATAAAGTTATTTATGACTATATTTGAAAGCCTGTTTTGTGTCCAAGCCTGTGGTGGTGCTCCCTCTGTGGTGCCCACCTTGCTCCCATTGTGCTTAGTGGGAAGAGAACTGAGCTATGCTAGCTCAAGGGCTGGTGTCAGAGAGGTGCTTCTGGGGGTAGGTCAGGGAACAAAAGGGCTTAGGTGCCTGTGGATCCTCAGTCATGGCAGTGTACATCCAATGCCCAGCTCCCACACCAGCAGGGCATCTATGGCTGTGGAGCTTTCCGCAGGCATACTGGGGTGGCGTAAGTCCCCTCCCTGCATCAGACTTCCCTCTCTGCTGGTAGGGCAGGACCTCAACTGTATCCACGGCTCCTCAGTTGGCTCTTGGCTAGCTTTGGAATGGCACCCAAATTAGCAATAGATTTAAGTGTGGATTTCCACACAGCTATTGAATCAGAGCGATGTCCTGGGAACACAATGTAATCCATCTATGCAAACCATTTTTCATTCAGGCAATGTCTTCCTAGAATACAGTGGTACCTCTGTTTACGTACCTGATCCGTTCCGGGGTGCTATTCGCACCCCGAAAAGTACGTAACAAAAGCGGCGATATCACGCTTCTGTGCATGCACGACCTGCGCGGAGCATGCGCAGAGTGCACGGACGCTTCTGCGCACGGGGCAAAACCCACTTCCGGGTTTGCCGCGTTCGTAACCCATGTTGTTCGCAACCTGCAGCGAACGCAACACGAGGTACGACTGTATATTGTTTGTAGTCAAGTCACCTCAAAATAGCACCTCAACAGTTTGGAGCAAGGCAGTCAGTGTTTGTGCAATTTCAAATTTAATCTGCTGCTTGGAATATGATTCACGTTATAAACTTTTCACGCAACAAAAATTACAGTGGAATCCCTCTACAGCAGGAGCAGTCCTGACCCCAGGGATGACTGATTTTGGTCTCAAGAATAATTCCACCCTCCCTTTTTTTTACAGTAGACCCAGCATAAGATCATCTCACCATGATGGGAGTTGTTAATCACCTGTCATGGATGCAAAAGAGTGGTGGGCGGCACCAGCTGGGGAACCCCCACGGGAACCCCCAGGGGACTGGGGGTGGGATGATGATGACTGGTCAGAGGGAGAAGCCACAGCTGTGCTCCCTGCATCAGAGGCCCAGGCAGCCAATTGTACCTCAGCTAAGCAGAATTAACCAGAAGGGAAACTCTCTGTGCAACCACGGCTGCCAGAATGAGCAACTCTTCACTTAATACCACCCACTATGTTTTCCTGGTAGCATTTAGTTCCTCCATTTGCTGCAAAGTTAAAAAAAAAGCATCTACCTTAAAGGGACTTAAATTTAAAAAGGGTCAAACAATTCCAAAGTCTTTCTCTTTATATTCTTCCAGGCGAAGCAGCCACTTGTTCCAGTACTGACAGCATAGCTTAGAGTCCAAGTAATGTGCATGTGCAGGAGAACCATCTTTGTAGGCGACCACAAGGAGGCCACAGTCAACCTGAGGAACAAAGCAAGTTCAGCAGAAGTTATGCAATTTCAGTTCCTATAACTGCACAAGCGAAATGCTCAGCAAAGTGACTTTTTTGTTCTAGACTTAAGTCTTCGGCTCTTTCTACAGAATGAATTTGCTAGACATGCACATAGAGCTAACACTACAGTGTGGATTGGGCAAGTGCGTGGTAGAGCTCTCTGTGGGTGGAGGAAGCTTTTTCTTCTAGCTTAGTCCCTACTCAGGCAACTTACCTGGTTTCCTTCTGGAGAAGGGCAGGAAGAGGCCTCTTTTCCCCCATGCCCATCACAGAAACCATAAATAAGTTGGAGTTCTTGTTACAAGATACACTGAAATAAATAGCTATACCAAGAACTCTGGCCAGAAGTTTCAACAAAAGAAATAATATCTACTCGTGAGTCAAAATCAAATAGGGTATATATTCTGTTAAGAATTACAGTCTTAAATGCAGTTGCCGATTAAAACAAAAATTGTAATTTCAAACAAAGATACAGACTCAAACTCACAATAATATGTGTAGTATGATATTACGTATAATATAAGGCACACAAAAATACCAAATACAATGAATATAAATTCGTATTCAAAAGTTCAAAGAAAGCGTTTTGTATGTAAAGCCGAAATGAAGAGTCTATTAGGAGTCGAAATAAGGACTTCACAGAAACCAAGCAAACAAACTACTTTCTCCCAGCTCACCCAAGGTATAGCAACAATACCTTTCTTCCCTCCCCACCTGTCAGGTCCTCCCCCTCACTGGTCGTTCAATAAGGGAGCCAAGGCATCTGCCTTTTTTAGTAGTTTAATCAGTGCTCATTATGTACAAAGCAGAGCTGCATAATATCATGTCTGATCACTCACTAGCAGAATCCGGAAGTGGCCCTCTGCGATTTTGGCGCCAACAGAACAGTTTAGGTAACCGGAAACGCCTTCTCCTCCTATGTAATCCCTGCGTTGGACCTGACTGCTGGTTGGTGCCAGGCCTGTCTCTATATCTCTCGAGCCCTGGCACTCCTTCCCTCTCAGCTCCCAGCTGTCTCTCCCCCAAGGAACTGCTGGTTTCACTCGCAGATGAGTCAGTAGTCAGAACAGGTGGCTGCTTTCTATAAACACTCAGGGCCGGACTGGCAGGGGGAGGGAGATCCCTGACACCACCCTTCACTGTCCTTATTTTTCTGGGATGCCATAGGATAAAACAGATTCACCTCCAGAATGAGCATGTGGAAATAAGAGGCAGCAAGTGCAAAAACTTATTTGAATTGCCATGCCACTCAGCAGCTGCCCAGATTACTGACCTGAAAGTTGTAATTGGCATCATGGTTAATGGCTCCTATGTATGCTGCAACCTGGAGTGGATTGTCAAACGTATTCCGAAGAAATGGTTTCGCTTTCCCCGATGTCTTCCATTCAATTACACATAATTTCCCTCTGTGTGCCCAAGCGTAAAAAGAAAACACAGTTATGAATCAGCCAGCCAAAATGCTTGTGCTTGTTACAGACCCTCCTCGCTGAGGGGTGTTTGTGTGTGAGGGCTTGTCCAACACCACACTGAGCAGGAGGCTCCCTGTTGGACAAGTCCACCCCTCTTCTCCAGCTCCCAGTGAGATGAGGCTGCTTCCGGTTGTATAAATTCATCAGCCAAGTTACTCATTGCTGACACAAGTGCTTCTAAAATCAGCACAACATAATAGAGAGCCCATCCCAGGGTGTGTTTTAATTATTTTTTTATTTTTTTAAAAGGTGCTTGTACTGCAGCTTTGCTGCCATGGCAGCAAATACTAGGTAGCTTTACAGCAGTAAAATCTGAAAATGTAAAATCTATCAATCTTCTACTCTTAAGCTATCTCCAAGGCCACCTCATCCAGAATGCCTTGAACTGAGGAAGGTCCCTTTCAGAGAATGAGACATTCTGTGATGGGCACCACTGCAGAGCCATGCAAGAGTGCGGCTGCCTGCAATGCTACCTGCCTCTTCTTCATAAAGAGGAAACCCAAAGAACTATGACAGGTAAAGAAATAAATATTTGCTATAAGCGACAAAATATCCTATGGGTTTAAGCATGCTTTGCTGTCCCTGCTCCTCCTTTCTCCTTAATTTATGATAACTTATTTGTGCAGCAGGACCCCATCTTGGTTGTGGATTACAATTAGACTTGCTTTCTGACCAAGTGTTATGCCCCCTTCACACATGACTCACATGAAAAGGCAATTTAGAGTAAGAGATGAGCAGTGGGATGGCCAGGTTTGTTGGTGATATTAAATTGTTCAGGAGAGATTGCTGAAGTTAAAAGAGAGAATGTGAAGAGCTCCAAAAGGACCTTTCCAAACTGAGTAAGGTAAAGGTAAAGGGACCACTGACTCTGGGGTTGCGGTGCTCATCTCACTTTACTGGCCAAGGGAGCTGGCGTACAGCTTCCGGGTCATGTAGCCAGCAGGACTAAGCCGCTTCTGGCGAACCAGAGCAGCGCACGGAAACGCCGTTTACCTTCCCTCCAGAGCGGTACCTATTTATCTACTTGCACTTTGACATGCTTGCAAACTGCTAGGTTGGCAGGAGCAGGGACCAAGCAACGGGAGCTCACCCCGTCGCAGGGATTCGAACCGGCGACCTTCTGATCGGCAAGCCCTAGGCTCTGTGGTTTAGACCACAGCGCCACCAGCGTCCGAGTTAAGGGGACAGTAAATGGCAACGGCAATTCCATGTAAACAAGTGTAAACTGACACAAGTCAGCACCAACAAAATCTTAATTTCAGATACACCCACCCTTCTATCATACTTCAAAGAAATATGCCAGCCCCCTACAAACTACAAGCACCCTGGTTAGCAGCTCAGCTCTCTTGGTGCATCAGCTCAGCACTAGGAAATTATAACTTGCATATTGATGGTAGAGGTTGTGTCCATATGGAATTTGCAAAGCACTTAGGAAGCATTCCTTTACACAACTGATGGAGCAGGTAAGACTTGGGAGGCAACAAGTTTATTCTCATATACTGTACTATAGTTTGCTTGTTTGTTTGTTTTGTATACTGCCCTTCATCCGAAGATATCAGAGTGGTTCACAGCATAAAAATACATAATATAGTCGCAACTCACCAAGCTTGGGCTATAAAGTAAAAACTAAGCTAAACTCCAAAATAGATCCCATTATCAATGGTATTGTAATCACAGCCATTATATATATATTGCATTTTGGACATTCTGTTCAAATGAAAGCATAAATTTCTCTACTAATTTCATCTTCGTGAAGATTTGGGATGAATGAGAGAAATTTTAGGCAGTTAGGTAAAATGGATATTTCACCTGACCGTCAATAATCCATAACAACCTAAGCAAACCAGTGTTTGGGTGGGAGAGTAGGGTGGGGCGTAAAATAGCTGCTACTGGAAAGGCGGGGGGTGGCTGACGTTATTCTACTGAGCCAGAGTCTTATTTATTTGTAAGCTATGGCATGTCCTTTAATTTGTAATTCTAAATGTTATTGTTGAAATGGTAATGTTTTGTTCTCAAAATACAATGTGAGGCATCTCAAACATTTGCAAAAAATGGAAATACATGCTTATAGAAAGGTACCCCTCTGCTTCTGTAGCACAGTTGTGATACTCAAGTTATGGCTGGCTCTGCAGTCAAGCTCCAAATGTGAGCAAGACTGCAAAAGGAGGTGAGCATTCCCCCCCTTTTGTGAAACACACTGCAAAAACATACAGCCCTCTGACTACTGCTGGGGTGATGCCACCTTGGGTTGGGAACCAAGGTTTTTCCACGTGCCCCGATATCGTTGGGATATCTTGTTCTGTATTTAATTCTCTTTCTTTTAGTTGGCTATTTTACCATTTTTAAAAAGCACAAACCATTTATGCAATAAAGAAATATATGCAAAGGTGGTACAAAAAGCAAGGTGGCAATGACTATGCAGAATCCCCCTACTCTTTTTCTCTGGGTGGCCTATTTTGCTGGTTTAGTAAGCACAAAGCCACCCAATTAATTATTAGGGAAAAGGATGAGCTAATTGAGTCACTTTGGGCAAGCTACTTTCTTTCTTGGCTTCACTCTTGACCCAACTCTCAGAGTTTGGGAGAGGATGAATGGGATGAGGTCTCCTGTGTCACAGTTTGCAGCATAGGGCAGGTATAAATCTAGATAGTTTTATACATTTAAGGCACAAGGCACCTGAAGTTAGACACTTTTGTCCTGTTGGTTTCAATGGGAAAGCAAAGCATATGCCTAAGTCAACATAACTTTAAAGCATTTGACATTGTTTGGAGCGTTCACGTACAGTATTATGCAAAGTTAGCCTCTCACCGATATTCTGCCACACAATCCACTAGGCCTTGGTAATGAAGGGTCTCATGCTGTACCGCACTTTCAAGGACTCTCACTCCAGTAACATGTTGCAGCACATGCTGCACACTTCTTATGTAGCCAGATACGCTGGTGTCTTCTTCCTGCTCCACAGAGATTTCTTCAGCTAAAAGTAAAGTTTCCATGGCTGCATGGAAGAATTTACCTTGTTGAAAGATATCTGCAAAACAAGAAAAATTAATTATACCGAGTACTTACTCAAACTTTGGCTTTGAAAGGTTAATGCTGCGGACCATTTCACACATATATTGAACATTACTTTATTTCATAACCTGATTACTCGGAACTTGATGACTTGCAGATCAATGTATTAACTGCTTTGACTGAACAGTAGCGTGTTCATATTCATCTACTATATATTTTGATGGCTTGTGAGTTTGTCCACTATACAGAGTATGATAAAAACAAAAATGGGGGAAGACAACTTGGGGTGTCAAGAGAAGGGCAGTATATGCTGTAATGCACATTCAAGGACTCTCACTTAACATCTTGTTAAATTAGGACTTGTAGGGAAAATGCTTCATAACCCAAGACACTTGACCCTCAATAATCTGTAAACAGCCTAAGCAACTACAGCATTCTAGTGCCAAGAATGACCTGATTCACAGTAGACTCCTGAAGAAAAGTCCCTTCTACTCCCTTAGCATTTGTTCTGTGTGTGTTCAGACAGCTCTCAAGATATCATTGCCAAACTCTGCACCAGGGTTCCCAAAGTGGTCATAGCAGTTTTCATCAAAATTGATCACTGGCCACCATTTTTAATCAAGATGGTGGTCCAAAATGTGACATTCAGCATACCTTTGGCCAATTTTTGATGTTAAGGGTCCAGTTTGATGCGGCTTCACCAATAATGGTTTCAACCTGCACCAATTTCTATTGAGCCAGTCAGCTGCTGAAAACTAACGAAGTCTATAATGGGTGCCAATTACCTGGGTTGCACATTATGTTCTTAACTATGGTTTGCTAATGATGGCTTGTTCATGAAAATAAGTCATGGTTTGTCGCTGGCTAACTGACATTAACTATGACTTAGTGTTACAAGTGAAAACAGGCACCTGTAGTTTGCTGTGTCACCCCACCCAAATCACTTGTCAAAGGTGCTAGACAAGGGTGGCTTGAAAATAAAGCCACTCTCAGTTCCCAGCTCCTCTCATTGGTGCTTTTCCTGAAGCTGAAATTGCTGGAAACTCTGCCTAGTAACTGGACTCCTTTTGCTACTGAACTCCACTCTCCACTTTGAGTCACAGCTGCAGCTTAAGCTGGAGATGCAAACTTCTTTGAACAATCACTTTGTGACAGCTGCATGCTTGACTGATTTTAGATGGTGAATGAACGAAATTCGTGAGTATGCTGTGACCCTTAAATTTCATCCCTTGTTTAGCTTGTATCTGATGCAGTATCTGCTGCTGAAAAGGTTTTTAAGCTGCATCTGTGACACAAATGCACTTTATCCAGGTAGGAAGAGCTCACAGCTTTGATAGCAAAGCACAGAAAGAAAATCTAGAGTGGGTGTTGAGCAAAACGAGGTTCCATTTCTGACACTGATTTGACTAACAGATTAAACTTACTGATGTGTGCATTAGTAAAAACAGTCAAGGCCTCCAGCAGCAGAGGGGTAGAGGAAAGGCAATGGGTGGCTCTAACATTGCTGATTCTCACTAAACTCAGAACATGGAATTCTTGGTGATTTCAATCAACCCACCCTACAATGTTCCATTATATATATATAATCAATGCATTTAGTCATTGTTTACTTTTAGTATATTCGGCAAAACCCTCTATCCCAAGTTCTAGAATCATCCGCTGTTTCCACTTCTCCAGATAAAAAGCTTGCTCCACAGGCATGGTCTGTTGTAGAACAGCTGTCACACTAGCCAAGTTTTTCCTTTGCAAACTGATTTGCAAAGGCTGTCCCGGAGCAGTTTCTTGAGGCAAAGAGCTCTTATTGGGATTCATTAGAGGACTCCAGTTCCTACAAACTTTTGGTTCATCCTCCTGGTCTGAGTTCTTATATTTCCTTTCTGGTCCATTTAGCATGTTACCTTCTTCAAATACCAATTCAGGTCTTTGAGAACTGTCTTTGTAGGATGTGAGGTAGTTGATCAAATCTCTGTACTTTTCTTGGTCAATGTTTTCATACCGGATGGTTGTTTTCTTCTTCCCATAGAGAGAGTACGAAGCAGCAAGTGATCTAAACCTGAATCCTTTCTGGTTCAACATTCCTTTCAACAACATTGGGACTCTCCAACATTTTCTGTTGATGCAGAGAAATGACATCATACTGCAAAGACAGTATTTACAGAAGGCTGACTCCAGAAGATGTTTCATTGAGAAATGCTTCTACTTTCCCATAATTCTCCTGTTAAATATAAAAAGCTTTGGTTATTTGCTGTGTGCTGTCATCAGGTCTGCCACTACTACTATCAGGGTGATACATCAAATATGCTTCAGATAGCAGATTTTGAGGTAACAGTGAAGTGCAGCAAATATGACATATTCAAGAAATAATTGCATTTTACCACCAAGAGGGGCACAATTTAATCCTAAAATGTATTGGGCTCTCCAACTACTATCATGTCTTCTTAGCTGCACTGACCATTCTCTCTGAGGCACATTTCCTCAGAAGGAAGCGCCATTAGTATCAGAGATAACCCGTTTCCCCCCCAAACTTGGGTCTCCAGCTGTTTTCGGACTACAAGTCCCTTCATCCCTGACCACGGGTCCTGCTAGCTAGGGATGATGGGAGTTGTAGTTCGAAAAAACCGCCGCGACCCGAGTTTGGGAAACGGCTGTTTTGGGATCCGAACCGGAGGCTTTTCCGTCACCACCGGGTCGCTTTCGCAGCTGAAGTGAAAGACAACTCCTTAAGAGCCACCTGAATAAGAGGCTCGACCTTCACGTCCCGCGGGAGCGACGCCGGCCTCAAACATCCCGACGGCCTCCTTCAGCCGCTCACCTCACGGCGCACGACGTCACATCCGCTCGCCTTGTCCGCCGGAAGCGAAGACAGGCGGGAGGAAAAGGAGGCGAGAAGGCGAGAGATAGAACATGGTGAATGCTACGCGCGGAAGGATATTCCGGGTTTCCATAAACTTCCCCTTCCCTCTCCCCACCCAACTGACGGGAGGAATGCAGAAGCGAAACATAGTTCCTGTCCTTACTTCGTGTGCATTTTTTTATTTGTGTGCTTCAAGCCATTTTGCATAGTGCGATTTACTAAAAGCTTTCTGTGTTGGGAGTTCGGAGGGATCCGCCCAAGCCTCTTATGTTTGACCACAAAGGGACAGGGTTCCAGGTTTTAGGGGGCCCCTCGGCAAAGCGCCCCCAAACGGCCTCTCCACTGGCATGCCTGGACAGCTCTTCCAATGCCCCGCCATGTAGCCGCTGCACGACACGGGTGGCCCTCTCCACCCCGGCTTCTCCTGGAGATGCAAGCCGTCAGGTCAGTCACCTGAGAATCAGAGCTCATCCCCGGCCCTCCGCTCACCTGCAGGGCGCCTGCCCTGGGTGTGCTCGTTTGGAGGCCACACCCACCGCTGCCACGTGACTCCTGCGGGGTTAACCAAGGGTTAATGCAGCCCTTGGGCCATAGAGGGGTGTGTTGTGTTGCGTGTTGTCCAGGCTTACATCGGGACCTGTTGCCCCGTGGGTACAGTCGTCTCAGCTCTCTCCTGGGCGGGCCGGCGCTGCCCACCTTTCCTCCCCATCCCCGGACACGGGACTCAAGGCGGCTTAGAGAGGATTAAGATGCCCGGGCAGCTGCAAACGGGGCTCATCTACCCTTTTCTTATCTCTAGGGCGAGCGTGGGGGCGGGGCCTCCGCCTCTCGAGCGGCAGAAAGGGCGGCGCGCGGGGGGCCTCCGCGGCTGCGCAGTGAGGGCCGTCGGGGCGAGGCGCTGTCATGTCTGTGGCCGCGAAGGAGCAGCTGCCGCGGGAGGAGAAGGGGAGCCGGGAGAAGGTGAGTCGCGCGCGGTGCAGGGGGGGCGAGGGGAGCCCCTCTCTCCGGGCTTGGCCGGGGGGGGAGGGGGAGGAGGAGGGAAGCCTCTCCACAGCCCCGCCCGAGAAGCGCTTCCCGTCCCCTCCCCCCACCCCTGCCTCTTTTCCCCTCAGAGAAGCGCTGCTCTGTCAGGCAGGTGGGGGGAGGGAATGCGCGCGACTGTTACCCATCTGACCCCCCCCCCTCTCGGAGGCCAAGGCGCGGAGCAGAAAAAGGCCTCCGGAGTCCGGGCTAAGTCGGCCCCGCTGCGCTTGTGGACGGTCACCGCTTCCTGGGGTGGCGCAGGGGGGGCTGCCTGCCCGTGTGGACGCGGCTGCCCCGGCTCCCAGTACGTTTCCGAGCACAATTCAAAGTGTTGGTGCTGTCCTTTAAAGCCTTAAACGGCCTCGGTCCTGTATACCTGAAGGAGCGTCTCCACCCCCACCGTTCAGCCCGGACACTGAGATCCAGCGCCGAGGGCCTTCTGGCGGTTCCCTCACTGCGAGAAGCAAAGCTACAGGGAACCAGGCAGAGGGCCTTCTCGGTAGTGGCGCCCGCCCTGTGGAACGCCCTCCCATCAGAGGTTAAAAGGATCAACAATTACATGACATTTAGAAAACACCTGAAGGCAGCCCTGTTCAGGGAAGTTTTTAATCTGTAACATGTTACTGTATTTTAATGTTTGCTGGAAGCCGCCCAGAGTGGCTGGGGAGACCCAGCCAGATGGGCGGGGTACAAATAATAAATTATTATTATTATCCTGTTTCTCCTAAAATAAGACGTAGCCATAAAATAAGCCATAGCAGGATTTCTACGCATTTGTGAAATATAAGCCATAGCCCGAAAAGAAGCCATACCCCCAAAATAAGACATAGTGACGCGGCGCCTCTCCCTTAAGACGGCCTGGATAGGTGTGGCTATGCAGCGTGCCAACGCGGAGCGGTTAAAATAAGACATCCCCTGAAAATAAGCCATACTGTGTTTTTTTGAGGGGGAAAAATATAAGACGGTGTCTTATTTTAGGAGAAACACGGTATTACTCCTGCTCTGCTCTGCGCACCGTCCGGCTCCTTCATGCGGCGCCTGCTTCGTCCTCCCCTGTCAGGCTCCCTTTCTCCCGGCGAAGCGACTCGGTTGCTCCGAAGCTGAAGCGAGGGCTGCAGGGCCTCTGCTTCAAGGGCGGAGCTGCCCCACCGCAAGGAGGGACGAGGTTTGCCTTGGAAAGCCCCGCGAGGCGCTTCTCGGGCTGCGCCTCCAGCGCGGGGGGAAGGAGGTGGGTGGGGCTGCAGTCCAGAGACTGGGCGATGCGCTCGTAGGAAGCTGCCTTTCCACCATGCTAGGCCTCTGGTCTGCTAACTCAGTAGGGGCTGCTGGCAGGGGCTGGCCAAGGGATTTGGCCGAGGTTCCCTCCCAGCCCCACCAGGAGACCCTGAGGACTGAACTTCCTGCATGCAAAAGAGATAGGCGCCTGTTCCTGGAGGTGTCTTGTTTGGCCACAGTGACACGCTGCCATACTTGTGTCCTCTCTGTGTGGGGCTGCGCTTGAAAAGTGCTCAGGGACTGTATAGATAGGGGAACAGGCGACTTGCTAGAAAAGGTTCCACACTGGCTACCAGTCTGTTTCCGGGCACAACTGAAAGGGCTGGTTATGACCTGGAAGACCGTATTCCCTCATACATACCTGCCCAGGTTTGGAGGTCTTTTGGGGAGTCCCTTCTCTCTGTTCTTCCACCCTCACAGGCAGGCTGGGTGGGGACGTTCTCGGTGGCTGTTCCCAAACTTTGGGGCTCCCACCCTAGGGAATCTACATCAGGTCCATCCTTCTTTCCTTCCACCAGCAGGTGAATACCAGGCTTTGGGGAACTGACTGTTTTTAATTAAAGTACTGGTGCCATGCTGTTTTTATTGTAATTATTACCGGTAGTATGGTTTTAATATATTTTATATATGTATATAGTTTTAATTCTATCAGTAGTTTTTCAATGATTTTTTCTTTGTGTTTTTTGAGGTTCTTGTTTTTATCTGTTGAGTCATGTCAGAGAAAAAGGAGGGGAATAAATAAACAATGCCAGTGAACTGTAGCCCATCTCCAGTCAGTTTACTTTTAAAATCTGTGTAGGCGATGAGGTAGTTCTGTGCTTAAATGCAAAGAACTACTACCATCATGTTCAGTTTAGCCCTAGATCAGTGGGACTTCTTGTGCAATTCTCTACAACTTTACTTGGAAGCAACTTTCACTGTTTTCAGTAAGGCTTATTCTTAGGAAAGTGTGCATAGAATTGCAGCCTAAAATTTATTTCATAATTTTGTAGTATGTATATACTGTAACATTGATTGTTTAAAACAACAACCCCCCCACTCAAAGCTGTTGAATGCTAAGATTATGCTGTGCCCACATTTTTAATATGCCTTCATCTTAACATCAAGTCTCCCTCAATTTGTGACCCATATTTTTATATTTTAAAATATAATATAATGCTTAATAAATCCTTTCAATACTGTGGTTCCCCAGATGGTGTTGGACTGCACTGCAACTCCCATCATAGTTTCTGACTGCTGCCAGCTAATGTGTTGGCTGAGGATAATGGAACTATGAGTCCAACAGCATTGGAGGGCTACAGCTTTCCTACCCTGTTTGCCTGGGATCATTAATCATTAGCCTGCAGGCAAGATCAACTCTGAGCAGGAGTAGCATTGCGTACCACCAGTGGACATGCTGGAAACCAATCTGCACATAATGTGAAGTGATCCTAAATTGCACTATGAACTTCATGCATAATCTGTTGCTTATTCTGGAATAGAGTGCTATCTGAACGGAAGCTGTTTCTTTTGTCCAGTATCCTTCCCCACCCCCATGTACTCCACAATATATATTGTTTTGACAACGGAATCTGCCTGGGCAGTTAAGATAAGTAACTTCAGAATAGCTGTATAAACCTTTTGACAATTGAATGTGCTGACATGGCACACAGTCTACAGGCAACTGCTGTTTTGTGTGCGTTCAAAGAGTGTGTGACTGTAAATGCTGGGGCTGGTTTTGGACCTGGAAGTGGGCAGGGTGGGCTTATGCGAACTCCACTGACGCGTGCAATGACCCACAACGTAACCCCCGCACAAAATGGGGGTTGCCTGTATATACATGTAACTTCAGAAGTGCAGGAAGCCCTGATTCAGCTAGGTGACAGAAGTTTGGGTCTATTTTTTCTTAGAGTTTCAGAGCATGGGACAATGTAGTACATCAAACAAGCAAGAATATAAAGGTAAAGGGACCCCTCACCATTAGGTCCAGTCGTGTCCGACTCTAGGGTTGCGGCGCTCATCTCGCTTTATTGTTCCTATTTATCTACTTGCACTTTGACATGCTTTCGAACTGCTAGGTGGGCAGGAGCTGGGACCAAGCAACGAGAGCTCACCCCGTCGCAGGGATTCGAACTGCCGACCTTCTGATCGGCAAGCCCTAGGCTCTGTGGTTTAACCCACAGCGCCACCTGGGTCCCCTAGCAAGAATATAACACAAAACAAAAAGGAAATGTAGCCAGTTAAACACTCCAAAAGGCAATGGAAGAAAATTAAATAATGGGTAGGGTGGAAGAGGAAAGGGTAGAAGATTGAGATGATGTAACAGCTTCCCCCAAAATGAGTTTTGAGTTCAGAGGGAGGCTAATATGACCACCTGCTACATTAATAAGGGGAACAAAATTGGTTGAAAATTCTGTCCGTTTGAGCCTGTTGAGCACCAAGCTTCATAGGTCTGTTCTTCACGCAGGGCAACATGCAATATATGGTTATACCAGGCTGTAAGTGTAAAGTCAGATGAACTTGGAGGGGAAAAGGGATGCAAAATATTAATTAATTAGCAATTTGTCTGTTTGCTGAATGGCAGCAGGCAGGCTTTTCTTTTCTTTACCCTAGACCTGCTACAATACTGAGAAGTCTAGTGCAGACATGGCTAAGAATTTTTGGCCATGCTCCTTGTTGGTCCAAGTTCGTAGAGGCACATAGCAGCAGCAAATGTGACGACGTGGACATGACCATACTTGTGCACACTTTTTGTACACTTTTTGTACACACGGGCCACAGACATGCATACATATAGACAGGCAGCACTTGTATGCACTTTTATGTGCATGCTGCATTAGCATTTGAAACTAATGGGGAGCCAGTCGCCTTTTGGAACTAAGGAGTGCCCCTTTGTGAGCAAGTGGAGATAGTACCCTGACAGAAATCACCACCACAGGAGCGCAAGGGTAGTGTTCCTGACTGACTAAAACAGCTGAAAAGCTGTCACCAGCTATTGAGCTTTTGGCATTCCCTTTCAGCGCTGCTCCCCTGAAGCCTTTTCAGGGCTTTTTCTCAGCTTGAACGCACCGAAACTCAGTTTCAGCACCTCTCAGGTGGGCGCCATTGCCATTCTAAGAGAACGAGTGAGGTGTTCATGGTGAGTTCCTGCACCTCTTTTTCTAGGAAAAATAGCACTGCGCCTTTTGTTGTGCTGAAGAGACTCCCTTCTGGTACTCTTGGCATAAGTAAACAAAACTCTTTCACATGGTTAAATGGATTGCTTCTCACTTGGCAGTGGGGAGCAGGATGAACAGCTAACTTTGCAGGTAGCAACTGAAGACCAAAGGAAACTGTCCTTCTGTGGTCTGGCCATTCCCACCCTCTACCCAGGATTCCAAAGGCTGTAGCTACTGATTTTTCAGCTCGCCCACCCTCACCTCTCCCTCAGCCCCTCTCTGCCTTTGCTCCGCTGTTTGGTTTCTGTTTCGTTTCCACTTGGCTCAGCTTTCAGTTCCTTGCTCCTAGATGGACGACATCTGATTTTTCACATTGTGATATCTCCATAGTTAACCATTGCAATATACCAGTATATTACAATGTCTGAAATAAGGAGGGGCGGCTGGGCTGCGGGGGGAGGGAAGGTGCAGGCAGGCAGAAGAGCACCTTCTGGGGCTTCCTCTGCCAAGGCCACCACAACATGAATCGCTCTCTGTGGTCCTTCCCAGCAATCACCACCCGACAGATCTTCACATTTGCAAGCTCAAAAATTCTGAAACTGTTATCACGATCTGAACTTCAGACTGGTTTCAGACGATGTAGTGATACATCACACAGCCCTAGTTATGACTGAGTTCCATCACATATATATATGATGGAACTCAGAGAGAGACCTCTGTTGAAGATCTTAATGCACTAAGAGTGGTGTGGGAGGAGGTCATCATCACACATGGGGGCAAGCAGTTTTGATAAACGATCTTGAAATTAATTCTAGCCCTTCTTTTGAAATAAATTTTGGAATAAAATTCAAATTAACTTTCCGCCAGTCCTGCATAGGCTTCTCTGAGATAGCAGTATAATTCTAAACGTCATGCTGCTCCTAAGGAAAGAAAAAAAAGTTTATCTTCCCCACCCCCCAAATCCTGTTTTGGTTCAATTGATCTTATAACAATCCTCTCATATATTTTTCATGTATTGTTACTGCTAATGGTTACAAATAGAGGTTGAACTCTGGTAAGGAGATTTTTTTAAAGAAAAGACAGCCATTCCATCTCCTCCCAGAGATGCGTTCACCTATTCACTTAAGTAGGTCTTTCCCATCAATCACAGGTTGCAGCGCCTGTTCAAGTGCCCAGTTAGCAACACCCCTGTTGCCTGCCACCAAGTAAACAGGTGACCCAAAGGTTTCTTCCAAAGAATTGCTATTCCTATCCCATCCTCCTAGCTGAGGTTGACGGATATGGAGTTGGTGTAGGAAGCTGTTGCTGAGATCTCCAGCCCTCTAAATTCCTTCTGCTTTCATTTCAGATGAGGTCTGTGTCTGTGGATCTAAATATTGACCCTTCACTGCAGATTGATATCCCTGATGCTCTCAGTGAAAAGGACAAAGTGAAATTCACAGTCCATACTAAGGTAAGATGGCAGGGAAGAAGGATAATTAAAGTTGGAACAAAGCTACAACTTTGCCTTGTTTAGTGACCAAGTTAACTTCTGTGAAGTTACAGATTAGTGAACTTGGCTTGGAAAATAGCCTTACCTCACATAAATTGAAATGAAAGCATTTTTATGCCAATTTTTTTAAGATGATGTGCTCTGTCTCTCCAAAATTATCTCTTGGGAAATCTTCTCTCTACAGTGGACCCTCAGGTTACGTACCTCTCTGGATACGTAATCTTCGGGTTGCGAAAGTGGCAAACCCAGAAGTATTTTTCCGGGTTTCGCCGCTCGTGCATGCACAGAAGTGCTCTATCGCGCCGTGCATGTGTGCAGAAGCAGCACCCCTGGTTACAGATTTTTTGGGGTGTGCACGGACCCCCGGAATGAACTAAATCCATATCCAGAGGGTCCACTGTACTTTTTATTATTATATTCTTCACTTGCTTCCATATACATCTAAATACCTCTTGTACTAATCAAAATTGAGTGATGTATTGAAAACCATCTGAAAATCCATATATCATGTTCCAAACCAAAATATCCATTTATATAAAATTCAAAATGAACCATGGCCAAAATAAGCTGAGATTTTGTTTAAATTGAACAAAAGCAATATTTTAGGGATGATGTTGCTCACTGGTCATTTTAAGATACTGGTTTGGGGTTAAGAAATTTAAGATACTGGTTTATGGTTCATTTGTTTAATCTCACTTTATATTCACACATTATATTACTGCTTTTAATAATATGTAGTAATTCAGATTTGATTTCAGTAAGTGGGGGGTGGAGATTTGGGACTTAGTCTGTAAATTTAAAATCACTTCAGTCTTTTTCTGTTTGTTTGTATCTTGACTTCTAAACAGTTTTTGATGGCAGTTGTGCTGCCCGCATGGATCTGAATACAGGATATGGTTGCAACAGCAAGTGAAGAAAGCTAGGAGTGGAGTTTTGTGTAGAAGGGCTGTAAACTCCATTTCTGGCATTCAGAACAAATTTCTCATCTCTTGTCTCAGAATCCTTTAATTTTACACATGTTTCTTTTGCCCCCGGCTCCAGTTGGTGGTTCTCAGGGTTTTAGTTTTTAAAAAAAGATCCTACAAACCTGGTCTTCCCATCCATGTTCCAGCTTAACAGGCTCAAAAGCCTACACTATTTTTATTTTTTATTTTTTTGTATTAATGAGGTCCAAAGGAGTAACTGATCTCTGCTTTCAGACTACACTGCCAGTTTTTCAGAGCACAGACTTCTCAGTTACAAGACAGCATGAAGATTTTGAGTGGCTGCACGACACATTTGTTGAGACAGAAGAGTATGCAGGACTAATTGTAAGTACTTACAGAATCTGATTTAAAATGCAGACATCTTCGCTAATCAAGGAAATTGCAAACAAGTAATTCTGTGGTTTCTGATTTTTTTGTTTTAGAATTTCATAGTACTGATTCATAATCTCCAGTGTATATTGGTATATATCTGTAGCCTTGAAACCATTTCAATGCATGAGTGGGGTTCCTATGGATATTTCAGTTATGCTGGAGTTCTGTCCCCACTTAACCTGGGATTAAACCCCATTGGATTCAGTGAAACTTAGATCTGAGTAGACATGTGTAGGATTGCACTATTAAGTAACCACATTTCAACTCTTTACAAGAACTAATTTTGAGTTTATCAAATATTGAGGGCAGCAAGATGATAATTTAATGAAGTAGTGATACTTCATTGGTGGATTCTTTTGTGAAATTGCCTCCAAAAGGAGATCTGAGAAGAGCCAGATATGTGGATCTTGCGGAAGTGCAGTTAAATTCTTCTTTATTTTGCTAATCTTTGAATTGTGTGGTTTTCTGAGTTTACTCCAGTTTTTAAAATAAATTTTATTGTACTATTGTTGGTTTGGATTTTTTTTTTAGCTTGTTGGTTTTATTGAAGACTGAAGTAGTTGAGAAATGACATATATGTTTAGCAGCAAGAGTGTGTGTATGCTTGTGGGTGCTAGGAGTGCTGTTCTCAAAGTTTCAGCTCCATGACATGTGACACTCCTCAACAAATTTGTGCTAGGGGTTCATACAAAGGCAATGAGATTATTGTCAGGACTTCACACACTTCAGATTTTATCATTTTATTTAAATTAGACATACAAAGCTACTTTTTTTTAGATTGCTCCAGTTTTGCATTTACTTGCAATGTGCTACGTCTCCACCACTGTCTATCCTCAAAGTCCATCCCACCAGATTTGTGGCTACAGATTTGCCCTTAGAACACTCTGACTACATTAGTCATTTTTTTAGCTCATTTCATATCTTTTCAGCATTTACATTGCTGTTTTATAAGGAAATGCTGTTATACAATACTGTACCTAAGCTATTTATTTATTATTCACTTCAACCATTTATATACTGCTTAATTATAGTAGGAGACACAATACAATGAAACTAAAAATGACTAAAAGCTATTCTATTAAAAAGCTGGAATAAAAAAGTATTCAGAAAGCACTGGAAGCTCAACAGAGAGGTGGCCTTTCTGACCTCAACTGGAAGGGATTTCCATAAAAATTAGATGTTTGACTAGCAGTGTTCTTGTAGAAATTGCTAGAGAGTAGAAATTACTAAAGTTCTCTTTTTGGACAAGGAGGTTCCTAGCAACAGATATTTTTGTCTTAAGATTCCTCCAGCACCTGCAAAGCCTGACTTTGATGGCCCCAGAGAGAAGATGCATAAGCTTGGGGAAGGAGAACTGTCTATGACAAAAGAGGAATTTGCCAAAATGAAGCAAGAGCTGGAAGCGTGAGTGTGATTATACTTAACGAAAAGACCCTCTATATCCCATGTAAATGTTTGCTTGCTGACAAATCTATACGAGTGTAAAGGAGGCTTCTGAACTGTCAAGTCTCTACTTTACTTGTTAAAACAGCCTAGTAAGTTTTCTGAATTGTCTTCTCACTCCTCTGCATGGTTTATTAGTTTAGTTTAGTTTGTTGCATTCATATCGTCCCTTTATTCTAAGGACAATATATAGCCCTGGAAAGCTCAGTTACCGTAGATAGAGCATGGTGCTGATAATGTCAAGATTGCAAATTTGATCACCGTATGGGACAGTTGCATATTCCTGCATTGCAGGGGTTGGACTCAATGATCCTCAGGGTCCCTTCCAACTCTACAATTCTATGATTTTTATCCTCTCTTCAAACCTTGTGTGCAAGTTTGGCTCTGAGGTAGTGACTGGCTCAAGGTCACCCAGTGAAAGTCCAAGTGCCAATGGGAATTTGAAGCCAGTTTCCCCAGTCCTAGTTAAAAGCTCACGTTATTTAAATCTGTTTGTACACCACTATTCAGACAATTTGTCATTTACAAGCTTAAGAAAACCTATAACATAATTAAACATTTCAATAAAGCTACAATACATGATAGCAGTCTGCCATCCAGTGTTTGTGAAAGGTTGGGGTAGGTGAATTCTCCAGTCTCTAAAAAGAGAACAGACCTGTCTTGGTAGACTATTCCAGAGCATGCTACGAAGAAGGCTCCTCTCCTGTTTGAGGGTAACCTAGGCTTCCCATAAGACATTTTTCAAAATAGGGTCTCCTCAGAAGATCTCAAGTGCTGGGAGAATTTGCACATTTTCAGAGAGTACTAGAACCAAGTTGTTGAGGGCTTTAAAGTTAAGAACCTGTACTTTGGATTAGGCCTGGAAATCAATTTGGGAGCCTATTTGAAGGCAGAGTTGCTGTTAATGTGAATATCATCTGTCCAACTAGCTGGTATTCAGTCTGTTCTGGAAGGAGTTAACAGCCAATCAGAAGCTGTGCTTTGGTTTCCGAACGTTTTGGAAGTTGAATGGACTTCCGGAACAGATTCTGTTTGACTTCCAAGGTACGACTGTAATTGACTGCAATTAGCTGTGATTCCTGAGGGGCAGGTGACACTTTGGGTCCCTTCCATCTCTACGATTCTATGCAAGAAGATACCTGCAATGCTTGTATACACAGCCCACTACGATGCAGGTGCACCTTAGGCCGAAGTGTGCACAATGTGGGGCACATTTTTTCCATTCCAATATTATTTTTCTTCCAGGGAGTACCTTGCGGTCTTCAAGAAAACTGTATCGTCACATGAAGTCTTCCTTCAGCGAATTTCTGCCCACCCTCTTCTCAGCCAAGATCACAACTTTCATGTCTTCCTTGAGTATGATCAGGATGTAAGTCACATCTGCTTTTCATTTATTTACACTATTTCTAAACCAGACTTCATCAAAAATATCCCAGGATGATTTACAGATCAGTAAATTAAAACATCAAAATTCATAACTAAGAAAAGCATTAAAATATAAAATCAAAATTCTTCCATTTAAAACAATCCAGGCAATTACAAGAACCACTGAAAGAATCAAGCCCCCCAAAATCCTGCCAAGGGAAGGCAAGACTGCATTTAAGCCATATACGACTTCACATTGCTTCCATAAATAATACCTGTTTAACTTGAGGACAGCTGAACTATGGAACTCCTTGCCACAAGGAAAGTGCTGTGGCAAAGAATTCAGCAATTTTTGAAACCGGATTAGAAATAATAGAATTATGTCTGTAGTTGCTGATTGAATATGCCAAACTCCATCTGCCACAATTTTGTAACTGGCTCTGCTCCTGTAGTGCCAATTTGTCACACGTAGTCCTCATTAATAGCTACCACTCTAAAGTGGGCTCTGTGGGTAGAATACTGGCATTGCATGGGCTAGGGTATGGTGCCAATAGCACCAAGATCGCAGGTTTGAATTCCAGCATAATGATGTTGTTGTTGTTCAGTCGTTCAGTCGTGTCCGACTCTTCGTGACCCCATGGACCAGAGCACGCCAGGCACGCCTATCCTTCACTGCCTCTCGCAGTTTGGCCAAACTCATGTTAGTAGCTTCGAGAACACTGTCCAACCATCTCATCTTCTGTCGTCCCCTTCTCCTTGTGCCCTCAATCTTTCCCAACATAATGATATGGATAAGCATAATGATAATGGATAGTTTATCGCTGCCTAATGTGTCTCTTGCCATATTTCTCTTAGCTAAGTGTTCGGAGGAAAAACACAAAAGAAATGTTTGGTGGCTTCTTCAAAATTGTGGTGAAGAGCGCTGACGAAGTTCTGTTCTCTGGAGTTAAAGTAAGAGTTCTTAAAGCTAGATTGTCTCTTGCTTTATTTTCCATAAATCTGTATGCCTGCTTACATATACAGTATTACTAGCATTTAAAAACCTTTATTCCAGTTGCTCTCTTGGATTTTAATTGATTTCATATAAATGCTGCTGTTGTTTTGAACTGTTTTTATATTTATTTTTAAAAAATCTTCATATATGCAATTGTTTTAATTGCTTTTTTGTACGTTAACTGTTTTATTGTAAATCATTTCAAGACTTTCTGGCATGAAATTGTGCAAATTGTGTTGCTAAGAACAAACACTTAGGCAATGGAGTGGGTTGGAGGGGGGGGATCAGGGGTTCCAGGACACCATGGAATCAGTACTACTGTGAGCACTCCTCCGCCCTATTTTTGGAGGTATAGACATAACAACAGCCCTGCTGGATGAGAGCAAAGTCCTATCTTCTCCAGCACCCTTTCCTTTCCACTGTAAAGTAAAACTAACTTACCAGGATTCATTTTATTTTTTATGGGGTAGGGAACAGAGCTGAGGGAATGGAGATGGCTTGTGCAGTGAACCTCCGAGAGCAGGACTTTGAAAGTGTTTTTTTTTTTTAAAGGCTGATTATTTTGAAAATATTTAAGTAACTTTCAGGTAAAAGGAGGTTGGGGCTGTCGTAATCCTGCACATGTACACAGATAAAGGTAGATAGCCGTGTTGGTCTGTCATAGTCAAAACAAAATAAAATAAAAAAAAATCTGAAGAAGTGTGCATGCACACGAAAGCTCATACCAAGAACAAACTTAGTTGGTCTCTAAGGTGCTACTGGAAGGAATTTTTTTATTTTATTTTGTATGTACACAGATGTTCACTTGTCTCAGGGAAGGCTTAAAGTAGCTAAATATTTCGTAAATGATTTCAAAAACCAAGCTCGTATTGCATTCCTACTAAAGAGGGTTAGTGCAAAAGTATCTCTAGCCTAATTTTCACATTTTCTTGGTCAAAACACTACCTTAATCATCTGAAAATCTCTTTCCAGGAAGTAGATGATTTCTTTGGACAAGAGAAGACATTTCTTGTAAACTACTACAACAGAATCAAGGATGCATGTGCCAAGGCAGATAAGATGACAAGAGCTCATAAAAGTAACTTTTTCACCTATAGAGACACTTAAGAGTATTTTCTAAATACTGCTCAGTTCAGAGACAAGACTGAAAGTGTTTTGTGTTCTTTCTCAACAGATGTTGCAGATGACTATATTCATACTTCGGCTTGCTTAAATAGTCTGGCTCTAGAAGAACCAACTACCATTAAAAAGTAAGTCCATGCCATTCCTCTTCAAAAATACCTCTGGCAAAGATTCTCAAACTTTGTCACAGTGACAACAAAGGCCACTAAGGTTCAAAGTAGATGTAATGTGTCAGATTCACCATCTGCTATCCTGATAACTTTTTTTTTTATATTTAAATGGCAGCAGGACATGTTAGGGGTGACACAGTTGAGATCTCCTGTATAATTAAGCCAAATCAAAGACCTGAAAACAATATTAAAGGGAAGTTAGAATTCAGAATATTAACTTTTGGTGCCTTCTGTAAATTTGATTAGTTTTCATGCTATTTCCTTTTATTTTTCTGCCTTTGATTTTCACTTTCTGTATTTCTTTCCTATTGATTCTTTTTTGCTAGTAGGTGATATCCAGCTTAGGGAGTTATCCAACTGTACTGTTTCACTAGGACAAGAACTTTCAGCTGTTCAAGAGAACCATCCCCACTTCTCCCTGTGCTGCCGCCCCCTTCCAGCTTGACCTTTGAATCTATTCCAGGGGTTCCCTCACCTCTCTGGAGCAGATTTACAGGGCGTGCAGGGTGAGGAGAGGGTGAAGAAGTTCCATTGCACAACTAAGAATCCTTACACTAGGGGAACTGTTCGGTTGGAAACTGTCCCATGTCGTATTCAGCATAGACCTATTGATTTCAGTGAGTTTTCTCTGAGAATGATGAATGTTGATATCACCTAGTGTCTGTAAATTTCTCTGTTCTTTGTTTTTGTCTTAATACTATTGATTTCTCAACTGGCAGCTAGCTGCTTCTGCTCCCTGCATTCTGCTGTTCTTACCCTCTCGTGTAACAGCAATTGACTCCTGTGGATTCATTGGACTGTATTCAACTAAATTGTTGCACTAGCAGAAACCAGTGCAATGATTCCCACAAGGGTAAGAGGACTGCCCCTGCTTCTCCTTGCCACCCACACCCTGATCTTCTCTGGAAGGTCTTGAGAGCCCCTAGAACAGCACACAGAACGAGGAGAGGGGAGAACATTCCATTGGGCAAGCGGAAATGTCTGTACTGATGGAACAATCTCCTTAGCACTACTTTGAATGCAACCCCTTATGGTATTTTTTGCTGCCAGTAAAAGGTAAAGGTAAAGGACTCCTGGACGGTTAAGTCCAGTCAAAGGTGACTATGGGGCACGGTGCTCATCTCGCTTTCAGGCCGAGGGAGCCGGCGTTTGTCCACAGACAGTTTTCTGGGTCATGTGGCCAGCATGACTAAACCGCTTCTGGTGCAATGGGACACCATGACAAGTGCCAGAGCGCACAGAAACACCATTTATCTTCCCACCACAGCCGTACCTATTTATCTACTTGCACTGGTGTGCTTTCGAACTGCTAGTTTGGCAGGAGCTGGGACAGAGCAATGGGAGCTCACCCCATTATGGGGATTTGAACCGCCAGCCTTCTGATCAGCAAACCCAAGAGGCTCAGTGGTTTAGACCACAGCACCACCTGCTGCCAGTACAGTGCTATTCACTTGAGTGTGCTGTCACCTACTGATACAAAAGTGTTCTGAAACTCAGGTTTAAAATTTTGCAAATGTGCAATTGCTGGACATTCTATTCCAGATCCATGTATGTTTCTAGTTCTTTGCACCAGAACAACACCAGCCCTCGTTCTTTTTTCTATGGGGTCTCCTTTTGGGGCCAGTGGGCACATCTGGAATTTTGAGAGAGTGCTGTGGGCTCCAGTCACAAAATGGCTGCAGTGGGGTTTGTTGCCTAAACCAAAATGGCTGCCTTAGCTAAGAGCAGAACAAGAGACAGGACTACAGAATGGCACAGGCATGCCCCATTGCCCCACTCCAATCAATTAGGGGGAGGCACTACATCTGGCACCCCCACATTTTTCCTCTGTTCAGAACAGAAGTGAAGGTGGGTGTCCAGTCCTGGCATCTAATGAAAAGTGGACATGTTTTGGGGAAAGTGTTCAGTGTAGGAGATGGGAAACCAGTGCTAATAGGGACTGAGAATGAAGACCAAATAGTCCCTCATGTGTTGTGCACTTTTGAGGCTTTTTGGGGGGTGCCATTGGAAGTGTTGGTGGGCACACTGATGCCTGTGGGTGCCATGTTGGCATTGGCAACCCCTGATCTAAGTTGTCTTCTAGAACTATATTGTCTTCCTCAAGCATAATTCCTCACTCCTCTCTGTTGGACTTGTTAATAGTGATTTTCATTACTGCCTTGCAGGATGAATACATTCACCAGACTATCCAGTTAATGAGGCGTGGTAGCTTCTGTTGGTCAGGGATGTCTGCACATCTTGTCTTTTGTACGGCTTCATACCTCTACTCTTAGTACCTCCTTCCTTGCCCTATGTTCTTCTGTGTCATCATAACTCTAGAGTCTTACGGAACATGCCAATCTGTTCAGGCAGGTAGAATCAGAATCTAGCCTTATATAAATAAGCCCACAAAAGTTACTTAACAGTACCATTTCTTTTACATCCCTGCTAAGGGACTAGTAGCCTGTGTCACTGTGCTGGCCATATAAAAGGGGGAAGACTCTCCTTCCCAACCAGCATGGAAACACAGACTTAAAAATACTGCTTTCCTCCAGGTAGACTGGCAGAGGTGATCCAACCTGGAGGTTTCTATCCTGGTTGTGGAGGAAAGACTTTCCTCTACAGTTAGCACAGAAGCCAAATAGTTTGGCAGAGGAGGCGTGGAGCTAGGTCACTTACTCTTCTGCATGGTCACCTATGAATTTAACCACTAACTTGGCAGCCATAGCTGATGTGGCCCAACTCCTTGCCCCAGTGCAGGAGGTTTGCTGCTAAAATAAAGCTATTGGTGTGAGTTCAGGGTTTGGGAGATACAGTTAACATTCTCTTCTCACCCTATTCCTCCCCAGGTACTTGGTGAAAATTTCTGAGCTCTTTGAGAAACTCCGGGTAACTTTTATTTTATTTTATTTTTTATTTAAAATATTTATATCCCACCTTTCACCAAAAAATAATCCAAGACAGTAACATCCCTATTAAAATCAATAAAAACATTTAAGATTGTATTATAAAACATAAGTACAGTGATCCCTCGACTTACGAATGACCCGACTTACAAGTTTTTCGAGTTACGAGGGATCAAAGCGGCTGCCGCTTCCGAATTTTTTCGACTTCCGATCGGAAGCAGCGGCCGTTTTAAATGCGGTTTCCTCGACTTGCGATGGTTTTTTCAACCTACGAATGCGTTCTCCAACGCATTCCTATGGGGACTCGACTTACGATTTTTTCGACATCCGACAGTCCCGTCGGAACAGATTACCTTCGTAAGTCGAGGGTCCACTGTAGCGTAAAGCAGCAAGATAAAAATGAAATCTACAGAAAAAGCAGGTGGAGACAAAACAAAAAACTACAATTGGCACATGTCATCAGTATAAAACCATATCAGCCAGATATCTTTCTAAAATGGAAGGTATTTGCCATCTGACAAACTATTGTAAGGGAGGGGTCAGCATTCACTTCATCAGGGAGGACTTCCTATGAGAAAGCCTCTCCTTAGACACAGCCTGACGGACTGCGCTGGTCAGTTGGGACACACAAGAGGGCATCTGACCATGATCCTAGTGGGCAGACCAGTTAATAGTGTAGAAAACAGTCCCTTTGGTATCATTAGCCTAAAAACCACAGGCCAGTTCAACTAAGAAGGTGCTTTAGCAGGAGCCAGCACAGCAAACTGACTCAGGGTGTATGTGTCGGGGTCTGGAGAACCCCCAGAACAGTGCCTGGCGGGAGGAAAGGGGAGAATGTTCTATCAGCAAGCTGAAGTGCTTACGCTGACAGAACCATTGGAAAAGTGCAACGTTCAGTTCCTCCCCATAATGGATGTTAAAGATTATTGCACTTTGGACCAAACCGAGTTTCCAGACACTTTTCAAAGGAAGCCCCACTTAGAGTGCATCCAGTAAGAATAGTCCAGACAAGGACATATGTTTTCATGGCCAGATATGTAGCTGGCGAACCAGCTTGTGCTGGGCAAAGGAATACCTGCCGCAGCTGTCGCCTGAACATAATTTGTCAGTTGGGTCCAAGGGTACTCCAAAATAATAACCTGTGTTTAGTGCCACACAGCTTGAATCCCTGTTTCTAGAGCAGCAGTCCTACTGAACTGAACCCTACTAGTGTGCACACCATATTGTGTTTCTGCATGCTCAGTTCTGGATAACTTTGTTGATCTGCAAGTTTCATTGGGGTTCCTGACATGTTGGATTATTGGGGAAATGTGTGGTGTGATATGGCTTAGCAGCTACAGTGCCATAAAGTTCAATATGCCTGCCTGCCTGCTGACGCAGAGCACCATAGCCATTCCTGGATTAAGCTTCATTTGTTAGCCTACAGGCAGTCCATGGAGGCCCCAGGCACTGATCCAGAATCTCAGCAAGGTTGATCTTTTAGGCACCCTATAAGCAAATGACCAAGGTGTAAAATAGAAATTCCCCAGCACTACTGTCTAGAATCATATCCTCCAAAGTCACTCTCCTGTGTCCTTGTGTGGGTCATTCAGCAGGGCAGCCAAGGTTGTTTCCATTCCTAAATAGCCTAAGGCCAAATTGAAATGGAACTATTTATTCTGCAGAATTTAACTTTTTTTCCATTAAAGATGCTACGGTCAGTATGCACTATTTTTTTAAATTGTTTGTCTATATATTCAGTAATTATGTTTTCTTCTCCATAGAAAGTAGAGAATCGTGTTTCTTCTGATGAAGATTTGAAACTAACAGAATTACTAAGATACTATATGCTCAATATAGAAGCAGCAAAAGTGAGTCCTCTCTGAACATTTTCTCCAGTACTTACACTATGAGAACAATTTGGCTGAACTTTGTGCCACAGTTCTGATAGCAATGCATTAACATGTTCCACGTGATCTCAATCTGAAGGTTGAAATGGTACCAAGATAATGAGGAGACAATGTTCATTGTTGATTGGGTACATTTTTTTGTCATTGAGGTTCAGAACTTCTTTGGCTACTCCTAGACCGATTGCCACACCCGGAGTTCACGACCTTATTCATCTGCTTCTGATGAGAAACTTGCAGCCCTTTCTGATTCAACTGTATCACTAATCATGAAAAAATCAGGAGGTTGCAGTGCTCAAGGCCCAACCTATTGCATCCCAGCTTCCAGCATCCCTGAACCTTGGCCCTGCTTGCTTGGACTGATGGGCGATGGGAGTCCAGCATCATTTGGAGGGCACCACATTGGGTACCATGGACCTTAAATTGGCAGGCAAGCTTCATCTCTCTGCTTGGCTACAAAGATCACTAAGGTCTGTCATTTAGCCTAACTCGTAACTCAAGAGTTTGTGAGAATAGTCTGGTAAGAAGAGGCCTGTGCTGTTTAGGTGAAGGTCTATGCATGCTCACAATCTTAAAAGCAAAACTAAACAAGACACAAAGGGAAACTGACAAGGATGGAAGAGGAAAATCAAATCCAAACTCAGGCACCAGTTTCTAAACAGCTCCTACGATGGCCAGCTGGAACAATTTTCCATGCTAGAGACAATAAATAAGTCAGTGTAAAATAATAATATAATTAAAGGTTTTCTTAGGTTACAAAAGTACGTGTGTTGTTGTTTTTCAGGTTGTAGACTAGAGTCTTTTCTACAGATCAGTTACATTCAGTGTGAGACAGTATTGTATAAAGAAATAAGTCTATTCAAAAGGTTTATGGAGAATATTATGAATATGGGAATCAAACATGCTCAGGGTAGCTTTCAGTAGGACTTTCCAACTAACGCATCAAGCTTTTTGCCAGTGAAAACAGTAGGGTATGTCAGTTAGTAGAACTCATATGATAGATCAGTATTTACTGGTGAATGTGGGCAAATGGTTTTGAATACAGTGGTACCTTGGTTCTCAAACTTAATCCGTTCCAGAACTCTGTTCCAAAACCAATGTGCGCTTTCCCATAGAAAGTAATGCAAAACGGATTAATCTGCTCCAGACTTTTAAAAACAACCCCTAAAACAGCAATTTAACATGAATTTTACTGTCTAATGAGACCATTGATCCATAAAATGAAAGCAATAATCAATGTACTGTACTGTACTATAAAATAAATAAGACAGTATTGTAGATGATAAAAATTAACTTTTTTTTCCTTACCTGCACTGATGATAGTCATTGTTTTATCCATTTCCGCAGTCACATAATCATAAAGCAAAGAACAAGCCACAGTCACAAAAATGAAAAAGCCACAAAAACACAAAAAATAGCAAAAACAAATGCACTAAATATAAGCTCCAAATATCATCTCAGAACACTGCAATCAGAAATGGAAGGCTTTGATTACAATGGGAGGGAACACAAATTAACAGCACAACAGTGAAAACAGAAGCTCAGAAGCACTTTCAGCTTCTGAAGCAAAGTTCGCAAACCGGAACACTAACTTCCGGGTTTGCAGTGTCCAAGTTCCAAGTTCGGGGACTAAGCTGTTTGAAAACCAAGGTACCACTGTATTCATAACTGTATACTTTCACCACATTGATAATGCACACACACTCTCTGATAAGATTGAATATGAGATGGGGCTTCCTCCGCCAGATGCAGGATCTCCTGAATTCATTGAGTTGTTGCGCATTCCATCTCCCCACCCCCATATATACTAGACTGCCTTCTACCTTGATTGTACAGTGGTACCTTGGTTCTCGAACTTAATCTGTTCCAGGAGTCCTTTCGACTCCCGAAACGGTTCTAAAAGCAAGGCGTGGCTTCCGATTGGCTGCAGGAGCTTCCTGCACTCTATCAGAAGCTGTATCGGACATTCGGCTTCCGAAAAATGTTCGCAAACTGGAACACTCAGTTCTGAGTTTGCGGCGTTCGGGAGTCGATTTGTTTGGGAGCCAAGCCATTTGAGTACCAAGGTACCACTGTAATAAGGTTTATCTTAAACTTCTTCAGATGCTCTTTGTGCATTTTGTAATGCTTCTTGAGATATGGCTCAGGCTGCATATCTGTATAACATGAGGTATAGCTTTGAGTTAAATTCTCTGATCAAGAACTGTTTTTTCTTTCACTCAACCTATTCAGGATCTCTTGTACAGACGTACACGGGCCCTTGTGGAGTATGAAAATTCAAATAAAGCTTTGGATAAAGCTAGGTTGAAAAGCAAGGATGTCCAGTTGGCAGAAGCACATCAGCAAGAGTGCTGTCAAAAATTTGAGAAACTTTCTGAATCTGCAAAACAAGGTAAGACCACTTCAGGGCACCACATTCAGGCAAAACTTTGCAGTGGATGTGCTTGAGATGTTCTTCCAGAGTTTTTCAGTCTAGAGTTTACTTGCCTCGTAGAAAGATGTAACTTCTGCTTGTGATATGCAGTCTAGGGTGTTCATGACTTTATTCCGTAGCAATCAGCATAGGGATAAACATTGAAATTGCTCTGAAGTGATAGATGGGATCTCATTTTTCTGCATCAAGTTCGACAAGCAGCATCTGAATTGTGGGGATGGCAAATGGAGTCTGGTCCCCTCAGTAACTGTGTCAAGCATTACAAGGGCATGGTTTGTCTAAAAGGTGAGGAGGCAGGAAGCTTATGAGTTCTTTAATGGCCTCGCTACCACTTTCCTTGTAATTTGAACACTGACCAAGAGTACTGGATTATCCGATGGGCAGACTTATGTTTAAGGTACAAGCAAAGCAAAAAAATGAGTTTGTTTGGTATTTTGGAAGCAAAATGACATTTGATATTTCCCCCCCCAAAAAAGAAAAAACCCAAACCAGCTGTCATGGGAAAAATCAGAACTTTGTTATTTTATGGTTTAGTATCGTTTTTGTTTTGAATTACACATAAGGGTAACTATAATAATTTCTGTTCTTCGGGTCTCTAAAGGTTTGCCCTACTGAGCAAGAATTGAAAATAAAACCCCACCTGCTTCACCCTGTATATTCCACATGTACATGCTCTGCCAGCATTTAAAGAGCTGTTTCTATGAATGAATTTTGTTTGTTGGTTTGATTGCTATTTCCCTTTCTTTACCTCTACAAAATCCTGCTAAATTTATTACTAGGGTTGACACTGAGAGTTTGGGACAAGTATTCATTACCTTCATCCCAGACTTTTGATTCAGTCAACAACCATTTTGCACAGGGGTTCCATTCACGGCCCCCGCATGCATTGGAGGAGCACGTATGAGCCCGCCCCGCCCCCATTACGCTCTTTTAGCGACGTGTTGAGTGACGTTTTCAGGTCACTTCCAGGTTTGGCACCATGGATACATCCATGATCATGTATCTTTCATCGGTCACTGCCTGCATTTCCCTTTCCATAGTGCTATAGTGCTATATAATCTTTCAGAAAAACTGGGTATTATTTGGAATAGATATAGATCAGCATGTTTGTCACTTATTGATAGTTTGACAAAATGGGTTAATTCAGTTACCAAGTTTCTCAAAAGACATAAAACATCTTGCTGCCTGTAAAAGTTATTCATTCCTGTTGGCAAGTACTCAACATCTTTATGCTAGTGATTTGTTCATGTGTTTATCATTTAACTCAATTAAAATGGAAGTGGCTTAAACTATTGGAGCACTAACTCTACCCAAATGAATCCTACACTAATGGAAGTCCATGTGTGTTAGGTTCTGGCATGCAGGCGTTCTTCTGCAGTGGCAGCACTCTTCTACCCAGCCCATCTGTAATGTACAGGGTAGACTCTTGTTGGTGTCTCTCCCCCCCCCCCCCATTTTGTGGCTAATAATGAAACTGAAAACAATTCTCTCCCCACCCCATTAGAATAATTTTCAGGTTATACAAAAATAATGTAGTGATTTAAAATTATTTAAGACGATAAGACACCCCCCAGACTCCATCTCCAAGTGATTTAACGTCTCTGTTCTCCCAATGGCAGAACTGATCAACTTCAAACAGAAGCGAATAGCAGCATTTCGTAAAAATCTAATTGAAATGTCTGAGCTCGAGATCAAGCATGCAAAGGTATGTGTTCTAAAGTAAGATTGTGGTTGGGGGCTGCCTTAACTGTAGAAAATATTCCATGGTATGCATTTGGAGGCAGTTCAGCTTATTTGTCCTTTCAGGGCTAGCAAACAAGCCTTTTGCAATATGAAGACTGTTCAGGTGGGGGGGAATTGCTACCGGTAATTAAGTAGTTTGATTTAGATTAGTGTGTTTTATGCTGTCAATCAAAACTTTCAATATCACTAAATAAGCCCTGAAGTCTTCAGCTTTTTTGACATGGTAAAACTTTTCAAATACGGACAGAAAACTTGTTTAAATTAGTTTCAAAGAACTTCTGTGCCGCTGCTTTTCTCTGGGTGCAGGAAGGACTTGCATATGTCTGAATTGCGCTCTGACCTTTAAGGACATTCTCATAAAGCCTTTTATATGAATAAGAGTCAGCTATGAATTGACATGGTTTGTTTAGGAGGAGGGACTACTGGAGCATAGAATTAAGAGCAAGATTCCCAAGATGTTGAGAATTCACACTGCGTAGCCATATCCAGGGGAAGGGATGTTTCGTTTTTATTCTTATACAGAAGACCTACTTCAGGTGTTCTACTTAACTTTAAAACCTACACGCAAGTGCATGAAGCTCTTTTCATGTCAAGCCTCAACTCAGGAAGGTGAAGGTCTGAAGAGAGGAGCCTCCTGTACTCAAGGCTTCCCCTGCAATTTTGAGACCTCGTACAGGAGAATCCCAGTGCCCGACCATACACCTCCACACAGTGGCAGAGAAAGCTTAGTATGCTCACCCACGCTCTATCAGTGCTTGGAAAGTTCATTTTTAAAAGAATCTAGTTCTGGTTCATCCTGTCCATACAGGAACTAGTTCCGGTTTATCCAAATGAACCTTTAGTCCATAAAAAGTTCATCCTCTGCAAAAGAAAAATAAATCAGCATTCAGATCTTATAAGCTGCTGTGATGAAGTATAAGGTCCAACAGTAAAACAGAGGTCACAAACAATAAGATGTCTGACAAACAGCACACCAACAGGTGAAGCTTTCACCCCAATTGATTTCCCATACCGGAAAAGACTTGCCCTGTTTAATATAAAATAAAAAAATTCCTTCCAGTAGCACCTTAGAGACCAACTAAGTTTGTTCTTGGTATGAGCTTTCGTGTGTACCTGAAGAAGTGTGCATGCACACGAAAGCTCATACCAAGAACAAACTTAGTTGGTCTCTAAGGTGCTACTGGAAGGATTTTTTTTATTTTGTTTTGACTATGACAGACCAACACGGCTATCTACCTGTAACCTGTTTAATATGTTTCAGCCACACAGCTGTTAAAGGCACCAGGCATCATTCACTTTTTCCCTGTCTCTGTATTACTTGTTGCAAGCTGCTCCTGTTGGATGAGAGCAAACGGCTTCAGCAGGGAAGATAAAGAAAACCCCTCCATCTGATTGTTTAGCAACAGTGACTAAGACATTAGCCACAGCAGCATTTCTATCTGGCTAATAAGTCATACCATGTTGCCTCCACATTTTGTTTCCTAACTGTTTTTAGAGATGCTCAGTAGGTTTTTTTAAAAGGTTTTTTAAAAACCATAACAGCTAAGAGTTTGGCAGGGGGGGGGAGGTATTGAACATGAAGATGAACTAGAAATCATTCAAAGTTTTGCACCAAAATGAATTTAACCCACCTTTAGTTCACCTGGCAGTTATAGTAACTGCATCTGCATAGGGCTACAGCGTTGAGATTATGTATGTAAACTACCAAACTGACTTCAGTATTTCAGATAACAAGAAAAGCACACTGAATAAGACTATTTGAAAATACATTGGATTATCTTATTCTGCTTCCTGTCTCCTCCACCTAATGGACTACTTCTTTTGCCTTCCAGAATAATGTTTCTCTCATACAAAGCTGCATTGAATTGTTAAAGAAGAACTGAAGGCAACTTATCTGCGGGGGGGTGGAGTGAGGAAGGCACTTGGAAATTGCACTCAAAAAGCCGCATGGGACTCTGTTTCTAGCTTGGTTTCTCTTCATCACCTTTTTCTGGCTAAAAACATAACCAAGCTGACACTAATGGATTGATCTCAATGATAAAAAACATTGTATTACACATAGATTTGCTTGAATTTCCACTGATGTATTAATCCTCAGGGTAAGCAAACAATATGTGTATGAGTTTGATAACTGGTAAATTACTATTGTGGAAGAAACTGGTTTCTGGAAAAATGCCTTAGCACTGGAAATGAGTTTGTGCAGTGGAAGATTTGAAATTACAATCTGTCATGGTGCCTATTGTATGTATACCATAACCCAAATATCTCCATTTCCATGTGCAAATGACTACAGCTAATGCTTTGCAGTTTTATAAGGAAATGCATTAACATTAAATTTCATAAACCTCTACTGCAATATTTTTGATTCACTGTGTATGTACTTTTGAAGAATACAAAATAAATATGTCTACTCTTGATTTATGTAGCATTTAATTGATCTGGAGTCTTCTTTGCTCTTGCAACAGTAATAGGCATCTATGTTCCACGGCTATTTTACATATTGAAATGAGCAGTGTAACTCTCGTTCCACTGGCTGAAGCGACTTTGTATTGCGACAGAAAAAGACGAGTTTATTTGATTTGATTTAATAATTGTATTCCACTTTTCCAACAACAAAGGTGGCTCACAATAACATTAAAAAACGAACATTGAAATCACAACAATAATAAATTGAAACAATGATTACTGTTCAATAAAGTCATAGTAATTCATAGTTTTGCCAGGATACTTCCTAATCACAAGGAACCTTACTCCACAACAACAGCAAAATGAATTAACTGATGGCTTGGAAACTACATTGGTATGTCACCAGGGGAGTCCACAACTTCCCAAGGAAGACTGTTCTAATGTCGAACAGCTCTTTCCGTCAGAAAGTTTTCCCTGATGTTTAGTTGGAAATCTCCTTTCGTGTAACTTGAAGCCATTGGTTTGAGTCCTAACCTCCAGAGCATATTACATCAGTTACCTGTCATCTGCACTAACTGAAAGTCTGTTTCTGGGGCCAATGTGTGATATTTAATCAAACTCCATTGAAGCAGAATTTGTGTTTTTTTTCTGTAAATGGTTGCTGTTTGTATTATTTTGGAACAATAAACTTAATAATTTTCGTCATTTCTCTATATGCCTCTCTATATACGTTAACTTAATGGGTGTGTTTTTGTATTTTTCTGTAATGTAAATAAAATGTAATGCCCTCCCCTGAAAGATGGGGGAGTTAAGATCTGAGGCATCCTATCTCCTGGTCAGACACCATTGTCTGTTCATCAGCACCTAGATACAAGCACCATGGCTACTGCTACATACCTAATCACACATTTCCATCCATTTGTGAACAGGGCTGCATGAACTACAGAGATGGTCAACTTCAGCGCCTACCAAGTTAACATAACCCAAAGAAGCAGGTGAGCAAAAACTTACTGTGGAGTGTCTTGACTGTCTCAAGCATAGTGGGTAGAGTATGACACCTGGTTTCAAATCAGAGAAAGGACTGTGGCTCAGTGTAGAGCACATGCTTTGCATGCAAAGCCCCAGATTCAGTCCTTGGAATCTCCAGGTGGAGCTGGGATAAACGCTTTTCTGGAATCCCGAGAGCAGCTGGCTCTCACATGAACCTGACCTTTGGTGAGGTTCACGATTTAAATCACTAGTCAGTAAGGCTTGATTTAAATCACTAGTCAGTAAGACTTGATTTAAATATTTTTTTTACAGAAAGACTCATTCTTGCTGGTATAATCTTAATATTTACAACCATATGAAGGTTTCATTTTTGGAATAATAAAATTTCAGAGTAGTTTTTACAGTTATATCAAAAATTACTGATTTGGTTATACTACTAGAAATACATAGATAATTATGAAATTATGGTGAGGTTTAATAAGTTAACTGTTTATATTTGGACAACTTTTCTGTACTTTATTGGAAGGAGAAAAATAATCATTTCCTTAATAACTATTTAAACAATTTATTTAACTAAAACAATAACATGATAGCATATGTATCCATGTTTGTTAACTGATGTGGTTAAACATAAAAAAAAACTTAGACTGAGTTTTAGCACACTTGATAAACTTAAAACAAATCCTTATTTCCTGATGAATAGCCTTTGGACTACAATGTAACTTAAATAGAAGACTATATTTAGAAAGATTTTTCCTCCAAAAGCATTTTATTTTAAAAATCTGATTTAAATAAAAAAAATCCGATTTAAATCAAAAAAATCATTGATTTTTATCCACCCTGCATTTCCATGCTTTGCTACATATTCATAGTCTCTCCTGCATAGTCTCTCCTGGGGTTCTCTCACCAAAGAGAACTTGCTCCAAAGTGAACTTGGATCTTGGCATTCAGGAATTCTCCTTTCATACCTATTTTTTCTTGCCACCAACAATCTGGATACTAGACTTCTATTAATGTAGCCTAGAATTGCAATAGCTTTTTTTGCTGCTGCATCACACTGTTGACTTGTGGTCCACTAAGACCCCTAGATCCTTTTCATATATACTGCTGTCAAGCTAGGTGTCCCCTATCTTAAATTTGTTCTGCTGCTTATTCCTGCCTACATTTGCCCCTATTGAAATTCATTTTCTTAGTTTTGGCCCAGTTTTGCAATCTCGAATCTCCATTCTTTCTTCTAAGGTATTGGGTACCCCTCCCAATTTGGTGCCACCTTCAAATTTAATGAGCATCCCATCTAGTCCTTCGTGCAAGATGTTTATTAAAGATGTTGGACAACACTGGGTGCATTCCATTTGTCCCTTTCCCCCCAGGAATGCAAGGAACTATTGTTTGCAATCGATTTCTGTTGTGACATTGCAATCCAGAGTAGCAGTAATGGTGACAGCACAATTGCACAACACAAGGAACCCTTTTGTCAATTGTCAGTGAAACTTCTAAAAAGATTAGGACAAAAGACTACAAATCATAACATAAATGTAAAATCTTACACATTTTACAAGAAGTCATATGCCATCATGAGGCAGTCTTTAGCTACAATGAAGGTCCTGTTGTGAGCATGAAAATGAGATCTTTATATGCACACCAGGTGCAGAATTTAGCACAAATATGATGGTACACTTTAGATAATAGCCTAAAGTGACTGTCATTTGTAAGCTTTACCAAGTGCAACTTGCTGTCAAATGCACCAGACGTTTTAGCCTTTGTATGGAAAAACAAAACCTCCCAAAAAATAGGAGTTGGGAGGCTGTGAAGGGGGAAATGGCAGAGAAATATATTCCTGAATTAGAGTTAGCTGGTACAAAAATTGGTACTGTGCATAGGGCTCCATGGTCCACCTTAGCAGATATCTCTCCATCTCCTCCTCCATAACAACTCTGGTTCTTGGGAAATGGGCAGCTGGCTGCAGCAGAATAAACACTCTGTCTCCATAAATACAAATACAGTTCAGTGCTCACACAGGCAGCAACTTGGCAAGCGTCATGAGGTGTGTGGGAATATGCGTGTACACACAAGTAAATATTGCATATAGAAAAAAACAGGACTAGAATCAGATCAGGCATACTATTTCTGGCTGAGCTGGTGCCTGAATGGTGGTGAAGCCTGGAAAGGCGTGGCCTCTGAGAAACTTGCATCCCACCCCTCTGGTCTGCTCTTCTGTTTCTTAATGGGCATCCTGGCTGTCCATCTCAAGGGTCAGCAAACTTTTTCAGCAGGGGGCCGGTCCACTGTCCCTCAGACCTTGGGGGGGGGGCGGACTATATTTTTTGGGGGGAAATGAACGAATTCCTATGCCCCACAAATAACCCAGAGATGCATTTTAAATAAAAGCACACATTCTACTCAAGTAAAAACACCAGGCAGGCCCCACAAATAACCCAGAGATACATTTTAAATAAAAGAACATGTTCTACTCATGTAAAAGCACGCTGATTCCTGGACTGTCCGTGGGCCGGATTTAGAAGGCGATTGGGCCAGATCCGGCCCCCGGGCCTTAGTTTGTAGTAGGATATATTGGCCTATATCAAAGCAACAATAACAACAGCAATACATCATATAACATTTGCCAATACAATCTGGACAGTTTTCTGATTTAAAACGACCTCTATATATATACAGATTGCCAGCTATTTAAAACAGTTTTATTCATTAAAATTCGTCATTCACCCATCTAAAAAATACTTTCAGCTCTATCGAATAAGATTGTACTTTTGCAGCTAAGTTCTAGTTCCCATTAATGGTTATTTGGTTTAATTGAGCTATCGAAGTCATAAAGTAATCCAGTTCTCTTCTTATGAAATAAAACATTGATCAAAAATCTAGCGACCATGAGGGATCTGCTCGGCTCTTCATCATTCAATAAGTATGTTAATTGGGCTTCCTTAGTTTCGTCCGCAATTCGCAGTAAAAATGGAGACAGAAACCTGGTCCGAGCAGCCAGATGTAATGGACAACAAAGCATTATATGGTTCAAGGATTCTGTAGAACCACTGTTACAGTCGCAAAGAAGTGAAATCTGGCTGTTGAAGAGTCTATTGCCCATGACATTTGATGGGAAAGCATTGAATCTGGCCTTTATGAAAGCATATCTGTGTGTCATAATGGATAAAGATGTTAAATAAGATGGTAATTTCAGTGATGGTATTAAGCCAAGGTTTATCGGCGAACAGGTACCGCTGCCCATAGTGATATTAGGAGAGCCAGTGTGGTGTAGTGGTTAAGAACGGTAGACTTGTAATCTGGGGAACTGGGTTCGCGTCTCCGCTCCTCCACATGCAGCTGCTGGGTGACCTTGGGCTAGTCACACTTCTCTGAAGTCTCTCAGCCCCACTCACCTCACAGAGTGTTTGTTGTGGGGGAGGAAGGGAAAGGAGAATGTTAGCCGCTTTGAGACTCCTTCGGGTAGTGATAAAGCGGGATATCAAATCCAAACTCTTCAAACTCTTCTATTATGTTGGAGATCTTTCTCCTTTAGTTTTTGAAAAACAATTCTCTTGGCTGGGACTACCTCCAATTTTAATAATTCAGATGGGGAAAGCCCAAGGGCCTTAGTTTGCCTACCCATGATCTAGGGATACTTTTTCTTCTTCTTTGGCGATCACTCGTAGCCAAGTAAGATTGTCTTCCATGAACAGTTTTAACAGTGAGTCCATAAGTGACTGTGGAGGCCAATTCTGGATCCACACGTCCTTCCACAGTGGGGACATTGGTTTCCAGGCGGTGGATTTGCCAAGTGTGCCTTCCCCTTAGCACGTTTCTCCATTTCATCCTGAATTCGAGCATCTTCAAAGCCCATGACACCTTTGGTAAAGGTTGTTCTCCAATTTGAGCTCTCGCAGGCCAGTGTTTCCCAATTGTCAGTGTTTATACTACATTTTTTTAGACTGGCCTTGAGAGAGTCTTTAAACCTCTTTTGTTGTCCTAAAGTTGGGAATAGAGTAGTTGCTTTGGAAGATGAAAATCAGGCATCCGAACATGACCAGTCCAACGAAGTTGATGTGTAAGAATCATTGCTTCGACACTGGTGATTTTTGCTTCTTCCAGTACACTGGCATCAATTCGCCTGTTTTCCCAAGTGATGTGTTAAATTTTTTTGAGACACCGTTGATGGAATCTATCGAGGAGTTGGAGATGGCGTTTATAAGTGGTCCATGTTTCACAAGCATACAGTAAGGTAGCATACACCTGGCACCCACATAGCTCTTCCCTCACTGGCAGATATCCACCCCTGGGCAGGTATACTCAATAATTCTGGGGCTCCTTATTCTTTGTATTTTCATTTATATTCTATTATAACTCCTCTGTCTTGCCTCCTCCTCTTGTACTACTGTTCTAGATAATGGCTATCAGAAGCACGAAATTCCAGGACTTTGTATCTGAGCCTATGGGTGACAAACCTATTATAGTAGTAGATGGCATAAATGAGGAGCTTGGAGCAAGATTAGCGGCAAAGGGCTTTGACAAGGTAATTCTTTTAATGCTTTATGCCCCGCAGCACTTTTTATTTATTAACCCACATAATTCATGATATATCTAAATCATATTCACATAAAGAAATGTCTTTGAATCCTGGTATTTCTGACATTTGTGTCGCAATAGTTTGCAAAGCCTGACCACCATTGGGCAAATTTTGTATTATACAAGATACCATTCCTTTTATAGACCAGGTCTGTCAATGTGTCCATTTTTGCTAATTCAATACACTTCAAAAACAAATCCTTCACAGATGGAACATAACGAGGTGGTGTCTTTCCATCATCTAGCCTGTTCCACTCTGGCTGTGACTATTAGGACTTTTGTTAAGGACAAAGTACATCAGACACATCATCCTCAGTCCAATTAAATGCTGCCCCAAAAGACCTCTGTTGAAGCCCTGCCCTGCCCCCAGTGCTGGATAATTCCTGACCAGTTTCAAAGCTGACATTATGACAGATAGCAGGGGGAGTCTGGAAGGCAGGGAGTCCTGTGTCTTATGTCCTACCAGTGATCACACAAGATGGGAGATGGAACTGCACGGCCACTTTCCATACATTGCAAACTTGACTTTCTTGCCAGATGGAAAATTTTATATTTGTAACCTCTGGCCAAGCAGTTAAGAGATCCCAGGTTTTCTGCATCCATGGAGCATGGCGGCGTTTATCTCCCCAGCTGCCAAAAACAACTGGAGCCCAGGCGTTCCAAAGGGAAGCACACCGGCAGACAGAATAAGCACAAGTGTGCTAGCTCTGTCTCTCATCCCTGTCACCCTCTGCATGTTCCAGGGTGATTGTCTCCAAGGGAAAAGACTTCAGTGCCCTGGTTTTCCAGGATTTCAAAATGCACAGGGGCCTCTGCGAGTACAGGAGTCTTCCCGCTACACACAGCCACCTTTGAACCCATGGAGGGCGATGAGGATCGAGGACGGTGCCAGCGCTCTCGCTCTCTCTTCCTTGCGTGTTTACTTAGCCCCGTTCAGAACATCTGAATTGGACTTGGCTCTCAGTTTGATGACAGTGTTGAAACTGCAACCATGCACTGCCTCCTCTGTGAACCCAGTCTAGCTTTCGGGCTAAAACTAGTTTGGCCCTTACATTTCCCTCAAAATTATCCACTGTGGGTGCCGATATTGAACATCTGACAAAAGGGGGTTCTCAAAGTGAGAGCCTTAGTTGCGGGGTGGGCATGAAGCCATTCCTCTTGGTTTGGGGGAAGGGCTTATGGCCACAGCAATTATTGACCAGCTTGTGCTGGCCAAATTTACATATGGTAGGTGATTGACAGCTCAGCGTCCTTTATATGGATCAGCACGTGATCCATTGGGCACTCTTGTCTGGAGCTTCGGATCTCCCGTCCCCCCCTCCCTGGTATAGGATTGTGCTTTGACCTTGCTGTGCCTGTCATGGGGTCGTCTCCGCTTGAGGGGCCTAGTAGGAATTTTGTCCATTTGGCTGATTGGCCGTGCCTCTTGGTTTTTGCCTACTATACAGCAATTAGTCACAACTTGTAAGGTTGGCCGTTAGGCATTGGTTCAGTGGTTGGTGCCATCCAAGAAGGATGATGGTGATGGGAATTCCGTTAAAGGAAGCCCGGGGGCTCAACATGCTTGTCCGAACCCGGGGTTGCAGGGCCTACGCAAGAGCCCCTGGAACCCCTGGGGAGGGGGTGGCTCCGATTACCAGCCCCATTACTCTCCCCAGCTAATGGTTTCCCCAATCGCTGACCAGTGGTCAGCTGTGTCAAGAGGACAGATAGTCTTGCTGACGAGGAGTCAGCCCTGTCTAGTGGACAGTGCGAACCAATGCCTACGCAACCACTCACGTGATTTGTAATTCAATAAAGTTGTGGCCAAAATTATGCCAAAAACCCAAACCAGGGGTGAACTGAACATACTAGGAAGCCCATCGTTAAACTTTGTAATGATTTCATTATTCAGCTAACCATTCCGAAAATGGGTAATAAACTGTCACCACCTCCCATTAGAAGGGGGGGGGGGTCAACAAAAAAATTAAGTGTTGAAAATTGAAATTTGAGCCCAAAACATTCAATCTCAAATTCCAAATGACAAAATTAACAGATTTGCCACATTTCCCCTCTGTTTATTTCAACATTCATTTTAGGCCTGCTTTACTTGCTACTGGGGGAAAATACTAATTCTGCTTCCTGGTTTTCCTTCCAGGCATACATCCTCCTGGGCCAGTTCCTCCTCTTGAAGAAGGATTGTGCTACATTTCAAAAGTGGCTGAAGTTATCCTATGGAGCCAGCAGCTTCCAGGCTGAGCGCTGTGCCCACTGTCTCTTGGAGTGGTGCTGCACATTCCTGTAGGATCACAGGGATCCTCCACACCCCCAAACACAGGCACACCTCAAAACAACCACCACTTATCCCTCACAGACCTGAAACCAATGATTTCTTGCAGTCATGATGTTATTAAACCAATGAAGCATTTATCTATCCAGCTGGGACTTTATTTACCGGTATTTTAAATCATTTATATATAACTTTTTATTTTTAAAAAAAATTACAATGGTTAACAGATCTAAAACTCAATAAAAATGCTTAAAAATGGGACACTCCCCCCATAAAGAGATGCAAGAACACAGCAAAGGAGCCACAAAACATGGAGCACAGTAGTCACGTTTCAGTTTCTCAAGTGTAAAGGTAAAGGTAAAGGTAAAGGGACCCCTGACTATTAGGTCCAGTCATGTCCAACTCTGGGGTTGCGCACTCATCTCGCATTATTGGCCGAGGGAGCCGGCGTACAGCTTCCGGGTCATGTGGCCAGCATGACAAAGCCGCTTCTGGCGAACCAGAGCAGTGCACGGAAACGCCGTTTACCTTCCCGCCTGAGCGGTACCTATTTATCTACTTGCACTTTGACGTACTTTCGAACTGCTAGGTTGACAGGAGCAGGGACCGAGCAACGGGAGCTCACCCCGTCGCAGGGATTCGAACCTCCGACCTTCCGATCAGCAAGCCCTAGGCTCTGTGGTTTAACCCACAGCACCACCTGGGCTGTGTAGGGAGGTAAAAATCTGCCCATTTCAGTTCTCCGGTTTCTCAGTTTTCAACCTGCAATTCAGTATTCCACACTTATGCAGCATTTTGGAGATTTTAAAAAGGAATCCTGCATGCAGTTTTGGCTAATAGACACATTTTTTCAGGCAGTTTCCCTAATACTATGCATTTGGTATGTTTTCACAAATAGAAGCACACTTTATTCCAACATATGCATTTTTATACACATTACTTGACTGGAGAATTGCATCGCCTAATTCGGAGACGTGCAAAATTTGAAGGATGGCTACCGGTATGCTTTGGTTTGCATATTGTTTTAGAAAATGCAAATTTGTTAAGTTACAGGTAGGTAGCCGTGTTGGTCTGCCATCCAATAGCACCTTTGAGACTAACTAAGTTTGTTCTTGGTATGAGCTTTCGTGTGCATGCAGACTTCTTCAGATACACTGAAACAGCCATTTCATGCGGCTCAATGTGGTGCCTTCCATAGTTCCAGTTCCAGGTAAATTTGTTAAGTTCACCTTTAAATGTGAATTGAATTTCTCCCCCTCCCTACTCGGCACCAACTGGTATGAATAGGTTTCACCTTTCTGTGTAAAGTTAGCAGGGAGAAGTTGGGAATTATCCCTTTTAAGAGAATTCGTTTACAAATGAACTTTTATGTTTATATATTTAAAAGTTTAACAAACCATGAACATTAAACTTACATTAAACCACAAAACACTGAAAAGTTTCTTCTTCCTTTGCTTCTGCAAGAGGGATGGCCCCATGCATGGATTCAGAAATTCTTGCCTGGGTAATGGACTCAATCCACACAACTGTCAAGGCTGCACTCCCTCCGAAAGAGCAGGTACGTAGCTTGAGGATCCTTTTGGATCCATTGGTGTTGCTTGAGGCTCAGGTAGCCTCAGTAGCGGGGGATTGCCTTCCATGTGCCCCTAGATCTGATCAGGGACAGCCTAACTTCTGTTGACTAAGCTCTGGTAGCCTCTTGGTTAGATTGCTGCCTTTGAAGATGGTTCAGAAACTGCAGAGGTGCCAGGGTTTCCCAAACTTGGGACTCCAGCTGTTGGGGGACTACAATTCCCATCATCCCCAACCACTGGTCCTGCTACATAGGGATGATGGGAGCTTAAATCCAAAAACCGCTGGAGACCCAAGTTTGGGAAACCCAGGTGTAGACTGTAGCAGCCAGGTTCTGGCTGGGTACGGCAGTTTGAGCCCATCATGCCAACCTTGGCCCGACTGCACTGGCTACCCGTTAGCTTCCTGTCACAGCGCCACAACTAGACCTGAAAGGCTTCCACCTGGGAAGCTTTTTCCAGCATCAGGGCAGAGTCGGACACGACTGGACCTAATGGTCAGGGGTCCCTTTACCTTTACTTAAGGCGCTGGGGATGGGAGGCTTAAGGGACCCAGGTGGCGCTGTGGGTTAAACCACAGAGCCTAGGGCTTGCTGATCAGAAGGTCGGCGGTTCGCATCCCTGCGACGGGGTGAGCTCCCGTTGCTTGGTCCCAGCTCCTGCCCACCTAGCAGTTCGAAAGCACATCAAAGTGCAAGTAGATAAATAGGGACCGCTCCGGCGGGAAGGTAAACGGCGTTTCCGTGCGCTGCTCTGGTTCACCAGAAGCGGCTTAGTCATGCTGGCCACATGACCTGGAAGCTGTACGCCGGCTCCCTCGGCCAGTAAAGCGAGATGAGCGCCGCAACCCCAGAGTCGGACACGACTGGACCTAGTGGTCAGGGGTCCCTTTACCCTTTAAGGCGCTGGGGATGGGAGGCTTTGCTGGCCTACTCAGCTTAGGCATTAGGTACCAATATGTTGGGGGGTCCTGGGCGTTGCCCCCCATCGCCTACTAAAGAATCCTGAGAACAATCGAAAGCCTGTGCCTCCCCCGCAAAGTCTGTTTTCAATCCCCACGTGCAATTGGGGAAACGTGCCTCGCTGTGAACGCGCAAGAGCAACACGCGTGCTGGGACCAAGGGGTCTGCAGCGAAGACCAGCATCTTTCTGGGGCAGCCGGCCGGCGGGTCCGACCGTGGGAGCCGGCTTCTCGGGACCGGGAGACGAGCACGTCGGGGCGCTGCCGCTGCCTGACCGCACCCAGGCCCCTTTCGAGGTCGGCGGAGGCGGCGAATGGCTCGGGTCCGTCCCGCCCCTTTCTTTCTCCGTCCCGGGCAGCCGCCTCCTTGGCGATGGGCCTCGTCCGCCTGGCGGCTGGGCTGCCCTGGCAGCGGCTGCCCTCCCCTCGGGCGGACTTCCGAGCCGCGGGTCTCCCCACTGGGCCGGAGCGCCTTTGACTGGCGGGCCGGACACCAACCGCAGCCCGGGAACCTCCTTCGGCGCCGGCGACGGGGCGGGGATCCTCGCGGCCGCGTTGGGGAGGTTCTCCGAGGAAAGTGCCACGACTTCAGCGCGCCCGCGGCAGGAGGGCCACGCGAAGGGAGCGCGGGAGAGCGAGCGGAGCAGCGGCGGCGCGAGGTGAGCGCGGGGAACGGGAAGCGCGCTCCTTCCTCGGGCGAGGAGAGGAGAGACAGCAGCCGCCTGGGCGAGCGGAGCGCCGGGTCGGGCAGCGCGGGCACCCCGGAGCTGCGCCTGGACTCCCGCCTCGGGCGCCCGTCGGACGGCTGCGAGCAGGCGGCCGGCGATCCGAGTTGCGGCTGAGGAAAGGGGGCCCTTCCTCACGGTCGCCGCCCGCGCGGAGCCCCGCTCGGCCCCTCCAGGGATGCGGCGCAAGAACGGGAGACCTCGCGGGGCGGGTGGCTCCGCGGCCGCGGGGATGATGCGTCCCCCGACGGCACCGAGAGCAGAGCGCGAGAGGGAGAAGGCGGCGAAGAGCGGGGCGTCGAGCAGGAGGCTCGGCGTGGACGTGGAAGAGCGTTTCAGCTGGAAGGAAGGCGCGGGCAAAGCGCCGTCCTCGCTGCAACCGAGTCCCGCCGGACTCGGCTGCGAGGGCCGCCCCGACAGGCGGCAGGGGCCCCTCTTTGGCCCTCGGCCCGCTCTGCCCGGCGGCTGGACCCTGGACCCCGGGCCGCCCCCCGACGGGCCCGAGTGGCGACGTGTCTCGCTCTCCGGCGGGGAGGAGGAGCCTGGCGCCGAGTCCTTCGGGCTCCTCCCGCTGCTGCCCTCTCCGCAGCGCCTGCAGCTGCCTCTCCGCAGCCGTCGGGGGGCTCCCCCTCCCCGAGCTGCCACAGCCGGCCGCTTTCCCGCTGGCGTTGGTGCCGCGCAGTTTTGCGCACGCCATGCTGGCTCGTGTCCCTCGGCTAGAGTGCAGCGGCCTCCACGCCACGCTGCAGATTTTTCTTTAGCCGCTCCCCTCCTGCTCCTCGCTGTCACCCCTCCGCCGACTGGCCTGGACTCTCTGCTTGCTTGCACTGTTGCAAACCTTTGGCAACCGGGCTGCTACCGTCGCGGGGTTGCGCAGCATCCTATTTGTGGAACAGACGGTGGCGGACTCTCCTTCCTTGGAGGTTTTTAAGCAGAAGTTGGGCGACTATCTGTCAGGGATGCTTTAGCTGGGATTGCAGGGGGTTGGACTAGAGCAGTGATGGCTAACCTTGACACTCCAGATGTTTTGGGACTACAACTCCCATCATCCCTGACCACTGGTCCTGTTAGCTAGGGATGATGGGAGTTGTAGTTCCAAAACATCTGGGGTGTCAAGGTTAGCCATCACTGGACTAGAGGATCCTTGGGTCCCTTCCAACTTTATGATTCTATGATACTTCTATTTAAGCTGTTAAATGCTTTGTTGGTCTCTTCAGGGACAAACTAACTTCCATATTGTGTTAACAAAATAAAAAAAATTCCTTCCAGTAGCACCTTAGAGACCAACTAAGTTTGTTCTCTAAGTTTGACAAGAAGGGACCCAGGTGGCGCTGTGGGTTAAACCACAGAGCCTAGGGCTTGCTGATCAGAAGGTCGGCGGTTCGAATCCCTGCGACGGGGTGAGCTCCCGTTGCTCGGTCCCAGCTCCTGCCCACCTAGCAGTTCGAAAGCACGTCAAAGTGCAAGTAGATAAATAGGAACCGCTCTGGTGGGAAGGTAAACGGCGTGCGCTGCTCTGGTTCGCCAGAAGTAGCTTTGTCATGCTGGCCACATGACCTGGAAGCTGTACACTGGCTCTCAGCCAATAAAGCGAGATGAGCACCGCAACCCCAGAGTCGGACACGACTGGACCTAATGGTCAGGGGTCCCTTTACCTTTACCTAAGTTTGTTCTTGGTATGAGCTTTTGTGTGCATGCACACTTCTTCAGATACACTGAAACAGAAGTCACCAGACCCTTATATATAGTGAGAGGGTGGGGAGGGGAATTACCCAGAGGGGTGGTGGGAATGGGTGATAGGCTGATAGCTGTGGAAACCTGTTGACGACTGTTAACGACTGCAATTAGTCTTACAGGAAAAAGCAAGGGGTGAGAAGGTTAAAAAACATTTTACATATTCCATATTGTGTTGTTAATGAAGTGACTCTTGCTGAATGTTTGTTTAACTTCTAGAGAAAGAGAGAGTTCCTTTAACCCCTGCTGGAGAAGCTATTTATCTTCCCTGTGCTTCTGCAAAATTGGATCCATGCTACCTATAACTGTTGCCCAATATGTGTCTCGCTCCTGCCACCAGTTGCTCTGCACTAACTGTGTTTTCCAGGCAAAGCGCAAGGGAAGCTCCCACGTTGAAAGCATTTCAGTCATGCCTGAACTATTGTGGTCAAGCTATCCTGGTCCAGTAATGGCCAATGCTGTTATATCAGCTGAAACTGATTTAAAAATGCTCCTATCGACCAAAGCCACCTGGGTCTCCAGTAACAAAATTGAATCTATAAGCACCCCTATACTTTGTACCTGCTCCTTCAGAGGGAGCACAATCCTGTCCAGATCATGCAATTCAGCAATTTCTTGAATGCGATTGCTGCTTTAATTCTACGGTAATTATTTTTTTAGTAGGAGCTCCTTGTTGCCGTTGCTCAAAACTTATAGTTATACAGTTGTACCTTGGTTTTCGAACAGCTTAGTTCTCGAATATTTTGGCTCCTGAACGATCAAAACCCAGAAGTGAGTGTTCCAGTTTGCGAACTATTATTGGAAGCTGAACGTCCGATGGGGTTTCCACGGCTTCCGATTGGCTGCAGGAGCTTCCTGCAGCCAATCAGAAGCCTCGCTTTGGTTTCTGAATGTTTTGGAAGTCAAACGGACTTTCGGAACGGATTCCGTTCGACCTCCAAGGTACGACTGTATAGTGTGGAACGCCAGAAGCTAGTCTTGAGTAGAATTCTACTCTGAGTACACTCTCCCTAGGTTGCTTCTGAGAATGCCTCTAGGTCAGCTGTGCAAGCTGGCCATTCTGCTATGTAAACATGCATGTGCAAACATGCTTCTAGGTCAGCATTAACTTACTCATTTTGTTTTTCAGGTTAAGACTACGGAGCAAGAATGGATTTTTATGACCCTCAAACCCTGGGCGTCATGGTCTTTGGAGGATTCATGCTGGTCTCAGCAGTTGGGATATTCCTGGTGTCCACCTTTTCCATGAAGGAGACGTCTTTCGAAGAAGCTTTGGCAAAGCAGCGCAAGGAGCTAGAGAAAGCCAGCCACCACAAGGTGGAGAAGAAGAAGAAAGAGAAGCCTGCTGAGAAGAAAGGAAGGGCAAAGAAAAAGGAGGAGAAACCCAATGGACTGCTGGAGCCAGACGCAGTTCTGGATGCTTCGGATGGAAGCCCTGAACCAGTCTTGGAAGCACCCATTGTGTCTCTTTCAGCTCCTGAGGAAAAACCAACCCCGTCTCCTAAAGACAAGAAGAAGAAGGAGAAGAAAGTGGGGAAGGTAGAGTCGGTTCCCAGCCTGGCAGCGTCTTCTCCACCAATAACTGCTTCAAAAGATCTGGTTTCTGATGTGGTTTCCAAGGAAGTGTCAGTAGGTGCTGCTCCACTAGCTGGGGCTCAACAGAATGCTCCCTTAACTAATTCCGTGAGTGTCAAAAAAAACCAAGCTCTTGGAAACAGAGAGGAACAAAGGCACGACGGCGCTTCCAACAAGAAAGCCATTGCCCCAAAGAAAAAGGAATCAAGTAAGTCAATTGCTGTAAATCACACATGTGTACTTACAGTATATATGTGTATTAATTAATATCTCACCCGTTCCCAAAGGTTTAAGGTGGGTAAGCTACTCACAAAATCCGAAGCAATTAAACCCTGATCTTTCCTTCTCCCTACTTTTCCTGGCCACCTAAAGCCAGCTTGAATAAAAACATTTTTCATAGTTTCCAGATGCTCACACTTTATCTTTGTTAAGTCTTTTGATGGCCAGAATAGTGCTAGGTATAAAATAATAGATGGCGATTATCTCCAAGGAAAAGAAATTCCATAATTGAAGGGAGCCAATTATGGCAGCAGAACAACATTCGCAAGAAAGGTGAAGGCCCTGTATACTTTTCTCATGAAGAAAGCAGCACCCTCAAGGTAGAAAAATGTATCTGATCTCTGAGTGTTGCATATGTCTACAGCATATCCAGAAATCATCCTGTAGTGTGCTAGTTTATTAGGTCCAGTCGCGGACGACTCTGGGGTTGCGGCGCTCATCTTGCTTTACTGGCCAAGGGAGCTGGCGTTTGTCCACAGACAGTTTTTCCAGGTCATGTGGCCAGCATGACTAAGCCGCTTCTGGCGAACCAGAGCAGCACACGGAAACGCTGTTTACCTTCCCGCTGGAGCGGTACCTATTTATCTACTTGCACTTTGACGTGATTTTGAACTGCTAGGTTGGCAGGAGCAGGGACAGAGCAACGGGAGCTCACCCCGTCGTGGGGATTCGAACTGCCGACCTTCTGATCGGCAAGCCCTAGCCTCTGTGGTTTAACCCACACCACCACCCGTGTCCCTCATTTTTTGGGTAGACTGTCAATTTTGTTGTTGCTGTTGTTGATAGTTTTTTCTTTTAATTCCCAGCTTACTTCTCTCCTCACACTTCTGTTTCTAGGTACCGCAGATGTTGAAAATATGCTTTACGTTCCCTATAAGACCTTATGTTCCATAATTAGCAGCATGGTTTTTGGTGAAGGCGAGGCCCAGCAACTGATTGAAATCTTGACTGAGAAAGCAGGAGGGGCTCAGGACCCATGGCTGATGGTATGGACATCTTTTGATCATCTGCTGTGCATAAACTTCATGAGGGTATTAATGGCTACAAGCCGTGATGGCTGTGTTCTGCCAGAGGCAGTGATGCTTCTGAATCCCAGTTGCTGGAAACATCAGGAGGGCAGAAGGCTCCTGCTCTCTGGTTTCCCACAGGCCTCTGGTTGACCTCTGTGAGAACAGGATGCTGGACTAGATGGGCCATTGGCCTGGACCGGCAGGCTGCTCTTATGCTATTATTTTCTTATGTTCATCTTGAGGACATTACTCAACAGAATAAGGAAGAGCCAGACCATTTGGTTGTTTCTTCTACAGCTGAGAAAGCAGCAGGTCTCAATTAGAGTGTCCTTGCCCATTGACATGGCTATGACAGTAGGCTCATATCCATAGCTGTTAGCCCTCCCTTTTTTTGCAGGAAACTCCCTTATTCCAATGCCGTTTCCCACTGCTATCCCGGATTGTTGATATCCCTTAAATTTCCCGGATTTCAAAGGAAGCAGCTCCTCTCCCTCCCTGCCGGCCAGGGAGGCTCCTCAGCTGCGTTGCTCGGCTGCCAATAAGGAGTCTGAGACCGACTGGGGGCGGAGCTTGCATGCCTTGTGCAGCCAGACCCTCACGCCCAACCAGACAGCCAGCCTGCCTGCCGTCTATGTGCTCGCTCTTTCGCTCACCCGTTCGCGCGCAGCCTCTGGAGCGCAGGGTGGCGAGGCTACTTGGTGCCATTGCACCGCCCTCGCGGCATCCCTTATTTTCAAATCTGAAAGTTGACAGCAATGCTCATATCAAGGGGGGTGTAATTCAGAGCCTCTGACTTGGTTCAGTTTATTTTATAAACCAATGGATCTCTGGTTCGTGAAACCACCCAAATATTTATTTTTTATGGTTCATCAGCCCCAAATAAAATTAAAGTTGCATAATATAAAATATATGTTACTTAGAATGGAATTTTTTTTCCAAAGCAGTTACAGATTGTCTATGTGAAATTTCTATATTTGGATATTTTGCAACTTGTTCTGTGATTTTAAAAAAGTAGAGCTTGAGGCAAAAGTCTCTGGTAGGTTAATGAAGGGCTGGGCTTGCTAACAAATGTGTTATAGCATAAGCTTTTGTGAAGTGTCCACTGTAATGGAAGCGGGAGGCTACGGTAGGAGAGCCTGCTTATGCCTTTCCTTCCACAACAACCTTGCAAGTAGGCCAGTCACATCTTAGAACTATTCAGTAATCACCATCTGTCAACACTTATGGCCTGCAGAGAGGAGGGGATTCTGGGGCGCTCATGGAAATACTAAAAACCGGGACCCCAAGATAGCATTTGGTTTCCTTGATCTTTCCTGGGGTTCAAGAAAGTTGCTTTTCTCTGCTGAGATCCCCCTCAGTTCATGAGGGACAACAGAACAAGCATCCGACTGCTTTCTGCACCATGGGGTTCAATGCACCCTGCTTTTTCACCCCAGTAGCAGCTAGCCAGAATCCTAGAGTGTGACATAGACCAGTGTTTCTCAACCTTTTCGGGGCAACGGCACACCTGTCTCATGGAAAAAATCTCGCGGCACACCACCACCAGAAAATGTCAAAAAATCACTCCCCTTACTTCCCCGCCGCCTTTGCGCTCCCGAGCGCAGCAACTTCAAACTTCCTGACCCGCGCCCCTTACCAGAGTGGATGCCGAGCTCTCCGAGGCGCCGCTCCTTGTCGCTGCGCTGAGGTCGAGGCCGAGCGGGGGGAAACCTAGCAGCAGGCGCTGGGCCTGGACGGCTGCCGGGCTTCAATGCCCCCCAACAGAAAAATGGCGGCGGCTACCGGCAGCCCTTGCATCTCCTTCCTCTGTCTTCCTATTGGTCCCTGGCAACCAATCAGAATCGGCAGGGAGCTCCAAGCTGGCGCATGCGCGGTAGGTCGGCGGTGGGTTTCTGCGCTCCCTTTCCCCCACTGCAGCCGCTGCTATGCGTTTGCGGCTGCGGCATGGGTTCCCGAGCCACGGTTTTCCCGCGGCACAGTAGCCGGTGTCTCCGCGGCACACCGGTTGAGAAACGCTGACATAGACTCATTTCAGACCTCAGCAGCCAAATTATACGAAGTTTTATGAAGAATACAAAAGAAGAGGAGAAAAGAGCAAAAGCAGGCTATTGAAAATAAAGAGAGCTTTCTAGCTGAGATCTGCCTTTCCCTGGGACCCAGGTGGCGCTGTGGGTTAAACCACAGAGCCTAGGGCTTGCTGATCAGAAGGTCAGTGGTTCGAATCCCTGCGACGGGGTGAGCTCCCGTTGCTCGGTCCCAGCTCCTGCCCACCTAGCAGTTCGAAAGCACGTCAAAGTGCAAGTAGATAAATAGGAACCGCTCCGGCGGGAAGGTAAACGGCGTTTCCGTGTGCTGCTCTGGTTCGCCAGAAGTGGCTTTGTCATGCTGGCCACAGGACCCAGAAGCTGTACGCCGGCTCCCTCGGCCAATAATGCGAGATGAGCGCGCAACCCCAGAGTCGGACACGACTGGACCTAATGGTCAGGGGTCCCTTTACCTTACCTTTCTCTGACCTGGTTACAAAGATGCTTGTGGTCTCCTCATGTGCAACACAGTGTAGGCCAGGCACCCCCAAACTCGGCCCTTGAGATGTTTTGGGACTACAGTTCCCATCATCCCTGACCACTGGTCCTGTTAGCTAGGGATGATGGGAGTTGTAGTCCCAAAACATTTGGAGGGCTGAGTTTGGGGATGCCTGGTGCAGGCTTTCACTTGCAGAGTTTTCTGACTGGTGGTGCAGGCACCTGGAATGGAAGGTGAGGGAGATGGACCCTGGTGGGGCTGCCCATTTTTATTGGCTCTCCCACTCACGTTGGACTCAGGGATAGTTGGCATTTTTTAGCCAATCAGAGCACAGGTCAGGTAACTAGTGTGAAACTTGCCAGGAGTTGGGAAGATGGTAGTTGCCCCCAGGGCACAGGGAAGGATGATTATCGCTGGTGGAAATTGCTGCTGGATTTCTCCATCTTTCTGCCAGACAGAACCTGTTCTGGTTTTGTGGATTCAGGAGTTGGCTGGAGCACATGCTTGCCTTGATCAAGCAAAATGGAGGGGAAGAGAGCATGGGTTTTCTACGCACCCACTTTTTCTGATGAATAAGAAGGAAAAGAAAAGTTGGATAACACTCTGTCCTTCCGGTGATTGCCATTATGATACCAAGCAATCACTTGTTGGTCTGATAGCTGGCTGGCATACAAGAGAATACTGTGGTAGTTCTGAAGCACTGAATTCTGCATCGAATTGATTCTTGTTGCAGGCAACTCAGAAAGGTGACCCCGTTGCCGTTCTGAAACGACAGCTAGAGGACAGAGAGAAGCAACTTGCAACGGAACAAGAGAACGTAACTGTCGCAAAAGCTAAACTGAGAGAACTCTCAAAGGTAGGTTCTTATGCAGGCTTTAGAAGTGGCGCTTCAGATATTCAGAACCTACATTTTGGGCCCCATTGTCCGGATACAAGCTCTTTATCTGTGTCCGGAGTGTATTTCTTATTTTCATTCCAGCTTATGGCACCTGCTGGCAATGGGAACATTCTCTCATTCTGCTCTTAATCATTTATTTATTTATCATCATGGATAAATGTTTGCTATGAATTGCATAGTCTCAACAACAACATTCTGAAGTTGCCCACTTTAGGATGGATTTGCAAATTTATATATCAAATCTTGGCAACAGGTTTTCTGTACCCATGGGCTTCATGCTTCAGTCCATACAAGAGGTGCTTACTGGGTGACCTGGTACAACATACAAATAAATGTATTGCTGAATATAATCAATCATTTTCTCCTTCTGAAGAGCTGTGGTCTGATATTCTTTTTAGCATATTTAGAATAGTCCCAGGGCTCAAGTGAATATTATGAATGCCATATGAAAATGCTCCAAACTAGACTGAAAAGTTTGTCATTCGGGGGTGTCAATGCCTTTTCTGACAGAGTGTTATCAAATATTACATTGCTTATATTGAAGAAGACACTTTCCACCACAGGGGCGTTACCTGAAGCCATCAACCCTTTCTCAGTGACCCTCCAATAACACCTTTTGGCAGACCAGGCCTTTAGATACTAAAGTGATTTGTGGGAGCCATCTCATGTTGTTTCAATCTAATATGTGACGCTACCCACACTTTTGGGGGGCCCAGGTGGCGCTGTGGGTTAAACCACAGAGCCTAGGGCTTGCTGATCAGAAGGTCAGCGGTTCGAATCCCTGCGACGGGGTGAGCTCCCATTGCTCGGTCCCAGCTCCTGCCCACCTAGCAGTTTGAAAGCACTGGCGGGAAGGTAAACGGCGTTTCCGTGCGCTGCTCTGGTTCGCCAGAAGTGGTTTTGTCATGCTGGCCACATGACCCAGAAGCTGTACGCCGGCTCCCTCGGCCAGTAACGCAAGATGAGCGCCGCAACCCCAGAGTCGTCTGCGACTGGACCTAATGGTCAGGGGTCCCTTTACTTTTACCCACACTTTTGAGGTGGATGTGTAACTTCATTCCAGGTCAACCCTATAACTAGGAGACCTCAACACTTTTTAGTGGCTATAGCATCGGGTAGCTACAGCATGCAAATGAACCCACTTGAAGTTCAAGGTGTGAGCTGTGTTCTCTTTTACGAGGGGTGGGGAATCTCGGCGAAGGACCGAAGACGGCTTTGAAGGCCTCTCTGTCCGACTCTTGGGTCTCTTCCACAAACCCCACCTCTCACTGCAGGGCACCCGAGGTGGTGGTCTCACAGCAGAGGCTCCAGACAGCTGGAAGGGTTGGCGCTGCCACCACATGCCTGCTGCTGCGCCCGCCAGTCAGAAAGAAACAGTGACTAGGATGTGTGAGTTTGTGTGTCATATCCTAGGTAATCATGGGAGCATAGTTCAGAATGGCATGCTAGTGGCATCCATAAGCAAATGGGTTAATAATACTGGTTTAAATCTGTGTTTTAGTTAAACTGAGGCCTACTGTAGTGCTGAGTAATCCCAAGAATCAGCACTGTCTTGAGTTTCTCCTTCACTGTATGTTCAAGACCTTGACTCCACATTTTATGCATTTGTTGTTGCTGTTGTTTAGCCGTTTAGTCGTGTCCGACTCTTCGTGACCCCATGGACAAGAGCACGCCAGGCACTCCTGTCTTCCACTGCCTCCCGCAGTTTGGTCAAACTTATGTTGGTAGCTTCGAGAACACTGTCCAACCATCTCGTCCTCTGTCGCCCCCTTCTCCTTGTGCCCTCAATCTTTCCCAACATCAGGGTCTTTTCTAGGGAGTCTTCTCTTCTCATGAGGTGGCCAAAGTACTGGAGCCTCAGCTTCAGGATCTGTGCTTCCAGTGAGTACTCAGGGCTGATTTCCTTCAGAATGGATAGGTTTGATCTTCTTGCAGTCCATGGGACTCTCAAGAGTCTCCTCCAGCACCATAATTCAAAAGCATCAATTCTTCGGCGATCAGCCTTCTTTATGGTCCAGCTCTCACTTCCATACATCACTACTGGGAAAACCAGAGCTTTAACTATACGGACCTTTGTCGGCAAGGTGATGTCTCTGCTTTTTAAGATGCTGTCTAGGTTTGTCATTGCTTTATTCCTACCGCATTATAAATGTCTTCTCTTGAAGGAACTCACAGCTGAGAAGGCAAAAGCCTTAAGTGTTGAGAATAAGTTGAAGGAGCAACTGCAGACACGTGAGCAAGAGGTGACTGCTCTACAAGCCCGTATGCAGGCCAGTTACCAGGATCGCGAGACTGAGACCCAACAGTTGCAAGGAAAGGTGGGATAAGTGACTTAATATTATTCAACACAGGTTTATTTGTTGTCAAGGATTCCTTTGGAATTCTTTTTCTAGTGGAAGAATGAGAAGAGCAATATTAGAGCTTCGTCCTGTTTGGATCTCCTTCTTCCAAAGCACAAATAAACAACTGGCTGTGTGACGAAGCATTCATAGCTACTTTCTCATAAACTAGATTTGGCCCATATCTCTTTGGCTCAAACATATTCAGTCTAAACCAAGGGTAGGGAAATGGGAGGCTGCATTACCGTGGTGGGAAACTGTCCGCGATTGCATTCCGTGATTCGGCAGGGGCAAGTGTACCCACAAAATCCCCACCCCAAAGCTGTTTCCCATGGAAGCTGAAGCATATAGTTAATTCTTAAAGTTTCACCTTCTGGTTTCTCCAAAGACTTTAAAAAAGAAAATTGGTTTTAAAAGCTCTCCTTTAAGCTATTCCGATAGTGCAAAGGGTGAAAATAACTCTGTAATGCTATCAGAGGATTGCAAATAATCAGTGCCCATCAGAATTGCAAACCCTGCCTTGGAGCGTTTCAAAGCCTCACGCTTCAGAATGCAATGACATATAAAAAACTGCATGTATTTGCAACAGAAACCAAGTATGCTTCTCTGCAGAGACATGTTCCCTTTGTGTGTCAGAGGAAGGAGCTACAATTGCACACTTGGAGCAGCACCCAGGGGCGGAGTAAGGGCGGGGCAATGGGGGCGGGATGCCCCGGGTTCCAGCCTCTAGGGGGCGACACTCTGGGCGCCCCCTCCCCCGCGACCGGCAACTCCCAAAAACCTCTCTTGCTGCCGCAGCTGGCTTCGCTCGCTTGGCTGCAGCGTGGTTTTTTCCTCCCTTCTGTGCCCTGGTTGGGTGGAGCCGCGGAGGCAAGGGATCAGCGAGGCATCACACTAGTGGCTGGTGTGACACCCCTCGCTGGCCCGCCCCCGCGGCTCCGTCCAACCAGGGGACAGAAAGGGAGGAAAAAACGCACGTTGGCCGAGCGAGCGAAGCCAGCTTCGCTCGCTCACGCGGCGTCTGAGGAGCAGACTGCGCTTTATAGCGCATGCATCGTGACGTCACAACACATACGCTATGGAGCGACACCTCGCCCCCGGAGGGTTCTGCTTGGCTTGCCGCCCCCGGCAGCCAAGCGGCTTGGTCCGCCACTGGCATCACCAAAGCCCTTTTCCTCCCTGCTGGCTGGGAGGGGACTCAGAGGGCTGCATTAGGCTGTGGAGACATCTGGCCCATGAGCTGGGGTTCGAGTCTACATACCGGTTGACATGCCAGTTGACTCTCAGTTAAAAACCAAAACCAAAAAACAGTGTTTAGAAAAGAGAGGCCTCGAATCCTCATGGTAAAGCTATATGCTTTCCATGCTGAACACTGAGCTGCTGCTGCGTTTAGATGTAAATGGTACCAGGGAGCTGTTCTGATGTTGTTCATTGATTTTCAGATTCGAACTCTACAAGAACAACTGGAGAACGGCCCTAACACCCAACTTGCTCGCTTGCAGCAAGAAAATTCCATTCTCAGAGATGCTTTAAACCAAGCCACAAGCCAGACCGAGAGCAAGTAAGATGAGCAGTATTTTAGTTAATGTGAAAATGCAATGTAAGAGGGAATAATTTTATAGTAGTGGGCTGTGCAGACAATAGGTGTGGATTTAGTGTGAAGTATTTGAGTTATTTAGGTGCTAACACTGAAGAATTTCTTTACTGTGTGAATTCTGTTCTGATAATATTCACTTAGTAGGCAACATCCAGAGCAGTCGATTGTTGTCATGATAGACCATTTTTTCCCAACCCACTCCAAAAAGGTAGGGGTTGTTCTCTTTTTCCAGTCTCTTGCTATCACTGATTTTGCAGCAGTGATCAATTTAGTTGTCACCTCTACATCATTTTTTAAGATGACCTTTTTAAAATAACCAAATATAACAATCTTGGGCATGAAAGGTATATAGCCTATCCCAAATAACCACAGATATTGAATTCCAGAATTGCATTTGAGGGCATTCCTTCCAAATATGCATAAAATCTGTTTTAAATAACTGCCTCTCCAAGAGTTATCATGCCCTAATCTGTATACAGTATTAAATTTAACTTGTGTGGAGTATCATTCTCAAAGAATATTATAATAGTTCTCCTTCAAATCAGCAGATAACAGTTTAGGTGGAACATTTGCCCATAACCATTTCCATTATTTCCTGTTCCTGTCCCTTATATATGCTGGTGGCAAGAGAAAAAATTAGTGACCTATATTGCTAGGAAAATATGGATGGTAAGGAAACAAGATGCTGATACATTTCCATTTTTCAAATGTTGCATAAAGGCAGATTTTACAGTTCTTTAAAATCGGAATTGTTTTGAAGCAAGCTTGATTCACACCTGACTGTTTCAACTTTTGCAATTCAGACAAAATGCTGAACTGGCCAAACTGCGTCAGGAGTGTAGCAAACTAGGCAAAGAGTTGACTGAAAAGTTGGGCACATTACAACAGGCGGAAGAACAGAAAAGGGTCTTGGAGATAAAGGTTGCTGCCTCTGAAGAGCAAATCCGTCAGCTCCAGGTCAGTAACAGACAGGTACCAATAATTCTGTGCTTATGGTGAAAAGATTGCTAGAAGCTGAAAGATTTGGGTTCTGTTCCTAGTCATGGCAGATTTCCATTTGTGACCTAGGGAAGGTGGTGTAGTGGTTAAGAGCGGTAGACTCGTAATCTGGTGAACCAGGTTCGTGTCTCCGCTCCTCCACATGCAGCTGCTGGGTGACCTTGGGCTAGTCACACTTCTCTGAAGTCTCTCAGCCCCACTCACCTCACAGAGTGCTTGTTGTGGGGGAGGAAGGGAAAGGAGAATGTGAGCCGCTTTGAGACTCCTTTGGGTAGTGATAAAGCGGGATATCAAATCCAAACTCTTCTTCTTCTTCTTTAATGAATGAATGAATCTTTATTTGTGTCAGCCACGGGCCATAGTAATAAAACAACAATACGATATACAAAGCATAGAAATAAAAAGGCCAGCTTAAAGTCACCTGCTCATCTTGATCTGTATGCATGCTTTGGGAAGTATAGGACAGGAATTGTCACGGCAATAATCAGGGCCATCCCAGGATGTTTTGCCACCAAAGGCAAAACGGAAAACACCCCTGCCTCCTCCTCTGGCAGCGGGTAGTGGGCTTTGGTTGTGCAGTGGATGAGGAGGCAGTCAGGAGGGTACTCCATGGAGGCTGGATCTGCTGCCTCTCCCAGCCGCCCAGAGCCTACTGCCCGAGGCAACTGCCTCACTGTACCTCATAGCCACAGTGCCCTGGTACGACATGCTAGAAGTCCATAGCTGTCAACCCTCCCTTTTTTTGGTGGGAAACTCCCTTATTCCAATGCCATTTCCCGCTGCTATCCCGGATTGTTGATATCCCTTAAATTTCCCGGATTTCAAAGGAAGCAGCTCCTCTCCCTCCCTGCCGGCCAGGGAGGCTCCTCAGCTGCGTTGCTCGGCTGCCAATAAGGAGTCTGAGACCGACTGGGGGCGGAGCTTGCATGCCTTGTGCAGCCAGACCCTCACTCCCAACCAGACACACAGCCTGCCTGCCGTCTACACGCTCGCTCTTTCGCTCACCCGTTCGTGCGCAGCCTCTGGAGCGCAGAGTGGCGATGCTACTTGGTGCCATTGCACCGCCCTCGCAGCATCCCTTATTTTCAAATCCGAAAGTTTGGAAAAATCTCTTATTTTCAAATCCGAAAGTTGACAGCTATGTAGAAGGTACATGGCTTTCAAAAAATAACCCTGTGCTTATAAGCCTGCTTTTGTCTCCCATCTTAATTTTTACCCCACCTCCTTCATGCAGATATCCCAAAAAGAAAAGGAGGCCCCCCTGCAGAAAAGCTTGGAAGAGATGGGCGAAGAACTCTGCAAATCCCAAGCCAGCTATCAAAGCTTGCAGAAAGAGCTGGGGAAGGCAAAAGAGCAGCAGGCCAGTCTTGTTGGTGAGATCACATTGTAGGGAGGACATCACAAAATCCTCTGTCAGGCACAGTTTTTTCCCCAGGAGCTGAGAATCAGGACGCTGGATCCGAAGGTTTTTGTGAGGGGACCAGGTACCCCAGCTGCTTTGAAAGAGGGGGTGTGAGGCCCCTCTAAAATAAGTCCCCCCCACTATAATGATCCCCCAACTATTAGCTAGTAGTAAATCTTTTTGGGGTCATGGTGCTTCTGTGAATGGTGGTTGCCCAGTTCCAGGCTCTGATACGTAATCCTGATTTTTAACATCCATTTAGAGTAGAATAGAATAGAATAGAATAGAATATATTTTATTGTCATTGTCCCCTTCGGGGACAACGAAATTACTTGGCTGCTCCATCCACCCAGATAGGGCACTCCACGCAAAAACAAAACAACTACAAAAACACTGATAAAACATAACAGGTAAGATTAGATGACTTCAAAGTCCAGGCTTCCCATTCAAGGCTGAGATCGCTCTGGAGAAGAAGCTGTTCCTAAGACGGCTTGTTCTTGTCGACATCGTTCTGTATCTCCGTCCCGACGGCAAGAGCTCAAAGAGACGGTGACCAGGATGTGATGGATCTTTTACTATGTCCAGTGCCTTTCTGTTGCACCTCATGGCATAAATCTGCTCTAAGGTGGCGAGCGAGCAGCCAACAATGCTCTCTGCTGCCTTAACAACTCTGCACAACCCCATCCTGTCCTGGGTAGTACAGCTTCCGTACCACACACATAAGCCATAAGTGAGCACGCTCTCAATGGCACAGTGATAGAAGGCAAGCAGCAGCTTTTGCGGAAGATGGTTTTTCCTTAGAATTCTCAGGAAGTACAGTCTCTGTTTCAGTTGACTTCCAGCTTGAATTTGGACAAAAACAGCTTGGCACCATCCTCTGGTGGCTCCAGCTCTATCTGGCAAGCAGATTCCAGATGTTGGTGCTAAGGACTGTTCCTTGGCTTTGTGGCATTTATGCTATACAGTTCTTACAAAACAACAACAACTTTTTCTCCATCACGTTCAACATCTACAGGTAGGTAGGTAACCTGTGGCCCTCCAGATGTCGTTGGGTTGCGACTCTCCTCCCCTCTGATTCTTGGCCGCTCTGCCTGGGGGTGATGGGAGTTGCAATCCACCAGTATCTGCACCTCGAAAAGAAGATGAAATGCCTGGACATGGTTCAGAAAAGGGGAACCAAAATGATCCAGGGACTGAAACAACTCCCCAGTAAGTAATGGTTGGGAGCTTTTCAGTTTTGAAAAAAAAAAGTCACATAAGGGAGGGACAGGATACCTGCGTATAATATTATTAGAGAGAGTGAATCGAGAATAGTTCTCTCTCTTTCTCTCTCTCATAACACCTGGGACCACCTAGTGAGGCTGAATAGTGGAAGATTCAGGACAGGAAAAAAGAAATGACTTCTTCACACAGCACATAGTTAAAACTCTGGAATTTGCACAATAATTCCCCCCCCCAAAAAAACCTGGACAGCTTTAAAAGGGGATTATTCATGGAGGATGAGGCTATCAATGACTACTAGAATTGATGGCTGTATACCACCTCTGGTGTCAGAGGCAGTAACCATCTGATCATCAGCTGAGAGGGATGCTATTGTGCTTATGGGCTTCCTAAGCCAGTGTGGTGTAGTGGTTAAGAGCGGTAGTCTCGTAATCTGGTGAACCGGGTTCGCGTCTCCGCTCATCCACACGCAGCTGCTGGGTGACCTTGGGCTAGTCACACTTCTCTGAAGTCTCTCAGCCCCACTCACCTCGCAGAGTGTTTGTTGTGGGGGAGGAAGGGAAAGGAGAATGTTAGCTGCTTTGAGACTCCTTCAGGTAGTGATAAAGCGGGCTATCAAATCCAAACTCTTCTTCTTCTCTTGTTTATGACACATTAAAGGAGGGTTTTTTTTGTTTTACTGTGTGCCCATTATTTATTAACTTATATAATGCTTATTTACCAAGATGGCTTCTAAACAGTTTACAAGTATATTAGCTGTTCTGGCTGCCCTGGGACTACCCCATAAGCAACTACCTCGTTGCTTAATTCGCACATCTGTGTTCTGATCCGTGCTTGGGCCCCGAGGGGGGTGGCCTGGGTAGACTGACTCCGAAAGGTGAACTGGATCCCCCTGCATCCCTGTGATGCAAGCAAGAGGAATGATGGGTGCAGCTTCAATTGCATGTTTTATGACCAGCGTTTTATCCACCTTTAACAGAACTTCAGTCTAAACTGCTGCACTCTGAAATGATGGTGAAGAGTAAGGCAGAAGAACTAAACAGTTTACAGATTAAGTTGTCAGAAGCCACTTCCAAGAATGCAGAGCTTGCAGAGAGGATTCAAGCGACCGAAGCCCTCCTAGAGGCTGGGCAAATGGAGAAAAACAAAGATGTTCAGGTCAGAGTCTTGCAGTGTCCTTCCCTGCTAGCTTCTGCTTCCGATAACTTTGCTTCTTTTTCAGGGGTTCCCTCTCTTTATGGCACACTACTAAAGCAGCATGGCATTATTACTTCCTATGTTTTTAGATACAAGGACTGTTTTGAAGACAGTAATGTAATTTCATTTTCTTCTCCCCCCATATATTCAGGAAGCAAACGAAACGGAAGTCAGCCAAGCGCAGTTAAGGTAAGACTGGTGAATACTGTGTTTTTGACACTGATCATTAAATAGTTGGTCTGTGAGCATTTAGAAAAGAACACTGTGATTAAAAATAGCATCCAAGACTATTATATCTTTTATTTATAGACAGTGCTTTTTTTCTTAAAAAATGTTTAGGGGTACTCTCATTTTCCTACTCATATTGAAAGACTGCCCCTCAATGAGGCCAAACTTAGATTCACAAAATGTTTAGGGGTATGCGTACCCTTGCGTCCCCCCAGAAAAAAAGCACTGTTTATAGAGCTACTAGTGCAGCAGGTAAGGAGGATTCTGTCCCTGTAATATATCTTTATTTCAGCAAGGATTTCAACAAGGTCCCTCACAATGTTCTTGTTGACAGGCTGTGGAAATGAGGGCTAGTAAGTGATGCTACTTCTGGGTGGATTTGTAACTGGTTGACGGAGTATTTCCAAAGAATGCAAATTAATGTCTCCTCATCAGCCTGCACAGGCGTGACAAGTAGAGTGCTGCAGTGATCTGTCCTGAGTGCAGTGTCAGTCAACATCTTAAAAAAAAAACAACCCCACACAAAATTGCATGAAGGGAACGCTCATCAGATTTGCCGATGACACCAATCTAGGAGGAGGAGATAATACCTTAGACAGAAACAGGATTAGAAATGTACTTGACAGGATGAAGAACCGAGATGAGAGCAGAATGTTACATTTAGGTATGAAAAATCAGATGCAGAAATGGGATGGCTTGACAGCAGTGTTAGTTCAAGGGGGAAATATAGGTATAAAAAGGAGAATCCCTGGATGCCAAGATCCAGAATAGAAGCAGTCCTCCGGTTGCGAATTCCTTGGGATTCAGCCGGACCTCCAGAACGGATCCCGTTCGCAACCGGAGGTACCACTGTATCTTCAAAATAATAAATAATTGTGTGTGTGTTAAAACTGTATATTGTGGAATATTACAGATAATTAATTTGTAAATCTTTTTTCTGCTTTAGAGTCCAAGGCTCACCCACACAGGTCACCACATTAGAGAATGAAGTTGCTGAACTGAAAAGTACAGTTGAACAGCTGAAAATAAAAAACAATGTGAGTTAAGCCGACTGAATCATTTCCCTAATATGATGAGGACTTTGGGCTGGTTTTATGAGAGCTGTCCTCCATTTTGGGCACCTGCAGATTTGTATCTATGAAGATTGCTTATATAATGAAAGCCAGGAAATAATTAGAAAGAATTAAGAAGGGAGTATAGTGAAGGTATCTTAGCATTCAAAGCAAGTATGAGATAGGAAACTGAAAGAATACACTTAACCTGAAAGGCACTTCAGGGTTCCAATTGGTGTATGTTGGTATGTCTTTCTTTAAAGACCCATCCGTCCATGTGCTTGTGCAGATATATTTTTCCATGCATCTGCAGGCACAAATATGGAACTGGCGTAAGTTTGTAGTTAGAATATTTTAACAAGGCAACAGCTTAAAAATAAAGAAACACAGAATAAACCATTTGGGAGATAAGCAAGCAAAGGAGAATATATGTAAAAGACGATAAAGAAGAAAAGTAGTTCTCAAGAGAGAGGTATTTGATTTAAGTTAAAAAGGTAAAGGGACCCCTGACCATTAGGTCCAGTCGTGGATGACTCTGGGGTTGCGGCGCTCACCTCGCTTTATTGGCCGAGGGAGCCGGGGTACAGCTTCCGGGTCATGTGGCCAGCAGGACTAAGCCGCTTCTTGCGAACCAGAGCAGTGCACGGAAACGCCGTTTACCTTCTCGCCGGAGCGGTACCTATTTATCTACTTGCACTGCGTGCTTTTGAACTGCTAGGTTGGCAGGAGCAGGGACCGAGCAACGGGAGTTCACCCCGTCACGGGGATTCGAACCACTGACCTTCTGATCGGCAAGCCCTAGGCTCTGTGGTTTAACCCACAGCGCCACCCACATTTATGCAGCAACATAAATTACATTTAAAATTGAGATAAAGATTCCAGCAGTTGTTAAAAGTAACTTGAGTTTCCTAACGGGGATGGCTGAATTGCTGTCCATAAAGTTTTGTGACAGCCTTCCTACAAATAAATGGTTTGTTTTTGGTGTTTGTTTCCAACAGGACCTGCAAGAGAAGAATTTAGAAGCAATGGAAGCCCTGGCTTGTGTGGAAAAGGCATGTGAAGAAAAGCTGCTGTCTTCAACTAAGGCAAAGGTTAGCTTTCCTGTAAACTCTGCAGTGTATGGCAGGCTCTGGTGAAGGAGGAGGAAGAGGAGGGAACTAGGAAAAGAGTGGGAACCTGAGTTGGAGGAAGGGAGGTCTCCCCTTCCCACTCTTACTTACCTGGAAGTGGGTTTGCCGCTTGCGCGTGCGCAGAAGCACTCTGCGCGCTTCGCGCATGGCAGAAGTGCTCTGTGGCGCTGCGTGTGTGCGCAGAAGCGGTCCTCTGGTTATGAAATTTTTGGGATATGACCGGGCCTCCGGAATGGATCCCATTCGTAACCGGAGGTACCACTGTATTACATTTTATATATATTAAACTTATATGTTTAACAAACAGGCTCTGACACTGACACACATCAGCTCAAGAGATACTCAAAGATGTCTTAAGATTCCTGTTAATCAAGAGAAAGGTGTACGGTCCTTTTCAGTTTTTGAAAGTCCTTTGTTCTTCCAGGAAGCATTGGAGCAACAGCTTGGAATAATTCAGGGACAAACAATGAAGGTTCTCTTGTCCCTCTTCCCACAGATCCAGTTAGGTGATCAACAGGTAAGCAGCATTTGTTGCTTAATGCTCTCCAGACCTAAAATGCATGGTGATTCAGGCAGCTTCAAATGGAAATAACATTTAAGAAACTAAAGGGAAAGATGCACAGCGAAACAATGCTATACACATATGTTTCTGGGTGCAGTCCTCTGCAATTCCAGTAACAAATGCCTCTGGCACTGGGACTTGGATTGCTGCTACCAGTCCAGGGGCGCCATGGTTCAGTCAGTGTTCAGCTTCATCATTTATATAGGAAAGCGAAATCAAGACAGTGAGCTACCTAATGGCTGTGAGCAAATGGAGTTGTACTGGCACATCTTTCAATGCAAACTACTAGCAACGTGGGACACGGGTGGCGCTGTGGGTTAAAACACAGAGCCTAGGGCTTGCCGATCAGAAGGTTGGCGGTTCGAATCCCCGTGACGGGGTGAGCTCCCATTGCTCAGTCCCTGCTCCTGCCAACCTAGCAGTTTGAAAGCACGTCAAAGTGCAAGTAAGACACCGGTGGGAAGGTAAACGGCGTTTCCGTGCGCTGCTCTGGTTCGCCAGAAGCGGCTTAGTCATGCTGGCCACATGACCTGGAAGCTGTATGCTGGCTCCCTCGGCCAGTAAAGCGAGATGAGCGCCGCAACCCCAGAGTCGTCTGCGACTGGACCTAATGGTCAGGGGTCCCTTTACCTTTATACTAGCAACACAGTTTATGCTAAGAACCCAAGTCCAGTGGGAAGCCCTTTGTGCGAAGCTCCTTTAACTCTATTAGCAAATGTGTTCCTGAAAGGACAGTTTTGTTGGTTAAAACCATTCCGCGCAGGAAAGTGGTGAGGAACCACTGTACATCCATTAGAGATATTTTTAATATATTAAGGGATATATAAAAGATGTAAAAAAAAAATAAAAAAAATGGTACCTCAAACCCAAGAGAGATGGTTTCTGTGCTTTCGGCTGCTGGGTAACTGGTTTTTACTGGACTGGGATGTTAAAGTCTTAAGCTGGTTGAGGAGAGAAGGAGTGCTTGAAGGCAGCAGACAATGTGAAAAGGGAGATTAAGAGAAGGTAAGAAAGAAGAAGTTGAGACAGAGTGATTTAGACAAGTACAAGCTCTTAAAATGGACAGAATGTTGAAAGTATGAGCTGGAAAGGAATATAATACTCAGCAATGCTTATGTACTTCATAAGCCCAGAGTGGCTGGGGAGGCCCAGCCAGATAGGTGGGGTATAAGTCATATATGATGATGATGATGATGATGATGATGATGATGATGATGATGTTTCCTTCTCAGGCGTATGCTGAATGGTTGCAACAATTCAAAGAAAAGGCTTTGGAAACACTTCAGTCGCAGGGTGCAAGAACAGAACCTGTAGGTATAATCTGCAAATACCCTCACATGGAAAGTGTTATACAACACAGTAACAAATATTGTGGGTGGACCATACTAATAAGGCCTCATTTGGAGAACTTGGCAATGAGCCGCACAATAGCGGCAGAGGTTTTCTTTGTTGAATAGCAGCTGACGGGGGGCGGGGGGGGGGCGGTACGACCGGAAGAGCTCTGAACAGGCAGCTATAGCAACGTCCATCCTATGGAAGGGACGCAATGCAGAGGGAAAGAATGGTAGGAAACCCAACTGGGTCCGTCCATGGCTACTACAGTTGTACCTTGGATCCTGAACACCCTGGAACTCGGACGTTTTGGCTCCCGAACGCCACAAACCCAGAAATGATTCTGGTTCGCGAACGTTCTTTTGGAACCCGAATGTCCACCGGGGCTTCCACAGCTTCTGATTGGCTGCAGGGCCTTCTTGCAGCCAATCAGAAGCCGCAATTTGGTTTTCGGACGTTTTGGAAGTCGAATGGTCTTCTGGAACGGATTCTGCTTGACTTCCAAGGTATGACTGTATTTCACAAACAAACCGAAAATCACACAAACCAGACACATTGGATACGATCGCACACACTGTAACATATTGTGTAGTTTGGTCATTTGTCTAGTGGCAATATCCGTGTTTGAGGAAGGCTAATAACTTGGTGTTAAATAAAATATTTGGGCTCACTCCTCCTGCAGCTCTTAGTCAAAATATCTTCCAAAGTCCTTGAAGCTTCCTCCTCCCCACCCCAGTCTGCACACAACAGTATGAAAGCCTTGAATCTCCTCAATGTAACAGATCTAAGTAATAATAATAATAATAATAATAATTTATTATTTGTACCCCGCCCATCTGGCTGGGTCTCCCCAGCCACTCTGGGCGGCTTCCAGCAAATATTAAAAAACAATACATTAACATATTACAGATTAAAAACTTCCCTGAACAGGGCTGCCTTCAGGTATTTCCTAAATGTTATGTAGTTGTTGATCCCTTTAACCTCTGATGGGAGGGCGTTCCACAGGGCGGACGCCACTACCGAGAAGGCCCTCTGCCTGGTTCCCGGTAGCTTTGCTTCTCGCAGTGAAGAAACCGCCAGAAGGCCCTCGGTGCTGGACCTCAGTGTCCGGGCTGAATGGTGGGGGTGGAGACGCTCCTTCAGGTATACAGGACCGAGGCCGTTTAGGGCTTTAAAGGTCAGCACCAACACTTTGAATTGTGCTCGGAAACGTACTGGGAGCCAATGTAGATCTCTCAGGACCGGTGTTATGTGGTCCCGGCGGCCACTCCCAGTCACCAGTCTAGCTGCCGCATTCTGGATTAATTGCAGTTTCCGGGTCACCTTCAAAGGTAGCCCCACGTAGAGCGCATTGCAGTAGTCCAAGCGGGAGATAACTAGAGCATGCACCACTCTGGCGAGACAGTCTGCAGGCAGGTAGGGTCTCAGCCTGCGTACCAGATGGAGCTGGTAGACACAGCCCTGGACACAGAGTTAACCTGCGCCTCCATGGACAGCTGTGAGTCCAAAATGACTCTCAGGCTGCGCACCTGGTCCTTCAGGGGCACAATTACCCCATTCAGGACCAGGGAATCCCCCACACCCACCCGCCCCCTGTCCCCCAAAAACAGTACTTCTGTCTTGTCAGGATTCAACCTCAATCTGTTAGCCGCTATCCATCCTCCAACCACCTCCAGGCACTCACAGTCTAGAGGAGAAAACAAACAGCATCTAAAACTACATTTTATTTCCCCAGATGTAAAGTGGGTCAAGCTGATTTAAAATGGCACTTCAGGGGAGGATTTTGAGTCCTGGGTGTGGGAGGGTTTCTCACTCACTTTTTATAATAAAAAAGCACCCTCCCTCAAGCTGGAGAAAACCACCAGCGATCATGATGAGTTGTAGCCAGTATAGCTCTAAGTCAGGGGTAGGCAACCTAAGGCCTGTGGGCCAGATGCGGCCCAATCGCCTTCTCAATCCGGCCCGCGTACGGTCCTGGAATCAGTGTGTTTTTACATGAGTAGAATGTGTCCTTTTATTTTAAATGCATCTCTGAGTCATAGCTGTCAACTTTCGGATTTGAAAATAAGGGATTTTCCCCAAACTTTCGGATTTGAAAATAAGGGATGCTGCGAGGGCGGTGCAATGGCACCAAGTAGCCTCGCCACCCTACGCTCCAGAGGCTGTGCGCGAACGGGTGAGCAAAAGAGCGAGCGCGTAGGCGGCAGGCAGGCTGGCTGTCTGGTTGGGCGTGAGGGTCTGGCTGCACAAGGCATGCAAGCTCCGCCCCCAGTCGGTCTCAGACTCCTTATTGGCAGCCGAGCAACGCAGCTGAGGAGCCTCCCTGGCTGGCAGGGAGGGAGAGGAGCTGCTTCCTTTGAAATCCGGGAAATTTAAGGGATATCAACAATCCGGGATAGCAGCGGGAAACGGCATTGGAATAAGGGAGTTTCCCGCCAAAAAAGGGGAGGGTTGACAGCTATGCTCTGAGTTATTTGTAGGGCATAGGAATTTGTTCATTCCCCCCCCCCCCAAAAAAATATAGTCCGGCCCACCACATGGTCTGAGGGACGGTGGAGCAGCCCACGGCTGAAAAAGGTTGCTGACCCCTGCTCTAAGTGAACATTTTGTCAGCACACAGATTTATGTTTGTACAGCATTCCCCTCTGTCCTGCCCACATGGAGCAGATTTGAGGAGATTTGCAGCATGTACAGGCAGATTAAAGGAGAGGAAAGTCCCATTGCAGAAGAGGAAGTCTTTGCATGGCTGGGATGAGTTAGTTGCCATATTGGCCAACTCTAGCAAGTAGTTTTGCCTTTCAATATTTATTTGTGTGTTCTCTGCAATTATTATATAAATGCATTTGTGTAGTATATCATACCCCACTCTGTTTTTGGCACACTGAATTTTGTGGCATTTTTAGGGTTGGGGTTGATGGACTTTTTGGCTGCTTTCAACTCTGGTATTGAATCTACTCAGTGCAGTTTCCTTTAAAAAGCTTGTCTCTGAAATGTGTTTTCAGGAGATGACCCTTCCGTTAAGAGAAGCAAATGAGGCAATGAGTGCCCTGCAAGCAGAATGTGATCAGTATAGGACCATTCTTGCAGAGACAGTAAGTGAAATTGTTTATATCAGATAGACATATTACATTGGGTCCCTGGTGGCCAAATTTCTTTTTCTAGCTCTTAAGCGTCGCAAGATTAAAATTGACAGCATCGACATGGGTTTATCTGTATAGCTTCATAGAATCATAGAATCAGAGTTGGAAGAGACCCCAAGGGCCATCCAGTCCAACCCCCTGCCAAGCAGGAAACACCATCAAAGCATTCCTGACAGGTGGCTGTCAAGCCTCTGCTTAAAGACCTCCAAAGAAGGAGACTCCACCACACTCCTTGGCAGCAAATTCCACTGTCGAACAGCTCTTATTGTCAGGAAGTTCTTTCTAATGTTTAGGTGGAATCTTCTTTCTTGTAGTTTGAATCCCTTGCTCCGTGTCCTCTTCTCTGAAGCAGCAGAAAACAACCTTTCTCCCTCCTCTATATGACATCCTTTTATATATTTGAACATGGCTATCATATCACCCCTTAACCTTCTCTTCTCCAGGCTAAACATACCCAGCTCCCTAAGCCGTTCCTCATAAGGCATCGTTTCCAGGCCTTTGAAACATTTTATTAGCCAACATTTTATTGTTGGCTATGTTTTACTCCAAAGTTCTTTTAGACGTTTTAAATGTTTTAATTTTGTATGGAAATATATCTTTTCTGACTGATGGTCGAATAAAGAACTGAACTGAACATTGGGTCCAGTTGACTGGGTACACTCTGATGAAGTACTCAGACAGGTTGTTTTCCCATAAGGGCCGTTGCTTGTCCTGTCCTGGGATAGGTGCCACTTTTGGACGTTCTACTCTACTAGCCTCTATAAGAGACCTGTTCTGCTCCAGAGGAAGAACTGAGGGGAGAGAGACTTTCTGCAGGCAATGGCTTTCCCACCTGTCTTGCCCCACCCTCCACCCCCGGCAGCCTTCCCCAGACTATGACTCCGAGAACAGCAGAAACAACTGGGAAGAGAGGAGTTCAGGGATAGTTTTCTCGGAACAACGGATGTGCTTAATTATTCTATGTTTAACCGTTTTTAAGTTGTTAGTTTTTCCAAGTCCTGGAACTGAGTAGTCTCTTGCTCAAGATTTGCAGAGCTAGTGGCAAGAGTGCTGTCACAGCCCCTCTGGGCTTCTGTTGTAGCTGGACATTCAAACGAGTTCAGGCAGTAGATCCATTAAAGCTTTATTGCTTCAGTAATTGCTTTACAACTCTCAGCACATCGTAAACACGTCCCTATCCGTCACCGTCAGTTGTCCCAACTGCCGGAAATGATTTCTTCCCGGGCTTTCTCAGACACCTCGGGAAACGGAAGCAGCTGGTGCTCTTCCTTTTCTTTCCCCTCGGCGCGAAGGGATGGCTCTGAGATGTTTCTGAGACCCCTAGTACCACTTCCTCTCCTTTGGAGCTCCCTTCAGACGTTCTGCTAGAATCAGTCTCCAGAATCTTTGGCTGTCCACGATATTCGCTCAAGGCTGGAGAAGCAGGGGGCCCTTGCAATCCCCTGACAAGTACCGACTCGCCTAATGAGGAGAATGAACTTCAAACGCAAAGTCCTTTCTATTCTCAGTTGTGCTTTCATGCTTTGTTTCTCAAAACTAGGAAAGGATGCTCAAGGACTTGCAGAAGAGTGTGGAGGAGGAGGAGAAGGTGTGGGAAGCGAAGCTGATTGCATCTGAAGAAGCACTTCAGAAGGTACTTGCCGAAGGGGAGTGTGTGTATTCGTGTGCATGCTTTAGAGTTGTTACCGAAACCACTTTCTCCTTGTAACCAGTATGAGCACTTCACTGGGCAAGGAAGGCATTTGATCAGGCCAACCGTCACTTTCCACTGTGCAGCGCAGAGGTGATGGTGAAATATCTCGTTGGTTTATCCCTCTGCCAACGATATTATTCCATGTCCAAAAATTAGGCACTTCCCCTCAGGCGGTTTAGATAATGGAGGTGAACGTGTGTGGCTTTTTCAGTTATGTGTTAAGGAAGTCTCCAAAGCAGATGCGCTCAGTACGGAAGCACTCTGGAAAGGCTGCACCGGCCTATGTGCCATCGGAACGGCCTCTGCCTCCTTCCCGTTGTGTTGTTGTTGCATTTCTGTATATTATGTTGGAAGCCAGCCAGAGTCGTTGAGGCAACCCAGTCAGGGGGGTAGGGTACAAAATTATTATTATTATTATTATTATTATTATTATTATCATCATCATCATCACCATCACCATCCTCCTCCTCCTGTACTTTTATGCTGTGAACTGCCTGAGATCTATGGGTGAAGGGCAGTATACAAATTTAATTATTTAATTAATAATAATAATAATAATAATAATAATAATAATAATACACATGGAAATACTCTACCTGCAGCTTCACTTTCACTTAGGTGTTTTGTCTTGTTTTCTTTGAGCCCACGGTATGTAAGCAGAACTCTAGATGGCATATTTGTGCCAAGATATCTCTCAAGTGAAAATATTAATGGTAAATGCTATACACTAATGCTCTCATTTCTGGTCCCTTGGGTGTGGGAAATGCTTCATTTAGTCCCAGGACCAAATGAAATCTCTTGAAGATGATGTGGAGAAGTTAAAGATGGAACTTCAGAATACAGACAAGGTATGGACTCCAGAAGGAAAGTGCATGAAAAATTTGAAAATGGGGCATTTTACCTCTTCCCTTTAGACCAGGCATCCCCAAACTTCGGCCCTCCAGATGTTTTGGACTACAATTCCCATCATCCCTGACCACTGGTCCTGTTAGCTAGGGATCATGGGAGTTGTAGGCCAAAATATCTGGAGGGCTGCAGTTTGGGGATGCCTGCTTTAGACCAGTGTTTCTCAACCTCCTCGGGGCAACAGCACAGCTGCCCCACGAAAAAAATCTCGCGGCACACCACGACCCGGGGGGCGGGGTGTCCGCGCGCCCTGGCGGGAGGGAGGGGCGAAAACGGAGCGGGAGATCGGCGGGCCAGGCGCCCGCCCCCCCTCCCGCGCCCAGCCCCCCGGCAGCACCTCCATCCGGCCCCGAGCGAGCCGGGAAGGAGCCGGAGCCCGCTCGCCCGCCGCGCAGGATAGCTGCTGCTGCTGCTGCTTCTACGGCCGCCTCACTGACCTCCCGCCCGTCCCCGACCGCGACCGGGGCGGCAGAGGCAGCGTGCGAAGCGCCCGGCAGCCCTGGCGAAGGCGGCGGTCGGTGAGCGGGAAGCGCAGCCGAGGCGACGCCAGCCGCCCGGACCGCCCCGGAAGCGGAAGGGCGGCACAGCAGCCGGTGTCTTCCCCTTCCCGCGGCACAGCAGCCGGTGTCTTGCGGCACACTCCTGTGCCGCGGAACACCGGTTGAAGAACGCTGCTTTAGACTGTGGGACATGAAATTGGGTAACGCAGAGCAAGCCCAAAGCATGACTGGGATGTGGAATCCCAACCCAGCCTTTCCTTAAGAGGAGGGAGGATTTGTTGTGGCGTCCAGGAATGTATAAATATGATCCCAATGCAAATTTTCTGGTATAAGGGAGAAATGTCATCTTAACAGCTTCCTGTTGTTCTCCCTGCCCCCCACTTTTTTAACAGCTGAAAGAATACACCTCTCTTTTGGAAGCACAGCTGGAAAATCACTTGGCAACAGCCAACTCCGAACGTCAAAATTACATGAAAGAAGTTGAGCATGTAAGTGTTTGTGAGACATTTGAGTTCTTAGGGAAAGTGTATCGATCGTGATTTGGAGAATCAACTCCCATCATCCCTAGCTAACAGGACCAGTGGTCAGGGATGATGGGAATTGTAGTCACAAAACATCTGGAGGGCTGAGTTTGCCTATGCCTGTACGAAGGTAATGCAATTGTGTCTCTGTGTGTTTTAGCTGAGACAACTGTTATCTGAATCCCAAGAACACCTGGACTCAAGAAAAACAGAAGCACTCAAAAAAGCCCAGGAGCTGGCTCAGGTAAATGATGACATCATGACAGAGTTTCCTCGTTTTTGTCAATAAGATAGTAAAACTCACAGGCCACTGGTAAACCTCAAGCCCACATAACAATATTTGAAGTCACTTCGCCACTGATGCCAAGATTGGAGGTTCTTAATCTGGAGGTCTTGCAACTTCCACAAGTTATTGTGTTAACAATAGCAAGTTTGTTTTCACTGGTGTGTGTTGGGCAGTCCTATAAAGAAACACAAGCCTCAGCCAAGTTGGTTTGGGTTCCATACAAAAAATAAAATAAAATAAAATAAACCCTGTCCACAGGAAACTAGTACCGTGGTACCTCTGGTTACGTACTTAATTCGTTCCGGAGGTCCGTTCTTAACCTGAAAACGTTCTGAAGCACCTCTTTAGCTAATGGGGCCTTGCGCCACCGCTGCCCGATTTCTGTTCTCATCCTGAAGCAAAGTTCTTAACCTGAAGTAATATTTCTGGGTTAGCAGAGTCTGTAACCTGAAGCGTCTGTAACCCGAGGTACCACTGTATGTGAATTTATTCTCAAACTCTTCACGCAGACATTTTGGGCCAAACCACACATTATGCTTTATGCATAGCATGCTGCAATCTCTTGATTTTTCCTTTCATTACTGGCACAGAGTCTCCCAATTTCTTCTTGAGATTACTGAGAGGAAGATTCATCCCTTCCCTTACCAGCCAGGATTAAGCCAAAAACCTCTCCTGACTTTGTCTGCACCAAGAGCTTTCTCTAGTGTGTTTCTAACTCACACACACACACTGCGGCTGTGCGATTTAGGGGACAATCAGTAGCAGGAGGGGAGCTGATAGATAAGTAACACAATTATGAGATATTGTGCCCCATACTTGAAAAACTATATTTCCATTATATCACAAAGAGGTCCTTGTCCCAATTTACTTTTCATTAATATTTCCAGCTTCCAAATCAACACAGCTATTTGGATGGGGTTTAATCAATACCCAGCAATTACCTTATTTTTCGCTCCATAAGACACACTCCTAAAAAGTAAGGGGAATGTCTGTGCGTCTTATGGAGCGAATGTGTGGTCCCTGGAGCTGAACTGCCCAGGGGCAAAAGCAGATCGTGCTTTTTTAAAAAAAGAAAGAGAGAAGGGTGTGTTGAAAGGAAGCCCGCTGAGCAGCTGCTCAGCAAACGATCGGGGAGAGAGATAAGGGAGAGAGATTCCAGCCCTACCCCCTTGCAGAGGGAGGCTGTTTCCCCAGCGACATGTGACTGGCTGATTAGATTATCTGTCTGGAAACTGTAGAAATGGCTCCCATTCCTGAAGCTGCAGAACTGTGAGTTAAACCCCATAAAACAGGATTTTTTTCCCTTTGCAAAGTAAGCTCAACAACTTTGAGCTGATCCTCAAAAAATGGGGCTTTTCTCCTTTGCAAAAGAAGCTGCAGAAATTTGAGCTGATCCTCAAAAAATGGGGCTTTTCTCCTTTGCAAAAGAAGCTGCAGAAATTTGAGCTGATCCTAAAAAAATTGGGGCTTTTCCCCTCTAAAAACTAGGTGCGTCCTATGGTCAGGAGCACCTTATAGAGCGAAAAATACGGTACTGCTTGTACCATACTGGAGTGGCTTTGTTTTGTGTGCCCCCCCCCCCCGGTGGTTTTCAGTTCAGTATTTGAAGTTTAGGTCTATATGTGGTTTTGGACAATGGTTTCAATACCAGATCTTTAAACGGACCTGAAATTTTCAGTGTGGAACGCACCAGATTTGACCACATTTTATTAGCATCCTTAGTGTAATGAAAATATTCTAGATGAAGTTTTATGTGTTTATGATCAGCCTTACAATGCTTGTCCTGAGAAGTTTCCAGCTTGATAAGTTCCTTTTTTTAATTAAAGTGTTCCATTCTTTCGGCTCTTCCAAGAGTGCAGCTGATTTAAACTTCAACTTTTTTGAAATTCAAGGCTCAGGACTTGGTGTGCAGCTTGCAGGCTGAACTGGAGAAGCTAAGACTGGGTGGAAACGAGGCTGCCAAGGAAGATGTTTTGCGGCTCCAGGTAAGGCTTCTGCCATTGGATTGCTTTAGGCAGAGGGAGGAACTAGGCAGAGATGTGGGAACTCACCACTGAATTTCACCTCCTTGGAAATACCACACATTCGTTGCCCTGAGAATAATTGTTTGTTTGTTTGTTTTGCCAACTGAAGGAAACACTAGAGAAGGAGAAAAAGTTAACAAAGGACTTGGGGTGTGCAGCTACCAAACTCAAAGAGCTTCTGCAAGTCACCCAAGAGCAGCTGGCTAAGGAAAAAGTCACTGTGGTGAAACTACAAGAACAGCTTAAGGAAACGGTACTTGAATTCCTTCTCTTTCCTTGACTCATCTGCCCACATTAACCTGGCATTGTCTCCTATTGGAACAAAAAAACAATTTTTGGTACTGAAGAACTTGGAGGGCAGCACTAAACATTGTTAAAAATATAGGGCTTCAGTTGACTATGGTAGCCCAGCACCTGCTCCCCACCCCCCATTGCCCTCTGCAACATGAGATACAATTTGTACAATGTAGTAAGATCAGAGCATGCAGATAAGCCATAGCTGTCAACTTTCGGATTTGAAAATAAGGGATTTTTTCAAACTTTCGGTTTTGAAAATAAGGGATGCCGCGAGGGCGGTGCAATGGCACCAAGTAGCCTCGCCACCCTGCGCTCCAGAGGCTGTGCGCGTACGGGTGAGCGAAAGAGCGAGCGCATAGACGGCAGGCAGGCTGTCTGTCTGGTTGGGCGTGAGGGTCTGGCTGCACAAGGCATGCAAGCTCCGCCCCCAGTCGGTCTCAGACTCCTTATTGGCAGCCGAGCAACGCAGCTGAGGAGCCTCCCTGGCCGGCAGGGAGGGAGAGGAGCTGCTTCCTTTGAAATCCGGGAAATCTAAGGGATGTCAACAATCCGGGATAGCAGCGGGAAACAGCATTGGAGTAGGAGTTTCCTGCAAAAAAAGGGAGGGTTGACAGCTATGAGATAAGCGCATGATGTATTATGCAGGAGTGGGGGGGGGTGGTTGTACAATTCAGCAGCCCCATTGTTCCTGGAGAGCCAGCGTGGTGTAGTGGTTAAGAGCGGTAGACTCGTAATCTGGTGAACCGGGTTCGGGTCTCCGCTCCTCCACATGCAGCTGCTGGGTGACCTTTTGCTAGTCACACTTCTCTGAAGTCTCTCAGCCCCACTCACCCCACAGAGTGTTTGTTGTGGGGGAGGAAGGGAAAGGAGAATGTGAGCCGCTTTGAGACTCCTTCGGGTAGTGATAAAGCGGGATATCAAATCCAAACTCTTCTTCTTCATTAATTTTGTCTCTGTAAGACTCCAGTATGAACCACATTTGAATTCCTTACATCTGTAATCTTAATTTACAAGGTTTCTTTAAACAATTTTTTTTCTGTTCTGGCAAGCTGCTTCTTGAAAACTGTTTAGAACACAAAGTGCAACAACTTACTTTTCATTCTGCTTCAGGGAGAAAATGAAGACGTTGCCAAGGAAGGTACATCCGTTTGACCAAACCGAAATCCAGGACATGTTTTTCACCATATGAAATGCCTTAACACTTTCCTAAACTATGCACTTGTTTAATGTAGGGAGAAGCGAAAGAAAGAAAAAAGACACTATTGACCAGAAATCGCTTTAGGTTTTTTTTTTAAAAGAATAAAAGTAAACTGTGCAAGAACTCATCAATAAACACATTCTTTGACTATGTTGTAAAAACTGCAATAATTCCTGCTGCAGGAGAAACTCTGGGCCATGAGGAACCCGGTAGCTTTGGAATCATGCCTGATCGATGGGGTGAATGCCACCATCAAAATGGCCTTGAAAATTATGTGAAATACTATTAAGACAAACATGGCTTGGGTAATCTCATAGATTCATCGTGAAACCCCATCCATTGCCTGGGAAGCATTTGATGAAGTTACCTGTGGCTATAAGCAGCCTGCCTACACAATCACGGCAGTTTGTCTCTATGTGAGCACCTTGCAACATCTGGCAGAGAACATCACGTGTCGCTGTTGCTTGCAAGGGACAGACAAACACCATTCCAAAGGCAGGCTGCGTCCACATTCTTAATACTGGAGTCTCTTCCAGAAGCAGAGAACCCTTCTGTTTCCCAGCTGTGTTCCAGGAAGGCTGGGACTCCATCTTCTTAAGAGCTCCTTACTGTCTTAATTGCTGCAGCACAAACAAGTTACAGGTGCTACTGTCATGCCCTGCTTGTGCGCTTTCCCCAAACAGCTGGTTGATCCCAATTAAAAATGGGATTCTGTGCCTAGCTTGAGCAGAGGTCTTACATTTTTAAGAAGCTGGCAGCTTCCCTAATATTCTCTGGCAGCGCACAGCGCACATGAAAACATGGAGCGTGTTCATAGTTTGACTTAGCATTAGAGACCAACAGAACTGGTTGTTATGATATGCCCCGCCTGGGGCAGGTTGTGATACTGCCCCAAAGCCAGAGCACATCCCATGTCTGCACATTCCCAGCTACAGAGAGTCCGGTGACGCAGTGATATGTGATTGTTCCCAGATTGAAGAACAACACACACAAGCCATTCAGTAAGGCTAAACTAATTTATTCAAAGTAATAGTGCAGAGAGATTCTCTGCTGCCAGCCTGTAAACACGGAGCTGCCATATAGCCGTCCTTCCAGCCTGAGTGCTAGCCAGAAGAGAGTGAGCACAATAATAATAATATAATAAATTTTTTTTTGTACCCCGCCCATCTGGCCGGGTCTCCCCAGCCACTCTGGGCGGCTTCCAACAAATATTAAAATACATCAAAATCACAAGTTAAAAACTTCCCTAAACAGGGCTGCCTTCAGGTATTTTCTGTATGTTGGATAGTTGTTTATCACTTTAACCTCTGCTGGGAGGGCGTTCCACAGGGTGGGCGCCACTACAAAGGCTCGGATTATAATAGTACAGTAAAAACATAAACATTCCTTGCAGGAAATGATAAAGCAACTTTCTCACGGTTCTGTGAAACAGGCAAAAGTGAAACCAGTCCTAGCTGCAGCTGGTGCTGCTTGGCTTGGACAAAAATCACAACACTGGTTTGTGCTGCATGTCAACTGTGTGTGCAGTCCAGAATATACCCTACGGCGGTGATTTTCAACTCTTTTGAGTTCACGGCTCCCTTGACCAAACACATTCTTTCTGTGGCTCCCCGGTGGGAGCCACTTACACTGGGGTTCCTCCATTCTGCCGCTGCCCCGATCCACCCCGCCCCCTTTCAGCGCTGGTTTTGGCGCACAGGTAAGTGGGAGCACATGTGACGATGGGAACCCAAGCAACGCCACTGCTCTGCAGGACTGAGCTGAAGCGCTCCACATGGTAGCGCCTTTCCTGAAATTAGTGTGGGGGTGGAGAGAGCAAAACAAGATAAAGCGTGTAGCCAACACAGAATGTGCTGTTATAATGTCTCTTTGCCCAATTTCTTTGTTCCTTTGTATTTCGCAGTGTGTCTGCCCAGTTTGATAATGAAGTGAGAAATGTTCCTGGTGAAATGTATGCTGTCCAATTAAAAACAGAATTTATACATCCAACTACAGTTATTTGTGTATCCAGCTCGTATTGGAGCTCTGGATCTATCATGTTTTTTTTAAAAAACATCATCAACAACAAGCAAACATGAGAGCTGCCAAAGACATAAGTATATTGCTGCTTTGCATTGCAAAGTACATTCAAGAGTATTGCATTGGAAGAAATTATGCAAATTCCCTGAATAAAAAGCTGTCTCCTTAAGTAATACACTGTTCAAGAGAAATCAAGTGTAGGGGAATTTGCTGTGTACCGGTATTTTTGTAATTCTAAATGTTAACTTGTAACCACAGAAGAGCTCCCAAGGTCTCTCAGTACACGGTGACACAACTTCTGCCAGCCAACAAGCCCAAATAAATGCATTATTTGCGATTTCATCAGTGCATGGGAAAATATGAATTTGTACTAACCAGATGTAATGGGTCTGCTATAAACAGCTTATTGAGGAGGGAAATGCCTCTTTATTTGAGGATATGATTAGCACATTTGTTAGCCTTCAGCTATGAATTGCCAGAAATGTGCAGGAAGCAGCTCTTCCTGGGAAGCTGAAGCCTGTAGAGAACATCCTTTCAGAAAAGTCCTCTGCTTCCATATCTGAAGTTATTTTTATATTATAGTCAACATTCAGAACTACAGACAGACTTCTCCCTGTTCAGATATAGAGTATGGATCTATTTTGCTCTGACCAAACTGCAGTGATGTAGTGTAAGGCTCTGAAGAATAAAATAAATAAAACAATAAAAGAAAAAGAAAAACCACTCCACAAGTTTCCTAAAAAAAACCTGCTGGCTGCTGAACCATTGCAGTGTGAAAGAATTTAAAGTGGATTGGCAGCATTTTCCTTCAAAATTACAAATGCGAAGTGCATTGTTATGTCAGCGTCGCATTTTCTTCGCTTTCGTTTTCAGTATAAACAGGACTCCGTTTTTTGCAGCTGATCGCGTGTCTTCTCGTGGTGGAAACGCGCATGTCGTCCTCTACATCCAAACACACACACACCAACAGAGAGCACACACGTGTCATAAGCAAGCAGCAGTACTTGCCTTTTAAATTGTTTCATCCTGAAAAAAAAGCTCCTGTTTCCAAAATAAATAAATTAATTCGGGGGTTTTTTGTTTTGAAAGGATGCTGTGAGTTTTCCCAGATTTTACGGCCTCATCTATTTAGCAGCCCGCCTTCTGGAGGTTTTCCTGCAGCAGCAGGCAAGCGGCGTCTGGACTGTACGGAATAAACCCGGGAGCGACGGTGGGGTGAATCCATCCGCGTTCGACCGGCGGGGGGCGGGGCCTATCCATGCCCCTCCCCCTCCCCCCTCGGCCAATCGCGAGAGGCGGCCGTGGGTCGTCGTCGTCGTCTCCGTCGTCGTGCTCCTGCTCGGCGGGCGCCACAGGTGCCCCTTCGGAGGCCTCGCTCGGCAGGCGGGCCGCGGGGCTTCGGCCTGGCTATGGCGGCGGCCTGGTCGGCGGCAGCGGCGGCCTGGTCGGCCTCCCCGTGAGGCGGCGGCGGCGAGGTGAGCGCTCTGAGGGGAGAAGGGCCTCGCCGGGGCCTCGTCTCCCCGCTCCCTCCGCGCCGCCGGGCAGGAGCAGCGGCCGTAGCCGGAGAACCGGCGCAGGGGAGCGGGCTCTGGAGCCGCCCGGAAAGCGGCGCTGCTCCGTGAGGCGAAGCTGCCTCCCCTCCCCCCCAGGGGGCACTGTGTGGGGTGGGGGGGTCCCTGTTTTCCAGGGACAGACCCGGGTTTGCACAAGGTATTTGATTAGACCTGGCAACGTCCCGCTTTCCCTTCGGACAACGTCCCTGTTTCCACCAGAGAAATGTTGGAAGGGACGCAGGGATGCGACTCTCCAGCCATCTGAAGGCTGACCTGTATAGGGAACTTCTCAAATGTTTTATTTTGTTTTTATAGATAAATAGTAAAATTATTGTTGTTGAATAGGAGTTCCTTATTTCCATCGGAGAAATGTTGGAAGGGACACAGGTGTGACACTCTAGCCATCTGAAGGCTGACCTGTATAGGGAACTTTTCAAATGTTTTATTTTGTTTTTATAGATGTGGGAAGCTGCCCAGAGTGTTTGGGGCAACCCAGTCAGATGGGGGTGGATATAAATAGTAAAATTATTGTTGAATAGGACAGTGATGGCTAACCTTGACACTCCAGATGTTTTGGAACTACAACTCCCATCATCCCTAGCTAACAGGACCAGTGGTCAGGGATGATGGGAGTTGTAGTCCCAAAACATCTGGAGTGTCAAGGTTAGCCACCACTGGAATAGGAGGTCCCTATTTCCATTAGAGAAATGTTGGAAGGGACGTAGGAATGGGACACTAGCCATCTGAAGGCTGACCTGTATAGGGAACTTTTATTTTATTTTTATAGATGTGGGAAGCTGCCCAGAGTGTTTGGGGCAACTCAGTCGGATGGGGGTGGGTATAAATAGTAAAATTATTATTGTTGAATAGGAGTTCCTTATTTCCATCGGAGAAATGTTGGAAGGGACACAGGTGTGACACTCTAGCCATCTGAAGGCTGACCTGTATAGGGAACTTTTCAAATGTTTTATTTTGTTTTTATAGATGTGGGAAGCTGCCCAGAGTGTATGGGGCAACCCAGTCAGATGGGGGTGGGTATAAATAGTAAAATTATTATTGTTGAATAGGAGTTCCTTATTTCCATCGGAGAAATGTTGGAAGGGACACAGGTGTGACACTCTAGCCATCTGAAGGCAGCCCTGTATAGGGAACATTTCAAATGTTTTATTACCGGTACATTTTTATAGATGTGGGAAGCTGCCCAGAGTGTATGGGAAAACACAGTCAGATGGGGGGTATAAATAGTAGTATTAATTATTATTATTATTATTATTATTATTATTATTATTTGAGTAGGAGGTCCCTATTTCCATCAGAGAAATGTTGGAAGGTATGCAGGGATGCAACTCTCCAGCCATCTGAAGGCTGACCTGTATAGGGAACTTTTCAAATGTTTTATTTTGTTTTTATAGATGTGGGAAGCTGCCCAGAGTATATGGTGCAACCCAGTCAGATGGGGGTGGGTATAAATAGTAAAATTATTATTGTTGAATAGGAGGTCCCTATTTCCATCAGAGAAATGTTGGAAGGGACGCAGGGATGTGACTCTCTAGCCATCTGAAGGCAGCCCTGTATAGGGAACTTCTCAAATGTTTTGTTACGTTTTTATAGATGTGGGAAGCTGCCCAGAGTGTACGGGGAAAACACAGTCAGATGGGGGGGTATAAATATTATTATTATTATTGCTGTTATTGCTATTATTTTATAGGAGGTCCCTATTTTCATCAAAGAAATGTTGGAGGGTATGTGGTTGGGAAGGGGATAGTGGGGGGCTACGGCTGGGGACCCCTGCCCCGTGTGAAGAACTGGCCCCGTACAAATCCGTGGGGCAACAGCATGTGGGATGCTGTGCGCAAGTTTCCCTCCAAAAAGTGTAGAAAAGGTGCAGCCAAATGATCAGGGCCCAGAGTAGGGGTAGGCAACCTAGGGCCCACTGGCGAGAGCCAGTGTGGTGTAGTGGTTAAGAGCGGTAGACTCGTAATCTGGGGAACCGGTTCATGTCTCCGCTCCTCCACATGCAGCTGCTGGGTGACCTTGGGCTAGTCACACTTCTCTGAAGTCTCTCAGCCCCACTCACCTCACAGAGTGTTTGTTGTGGGGGAGGAAGGGAAAGGAGAATGTTAGCCGCTTTGAGACTCCTTTGGGTAGTGATAAAGCGGGATATCAAATCCAAACTCTTCTTCCCAATTCGGCCCGCAGACGGTACAGGAATCAGCATGTTTTTACATGAGTAGAATGTGTGCTTTTATTTAAATTGCATCTCTGAGTTATTTGTTGGGCATAGGAATTCATTCATCCCCCCCCCCCAATAAATATATAGTCCGGCCCACCACATGGTCTGAGGGACGGTGGAGCAGCCCATGGCTGAAAAAGGTTGCTGACCCCTGGCCCAGAGCATCTTCCCTGTGGTGGAAAGGCAGTAGCAATCTGGACCTTTTTAGTTTATACAAAAGGTGACTGAGGCAGGGCATGGTAGAGGTTGTGGGCATTATGGTGTGGAGAAACTTGGGTAGAAGATTCACAGCAGACAAGAAAGTACGGTGAACAAATATATGAAATGTACAGCACAACAGCAACTTAACACGTAAAGCCAAAATCACGTATAGTTAAAACGTAATGGGTGCAATCGCAGGTGGAATTGTTTTTTTGGATGTCTACCCAGTTTTTGCCTCCCTTCTTTTTTCTTGCAAAAAAATCTAAAGCTGAAAGTTCACGATTTAAATCAGGCATAGGCAAACTCAGGCACTCCAGATGTTTGGGACTACAATCCCCATCATCCATAGCTAACAGGACCAGTGGTCAAGGATGAAGGGAATTGTAGTCCCAAACATCTGGAGGGCCGGAGTTTGCCTATGCCTGAGTTAAATGCACATAATTTGCAGGTCTGCTGTATTGTCACAGGAAGTGGTAGGGACCACTAGCATACATTTTTAAATAATAATAATAATTTATTATTTATACCCCTCCCATCTGGCTGGGTTTCCCCAGCCATCTAGGCAGTTTACAGCATATATAAAAACATAATAAAAATCAAACATTAAAAACCTCCCTATACAGGGCTGCCTTCAGATGTCTTCTAAAAGTTGTGTACAGTCGTACCTTGGCTCCCAAATGCCTTGGGAGTTGAACGTTCCGGCTCCCGTACGATCACAAACCGGAAGTGAGTGTTCCAGTTTTTGAACGTTCCTTTGGAAGCCAAACGTCTTATGGGGCTTCCGCGGCTTCCGATTGGCTGCAGGAGCTTCCTGCAGCCAATCAGCAGCCGCACTTTGGTTTCTGAACGTTTCGGAAGTCAAACGGACTTCTGGAATAGATTCCATTTGACTTCCAAGGTACGACTATTTCTTTATCTCCTTGACATCTGATGGGAGGGTAATGATATGATTTTGATCTAAATGGAACTTTTGTCTGATCCAGCAGATCACGCAAACTACGTTCCAGGGATGGCACCTAAAGAGAAAATTGCATATAGTCAAAACACATTTGGTTCAGATTAGTCACATAATAGTGTGGCTGATGTGTGGTGTTTAGCCATTATCAGAATATTGGGAGATACAAAATTAACACAGGTGACCATGAAAACCTACTGCATAGTGAATAAAAAGTGGATCATTGTATGATTTTCAGAGGGGATCCTCTCAAAACCATTGAATGAAAGCTTACATTGATACTCCTGCATCGCAGAGGGTTGGACTAGATGACTCTCAGGGTTCCTTTCTACGGTTCTGTGATTCTATGTTTGATCCATAAGCTGTAGAGTAAAAATTACAGATCTGGCCCTTGCCAGCACTGCTATGACACAAACATTGTCTCAAAGCACCAAGAGTTCACTAATGCTTTTGCACATATTAATAGTCATGCTTATACAGTATATCTGTTTGGAAAGGGAACAGTGCAGGGCAGCTCCCTATCTTATAGCACAAAGCATCCCTAGCTCCATGCTGCTTGGCATCTACCTTCCAGACTGATTTATGGTGCATCAGAGGAATCTAGTGTGCTCTGGAACCTTTAACACACGGAGTGTATCTGAGCTGAAGACCTCCCTAATTCAGCATTGCAACTGAACATGCTGCCCATAGTCAAAACAAAATAAAATAAAAAAAAATTCCTTCCAGTAGCACCTTAGAGACCAACTAAGTCTCTAAGGTGCTACTGGAAGGAATTTTTTTTATTTTATTTTGTTTTGACTATGACAGACCAACACGGCTATCTACCTTTAACTGGAACTATGGAAGGCACCACATTGAGCCGCATGAAATGGAAGTCCATCAACCTCACCAAGAAACTTGCACAGGTACAGACTGACATCTCCTTTCTGACTAAATGCAAGAACCTGGACATTATACCAAAGGGGCTTAGAATCAAGAACCCTCTGGAATCCACGTATCCCAGTACTTAGTTGGTCTCTAAGGTGCTACTGGAAGGAATTTTTTTTATTTTATTTTGTTTTGACTATGACAGACCAACACGGCTATCTACCTTATGCTGCCCATAGTGAGAGTCAGTACTTAGACTTGAGGTCCTCAAGTGATCATAAAGTTTACTCGTTTACTTGTGATTTATTTTCTCAACTTCTCTTTCTGCCTAGGCTCACAGCAAGGACTATTTTTGCCCATTTGGAGTTTGGTTTTCCCATCTGGGAGACTGTGCAGAAGTAAGATTCAAAGGTGTGGTTGCCTAGGCTTGGAAATTTCCCTGGCTTGCCATCATGTCAGGTAAGAATTGAAATGGGTTTGGGTTTCTTGAGGCACTTTGACCCCAGAGATACCCAGTGGCTGCTGTGCTCCCATTGTCTCACTTTCACCAGCTGTGAGGTTGTGATAGATGCTGAAATACAGCAAGTTAATTCTCTCAACTATTCACTGAAATTGGAGTTTTTCTTTGCAATATGGTGTCAGGTTCCTTGTTAAAATCAATGGTCTAAGTACAGTAGTTGGTTATTCTGTTGAAAAAGGATTGCAGAATATGAATTGGAGGCACACACACGTTAAAAGAGTGTGGCATACTCATTTTCAAGATGTTTTTATGTCTCATAACTGAGGAGAAATACCCCCTACTTGGAGCTGATAATGTTGTTGTTGTTGTTGTTGTTCAGTCGTTCAGTCGTGTCCGACTCTTCGTGACCCCATGGACCAGAGCACGCCAGGCACGCCTATCCTTCACTGCCTCTCGCAGTTTGGCCAAACTCATGTTAGTAGCTTCGAGAACACTGTCCAACCATCTCATCTTCTGTCGTCCCCTTCTCCTTGTGCCCTCAATCTTTCCCAACATCAGGGTCTTTTCTAGGGAGTCTTCTCTTCTCATGAGGTGGCCAAAGTACTGGAGCCTCAACTTCAGGATCTGTCCTTCTAGTGAGCACTCAGGGCTGATTTCTTTAAGAATGGATAGGTTTGATCTTCTTGCAGTCCATGGGACTCTCAAGAGTCTCCTCCAGCACCATAATTCAAAAGCATCAATTCTTCGGCGATCAGCCTTCTTTATGGTCCAGCTCTCACTTCCGTACATTACTACTGGGAAAACCATAGCTTTAACTATACGGACCTTTGTTGGCAAGGTGATGTCTTTGCTTTTTAAGATGCTGTCTAGGTTTGTCATTGCTTTTCTCCCAAGAAGCAGGCGTCTTCTAATTTCGTGAGTGATGTCACCATCTGCAGTGATCATGGAACCCAAGAAAGTGAAATCTCTCACTGCCTCCATTTCTTCCCCTTCTATTTGCCAGGAGGTGATGGGACCAGTGGCCATGATCTTAGTTTTTTTGATGTTGAGCTTCAGACCATATTTTGCGCTCTCCTCTTTCACCCTCATTAAAAGGTTCTTTAATTCCTCCTCACTTTCTGCCATCAAGGTTGTATCATCAGCATATCTGAGGTTGTTGATATTTCTTCCGGCAATCTTAATTCCGGTTTGGGCTTCATCCAGGCCAGCCTTTCGCATGATGAATTCTGCATATAAGTTAAATAAGCAGGGAGACAATATACAGCCTTGTCGTACTCCTTTCCCAATTTTGAACCAATCAGTTATTCCATATCCAGTTCTAACTGTAGCTTCTTGTCCCACATAGAGATTTCTCAGGAGATGGATGAGGTGATCAGGCTGATAATAATGGGGTCCAAATTAATTTTAGCAGCTGACTTAATGTCTTGCTAATACAGGCATTAAAATTTTCCAGTTTCCATGTAAAAGGCCAGTTGAAGCTGGCAGGTAACATAGAAATAGCACTCAGAAGTCTGGTTTTTTTTTGTTTTGATGTGTTTATACAAAAAATTGAAATTGAATCCTGACAATACGGAAGTGCTGTGGCTTAGTTGTTCCTAGATCCAGCAAATAGGAAGGCAGCTTGTTTTGGACACCTCCTAAAAGGCCTGGTGTGTAGTCTTTGGGGTACTGATGGATTCTACGGTGATTTGTGAACTAAGGGGGTCTGGGTGATGTGGAGTGCCTTTCTCCAGTTCAAGTGGGTTTGTTAGCTCCAGCCATTTTGGGCCACGAATTGCTTGGTCACAGTCAACTATGCTCCTGTTTCTGCTGTCTTTATGAGGGGCTACCTTTGAAAATGGTTTGGAGGCTGCAGCTAGTGGAATATGTAGCATCTGAGATTCTGATGGGCTTTACCTTTCATGACCATGTCCTTAAAATATCTACTCCATGCCTGTTCATCATGGACCCCAATTCAGTATATTCATTTTGATATACAAAGCCTGAGTGGCTTGGAACCCATTTTCTATTCTGCCTGGGAATGGGGAGCCCCTCTGGGTGATACTTTTGCACAGTGAGGACAGAGGATCCATGACCTACCAGATGTCCTTCTCAGTGATGGCATCCCAGTTAAGGAACACTCTCCCCTCTCCTCTCCTGCAAGATAAACCCTTTTTGCAGTTCAGCCTCCTTTTCCCCACACTCACTTGTTCCCCAGTTACCTTGAGTAGCACGGGGCAGTGAGGGGAGGGAATCACAGGGAGGGGAGAGGTTTAAACTTTCCTCCCTGCTCCCATGATCCTGTGTTATCTACCGGGAAAAAGAGGGCTGTGAGAGAAGAGAGAGTGAAGTCCTACCAGCATTTATCATCCACTCGCTGCTGACAGATTACTTCCAAGAGAATCCAGGTCTCAATGGAAAAAAACTTGCCTACACCTGCTTTCATTGCTGTAGCCTTTCCAGGACTAGTTGTTGGCAGGTCATAAACTTAGGTAATATGCATATACTCTTCCTCAGCTGGTCAACTCTTCCTTTACTTGTGATCCTGATGATGATTAACCCCATTCCACAATTAATTTTTTGATCAGCTAAAGAGTGGGGTGGGCAGACTTTTTGCTGGGTCTCAGATCTGCATTTGAATCTGCGCTCTGATGTGCATGTGCATTCTGGTGTGGATGTGAACATATGTGGTCTTTTGGGGCCACATTCACTGCTGACATGTGGCCCCAAGAGGGGTTGAGAAGGAGCAGTGCAGTCCTTGTTCTCGAAAGGGCAAGAAATGGTGTGCCTCCGCTGTGCAGCCTGGTTTAATGGCATAGGCAAGAGATGGCAGTGTTACCGTAAATTATGGAGAAGTTGTGACATTTATTTTAGTTTATTTATTTATTAAATTTGTATACCACCCTTCATCCAAAGATCACAGGGTAGCTCACAACATAAAAATACAAAATGAGAACACAAAATACAGAATTAAAAAATAAAACCAATAACACCCTCCCACAAAAACATTTAAAAGGCCATAGAATATTAATCAACCAAAGGCCAGGTTATAGAGAAACATTTTCACCCGGTGCCTAAAGGTGCGTAATGAAGGCGCCAGGCGAGCCTCGCTGAGGAGAGTATTCCATAAACGGGAATCATTAGGAATAAGAAATAACTAGTTCCATAAATGTAGCCAATTAGGAAATGGAATATTTTACACCAAATATGTGCATACAGTGCAGAACTGCATTATTTTATACCAATTGATTGGTCATGCCTACCCTCATATTTTTTATATATTTTTTGCAAACTATAGTTTGTTGAGGGTGGTGAGAATTTATTGTTATATATTGTCTGTTTTTAAGCTGTATTTTAATCAACTGTTTTTATACTTGTTAGCCGCCCTGAGCCCGGTCTTGGCTGGGGAGGGCGGAGTATAAATAAAAATTATTTATTATTATTTATTATTATAGAGACCTGTTATCTCTGCAATGGTATACTGGTTCTATTCTGCGTTAAATTTTATTTTCATGTACTTTTACTTGTAAAACACCCAGGAAACTTTTGTCACTGGGTGGCATATAAATACAGTATTGAAAATAAATTTCTCATTAGTTTCCTGCTAATTCACCCCATGCAATTTATTTTTTAGGTGTATGGCTTAGCAAAGGCAGATAGTGCACTTAATATCCAGAACGTCATCTACAAGAGAGGACCAATTATATATTGGTGGTGTGATGAATATGCCATTGCATCAAATCTCCGTGATTCCAGCCCGGGATGTAACTTTTTCCAGAGTCTCTAAGAACAAGGTGAAAGAGAAAGAACAGGTATTGTGTAATACTTCTTTATTTGTCTTTTGTTTAGGAGATTTCAGGTCTCTACGCTTATCATTCTTACTGCATTATGTCAATAACCATTCTGTGTGAAAAATGACAACAATTTTATTTTTAAAAGGGGGGGTGAGAATAAGATTTGTTTCTCATTACTTCTTTTTGAGAAACCCATGCTGGCTCTTAGTAATCAAGAGTTTTGAATGTTTATCTGTGCCTCTTGGGATGTTAGAGTTTCATTACTATTTGTCATGGATGAGTTTAGCCACATCTTTGTGGATAGGTTTTTAACTCTTATTCATAATTAAGTAATTTAATATACTTTGTGGTTATGTGGTGTCATACTATGGCTGTGTATCATTAGATAGTATGTGGACTATATAGGTTGTTGACACCCTGAACAATGTCCATCAACTTTTGGGGGGCCCAGCCAAATATTTTATTGGGGGGCTCCTATGCTTCTGGTTCTTTGAGAACAATGTCAGTAGTGAACATGTGCTGATCAGCAGAAGTGTCTTGATCCTGCCACATCTTGAACATTGGTAGCTGGAGAGGGAAAGTGGAATGATGACGGTTGTGTTACCTTAGGCTGCCAATACTCTGGGTTCTCGATTACTGATGGGAAGAACAAATGGGAATTGGTTTCCACAATGCACTGAGCGCTGGGGTTGTTGAAGGAAGGTATTTGTGCTGCCAAAGGAGGAAGTGCAGACTTTGCAGCACGGATTTTGCAGTAGGCATGCCAAGGACTGGGGCTGAGTTTGGGTCTTGCCATGTGTACATGAATTCCAATATTATGGCAGGTGCTGCTGTTTCTATCGGGGGCGTTCTCAAACAGATTGGTATTATATGTGTGTTTCGGGACACGTCTTGGAAGAGCAAAGTGCCCCCCCCCTTGCTTCTCTCATCATGGAGCGTGCTGTGTGCCCTCTCTGAGTTCTGGGCTCCTAGATAGCCATTTTTCCTGGGGGTGGATATTCCTTACTTGGGTCGTTTGTTGGGTGGGCTGTGTGGTGGCTGGCTCTGGAGGTTTGAAGTATCCTGAGAGCTGTCATTTATTTTGGGGGCATGTCAGAGACTTGTTGCACAGGTGGATTTAGGAGAGCATGACTGGTTCAGTCGCACTGGGCATGGAGCTTCGTGTGGCGCTGCAACTATGATTTAGAATGGAGAGCGAGAGGCGGGGTGCGTGCCGAATTTTGGCATTGCACAAGGCGTTGCTGAAAGGGATGTTTTGCAGTTCAGATTGTATTTGGTTATGTCTGCCTACATGATAATAAAAATACAGTCATACCTCGGGTTGCGTTCGCTGCGGGATACAAACACGCCGAACCCGGAAGTACCGGAACGGGTTACTTCTGGGTTCTGCACTTCGCACATGCGCAGAAGCAACGAATCACAACCCGCACATGTGCAGACGCGGCGCTGCGGGTTACGGACGCTGCAGGTTGCGGACGCGCCTCCCGCACGGATCGCGTTCGCAACCCGAGCGTCCGCTGTAATAATAATAAAAATAATAGTTATAATAATAATAGTTATAATTATAATTTAGTTATACCCCGCCCATCTAGCTGGGTTTCCCCAGCCACTCTGGGTGTCTCCCAACCTAATATTAAAGACACAATACAGCATTAAACATTAAAAACTTCCCCAAACAGGGCTGCCTTCAGATGTCTTTTAAAAGTAAGATAGTTTAGATAATTTAGACTTTGGGGATTGTGGGTGGGAATGTCCTTGAGCTAATGATGCAAAAGATCAAAATATACTCTGTACTGGAACGGCACCCCACTCTTGTGCATAGCACATTCCATTTTCACCCGCCCTGAGTGTGCAGTTTGGAAGGTAGAGTGAATATGGGACTGGGTGGACTCGTAAGGTTGGAGAGGTTTTGACCTTGGAGTTTTTAGTCCAAGTATTGGGAGAGCCGTCTCCAAAATCACGGTACTGCTTCTGATATACCTTACCACCAGTCAGTGGCCATTATTGAGCCATAAGGTTTTTCAGCTCACCTCCCAAATTAGATTCTTGCAGAGAGAGCATGCAATCATGTATTTTAGAGAAGTTTAGAATAATAATTTAAAAAACTGAAAGGATCAAGGAAACCATTAAAAGTGCTAAATTGTACTTAGATGTAGAAGGTGCTGCATTTCATTAAACTAAAAACATTTGAGAAATGAAGAAGGTAGACAAGGTAGACAAACTGCTTGTTATTTTACTGAAAAAGAAGCAAAATTATCTCATTCTACCACTGCAAAAATGTAGCCAATAACTAAGGAAATGGCAGGGGGATTTTTTAATTTTAACAGCAGATTCTATGCTCTAGAAAATTTATTGGGAGACAAGATTAGAAAGTTTGTAGCAAAGGTAAAATGTTGCTCAATTCTCAGAAGAAGAGATTACACAAACCTGTAGCAGCAGAAATATTAAAGTAGGCTATTAAAAAAATTAAACCTTAAGAGCATAGGAAGAGCATGCTGGATCAGACCAGTGGCCCATCTAGTGCAGCATCCTGTTCTCAGAGTGCCAGTCAGATGCCTTGGAAAACAAGCAGGACCCAAACACAAGAGCACCCCCACCCCACCCCCAATACAGTTTCCAGCAGCTGGGATTCAGAAGCATGACCATAGAGGCAGAGCATAACCATTGACAGCCCTCTTCTCCATGAATTTGTCCTGTCCTCTTTTAGAGCCATCCAAGTTGGTGGCCATCACTGCCTCCTGGGGGAGGGAGTTCCATAAGTATGCACTGTATGAAGAAAGATTTTCTTACCTATTCTGAATATTCAAACATTCAGCTTCATGGGCTGTCCCCTGAGTGCTAGTGTAGTGAGAGGAGGGGGGACTTTCCCTTATCTACTTTCCCTAATCTACTTTCTACATTCTATGCATCATTTTATACACTTCTGTCATGTTGCTTCTTACTCTCCTTTTCTCTAAACTTAAGAGGCTCCAGAAGTTGTAACCTTTCCTCATTGCTCCATCTCCTTGATAATTGTGGTTGCTCTTTTCAGCGCTACAATACCCTTCTGGAGGTGAGGCAAAAAGAACTGTACAAACTATTCCAAATGTGGCTGCACCATAGCTTTGCATAACAGCATTATGATATTGGCAGTTTTATTTTCAGTTTCATTCCTAGTGATCCCTAGCATGGAATTCGCCTTTTTCAAAGCTTCTGTACACTGGGTCAACATCTTCATTATGACCTCAAGATCTTGTCCCCGGTCAGTCACCGCCATGAGAATTTGGGGGGGGGGGTGTATTGCCCCAATGCTGTACATCACTTTACACTTGTTGATGCTGAATTTTCTATACAGTGGTACCTCGGTTTACAGACTTAATCTGTTTCGGAATTCCGTTCTTAAACTGAAACCGTTCTTAAACTGAGGCACGCTTTCCCTAATGAGGCCTCCCACCGCCGGTGCCCTTCCACCATTCGGATTCCGTTCTTAGACTGAGGTAATGTTCGCAAACCGGGACACTACTTCTGGTTTTGTGGAGTTCGTAAACTGAATCATTCGTAAACAGGACTGTTCTTAAACCGAGGTACCACTGTACTGCATTTCACTCAGTTTGGAGAGTTCCCTTTGGAAGTTCTTCACAATCTCTTTTTGTTTTAGCCACCCTAGAAAGATTAGCATTAGCAAACCTGGCCACCTCACTGCTCATCCCGAACTCTAGCTATGGGCAAGTTAGAAAGCATGGGGCCTAGTACTAATTCTTGAGGGATTCCATGTTTCACATCCCTCCATTGGAAAACGGACCATTTATTCAGAATCTCTGCTTTCTGTTGCTTAAGCAGTTCCTGATCCACAAGAGGACCTGTCCTCTTACCCCATGACTGCAAAGCTTACTCAAGAGATTTTCACAAAGTACTTCGCTGAAAATCCAAGTACATTATGTCAACTAGGTCACTACTAACTATATGCTTGTTGACACTCTCAGAGACCTTTAATAGATTAGTGAGGCAGCACTTGCCCTTGCAGAAGCCATGCTGGTTCTGCTTCAACAGGGTTTATTCTTCTATGAGCCAGACATTAAACTAACTGGCCTGTGATTTCCAGGATCCTCAGGATTCCTTTAAAAAAAAGATGTTACATTAGCTGCTTTCCTTTCCTCAGATATGAGGTTTGATCTTAGGGACAAGTAACAATTTTTTGTTAGAAGTTCAGCAATTTAGAATGTGAAATTGCAGAGGGAGAGGGCAGAATGGAAACATTGTAGGGTTGTTGTTGTTTTAAAAATCCTTTATTGGGACATTTGTTAAATGCTATAAGATTTCCCAGAGACTTGAAATATATCAAACCTTATAGCTGTAGGTAAACAAGGGAAACATCTTATACTTTCAGTCCAATAACTCTTCTCAGCCAATATCTTAAAATCTGGCTATTTGGCTAAGAGATTGTCATTAGTAAATGGATCACAGATTATTAAATGGGTCTACTGAAAATACTTCTTTAATTTTGTTTTAGCAATTTGTATACCACTTAATCACAGTCATCTTTAAGCAGTGCTTTCATACAACAGTGCAGTAGTAAATATAATTCATGTTGTTAAAAAACTAAAAAGGCAAGAGGACTATTTTTGATGCTGAACAAAATTGGTAATCAAAATAGAACATCTGCACTGGGTTTTGGAGAAGGTTGCCATAGGAAGCAAATGCATACAAGAAATTATAGGCTATCCTGGCTCCTTTAATTGTATTATTTTGTCATGTCAAATCTCTCATTCCATTCTCATTGTCAAAACTAGGAAGGGAAAGAGAAGAGGCTCCACCAATAATTGAATGGCTATTTATAAAGATGTAAACTCACCGCTACCATTTTCTCTCTCTACACCCATGTGTACTGCTCTGGATAATGTTCTCTCTGTGTATAACAATTCTCATGTATTGTAGTTAGGAAGAGAATCCTGTTGTGTGAAACACACTTACCTGAAAACATACGTGTTATTTTTCTTGCAGGCTGGTGGTTCAACCTCTGTTTCTGCTCCTCGCATCTTCTGTCAAACATCTGTTACACCAACCAGTCAGGATATATGCAGGTAAAGTACTGGTTGTGTTGTTGCAGTAAAACATTACTTTCAGTTTCGCACATGATGGCTATTCACATACATTCTCATGTTGTCAGAGATGAGATGCATGGATTACAATGCAAAGCAAATATCTCAGACACCTGACTCCTCCAATATACAGCCATTTTTCTAGTGTTTTCAAAATGCAAAAACAGAAACGCAACAACAGAAGTGCCTTTCCAAGCAAAAAAGACACAGGAAAGTTAGCAATCTTGGAGTATAATATTAAGGGCTGACGTTGTTGTTAAGGTGGCACAATTAGTGTGTTACATTGCATGTCATGCCAATTTCCTATAAATCAGAAAAAGACTGCCTACCTGTGGAATATAAAAGCACAACAAATGGGGTGTTCAGGCCAGAATTCAAGGTAAAAGCACAGAACAGCTTCTTCCTTTTTTCTCTTTAAATAGATTCCCTATTTATATTACATATATTTTTATTTACAAGATTTGCCACACATCAGGCCTCCACGATGGCTAACATAATATACATAAAGCAGTAATAATATTTATTTAAAAGCTTGTGGTGACATACAAAACTCTCGGGCAGGGGATGTCAATGTGGTGCCCTTCTGATGCTGTTGGACTACAGCTCCATCAATACCAGTCAGCATGGACATGGGTAGGGATGATGGGAGTGGTAGTCCAATAGCTTCTGGTGGACATCAAGTTGGCTCTCCCTGCTCTGGGGGACAGTGATGGAAAATGCCCACTCCAAGCTTTAGGTGTTTCTGTTGCTGCTGTTGCAGCTGCTGGTCTTTGAAGGTTACTTGGCGACCCTAAAGGACAATCCTTCTCTGAAGTGTGCTACCTTACAACTCAGGGCCAGGTAGGATCAGATGTTTTTAATCCCTGGGACTAGTGCATATGCTTTGCACTACTGTTACCTGCTGCTGTTGGTTTTATTTTGATTTATGCAGTTGCTGGTTTTATTCTGATTTAGACTTCATGTTTGTATTTTACTTCTTTCTTACAGTTTAGTTTTTTACTCTAAACTGCCCCAAGAACCTTGATTGTTGGGCAGAATACAAATACCGTAAATTAAATAAAATCATTATCCTCAGCTGCTTTCCCCCCAGTGGGGATTGTTTCTGATCTTGGAGCTTCACTAGGAGAACAGTTAAGAGTACTTTTGGAGGGTTCAGCAGTCCCTGCCCACACATGCTGTGCTTTGAATGGCATGTTCACATCGCTTAAAGGAAATTGGCATGGCACACATGGCATCATATTGATTTGTCTGTTTAATGCTACTGTTTGCCACTTCTGTTCTGCTTGCTATTTGTCATTCCCACACTAGCTGAAATTGTCATTTCTTCACGTAATTGTATGCATTCTTTTTATAATTGTTTTTACTTTCTGTGCTTTTATTCCACTGTTCTGCATGCAGTTCCAGTGCAGTGTGTTCTGAATGTTGTCATCACAGTCCAGTGCAATCTGCTGTTGTCTTGAAAAATCCTGTCTCCCAGAATTCTCTGACTCAAGGGGCCACTGTGACAGTAATCTGTCAGGATATGGTGCAGGCTGCCAAGAAAAAGCTCCATGGGCATGATTGTGGCCATGTTCTCAAGTCTAAGAATGGAAAAGCTATCCAGTCTCTGAAATTCTCCAAGTCTCTCAGTGATATGGACCAGAAGGCTCAGAGTGCATTCAAGAGCTTTCACTACGCAGAACGAACCTGTTCAGAAGGCAAACTCTCACAAGCCCAGGAGCAGTGTTTAAAGCTTAACACATTTTATCACAAGGAGAAGAAAACATTCAACCTCAGGCCCTTTAATTTCAGTAGCTCCAAACTCTCTTATTTCCAGACTCTTTCCACCAATTACTCTGGCGCTTCTGGGGCTAGTTCAGTACACATTCCTCTCCTGGAGGAGAAGTGTGAAGGTGAAACATCCCGGAGCAAAAAGTTGCTGCACTACCTTTTCTCTTCTCGTAGCTCCAGCGCCAGCAGTCATGAATTGGATAACAACTCAAGCTGCCTCCAACCAAAGAAATCATCCAGTGTGGTGGTAGAGAGCACAGGTTTCTGTTCAGATGACATGGGAGATGACGATGTCTTTGAGGACAGTTCCTCTGTGAGGCTGAAAATTACAGAGCTACGAGCACCACTCTGTTCGGTTGAAAAGGATAGTGACCTAGATTGCCCTTCCCCCTTGTCAGAAATGTCCCCCCCGCTTTCCCCTGTGTCTGTATCTGGGGATGCCTGCAGGTCGGTTTACAAAGCACCATCTTTTTCTTCTACCTCCTCCCAACTCTGTTGTAGTCTACTCTGTCCCTTGTGTTTCCACTCTTGCTTGCTTCAGCACATGCAATTTTAAGACCATGCTGCTCTCCCAGCTTACTGATCTTTCCTTTTAGCATAACTTCCTCTTGAGTTAGTAAACTCTTTGAAAAACCAAATCAATTGAGTGGCCAAGGTAAAACCCATAAATACCCAGGTGAAGCCATAAATAGCAAAAATAAATAAATGGGCTAGTGTGAACGACGAAGGTGAACTTACAGACTGAAATAACTTAGAAACGAGGTGGCTGCAGTGCTGCACCCACTTACCTAGGAGTGAGTTCCATTGAACTTAACTGGACTGAGTTAGGTATATACAAAATTGCTCCATAAATGGATCTTGGGATCCTAGCCACATAGTCAAAGACTTACTAAGGCTTATCTGAAATCTCCCCTCAAAATTCACTTGCGCCCACGTGGCATGGTAATCTAATCAGGGTGGTTGGGGTGAACGAGTTTAACTTGGAATGGGGGAAGAGACATTTAGGCATGTTTAGTGTGGCACCAGAAGTTATTTTGAAAAACACCACTTGTGGTGGCAACCAGAGCAGAGTTTCAGCCACCTTTTCAACCCCCAGGATGTGCTTCTGGAATAGCGCTTGCGTTGTATGCTGAAACAAGGTGAACTGGAGGAGTTATTCCAGTCCTACAATCAGCACAACGTTTGGTGTATTCCTTAAGAAAAAGGTTGTGCTGCATGACCAGTGGTCTGAAGCCTATTTAAGAAAAGAAGTTGGAGACAGGTAATTGCACTTCTGTTTCCTTTCTCCAAATAGTCTCAGGTGTTGAAGGAGAGAGAAAAAGGCCAGCACAAAAAGCGAATTCCTTCTTGACTGCATGTGTCACCATCAATCTGTCTCTGGAGGCAATAAAGAAATATTGGAGGTATTGGGAGAAGGGGAAGTGGATATGGTCACTTTGTACAAAGTTTCAACAAATCCAACCCTCCCTTCCCTGCCTTCTTTATTCCTTTCAGAGGCAACCAACAAATATCACTGAATCTTCCAGTATGTAACAATTTTATATTTTAGGACAATTCGTTTTTTTTTCTTTGTTCCAGTACTTGTGGACAGAGAGCCAATCTACCTAAAAGAAATGTTGTGGAGGGAGATCTTCTTGGATCCCCACCGGTAGAGAGATCATTCTGTTTTTTATACTTCCTATGACACCAAACATAAATAGTAACTTTACTGTGCATGACTCTCCCGGCCTATGATCTGTCATTTGGCATGGTATCATGGCTGCATTGAGGACTCATCCACACGTCTGTTTGTCCCATGATTTCTAGTCATGGGTCCAATAAGCTCTTTTTTTATTTTGTCCCACCCTTTTCCCTGGCAAAACCTGCTGTTTCCCTCCTGGTAAGCAAAAGTGACCCACATGCCAAGAAACTAGCACGGTGGCCTTGCCCCACCCTTGCAAGCCACTTTGGCTGTGCCGTTGTAGAATTCAGTAGCACTTTCAATTAACCGATTCCCCAAAACTAGAGGACTTTATTTGCTCTGTCTCAATAAGCATGTTGTAGCTGGGCATACTGTCAATCTATTTCCTGAAATAATTTAAGTAAGAGTCTTGTAAGTGGGTGGAGTTGGGGGACAACGACATTGCATTTATTTAATGTAGTGCTCACATACACATAGCACAACATACGTTGCACACACTCACACATGCTCTGTGGCACAGGTGCTCTAATTGCTAGGTGGCCTGTTTAGGAGTCTGAAGGGAGGAGGAGGAGGCAGGAGTGAAGTTGTGTCAGCAGCAGTATGCTGCTCAAGGTGGAAAGGTTCTGTCTTCTGCCCAGACTTTTGTACTCTTCCCTAGGGGATCAGTTGCTCACGCCCCCTTCTTTGACACACTTGATCACAGGTTGCCAGCACATGGTCAGAAAGACCTTAGTCCCATAACATCAGTGATCAGAGATACAGGGGCGAATGTACTAGGAAACTAACGAAGCTTAATCTTCAGTGCCCCTAATCCCAGAAGCACTGGGATTAAAAATCTTACTTTAAAAAGTGCATCGTGCATGTATATAACATTTCCCTAATTTCCCCTAATTTTCACCCCCCCAATCATAGAATAGTTGGAAGGGACCACAAGGATCATCTAGCCCAACCTCCTGCAATGCAGGAATATTTCATCACCTATGGGACTCCAAGCCATGATACTGAGATTAAGAGCATCATGCTCTACCAACTGAGCTGATACCCAAAAACGATAAAGCATAGGAAAATTTTATTCACACCAGTGACTTTGACATGTGAGTACAGCAATTTTAATCAAAATGTGAGATGTAACTAAAACAAAACTGGTGATCTGTCATGGAACAAACCCACTGAAGAAGTTAGCAGTGGTTACCCAGACCTTGTTGCTGGTTGCAAAGGGACCCCCTCCCCATACCAGTTCAAGCTTCAGGGCCCCCAAAATGTAGGTCCACCACTAATCTTGGTGTGCTCTTTTGGACTGAGGTCACACATACAGGAGCCTGACTGAGTGCTGTTTCTTACAGTTGAGGCCTCTCAGACTTGGGCATCTTCAGACAGTTTTGTTGTGTTGGAATACCAAACATGATGAACTAACATTGCCTGTTGCTTCTTTCCTAGTAGTAGAGCGAACTTTTCTAAGCCAAGCAGCATTCATTCCTCGCTCATTTACACTTGATCCATATTACATTGAGGATATTAAAGACTAATATACTTTGAGAAGACTAAAGGTACAATGTTGTAGGAATATAATTGCAGTTTATAAAGAAAAGATGGTGTTTATACTTTAAAAGTTTGAGTGGAAAGCATTGGAGGCTTTGTGCAAGGGAAAGAACGTACATGAAAACATACCCCATAAACACATACCTAACTTATTTAAATGTGTATTATGTCCTGGTAAGTAGTGCAGTAAGTAAGATATGTCCCTGTAGAAAGATGAAGTATTATAATTATTTTGCCCACCCTCTCTTTGTTACCAGTTCTTTTCTTGACTTTATTTATCCCACCTCTTGAGCATTAGAAAAGCTAGAAAGACAAAACAGTGTCTTGTGCTTACGTAGTGTTATGTGTATATAGCATATTTGTTTTACTGTATCTGAACAGAAATCTTCCTTGCAGTCCTTTGGGGATCTGTACTGGCTAGCCATGCATGATCTTCAATGTATATAACCCCTTCCATATTGCTTCACATGTAATGTTAAGTCAAAACATGGTGTAGCATGATTGAGCAGATGTGCAAATTCCTGGAGCGAAGATTGTGACTTCATCTCTTGTCACTACACCTCAGTTCCTCAGACTTCCCTCCTGCAAAAGTTAATTCAGGCACCAGGCACTGGATTCTGCCCTGTATTTTACATTTTGAACACTGATGCAAATAATTCATTTGGCTTCTGTGCAGTCCCCTTATCCTCCTTTAGCACACCTATGGATTCCTTATCATCCAAGGGTCTGATCACCTCCCTGGACTTTCTCCTGCTACTAATGTATTTAAAGAACTTAATGTTGTTGGTGCTGTGTTTTGTTTTTTGTTTAGCAATGTTTTCAAATTCTTTTTTTAGCATCCCATGTCATTGCTGCCAACATGCACCATAAGCACTGACTCCTCCCCAGACTCTTTGGGTGGCGAGCAACATCGGCTACCTTTTCACCCAGCAGACAGTTTACCCTGTGTCTATCACACACCCAACTATCTATAAGTTCCTACTCCCACAATTCCTCCATCCCCTGGAGAGGTACCGTCACAAAAGAGGATAGTCAGTCCTCCCCTCCCCCCAGAATGGTCCTTTCTAAGTGAATGTTTCCCTCTTCCTCAGAGCAATGCTCTCTTCCCTGACAGTAGGGGAGCTATCATCCTCCGAGTGGGACACAGCTATAACATCCCTGAAGGCCTCATCCACCAGTCTCTTTGCCTCTTAGCTTTTCTAGTCTGGCAACAAATGTTCCCAGAGAGCCTGGGGCTCATTGCACCTTGGACGCACCCAGTCATAGATGTAACAGACAGTGGAAGACAATCTGGGTCACGTTGAATGTTAATATCAAACCAAACCCCTGTGTTGCAAGCACTGAAGTGAAACAAAAACTGGGCAACACGTGACCAATATACAAACGAACAGAATGTATTCACAATTAATGTAATATCAATAACAAGACTTGAAACCAAGCATATCTAATGTAATACACATAAAACAAAAATCTATCAGGTCTCTGAAAGTCACTGCTGAAATGAATAGAACACAGCTACTTTGGAACTTTGCAATACAAAGCTTTTCAGCTTGTCCTTATTGGATGTTTTCCTGCTATTTGGTTCTATTCATTTCAGCAGTGACTTTCAGAGACCTGATAGATTTTTGTTTTATGTGTATTACATTAGATATGCTTGGTTTCAAGTTGAATGTTAAACTAGGCAAAACAAGGGCTTAGCCCCAAGTAGTGGAGCAGCAGCAGCAGCAGGACTGGGGAGGAATGCAATGCCTGCAATCTTTGCTCCAGGAGCCCACATCTTTGCTCACTTGTGCTAAGCCATGGCTTGACAAAGTATTATGTGTGAACTGGGCCTGTGTTTTCTTGGTTTGATTCACAAATCGTCCCCCTAACAACTTGCTTTGCTCCTGACATAGGATATGCCATTGTGAAGGAGATGATGAGAGCCCTCTAATCACTCCCTGTCACTGCACAGGGAGCCTTAATTTCGTGCATCAGGCTTGCCTGCAGCAGTGGATCAAGAGCTCAGACACCCGCTGCTGTGAACTCTGCAAATATGAATTTATCATGGAGACCAAATTGAAACCCTTAAGAAAAGTAGGTGCAATGAATGGCTTTCAATCATGTAAATTGTAGATTTCCTCCTTATCTCAAAGGGCCACTTCACACACATTTAAGCAGCACACATTGCAGATATCTGAAGTAGTTTTATTTGCTCAAGTGAAAATAGCAGAGAGCTGTGAGGTATCTATGCCGGGGTCGGGAGGGGTCGCAGCCAGAGAGTGTCCATGTGGCCTTGAAAGATGTGCTGCTCCCTGTGCAAAGAAATATGTCTGCTGCTGAGACTGCGTGTGCACCCAAACACTACGCGCGACTGCATGTGGGTGAGAGGTGACATTGTACGCGAGAGGGGAGGGGAGAGAGGTGCTATCGGAAGGAAGGAAGGAAACCTGAAGGGGTCTGAGAGTAGTTTCAGGGAAGTGTGCATGAGAAAGGTTCTCCTGTTGTGGGGATGGAGTGAGAATAATAATAATAATTCTTTTATTTGTACCCTGCCCATCTGGCCGGGTCTCCCCAGCCACTCTGGGCGGCCTCCAACAGATATTAAAATACATTAAAATATCACAGGTTAAAAACTTCCCTGAACGGGGCTGCCTTCAGGTATTTTCTAAATGTCATGTAGTTGTTGATCCCTTTAACCTCTGATGGGAGGGTGCTCCACAGGGTGGGCGCCACTACCGAGAAGGCCCTCTGCCTGGTTCCCTGTAGCTTTGCTTCTCGCAGTGAGGGAACCGCCAGAAGGCCCTCGGCACTGGATCTCGGTGTCCAGGCTGAACGGTGGGGGTGGAGACGCTCCTTCAGGTATACAGGACCGAGGCTGTAGCTGCTTGTGCAAAAGGAACTGTTGTTGCATGTGTGTGTGTGTCAGAGCAGCAGCTCTGGTGGGCATGCCAGAGGTGTTTGCTTGTGTATAAGCATGAGAGAGACTCTCTGACCTGTTGTGCAGGCTGCATCCCTGCTGTCTGGGAGAGAGGGGTGTGTGTGTGTTGCTGTGTTGGCTTGAGGTCTCCCCTCAGGGCAATATAGAAAAACAACAACCATGGGTTATAAACAGTGAACCATTGCACAGGGTATTAAGGTAATTAAAAACAAGAATGATGCAACCCTTGTGGGATTGATGTAAAGATGATATCGGCAATGTCCTCTCAATACCTTAAAACACTATTTGATATGGTTGGTATAATAGGTTAGAGTCACAGGAAATAGCTCTTTTGTGGGGTTTTATTATTTTATCATTCTTTATTAAATTTATATACCACCTTTCATCCAAGGGTCACAGGGCAGTTTACAGTATAAAAACAAAAAGATGTAACGTATTATCAAATAAAACAATAACCCCCACTGTAGTGTAAAAGGCCATAGATGGTTTAATTAGCCGAAGGGGGAAGAGGATAGTTTCCACCTGGCGCGTAAAGATATGTAATGAAGGCTCCATGCAAGCCTCCCTGGGGAGAGCATCCCACAAGCGGGGAGCCACCCTAGAAAAGGCCCATTCTCATGTTACCACCCTCCGGACCTCTCGCAGAAGGTGCACACAAAGAAGCGCCTTAGATGATGACCTCAGTGTCTTTGTCAGGTCACATGGGAAGAGATGGTCCTTGAGGTATTGCGCTCCTGAGCCATTTCATGCCCCCAAATTCTGCACCAGCTGAAGTTTCTAAAGCATCTTCAGAGGCAGCCCTGCGTAGCATGGTTAAGCACTAGCTGAGGTCCGCTGCCCAGCAGAGGTGCCTTTGTAGTCTCCTATTTCTTCTCCTTCCTTCCCTCCCTCTCTCAAACTCTGGTGGGAGGGAGAAGTGTGGGGTGGAGATGTCGGGAGCTGAGGATGACAGGAAATAAAGGTGTCTGAAGGAATGGGGAAGAGAGGAGAGAAGGCCTTTCCTAAACTAATATGTGTGCATTCTTTAATGCAAGACACCAGAGAGAGGGCAGCTGCTGTTGGCTATATAGGGAAAACTGGTCACTCCAGTGCAAGAAAATGTGGCCATAAAATGTATCCAGCGGGAACACCGTTTTGAACATTTAACTTGACCTAGTGGAGCAACTTCATAATATTTTCAAAATAGCTGAGGCCATTAAATTTATATAAGTGATGGAGAGAAAAATCTGGACTGATATGTTTATGGTATCAAATAATTCTGAGTTCGCCTGTCAAGGATGTGGATAGTAAGTAATGTGCCATGGATAAGCTGCTCAGATCACCTGCTAAGCAGGGAACAGCACTTTTAAAGTGAAATAAAAATTTGTTTCTGTCTCAAGGAAATACAACTTGCCTCTTCTGCGGTGTTCTGGCATTCCTTTTATGATCTCACCACTTGTTCTGCTTTCTGGATTTCTTCCTAGTGGGAGAAGCTGCAGATGACAGCCAGTGAACGAAGGAAGATCATGTGCTCTGTGACTTTCCATGTAATTGCTATCACTTGTGTGGTGTGGTCTCTCTATGTCCTCATCGACCGGACGGCTGAAGAGATTAAACAGGGGGAGTCCACCGGTATGTTACTTTGCTTTTTTCAACAGAAAACGGGCAGACAAAAAATACTTGCCCATTTGCTCCGAGGGACCGCTACAGCAACATAAAAGGCAACGGAACCTTGACATTTTTGTTTTTATGCTCTATGCTAATCTGATTATACCTCCGCTTTATGTGCCATCATACAGAACATATCTGGAGGTAAAAAGTATAGCAGGGGAAATAAAAAGCAAAGTGGCTTATGCTTTTTGCAAAAAACAAAAAACATTTTGGACTAAGACCTGTGGTCAGTAGGTACAGTTGATCACCATTTTGTGTGGGAGTTCTGTTCCCGGCCCCCATGCACATCGGTGTTACGCCTTTTTAGTGACATGTTGAGTGACATTTCCAGGTCACTTCTGGGTTTGGCGCGTTGCCTATGTACAATCACATGTCTTTTGGATGCGTGTTAATTAGTCGTTCCCTCTGTGGGGGAAGGAAGCCATGACAGCTTTGGAGAAGGAAGATAAACAATGCTCTTCTCCATTTCTGATCCTGCTTGATCATGGCAGTGTGCAAGCTGTGATAATGAGACAGAAATTGGGGAACTGGAGCCTTTCCCTTAGCATATATTGCCATATTTTACTTGCTTAATCTTCCATTATTTCACCTCTTTCTGTATTTCTGTAATGAACACGGAAGCTTGCCTGTTCTTCTTCATTGTGCTACTTCTCTGTCCATTTTCTTTGTCTTTCTTACATATAAAATCCAAAATCCCATTCTTTCATCACATTCTTATTGTACTCCTCTGCGTACTCCCTTCCTTCCTTGACTCTCACAGACTTTGTCGGCCACTCGGCCTCCATTTTGTTTATCTGCTGGTTCCTATACCTAAAATGGGGATAGACCTCAAAATCATTTCTTCTGCAAAGGCTTTTTCTAGGCCAGCATCAGTTCACCTATTGAATCCCCTTACTTTGCACTTGTGAGCATTCACATTGGTTATTTTTCAGGGCTGTACGTATTCTACAAATGCTGCAAAACGTATAGGACTTCAGATGAAAAATAGAAAGTCTCAAGTAGTGGGAGCCAGCATGGTGAGGTGATGAACCCCAGTTTGAATTCCCACTCAGTGTGATGCCCATTCTCATGGACACAGCGCCCCCTCAGCCACCAGGGCTTTGTGGAGGAGTGGAGTCACTCCCTGCTCTATCCACAGCCTGGCCACACATGGCAACCAGGGAGGAAAGTGGGCAAGGCAGGCAGATGCCTGTGTCTCTAATGGAGCAATAAGGCACAGCAGTAGCAGGGGCAACACACGCTTGGAGAGCTTTCTACTCCATGGAACTTCCACCTGCCTGCATGTTTGGTGGGCGGAAGGAGGAGCCCCATGCCAGGTGGGACACTGACATCATTTTACAGATGCCAGCTGACCGCAGACCCTTTGAGCTGGGCAGAGGGATGCCATCTCCCATTCCACACACCTCTGCCATCTAAGCCTGGTGCAAAGTTGTTAGGAGAAAAGATAATACACAGGTCCTCTCAGCTGCTTAGACATATAGTCTGGTAAAAATGTCATAAATTGTGAAGTCCAATATTAGAGATGCCTGCCTTCTGTGTTACAGTACATTCTCCCTTAAGAGGGCTGGAAATGCGAGTGGGGATTGAATTGGAGTTTGAATGCAGAGTATTCTGAAAATGTGGAAAAATTCCTATTTCAGATGTAATACCGGACCATAACTGTAGTTTGTTGAGCTTCTAGTTTGTTGCTGGCTTATTTTGCTGAGCACTGATTTCTTCTCTGGAAAAGTAAGAAAGGTATTTTGAAATCTTCAGGCTTGCCCCTTACTCCCAGCGGAGCCAAAGGCAGCTTGCAGCACCCTGGACCCCTCTGAAGGGATGTACTTCTATACTCCCAGGCAGGTCTTTGTTGGGCTCCTAAAAGCCCACTACCGGTACATAGTGCTTACAAGACTTTCTGTTGCTGTTTTTCTTTTTTCTCTGTCCTCTTCCTCACCTCTACCTGTCACTTCTGAAAGGGCCTGCTGACGCCCCCTCTTGCCCCTGTTACTGGCCTTTGAACTTTGTGGCTGGTCCGGGCCACCAAAGGAGGGAAAGGGCCATGGCATTCCTGCTCTTTGGCTCTGTGAGCAGCTGCTTTGCCCCACTCCCATCCTGCCAACCCACACACCTCTTGGAATGGAGCTGTGGAGCCACTATCCAGTGTAAGTGCACACTGTTAATGGATCTGCTTGTGGTTGTTCACACCTAGATGTGAACCTGTATCTTACATGTGTGCTTACCAAAGTACAACTCTGGGTATCTTTAACTGGGAGATGATTTTGTATTTATTGTATTATGTTACTACCAATTTTAAGATGCCAGTATTGTCTCGCTTACTGGGCAGAATTAGAAAAACAAAAAACAAAAGTCAATATAAATGAATATAGAACTTATATACACAGTGAGTATACACTTATATACACAGTGAGTACAATGGCTTTAGGGCTTGAAGGCCAATATAAATATATAAAAAAGATGTTTGGTTGTACAAATAGACAGGCTACCCAAACGCTTATTGCCTAGACCAGTGATGGCTAACCTTGACACTCCAGATGTTTGGAACTACAACTCCCATCATCCATGACCACTGGTCCTGTTAGCTAGGGATGATGGGAGTTGTAGTTCCAAAACATCTGGAGTGTCAAGGTTAGCCATCACTGGCCTAGACCATTAGTTTAAACAGTTCCTATAACAGAGATAGTGATAGATGGAGGCAGATTTTGTCTTCTATGAGTTACTGTGGAAGCTGAAATGCACCATGGCAGGGCTGGGGGGAATGCTTGACTCTGCTTTGGATAGCACAAGGGTTGAAAGGACAAGAGATGATGAGATTAGGAAGGGAGGAATAAAAGAGAAGCAAGATGCTAATAATTACCTATCACGGGGAGGACAAAGAGAAACGGTTTCCTGCACTTCACCATCTCCCGTCCTTTGCAGCATAGCATAAGCAGCTCACCACAGCTGCATAACTCATCAGTGCTTTGTGGCCATTTGACAAAGTTTAGGCTCAAAGAAAAATGTCTGATGCTACAAGCAGTCTCTCCTCTACTGCAAGAGTCGCCAATGCCGTGCCCTCCAGATGTTGCTGGACTCCATCTTCCCTGACCACCGGCCATGCTGGAGGGGACTGATAGGAGTTTGAGTCCAGCAACAACTGGAGAGCACAACGTTGGATATAAATGCCACTAAGACACAGTTCCACAGGACCAGGGGCACTTAGGAGTTCGTTCAGTCCGTCCTTCCCACTCCCAATTCTGAATCTGAAGTGTTTCATACAAATTCCTAACGAAGCAACAGATCAGGGTGGATATTTTAAGATTAATTGATGTCAGCCATAGAATCTCAGATTTGTGGTAAATTAGAGCACCATGATGCCAGTTCAGAACCTGGAGCACACAAGAAGTCAGCTGGACATTTCATCTTACTTCATGCATTTGTCAGAAGAGAGGATGGGGAAATTATAGCACCGATCAGTCTGGTGTTGACATTTTGTCCACATGTGGTCCTTGCAGAGCATCCTATTGCCTTACCGACTGCAGATCATAAACACAGCCAACATTTCAGTACTAGTGTCCAGCACACTAAAGGAATCAGTGATGTGATGACTGGGTTCAGCCTTGCAACACACTGACGGATTGTAATTACTCCAGATGTGAATCCCCTGGCTCTGGGGCCCATATGTTAGGCCAAGCGGCAAAGGCTGTATGGAACAGTCAGGAAGTGAGCGAAAGTATAAATTGACTGAGCAATCAAGCTGGTGCTGAGATCATGTCTAAGCCATAACAAGGGTTGCCATGTGCACACATACATGTAGACCATACTTCAGTGAAGGTATTTGTCGACGATGTCCAGTTGCATTCCCTCCACCAAAAAGCCAGCAAAACCTTCAACTGGACAGAAAGGCATTTGGCCACGTGACAGCAGGTGCATCTAATGGTAGATTGACTGAGCGTCTGGACTAGTCCTTCACCCACAGATTATGCAGTGTTTCAGAAAACCAGTGAGGCATCTGTTTGCAATGCAAGCAAACTGACAGATACGGAGATTCATGTCAAGGTACCAGCATCCCAGAGAAGAGGACGTAAACATCCTGGAAGAACAATGGCCAACGGGACTTGTGTATGCTTTTTCAGGGTGTTGAAGTAACTCAAACTAGAGAAGAGGACGTAAACATCCTGGAAGAACAATGGCCAACGGGACTTGTGTATGCTTTTTCAGGGTGTTGAAGTAACTCAAACTAGCAGCAGAGATCATTCTGATTATGCATCAGTAGTCAAGGAGCCTGTGGTTCCTAGATCTGGTAGAAATTGTTGGAGGAAAGCAAATCCATTTCCTTCTCTTAAATTCTTAGTCAGTGCATGTGTTACTTTAAACCAGCAGAGGCCACTGTATTGTACAGCAATCTAGTCAGCACTTGCATGTAGTCTTTGTTTTGTTTAAGTTTACTCCAACCCTAACAGCTGAGCCATTTTGTTTGTTCTTCTCTCCAGACAAGATGCTTGCAACTTTCTCGCATTTCCACTCATTCTGCATGAATAAAGCCTTTGAACTTTTAATTCACACAAGCTGCAAGAGAAATAACATCGATTTTTTCCTCAAAGCAAAGAGGGCTTCAAAAACTGTGTGATTACTGCAGTCAGATATTTTCAGCCTCTACGCAGTCAAGGCATATTTAGAGTTGAAGAAAGAGGACTGGTCTTTAGAAAAATCTTTATTCACTCATTCTGCATGAATAAAGCCTTTGAACTTTTAATTCACACAAGCTGCAAGAGAAATAACAGTCCAGACACATTGGAATCTACTGGAATGGGTGGGTTTGCTTCCACAAGGACCAGTCCTCTTTCTTCAACTCTAAATATGCCTTGACTGCGTAGAGGCTGAAAATATCTGACTGCAGTAATCACACAGTTTTTGAAGCCCTCTTTGCTTTGAGGAAAAAATCGATGGGAACACCTGGAAGGCCTTTGTATAGTGGTACACTTTGAAAAACAAAGCTTAAGGCCTTGAGAAGTCTTGTTGATCTTAAGAGATTTTAGAGGATTAGTCTGGTCTAGCTGGATGGTAGCATCTCCAATCAGAGGAGTCGAAAGTTGAAGATGACCCTGCCTCTTGTTGGCGCGAGAGGCAGGTGCAAAGCATAAGGAACACCATCCTTACTCTCCCAACAGCAGGATATTTATGGTAATGAAAATTCCTGCTGCCACTGCCTCTTTTGTTTGTACTCACCTGATACCCCACAAGCCTTTGTAGCAGTCCAAGACTGGTGCTGCCTTGCCACATCACCAGTTCAGTTACCATTGGCTGGCAGCAGAAACGCAACAGAAAATGCAACCACTGCTGCCAAACACATTTCCAAAACTTCCCTCAGTTCTAGCGCACTCCACTCCACAGAGACCTGCTGCCATTTTCCAGAATGCTTTCCTCCCAGCTCTCTGGAACAAAACAATATCTTGCTACAAGATACCCATCTGCGTCTCCATAAAGTTTTTAGAAAATTGGCTAGTAGCCCCAAAAGGTGCCTGACCTGTGGTGAACGGATTTGTGAAACTTCTCTGCTGGAAACTCAGATACCTAGCATAGGCTATGAGGGAAATCTCTGTGCAGTGACTTTACCGGTCACTAGTTCACAGCCTGCAAGCACCACTTCTTCATCTTCTTTTGCTCCCTGCCCAGTCAGGTTGAGATGATTCTGCAGAAGAACGTCCTCCTTCATCTCACAGATGACGTGGAAGATGCAACAGGCCACGGTCACGTCAGCAGCTAAATCTTCCTTGACACTCTTCACAAGCAGGCTGGCCCAGCTTTTACAGCATTTGTAGTTCTTTTTTACGGCTATCCTTGGAGTAGAGTCTGGCAAAAGGATGAGTTGCTTCTGGCTTGCAATAATGAGTTGTTACCAAGAGGCTCAGTGCAGCTGGCCGTCTGACCACCAGCTTGGATGGCTTTGTAAAAGGATTAGACAAATGCATAGAGGAAAAGGCTTTCTTAGTCATGGTGCCTGTGTAATGCCTTGAATCTGAACTGCAGCAAATCTTAACTATGGTCAGTTGAAACAAACTGATTTCAAACTATAACTTATGAGATTAGCTTGATTCAAGTAATCATGATTAACATAAACACCGCTTAAAAACACCGTGTTTTGTGCTGTTTTTTTCTTCTTCTTTCTGTTTTTTACGGGATGGCATGCAATTTCGTTGCACTTGTATAGCGTTGTGCTTGTACTTGTGCAATGACAATAAATAAATTATCTTATCTTAAAGTTTGAAATAAATGCTAAATGCTAAACTATCTGATTCCTTCAACTTTGCTCAGCAGCTGATAGTGCAACAAATGTGGACTCATTGCACGTGCAAAGAGGAAGTGGATCTTGGCACAATCTGCCTTCATTAAGAAGAGACTACTTCTTGTATAAAAAGGGCCGTGGGTGGCACTGTGGGTTAAACCACAGAGCCTAGGGCTTGCTGATCAGAAGGTCGGCGGTTCGAATCCCCGCGACGGGGTGAGCTCCCGTTGCTCAGTCCCCGCTCCTGCCAACCTAGCAGTTCGAAAGCACATCAAAGTGCAAGTAGATAAATAGGCACCGCCCCGGTGGGAAGGTAAACGGTGTTTCCGTGTGGTGCTCTGGTTTGCCAGAAGCGGCTTAGTCATGCTGGCCACATGACCCAGAAGTTGTACGCAGGCTCCCTCAGCCAATAAAGCGAGATGAGCACCGCAACCCCAGAGTCGTCCGTGACTGGACCTAACAGTCAGGGGTCCCTTTACCTTTTACTTCTTGTTACCTGTATTTTTCATGGGTCTTTTTATTTATTTTTAAAATTCTATTAGTATTTAATTACTTTTTAATTATTATCTTTTCTATTTTTTGTATTTTGTATTTTATCTGTATTTTTGTACTTTTATTTTGCATTTTTGCATTTTACAATGTATTAACAACTAATAAATCTAAACAAATTCATCCTACATTTTCTTCAAGTTCCCTCCTCTCTGCAGTTCCTTATTTTATATCATTTTTTTTACTGCATAACCAATTCAAACCTATTTACAAATTTATTCTTTATGTTCCCTTTTAAATATTTCTTGCTGCAGGTGTTTATGTCAATTCTGCTAACGTTTGTAATTGTTTAAAGTTTGTCTTCATATATTCAACATACTTTCCCCATTCTGTTAAAAAACTGTCTCTCATCCTGATCTGTAATTCTTCCGGTAAATTTTGCCATCTCTGCGTATTTCATCAGTTTTAGTTGCCAATTGTCTTTCATTGGAACTGCTTCTTCTTTCCGTCTTTGGGTATATACCATTCGGGCAGGTGTAGTAGCATACATAAATATATATTTTTTCTGTTCTTTGGGTGCCTCTCTACCGATTACACCTAAAAGGAAAGCTTCTGGTTTTTTAACAAAAGTTATTTTCAACATTTCTTTCCAACTCTTTATAAATCATTTCCCAGAAGACTTTTGCTATGTTACATGGCCACCACATGTGAAAAAGTGCCTTCCTTCTCTTGACACTTCCAGCAGGTATTTGATTCCACCTTATATATTTTAACTGGCTTACTAGGGCTGCCCTAGTCCCCTTTGGGAGAAGGATGGGATATATGATTTGTTGCTCTTTAGAAATAGCAGAATCTGAGTGAATTTATGCCAAATGTACAATTTTGCTTCATCAGTTTTAATGCAATTTCTCTTATGTGTTTGCACAATGTTTTTAGATCTTACAATACATCTGTTCCCACAGTCTAGAGAACCTTGAATTTAAACATTTTGGTGGGTTATATCTTGGTTAACAGAGACGCACTATGCCAGCACTTTAAACTTTCTCTTTTCTTCTTTCCTTTAGGTATTCTAGAGTGGCCATTTTGGACTAAACTAGTAGTGGTAGCTATTGGTTTCACTGGAGGAATTTTGTTCATGTATGTTCAGTGCAAAGTCTACATACAGCTTTGGAAAAGACTTAAGGCTTACAACCGTGTTATATATGTTCAGAACTGTCCAGAAACAAGCAAAAAGAACATATTTGAAAAACCAGTGCTTATTGAACCAAATCTTGAAAATACAGATATGCTTGCAAGTCATCATGCAGAAATGAGCAGTTTACATTATACGGAGCCTGAAGACTCCAGGGCAAACATTCTTCATATCTAGCATATTTCCCTCCATGAAGATCTGCACCAGCATTGTTTACCCTGCTCAGCAGCTCAAAATCAGCAAAGGTTGAGCTGGTGTAGCTTTTTTTCTTTTGCACTTAATAAACACATTGCCAGGGTTGCAAATCTCAAGCTGACCTGAAAGAAATACAGGATTGATTGCAAGATTTGTAAATGAGGTGGAATATCCTTGTCCTCTGTAAAGAGTTGTCAGTTTTTGGAGCCTACTTCCCCCGTCCCCCCAAAAAAACCCATCCTCCGCTATTCCAGGGCCATGTAAGAACTGATGAAGCAACCATTGCTGCGTGAAACAACCAAAAGCGACCTCTAGGAGCTAAAGCATGCCATCTTTATCCATAAATGATATGTCTAAATGCTTCCCAGCTACGTAAAAAAAACACCTTCCTTGCAAGGGATGGACAGACCCATTACAGACTACTCGGGGATGCAACTAAGTCCACCCCATCCTTTAAAATCTCTGTTCAAAAAAATAAAAGTACTTAAAAAGCTGTCTGAGGGCTCCAGCCTCAAATCTGTTCCCCCAAAAGCCCTTTTGCAAAACTCCAGAAGTCTTCCGGCCACTCGCAGCGTAGAGCACCTAGTGTGGGGGCTTCATACTGTGGTGTGTTTAGAGTTGAATAGAGAGCAGCAGGACTTGACAGCTTTCTGCCACTCTGAGAGGGAGGGGGGAAAGTTTGGCTGTCCCAGTTTTTCCACGCGGCAGCCCCCTCCCCCTGCCCAGACTTGCTCTGTTGGGTGCACACAATGTCAAAAACCCACCACAGGAGTTGTTCTAAGCTGTGAGCATCTGCGAGACTTCTGGAGCTCTTACTTTGTAGAAGCAAACTTCTAAAAGGAAAAACTGCTAGAGGCAGCACTGGAGTCCGCAGACCACCCTATTATTATGAGACCTGCAGGGCTGCACATTCCAAAATGAAAAAAAAATCTGGCTCATGAGCCTCCCTGATCGAATCCACTTAGGAACCAGTTCTACAGATTTCTCCTCCATCCCTACTTCCTGCAAACAAAGCAAGCATATCAGGAAGGCGGCTCACCACCACCACTTGTAAGCCTGCAAGTCCTAATGTTGTTCTAATATTACCTCAAGCAATCGGCTTAAGTTCCAGCTGTGAGATGTTGCTGAATATTGTAACAGGAAAAAAGAGGTTGCAAAGCATAGAGCACTTTAAGGGAGCAATCCTACCTATCGAGGAAAAGAGATCTGTGGCAACCAGAGCAGGAAGTGGTGTGGTTCACCCCTCCCCTTGTTTTTCAATTTTGTTCCCTCCCATTGCAGCCAGTGGGACAGAATTAACTGCACCAGCACTTAAGGACCTTTTTGGAGACGTGCCAGGGGAACAAGTAGCCATATTATCCTGCAGATCCACAAACTCCCTGGTCACACGTCCAGCAACTGCTGTTCCTTGCTCAGTCATAATCAGAACAGCGACAGCAACATAGATTTTCACTACCACACTTGCAAAGCTCACAGCAGACTGTCCCCCCTCTCTGGTAGCAGAGGTCCACAGCATCTTACGACCCTTTTGCCACCCTTTTAAGGGAGCACAGGATTGCTCCCTTAATTGTTTTTATTTTGTTTTTTAAAAAATAATTTCTTTTCGGTTTGTTCCTTTGACTTAATCAAGACTCAGTTGCAACATAGAGCTAACCACTTGCCTTAAAACAACAAAAAGGAGACATGGTTTATATTAAGAGTCTACAAACATTCTTAAGCCTAACACTAAATGTTCTCTGGGCATTTTTCCAGGAGTATATTTTTTCTGGGAATATTGCACATTTGAGTTTTGTAACAAGGAAAAATTGATATAACCATAGATTAAATGTAGAATCATTTCAGTGTTTTGAATTGCTTGTCTGAAGAGTGAAGACTCAGTCGATAGGCTCATGGATATAATTTTAATTTCTTATACAGAGAGTTGCAAAGGGAATTTTGATGATGCATTTTGAAGGCCTTGGGACGCTGCTTGTATGTATGTTTTCTGTTATTTCCACCTGGGAATTTCAAGTAGAACATTTAACAAGAATTCATAAAGTGAACTGTGTGGTGTTGGTTGTTTTCATCAGCTGATCACACTTCCTAAAGGGGACTAGGATCCTTTAAAATAACTTGAAAAATACATTGGTCCATGTGGCCACATACAACTCTGCTTTTCATTTTGACTGTTTCAATATTTTCTATAAACTTCTGATTCATTTCCAAAGAACTTTTGTAAATCAAAGTTCTCTAACAAAGGTGTTTAGACCAACATCATTAGTTAATGTAATAAACAAAACCAGTGACTGTGAACTTATTTGTATCAAACTTAAATGTACTTTACTGTTTACTATGACGACCATGACGTGTATGATTTAGTATTTAACATCGTATTGCTTTGTAAATTTATGAAATCTTAATTCTAGTGCAATCCAAAGATGGGGAGGAGGGGAATTTGAAAGTGGTTATATTACTCAAGAGCGTGACTGGATATCTCCAGTTTGGGTGTGTGTCAGGGGGGCGGTGGACCTTCAAATGCTCTCCATTTTGGTTGGCCCTGCTGATATTGGATCTCTAACAATGGCTTGGCCAGGGCATTGGAGGAGCCAGAAGTTGGGAGGTTGCTCCTGACATCAGATCTCCGTCTCCAGCATAGGAGGAGTTGATCTGATTTGTCCTAGGGGCCCTTAGGATTGCATGCTAAGTGCCTTAATTTTTACTCGAACAATAATTCTAAACATATTACGTGTTAAGAGTTTCAGCCTACTGAATTTTAAAGGTATATCTTTTTTCTAGTTGAGAAAATAGGAAAAGAACACTGTAGCGAACAAATTTTACCTGCTCTTAAAAACAGGACAAATGTTTAGTTTTAGAGGGGGGCTTCTGCGGGGCAGAAAAGCAGGTTGTCTGACTGCCAACTGCTAAAAGGCCTTTCCTTTCCTAGCACCACTGCTTCAATAATCTTTGCAGTGCCCATCATGTTTCTGCTGTAAGATCTCCCATGATGGAAGTGTACCTGCCTGAATTTCAGTGCGAGTTCTGACAAAATGTGTTTAAAGAGAAAAGACTTGAGAGATTGTGTTCATGAAAAGCGGTGCACTTTAAAATAGCAAACATTATTTTCAAAGATTATTAAAGAGCCCTTTCTATAAAGAGCCTTATCCACAATGACATTTCTGAGCTGTCACAGTGGAGAAGAGAAGAAGCCGTGCTATAACAGTAAGACGCTTTTCATGATGCAAAGGCCAGTGAGTTCTGGTGGAAAGAACCTGATTTACTAGCCAGATTTCTCTAAATACTTTAAGATTGCAGTTTGATGTTCCTTCCTTTGACAACCCCCCTGTATTTGGCCTAGCTAAATCATGAAGTTCTTGAAATATTAGTAAGCCTCCAAAATATTCAATCTCTCATTCATTCATGTCATAAGTTTAAGATATTAGCATCACTCCCTTTGTTATTTAATCAGCTGGGTTTCCTTCCTTATCTGCACTGTATGTTATATTTTCCTGCATTGAAGAATGTACTGTAAGTGCATTTGGACAAAAAGTTTTGGCACTGACAAAGATTGCCTAGCTAGAAACAAAGTGGAAGAATTTTAAAGAAAAATCATGAGCCTGAATAAATTCTGTTGCATCTTTTCATACTTTTAACATACTGTGAGACAAGCAATAATGATACAGATTATCAAACACAGCAAGAGCCTTACAAGGTTTGGGAATACAAAAGATGACACAATGTGAATTATAAAGCATGAAAAGGCTTTAAAGATGCCATTTTACAGTTTTCTATCATTTAAAAAAATCGAATTAACTACTAATGGATTGTTTTACATGTCTTGTTTTAATTTTTCCCAGAATACAGAGGGGATGTTCAAAAGATGCAGAACGGAATGAGTAATTCTTAAGGCATAGGAGAGTCATTTGCTCTGCCCAAGTGCCAAGCACAGGGCTGGCAAGGGGCTTGGTGCAGAATCTCAGTTTGGCACCATTTTTGAGTGAATTGGATAACGTCAGGTTTTGGGTGAAATTGTGGCCCTGTGGGCTGATTTTTTTGGTCTATGGTGAAACGTTCTTTTTGCACTGCCAAACCTTTCAGGGGAGAATTTGCAACAGTTTGGCACCATTTTTGAGTGAATTGGATAACGTCAGATTTTTGGTGAAATTGTGACCCCACGAGAGGGATTTTTTCAAAAAAAAAATTCTGCAGGTTAAGGCACTGAGGGCTGATTTTTTGGACTATGTTTTTTGGTGGCTGGACCTGGGTCAGCACTGGGGTCTGGCAGGTTTGGTTTGGCCGTGGGGCAGAGGTTTGCACCCCTGCTCTGAGACCTGCTGCAAACTGATAGGACTGGTGGTACTGACTGTTCCTTGAATACGAAGGACATGCTGCTAGTTTTCTCAACGTCAAGTATTTTAGTTCAAATCTTTTAAGAAAGGCAGGTGGGGCAACTCACCAAACTGTTACCCAGTAATTTGTCTTGTTCCCACACACAAAAATAATAATATATGCATGACATCTTTTAGGTAAGTTAGAACAATAGATTGAAGAGAAGCAGGTCAGTCCTGTAGCCAATGCAGGCTGGCTTTCTCAATAGTACAATTGATCAATGATGCCGACAATGTTTTACAGAAGTACATTAGCAGTCCACCAAAAAAAGTTGTGTGTTGTATTTGTTGAACTCTCATCTGACTTTGGGGAAAAACTTTACAGCCAATTCACTGGATAAATGACAAATGGCTGTTGTTATAATGATGCAAAAAATTGAACTGCACTTGTAGGCTGTCTTTTATATTCAATATTTACATAAAGGGAGTGCAACAGTGTTGTATTTTGTCCCCACTACTTTTTTTATGTAATAACCCTCATACAAGAACTCTCTTCTCTCCCTGACTCCCCTCGATAATCGAAATATTCAAATGGAGAAGATTGCTTCTCCAATCTGAAATTTATTGTAAGCGGGAAGATTTATAATAAGAACAAAGTGGTGGTGTTTCTTAAAAGGCATAAGTGGGTCCCGAATGGTCAAACAGTGTTGCTTCATTTTTGTGAAAACACCCTGTGGCACACACCCATTTGGAAGCAATTAAAATGTCACCTGCCCATTCATTGGATGCTATAAAGACACTTTATTGTGACCCTTCGGTCATCATTTGTTAGAAATGACAATAAAAAAATTTGTTGCTAAAATTGTCTCTTGCTTTTTATATGGTGCAGCAACTGGAGTAGCTCTGGATAAACTGGATACACGGTCATACCTTGGAATTCGAATGGCTTGGTTGCTGAATGTTTTGGCTCCCAAACGATCAGAAACTGAAAGTGATTGTTCCAGTTTTCGAACGTTCTTTTGGAAGCCAAACATCCAGCAGGCCTTCTGCGGCTTCTGATTGGCTGCAGGAGCTTCCTGCAGCCAATCGGAAGCCACGCCTTGGCTCCCAAATGTTTTGGAAGTCGAACGGACTTCCGAAACAGATTCCGTTCGACTTCCAAGTTACTTCTGAAGATCTCTAAAAGCACTTATTCATAAATCTATGATTTTATCCTGGAATGATTTGGAGAACTTTGCAGTTTTAAGGGCTGACAGCTTACATTGTTGCTTTGGAGTTACATTGTAATGGTCATTGACTAAAAACACTGGAAACTAGACTTTCAGGCATTTCTGAAAATTGCAGCCAAGACAGAATGTCGAGAACATTGGACCCAAACTGACTCAAAATTGCTATCAATAAATCGTTGGGAACATTAGTCATTAGTAGGAGTCCCCAACTTTTGGGGGGACCAGGGGCATGCTGGAATTTTGTGAAACGTTTGTGGGTACTGCTCCCAAATTGACTCCTGGGGGGTTGTAACCAGCCACAAGATAATCTCTATCAGTGATGGCTAACCTTGACACTCCAGATGTTTTGGGACTACAACTCCCATCATCCCTGACCACTGGTCCTGTTAGCTAGGGATGATGGGAGTTGTAGTTCCAAAACATCTGGAGTGTCAAGGTTAGCCATCACTGCTAGGTAGACCACGCACAAACCCCTTTTGCCACACAAACAAAAGGCTTTCTACTCGCAGTGCAGAGCAGCTAGAATCCTGCTGCCAAAGAAGCCAAGGGATGCAGAGGGAATGGAGCGCTATGGGTCTCGGGATGTTATTACTGGGAGGAAAAGGGCTAGGAGAACCGGAAGGGCTGGGAGAGGCATGCATGGGAAAAGGGTGGGTGGGGAAGCTGCTCAGATTCTTCCAGTCTGCTGCACAGGTGATCAGGGTGAAGGAACGGAGTTTTGTTACCCTGTGGTTATAGCTTTAAGCCTTTTAAAAATCCATTTCAGTTGGAATGGATAGGGAGCAAACTGGAAACTGGTATGAGGCAGTCCCAAATAGTTTCCTCCAAGCTACAAAAAGAGAGAGTGAAAAGACACTGGCGCAGGAATAAAATGCTGTTTATTTATTTAATATCATTTATAAACCACTTTACTGTTTTTAAAAACACCTTTAAGCCGTAACAATATCAAGCATAAAATAACTGAGGGGAAATAAGGATTGAAATGTGGCCTTGGAAACATGCTGAGTTCATCACTATTTTCGGGCAACTATTCTTCTGTTAAAATACAAAATAGAGGAAGAGAGAATCTTTCTCCTCAAGGACTTTTAACCAACCAGCTGCCACCACAATTGCCCTTGTTCTGTTGAAGATGGAGTCAGCTCCAAGGGCTGCTTAGAGCTCTGCTCGGCTGCACAGCTTCTGGGGAACATGAGGGATGGGTTTGCCTTCCTTTGCTGTACTTGAAGGGATGTGGTTTTAGGCTGAGTGCATAAATGTTGGTTTACTACATTACATTTTGCCTGTTTGCCTGCGTTCCCATACCAAAATAGGAGATCCAGTGCTGGTCAATTCACAGCGATGGCAGTGAGCACTATTGGAAATATTCCAAAGAAATCCTAATGCCTTCCTTGCCATGGTTCGTTTGTGAAGGACTGTGTTCTACTGATAGCAAAGGAAGCATGAAGCACCTGGTGAAATATTGAAAATCTCAGTGTTATTTAATATACTACAGAAGTTGATTAACCAGGTTGGGGGGGGGACCCCCAAATTACTCAAATTTTGAAAAAGAGGATAATTTAATTGTGATAAAAATGAATCTGAACAACAAGATTGCACTGGAATTGAGACCTGCTAAAAAAGGCTTGAAATAGATCAGTGATCTTATTTTGGCAATTGTGGAACTGAAACTATGATATCTTGGAAGAGGAAGTTGTTGGACAAGCAAAAGTTCTTATGATTTTTGCAGTCAGCACTATGTAGTCACTGTGGTGAACAGAAAACTGATGAGCTTTTATCTGAAAAATAGGAAGTGGTGCTCATCTCTCACTGTATCAAAACCCTGCATAATTTTCATGTAAAACAATTTAGACTGCAATCCTATTGTGAATTTACTTTGGAATAAAACCAGTTGAGCTTGATGGGTTTTACTTCCGAGCAGACATGCAGGCAAAGTGCAATGCACTAACTAAATCTATGCACTTCGCAAAGATTCGAACTTCGTATCACTGTTGCATTATACAACAGTATGTCAACTAGAATTAGTGGGTTGCCAGCAGAATAATTAAATTCAGATTCAAACTCCTAATCGGCCCTGTCTCCCTCCACCAGGCTCTGCCCACAAGATAGACATTCACATTACTCCACTGGCATAAAGCTCTCAATTCAACCAGCTCAAAAATGTGGGCAGGAGGCAGTAACCACCAGTAGTAGGCTTTCTACCAGTGACAGCAGTGCACAGGCAGTCCCAAAATAGGGCATTGGGGGGGGGGGGCTGATCCAGCTCCAGGCTTTTGCCTGCCCCTTCTGCCCCAGCTGGCATGAGTGGCAGGGCCTGTGGGTGCAGTACTCTGACAGGCTATGACTATTAGGCCAGGGCTTGGGTTGCTCTGATATTTTATCAATCTTTCCCCAATTTAGTAAATAAGTGCATTTCAGGACCAGCTACGTCATCTTTTAAAAAACACAAAGCTTTTGCATGCTGAATAAGAATGACATTGTTTTTACATTATTTTAAATACCTTCAGAACCAAACCAACAAGAAAGTGGGGACATAATAATTCACTTTATCCACTGAACATGTAAGGAAGGATTTTTGTTTACATGTTAAGGAATCACAGAAGCAGTTCAACAAAGTGCTTAAGGAAGCTGTAAAATCTTTCACAGAACCTTCCAATGAAAGCTGGTATTTATATATTATATTGTGGATGGTCAAGGACCAATAGTACCACTCTTCTGACTTGGGGAGATGAGACCTTGTTTCCTGCTAGGCAACTGGTAGACCCCCCCCCCCAACTGGGCATGTATGAGACTTGTAAGTATTCTTATCATTATAAAAACAACAACCAGGAATGTCACAAGCATTTGAAGGGGGTCATTGAAACCGTGACTGGCCCCATTCGAAAGCCTGTGTGCATATCCAAAGCGAGCAGAGCTCAGAGCTCATAATTGGCTGAAAACTGCTAAGTCCAGCCTGCTCACCTTACAGAGGTGAACCTCCAACTGGACTGTTGCAGCTCCAGTTCCCTGGAAGGAAATCCTTTCTCACTGATGTGGTATTACATGGCACAACAATGCTGTGTGTGTGTGTGTGTGTGTGTGTGTGTGTGTGTGTGTGTGTGTGATGATCAGGGGATCTTCTTTCTTATGGCAAATGATCGGAGCAACTTCTGTTGCTACTCGTCCTCCTTCTGCCTCAGATAACATTGTGGGCCTTTGGGTGGCATGGAAGAAGAAGAAGAAGAGTTTGGATTTGATATCCCGCTTTATCACTACCTGAAGGAGTGAGTGGGGCTGAGAGACTTCAGAGAAGTGTGACTAGCCCAAGGTCACCCAGCAGCTGCATGTGGAGGAGCGGAGACGCAAACCCGGTTCACCAGATTACAAGTCTACTGCTCTTAACCACTACACCACACTGGCTCTGGAAATGTGAGGTAGGGTCAAGCTTCTGCTCAAACGCCTCTTCGGCTTCACTCTTCCCCAGTTCTGTGTCTCCCCCCCCCCAGACCATCCTTCATCTGTTGTTCTGAACCCCAACAAAAGCAGACTAGAGACATTTTTAAATTGCTGCTGAGCTCCTGTAAAAACAACCAGACTAGCTAACAAACATTCTTTATGGTAATCATATTGCACTCAGTTCCTAAAAACAAAAACTTCCTGAAAAGGGGGCAACAGCTTCCAAAACAGAGGTGTTCTGGGTAGATGTCTCACCACAAGTAAGAAAGAAATGTGCGGAATAGAGTTTCTCCATTGGTAAAGGTTCTGTTTTTAAAGTAAAAAAAATGTTCCTTAAGGTTTTGTATTTCCTGATAATTATAAAAATTATTATCGAACAGTAACACGGTATCAACTAATTATATATGAAGGATAGATATTCAAAGAAAGCTTGAACTACAATAGTATCTAATACAAATTAAGACCCAATTTGGTTTGAAGCCAGCTGATTTGCTTGTAGATAATTTGCCACGATTGTCACTCCAGTTCACTGCCTTTTCATGTCTTTGAAAAGGCTAATTCAAACAGCCACACTGTTAGGTATTTGATCCGGGGAAAGATAATAGTAGGGGAGTTTTTTGTTCCTGTTCCGCTCAGCAATGCAACTGGTAATTTCATCAAGATTCTTGCGGAATTTCCTCATGGCCTCTTTCACTGGCTTCTCTATGAAGTGTTCGTCTGGATACATCCCCAGGAACACCTAGTTAGAAAAGAAGTCACAAAACGTATCTGTTGGGAAATGGTCTAAAAGAAATAATGCAGCTAATTCTGACACACTGCAAAAATATCCCCTTCCTTGTCTAGTGAGCAAATATGATATATCACATAGGAATTGGCAAACACTAAAGCATCTTTCCGTTCCTGCAGTTAGAGCTGTCTGGAGGTGTGTTTATGGGGAATGTTAACAGGCCCCAAATTTTGGACAACTCATCAAAATGCTCCAAAAGCACGATGGAAAAACATGGATTTCCAAGCTAAGCATTGACCCTCAGTTTTGGCCTCATGCATTATGACCGAGATATATGAGGGGAATATCTTAGAAGTTTCACTTACTTCGTTCTCCTGAAACTGACTCAAGGCCCAAACAGCACCAAGGTGCCAACAGGAGCGCCCTCTGTCCGGTAAACTCTCAACAATATACTCAATGGTGACGCTCCCCTTTTCTGTAGGTGGTGGGCAACGCATCGTTGGAGGGGCGTTAGGAATCCAGGAACACCAGTCGTACTGGGAAATAACAGGACAGAGCCAGTAAGATATAGGAATCTCTATTCATCATAAGGGACGCAGAAGGGACGCGGGTGGCGCTGTGGTCTAAACCACAGAGCCTAGGGCTTGCCAATCAGAAGGTCGGCGGTTCGAACCCCCGCAATGGGGTGAGCTCCTGTTGCTCAGTCCCAGCTCCTGCCAACCTAGCAGTTCGAAAGCACAAAGTGCAAGTAGATAAATAGGTACCACTACGGCGGGAAGGTAAACGACGTTTCCGTGCGCTGCTCTGGTTCACCAGAAGCGGCTTAGTCCTGCTGGCCACATGACCCGGAAGCTGTACGCCGGCTCCCTCAGCCAATAAAGCGAGATGAGCGCCGCAACCCCAGTGTCGTTCTCGACTCAACCTAACGGTCAGGGGTCCCTTTACCTTTACCTATTAATCATAAAGGGTGCTTGTGTGGCTGGAAGACACTCCTGTTTATACAAAAAGGGTTTTTCATTGTAGCTTCAGTCCCATGCAGCACAATCCTGTGGGATGTATAACACTGGTGCAGTCAATCACAACATTCCTAGAGTGTACACAAAGGGGACTTGGTCCTCCAGGTAGAGTTTCCTGTGCCAAGACTGAAATCACTTCCTTTGTGTGACCAGAAGTGGGAGTGGCCTTACCTGTAGCTATTCAAAGATACAGGTGAGCTGCTACTCTCCCTCTCTTCCCACCAGGACTCCGAAGATGCAACATCTCAAGAGATGCACTCTTGGCTTCCAGCCGAGAGGGCCCAAGTGGACCCTTCTCCCTTAAGGAGAGTGTCCACATGTACATACATTTAATCTAAGCTAGCCTGCCTTTCTGAGACTGTAGAAGCTTGAAATGACTGTGAGTAAAACCTTTATACTTTTATAAGCTTATGTGTCGTGTATTTTCTTTTAAGAGGGAACCAGGGGAAATATGTGCCAGGATCTGCCTTATTCTAGAAGTTCATAGGAACTTAAACGCCACGCTTTGCTGCGCTTTATTGGGGATGAGAAACTCTGCTAGTTTGGAGCTTGTTAGCACAAGCTGGGATAGGAAATATTAATCAATATTCCCTCATCCACATTCCCTCTCATCTCCCACAAAGGGTTTTGAGGCCCAGAACTGCGTATTTTGTGTATTTTTAAAGGATTGCTTTGGATTGTGATTTTTGGCAGAGTAGAATTTTTCTGTTTGTACTTCCTGGTAAGCACATGGTCTTTTGTTCTCCATTGTGCTGTGAAAGGGGGATTAGCGACCCCTCCCCTCCCTCAGAGCTCACAGACCTCAGAGGCAGTGAAGATTAGTTTGCATTTTGAGATTTTTAAGTTTTGATTTTTGAATTTTAACCATTTTTGGGAATTTTTGAAATTTTGGAAATTTTTTAAATTTTTGAGGATTAAGATGGCAAGCTCAGGTTTTGATAGTGAAGCAAGATCAAGCTTTATGCTGCTGAATGATCGTAACTTTGTGCAATGGAAGCAGCGCCTTTTAGTGCATCTTGGTGCAAAACAAGTGCTTAAAGCGGTGAAAGATCCCAAACCTGATTTTGCTGATTTAACCAAGAAAGCAGATTGGGAAAGGCAAGATGCAGAAGCTAAACACATAATTTTGAGCAGTTTGAAAGATGAGCATTTATCTCTGATTGACTATGAAAGTGATGCATCTCAGATTCTAAAGGATATTGAGAGGGTTTATGCACAATCATCAGAGAACTCTTATAGACATTTATTGGATAAACTGCTGAAGTTAAAGATGAATTCCAGAGAACAATTTACAGGGCATTTTAAGGACTTTAATGAAATTGTTCAAAGGATTGCCCTAACTCCCAGAGCTTTTGATGATGCAACCAAAGTGACTTTTATGCTGGCATCATTAGGAAAAGAATTTACTTCATTTAAGAGTATAATGGATCACACCAGAGATTTGACTTTTAATGAACTAGCAAATCACTTAAGAGAGGAATGCAGAGATTACCTTGATTCTCCACAAAGGAATCCAATGAAAATGGACACAAGTTATGTTTCTAAGCAATTTCCCAGGTCCAGGGAGGTGTCCAAAGATATAATATGCCATAACTGCAATTTAAAAGGGCACATAGCAAGGAGTTGCCAGAAGCCCAAGAATAAGTCCCGCCCCTTTCAACCAAAAGGTGAAAAGAAGGGGGGTCACGAGCGTACATTTCTACTGCAAGAAAAGAGTTTAAATGTGCAAAGAAATGAAAGGAAAAGTGACCAATTTATTTTAGATTCGGGAGCCACAAGCCATTTTGCGCATAAAAGAGAATATTTCAGAGAAATTAATGATAGTGAATGGACTGAAATCCAGATTGCTGATGGAAATGTTCTAAAATCACAAGGTGCAGGTTCAATGCGTTTGAAATTCAAGGTGAACAATGAATCTCTTGAAACAACTGTGCCTAACGTTCAATATGTCCCAGAATTGAATTGTAACTTGCTTAGTGTGTCTGCTTTAGACAAGAAAGGTTTCAAGGTTACATTTGCCAATGGAAAATGCAATGTAATGAAAAATGGTGAGGTTTACGCTCAAGGGAAATTAATCAATGGTGTATATGAGATTAATGTTTCAGAAATCCAGTCAGCGCAAGTAGCTCCATCCAGGCAGAAGGATGATCCAGATCTGCAGCACTGGCATGAGGAGGCTGACACAAGGAACACAGCCATTGACTGTTCCAATGAGCCACCAACAGAGGAGTTTGTAAGTTTTCCTTTTGAAGCCATACCAGAAACTAATCCACCTCCTAGTATTGTACCTCCTAGTGTTGTAGCACCCCCTACAGATGACACCCCAGAAGACGCGGAGGACCAGATGTCAGAAGGCTCCAGAGACGAAGAGGACCCGTATGCAGGGATGCCGCCATTGGAAGGAGATGAGGAAGCTGATGCGGTTCAACAAGAGCCAGAGGTCAGACGTTCCTCCAGGTCCAACAGAGGCGTTCCACCACTACGACTGTCCTACTTTGCAGGGTCGGCGCCACCACAGGAACCTTCCACGTGGGAACAGGTTCAACGGTTGCCAGCTGCTGAGGCCAGTCTCTGGAAGCAAGCCGCGCAGGAAGAGATGGATGCACTGCATCGCAACAAGACCTGGACCCTGACAGAGCTACCTCCTGGTAAGAAGGCAATTGGGTCCAAGTGGGTGTTCAAGCTTAAGAAGGGGTCAGAAGGGGAGGTGCAACGCTACAAAGCTAGGCTTGTAGCACAAGGATTTTCACAACAGTATGGCGAAGACTATGATCAAGTATTTGCGCCTACAGTGCGATACAGCAGTGTTAGATTACTTCTAAGTATTGCAGCATCTAAAGGCCTATCAGTCCGTCATGTCGACATAGCAACAGCTTTTCTTCATGGGACGATTTCTGAACAGATTTATATGAAGCAGCCCAAAGGCTTTATCAAGCAAAATGAGGCACATCTTGTATGTAAACTTCAGAAAGGAATTTACGGTTTGAAACAAGCTGCAAGAGCATGGAACCAGAAATTACATGAAATGCTGGTTCAGCTTGGGTATAAGCAGTCAACAGCTGACAAGTGCCTGTACACTAAGAACAGAAATGGACAATTCTCTTACATTCTGGCTTTTGTCGATGATTTATTAATATCAACGTCCAATGACAGAGACTATAAAGACATAGTCAGACATCTCAACAAAGAGGTGGAAGTAAAGGAATTGGGACTTGTCCAGTATTACTTGGGAATTCAAATTGAGAGAGAAGAAGACGGCTCATTTCTTCTCAGCCAGAAGCAGAAGATAATAGAACTGATAGAAAGCATGCAGATGCAAGGTGCACACCCTGTCGCGACACCCATGGCCACAGATTTTCTAAAGAATCAGCAAGATTCGAAGCTGCTGCCAGACAACAGCGAATACAGGTCAGCGATTGGTAAACTTTTGTATTTGGTTACTACCAGCAGACCTGACATAGCAAGTGCAGTGGGGATCCTAAGCAGAAAAGTGAGTTCTACCACTGAACATGACTTGGGTGGGGTCAAGAGGGTGGTGCGTTACCTCAAGGGTACAATGAATTGTAGATTAAAATTGCCAGCTGTAAGGGACCCTAAGTTGGTTGGGTACAGTGATGCAGATTGGGCTGGGGATAAAGCGGATTACAAATCCACAAGTGGTTATGTTTTTATGTTTGGAAATGCACCTATCATATGGGGCAGTTATAAACAGAAATGTGTAGCCTTATCGTCCACAGAGAGTGAATATATTTCAGCTTCGGAAGCATGCAGAGAGATCATCTGGCTGGATCAACTCCTGACAGACTTTGGTTTGCCGAGAAAAGGACCTGTCAGCTTGATGGAGGACAATCAAGGCTGCCTGCAGCTAGCGCAAACCGAAAAGTTCCTTGCACGTTCAAAACACATTGGGGTCAGGTATCACTTCATTCGCCAGATGATCCAAGATGGACTAGTAGAAATGTCCTACTGTAATACTCAGGAGATGACTGCGGACATTCTCACGAAACCCTTGCCACGAGAGAGTTTCCAGAACCTGCGTGTCAAGCTGGGACTCTGGGTGGTTGAATAAAGTTGTTTTATGTTTGTTAAATGTTGTTCAGACTGAGAAGGGGTTTGTGGGATGTATAACACTGGTGCAGTCAATCACAACATTCCTAGAGTGTACACAAAGGGGACTTGGTCCTCCAGGTAGAGTTTCCTGTGCCAAGACTGAAATCACTTCCTTTGTGTGACCAGAAGTGGGAGTGGCCTTACCTGTAGCTATTCAAAGATACAGGTGAGCTGCTACTCTCCCTCTCTTCCCACCAGGACTCCGAAGATGCAACATCTCAAGAGATGCACTCTTGGCTTCCAGCCGAGAGGGCCCAAGTGGACCCTTCTCCCTTAAGGAGAGTGTCCACATGTACATACATTTAATCTAAGCTAGCCTGCCTTTCTGAGACTGTAGAAGCTTGAAATGACTGTGAGTAAAACCTTTATACTTTTATAAGCTTATGTGTCGTGTATTTTCTTTTAAGAGGGAACCAGGGGAAATATGTGCCAGGATCTGCCTTATTCTAGAAGTTCATAGGAACTTAAACGCCACGCTTTGCTGCGCTTTATTGGGGATGAGAAACTCTGCTAGTTTGGAGCTTGTTAGCACAAGCTGGGATAGGAAATATTAATCAATATTCCCTCATCCACATTCCCTCTCATCTCCCACAAATCCCACATTGGAACATGTTTTTGAGGGCTGCAGGGGGCTGCAGCTAGAAGGAAGAGACAGGATTCTCATTTCCACTTCCTCTTTGTTAATGCAGGATGAGCTAATATAAGAAGTCATAACTGAAAAGTGATGAAATTTATTCCAGAGTCTGGAATGGGGCACGGTTTTTTGTTTTTTGCCCATTTCCGCCCCTGTGAATGTCACGCTGGTGGTAAAGGCAGTGGAGGGAGCGGGGAATAGAAAACCCTAATGTCTAATACACTTTCTTTGGAGCCAGTGTGGTGTAGTGATTAAGAGCGGTAGACTTGTAATCTGGTGAACCGGGTTCGCGTCTCCGCTCCTCCACATGCAGCTGCTGGGTGACCTTGGGCTAGTCACACTTCTCTGAAGTCTCTCAGCTTCACTCACCTCACAGAGTGTTTGTTGTGGGGGAGGAAGGGAAAGGAGAATGTGAGCCGCTTTGAGACTCCTTCGGGTAGTGATAAAGCGGGATATCAAATCCAAACTCTTCTTCCTCAAGTCCTATGTATTTAGTAGGGCTGACTAAACCTGCTTTGGACTGGACTTTGTGTGGTAAAATAACTGTTTATGATGGTTTCTCTATTGGAAGGATGTACTGACACAATCTGTAACGAGCAGGCATACTGCTGAAATGTGATTTAGCTGTGACTACAACACAACCCTACGCATTTACTCAGAAGTAACCCCCACTGCGTCCAGTGGAACTTTCTTTTATAGGAGTGTGCTCAGGACTGCAGCCAACTACCTATCATTAGCTATCCTGTGTCCCACCAATGTAAAGAACCAGCAGCTGCCACTAGCCTGAATAGCTCAAAATAATGCCCCAGATTAGCAGATTATTTTTAGGGGAAATAATGCCTAAAGAGAAAATGGGCAAGTTTAGCATCAACTGAGAATTGCGATTCGGCAACCTGCCCTTTCGCAGCAGTTTCAGTTCACATGGTTCGCTGATTTTATGCATCAAAAGAAACACATAAAACGCAGATACCTAAAACAGAACTTTAAGTGAACTGCACTATATAACATGATGTACCAATACATGAGGTATTTTCCGAAATTTAAACAGGTGATAGGTGCAGAAACATGCATGTTGATCGTGGCAGCTATCCTCATTTCTCATCTTCTCAAAACTGTTATGTTAACTGTTACAAATACCGTGGTTTCCTGTACTTCACAGATGTGCAAACTTTGGCCCTCCTCTGCCCTCACCACATCTCAATTCTGAGCATTTCCAAAGTCTTCCCTTTATTTTCTCGTGAAACTGCAGTCGGATTATCTCTAATCTACTGCAACCCCTCCTTCCTCCCTTTTGTCATTTTTTCCTCCTCCTCAGTCTGGTATGCCTCTGACCTGGTTCACATATCACGTTAAGGTGTGGTTTAAATAAAAGAAAATTAATAGCCTGTGGCTTATTGTTCCATTTGAACACAGCACGATGGCTAACACACAGAACACAGAAACTATGGCTTACTGATCTTAACATTCAGTGTGAACTTCAGCTATGATTTAAGCGTTTCATTGGCTAAGCCCAGGGGTAGGCAACCTAAGGCCTGTGGGCCGGATGCGGCCCAATCGCCTTCTCAATCTGGCCCAAGGACAGTCCGGGAATCAGTGTGTTTTTACATGAGTAGAATGTGTCCTTTTATTTAAAATGCATCTCTGGGTTATTTGTGGGGCCTGCCTGGTGTTTTTACATGAGTACAGTGGTACCTCTGGTTGGGAACGGGATCCGTTCTGGAGCCCCGTTCGCAACATGAAAAGCCCGTAACCTGAAGTGCTGTATCTGCGCATGTGCGCAGGGCGCTTCTGCGCATGACGTCATTTTGCACTTCTGTGAATGCGCGACTTGCCAAACCCGGAAGTAACCCGTTCCGATACTTCCGGGTTCGGCGTGTTCGTATCCTGTGATGAACGCAACCTGAAGCAAGTGTAACCAGAGGTACAACTGTAGAATAATAATAATAATAATAATAATAATAATAATAATAATAATAATAATAATTTATTATTTATATCCCGCCCATCTGCTGGGTTTCCCCAGCCACTCTAGGCGGCTTGCAACAGAACATTAAAATACAATAATCTATTAAACATTAAAAGCCTCCCTAAACAGGGCTGCCTTCAGATGTCTTCTAAAGGTCTGATAGTTGTTGTTCTCTTTGACATCTGAAGGGAGGGCGTTCCACAGGGCGGGCGCCACTACCGAGAAGGCCCTCTGCCTGGTTCCCTGTAACTTGGCTTCTCGTAGTGAGGGAACCGCCAGAAGGCCCTCGGCACTGGACCTCAGTGTCCTGGCAGAATGATGTGTGCTTTTATTTAAAATGCATCTCTGGGTTATTTGCGGGGCATAGGAATTCATTCATCCCCCTAAAAAAAAAAATAATAGTCCGGCCCACCACATGGTCTGAGTTACGGTGGACCGGCCCATGGCTGAAAAAGGTTGCTGCCCCTGGCCAAGCCCATGCCAAACCAAATTGTCCACCAAGCAGCAAAGACGCTAGGCTGGGAAGTAAAGCTGGCTTTCAGCCCTCAGCTGCCCTTGCTGGTGCTTTTCTTGAAGCTGACACCAGGGCTAAGTCTGCCAGCAGGATCCCTCCCATCAGACATTTTCACTGCTAGATACTTGGTGGTGTTGGTGAATAGGTTTTATGCATTATGAAAGAAGACTTCTTGCAACAACAAAAAAAGAGATCTTGTTAATGTGTTTTTAGGATAGGATGGTCACACAGGTGCTGTTTTGTTTCCTCTATCCCATTCCTAGCTTTCTCAAGACTGGTGCCCGCCAGATGTTTGGGGACAGAACTGCTATCTGCCCAGCCCAAATCACCTGGATGACAAAATTTTGGTTAGGCTGCTCTATGCCTTTTAACAGGTACTCAGGTGACCCCACCATTCCCATCATTGATATTTCTATATCAAACCGTAGACGACTGGTGTGTAAACCCACTTTAGAAGTTCAAGGACAGAACTGCTTCCAGATAAATTGTACCTGGCCAAAATTTACTGCTGCATGTTGTGCAGATGCTGTAAAGATCACTACGGTAAGATATTCCGACAGCTTCTGGCGTGTCTTTATTGTCTTAGGAAATCCTGAAAGAAAAAGAAAGAGTTAAATTAATAAGAATAGTAGTAGTAGTAGTAGTAGTAGTAGTAGTAGTAGTAGTAGGGACGCAGGTGGCACTGTGGGTTAAACCACAGAGCCTAGGGCTTGCCGATCAGAAGGTCGGCGGTTCGAATCCCCGCAACGGGGTGAGCTCCCGTTGCTCGGTCCCTGCTCCTGCCAAACTAGCAGTTCGAAAGCACGTCAAAGTGCAAGTACCGTAGATAAATAGGTACCGCTGCAGCGGGAAGGTAAACAGCGTTTGCGTGCGCTGCTCTGGTTCGCCACAAGCGGCTTAGTCATGCTGGCCACATGACCCAGAAGCATAGCTGTCAACCCTCCCTTTTTTTGGCGGGAAACTCCCTTATTCCAATGCCGTTTCCCACTGCTATCCCGGATTGTTGATATCCCTTAAATTTCCCGGATTTCCAATGAAGCAACTCCTCTCCCTCCCTGCCGGCCAGGGAGGCTCCTCAGCTGCGTTGCTCGGCTGCCAATAAGGAGTCTGAGACCGACTGGGGGCGGAGCTTGCATGCCTTGTGCAGCCAGACCCTCACACCCAACCAGACAGACAGCCTGCCTGCCGTCTATGCACTCGCTCTTTCGCTCACCCATTCGCGCGCAGCCTCTGGAGCGCAGGGTGGCGTGGCTACTTGGTGCCATTGCACCGCCCTCGCGGCATCCCTAATTTTCAAATCCGAAAGTTTGAAAAAATCCCTTATTTTCAAATCCGAAAGTTGACAGCTATGCCCGGAAGCTATACGCCAGCTCCCTCTGCCAATAATGTGAAATGAGCTCCGCAACCCCAGAGTCGGTCACAACTGGACCTAATGGTCAGGGGTCCCTTTACCTTTACCTAGTAGTAGTAGTAGTAATAATAATAATAAAAATAAATAAATAAATAAAATAATAAATAATAAATTAATAAAACAAACTAAAGGAAGGCTGTGGAACTTTTCTGAATTCTCCCCCACCTGGAAACACAAGAACATTTATTTTTCACTGTCCCATGAGATGAGACTGGATGGAAGGGGAGCTGGCCTGCTCTTGATGGGGTTACATTCCCTCTGTAGGAGCAGCTACAAAGGTTGGGGCTTCTTACTTATGGATCCTTTTCTGTTGCTTGAGCCTCAGGTGGCCTCAGTGGTGAGGATTGCCTTCCATCAGCTCTGGCTGGTAGCCCAGCTGCACCCCTGTCTGGACAGGGACAGCCTAACTTCTGTTGTCTATGCTCTGGTAACCTCCAGGCTGGATTACTGAAATGTGCTACCCATAGGGCTGGCCTCTGAGCACAGTTTGGAAACTTCAGCTAGTGCAGAACTCAGTGGCCAGGTTGCTCATGGGGCAAGACGGTTTGAGCAAATCCTGGTCCAACTGCACTGGCTGCCAATTAGCTTCCAGGCCCAATTCAAATGCTGGTTTTGACCTATAAGCCTTAAACGACTCAGGACTGCAATGCTGCAAGGACCGCCTTTCTCCATATGAACCGACCCGGACCCCGAGATCAACTGTGATTAAGCTAATTTATTACAAAACAATACATATAAACCAGATTATGGAAATTTTCGTATTTTTTAAATGTTTTGCAGTAAATTCAGTGATAGTGTCCAACCCTATGCTGCTTTCAACCTGATTAGTAAAAAAAAATTGAATGCAGAAAGAAAGAAAGAAAGAAAGAAAGAAAGAAAGAAAGAAAGAAAGAAAGATCTGGATTGATATCAACAATATATCAATTTGACTTGGATCTTAAAAATTTTTTTGCACTTTTTTTAAAAAGCCCAAATTATTTATGTTACCTTTTATCATACATTATTATAGTGACTAGAATAGGGATGAATAAAAATGTCCCTAATGCAAGTAAATGGTAGAATACAATTAATGAATTTTCAATATTTTCGATATTTTTTTCAAGAGATTAGCAGATACTTTATCAATTATGGCAATGCTCATATTTCTTTTACAACTGAGGTTCAGAGCACATATATCATGTATTGGGAAGCACTTGTGCTAACAGTAATTTTGATGCATGTGCTGCCTATTCTTTTGTTATTAATATCTTGTTTTCCATAACTTTTGAACAGGTTGATAAGAAAGCATTGCATATATTCCAGATTTTCTTCCAAATTTCCAATTATTCCAGGAGAAGAATGGATTCATTTGCTGGAAATTTTACCTCTCTAACTCAGCTTCAGATCAAAGGAGGAATGGATTTCTGTTCATGCCTGGACACTGAGATCCAGCGCCGAGGGCCTTCTGGCGGTTCCCTCACTGCGAGAAGCAAAGCTACAGGGAACCAGGCAGAGGGCTTTCTCGGTAGTGGCGCCTGCCCTGTGGAACGCCCTCCCATCAGAGGTCAAAGGGATCAACAACTACATGACATTTAGAAAATACCTGAATGCAGCTCTGTTTAGGGAAGTTTTTAACCTGTGATGTGTTAATGTATTTTAACGTTTGCTGGAAGCCGCCTAGAGGGGCTGGGGAGACCCAGCCAGATGGGCGGGGTACAAATAATAAATTATTATTATTATTATTATTATTATTATTAGCCAGCAATGCCACAGGACAGAGAATCTGTCTAGCAGGTCTCACCTGAAGCCTTGGTTCCTCTCAGCCCATAAACATAGACGTCCTTCACAAAGGCCTGGAGTTCCACGTCTTCACAAACCATCTCTTCGCTATCGTAATAGATGTCAACAACATCTGTCACAAAGCTGCAGAAAACAGCAAGGAAAGTGACTGAAAGCTTTTACATTCTCTTGAACTGCCCCATTAACACTGAGTGCGCACACACAGGCACATATAACTTTTGTCAAAAATGCAACTGGGAAGTGGGGGGGGGGGTGTCGCAAGCTTTCACGGCATCTGGGAAAATCTGTATTTCCCTGTAGAAAAACAACAGCAGGCTGCTTTGTATGTTAATACTCAGCATCCCATTAGGTTAGAGACAGAATAAAAAGTCTGGATGAATTATATTTTGAAAGGGATCTTTGAACTACAGGGCCGGATATCCTTAAGACAGCCCTGTCCCCAATACTGGTCCTACGCCAATAATTAGAGTCGTCTGTCACAGAGCAAAACAAAATGGATTCACTATGACCTAGCGGCCATGTGAAGATCCTCAGCTCCTTCAAAAAGCACCTCGTGTGGAACGTTGTTAAAAGGAACATGCAATAGGTAGATTCACACTTCCAAGATCTCGGTTAGATTTGTTCTCAATTTCCTGGTTCTCAGTATAACAAAATGAAATTTATTTCAGACCATCTCCTACCTCTTTATGGCCTCCCACACTTTGATACCGTCATCCCGATAAAAGTAGTATGGAATGTCCTCCGTGCTTTCCATGCCTCTCGCCTTGACTTCTTCAGGGAAGCACAGGGAACTGTAGGTGAGGTGCTTCATTGCTCGCTGGAGTATCTGGGCAAGCCCTCCTCCTCCGGTGGCGTTGGCCTTTGGCACGCAAAACAAGCGGCAGAGAGCATTAAGGAATGGACACAGCTGTCAACCCTCCCCTTTTTGGCGGGAAACTCCCTTATTCCAATGCCGTTTCCTGCTGCTATCCTGGATTGGTGATATCCCTTAAATTTCCCGGATTTCAAAGGAAGCAGCTCCTCTCCCTCCCTGCCGGCCAGGGAGGCTCCTCAGCTGCGTTGCTCGGCTGCCAATAAGGAGTCTGAGACCGACTGGGGGCGGAGCTTGCATGCCTTGTGCAGCCAGACCCTCACGCCCAACCAGACAGACAGCCTGCCTGCCATCTACGCGCTCGCTCTTTCGCTCACCCGTTCGTGTGCAGCCTCTGGAGCGCAGGGTGGCGAGGCTACTTGGTGCCATTGCACCGCCCTTGCGGCATCCCTTATTTTCAAATCCGAAAGTTTGGAAAAATCCCTTATTTTCAAATCCGAAAGTTGACAGCTATGGGAATGGAGGCTCCATAGAATAGGTGCCAACTTGAATAAAACATGTGGGGACAGGTAATTGATTGTATGATATGGCACACACATCCCACTTGTGCAGCCAGACCCTCACGCCCAACCAGACAGGCAGCCTGCCTGCCGTCTATACGCTCGCTCTTTCGCTCACCCGTTCGCCCATCAACTTTGGGAGGGGGCAACCCCCTCAAATCTTTTATGGGGGGCAAAGGGACCTTGGCCCCTAAGAGTTGGCTCCTGTGTTAAGAGCTTTAAATATGAGTGCTCTTAACAATGGGGAGGATCTTGCTGTACAAGGGGATTTGGAGATGAGGGCCTAGGCCTGCATCACACAGCCATGACATAAGAGAAGAAGAAGAGTTTGGATTTGATATCCCGCTTTATCACTACCCGAAGGAGTCTCAAAGCGGCTCGAATCCCCGCGACGGGGTGAGCTCCCATTGCTTGGTCCCTGCTCCTGTCAACCTAGCAGTTCGAAAGCACGTCAAAGTGCAAGTCGATAAATAGGTACCGCTGAAGCGGGAAGGTAAATGGTTTGCCAGAAGCGGCTTAGTCATGCTGGCCACATGACCTGGAAGCTGTACGCTGGCTCCCTCGGCCAATAAAGCAAGATGAGCGCCGCAACCCGAGTCAGTCACGACTGGACCTAATGGTCAGGGGTCCCTTTACCTTTACCTTTATACATGGGCTATATTTGAAGACAGTCTGGAAACTTCAGCTAGTGCAGAATGTAGCAGACCACTTATTGATTTTTTGTTGTTTAGTCGTTTAGTCGTGTCCAACTCTTCGTGACCCCATGGGCCAGAACATTTATTGATAGGTGTAGCCTAACATGTTGCTTGTACATACTTGCTTTGAAGCAATCTGTCCTGGCTGATAGTTTTGGTTCCAGGCTCAATTCAAACATCTCCATATACTATATGCACTTATTACGAGAATCTGAAATCCATCTCATGAAGAGCCTAGAACAGCCTCCAGCAGCAGCAGGGCCTCTTAGCAGCCCTATATTAACAGAATTTCCCCTTGAAGAAAGCTTGAAAAGTCCCTCCCTCCTGATCAAGAAGTGAAAACCTTTTCATGCCATAGAATTCGTTTTTGGTTTGGCCCTCTGTGATTTGTTTTAAGTTGTCCTATTGCTTTTTGCTGGTTTTTGTTTGCAGTGTTGGCGTTTTGAATTTTGTACTGTGTTATTGTTACATTTTTAAACTCCTGCTACAGAATGTGGATTCATAGTGGCTTATTTTAAATGAATAAATTTTAAACCCCAAAGAGTTATGGAGAAAAGTCATTGAAAGAACTATGCGGAAGACATTTCCTTGAGGTAGAAACTTATGAAATCAAGGCTCTCTCACCTTGTCAAAAAGGCCATATTCACAGATAAGCTGTTCTCGGGCTTTTGTGTTGATGGCTATTGTAAACCGCACATGGGATACCAGGAGCTGTAAACCAGAAGAGAAAGTAGATAAGAATGAAATATTCCTTCAGGGTTAACAATGGAATATGATGGGTTCCCAAAACAATTTGCTTTCAAATAAGGAACTACAGCTTTAATATAAACTATGTGTATGGACATTGAAGACAATTTCAAAGCATATTCCTTTACAATTTGATAGATGCTGCTAGATATCAGATCTGCAGTATGAGAAACATACAGTTTATATGTTTATACCTTTGAAGGTGACCCGGAAACTGCAATTAATCCAGAATGCGGCAGCTAGACTGGTGACTGGGAGTGGCCGCCGGGACCACGTAACACCGGTCCTGAGAGATCTACATTGGCTCCCAGTACGTTTCCGAGCACAATTCAAAGTGTTGGTGCTGACCTTTAAAGCCCTAAACGGCCTCGGTCCAGTATACCTGAAGGAGTGTCTCCACTCCCATTATTCAGCCCGGACACTGAGGTCCAGCGCTGAGGGCCTTCTGGCGGTTCCCTCACTGTGAGAAGCAAAGCTACAGGGAACCAGGCAGAGGGCCTTCTCGGTAGTGGCGCCTGCCCTGTGGAACGCCCTCCCAGCAGAGGTCAAAGAGATAAACAACTATCAGACATTCAGAAAATACCTCAAGGCAGCCCTGTTTAGGGAAGTTTTTAACCTGTGATATTTTAATGTATTTTAATATCTGTTGGAGGCCGCCCAGAGTGGCTGGGGGGACCCAGCCAGATGGGCGGGGTACAAATAATAAATTATTATTATTGTTGTGTATTGATTCAAAAGGTTATCATATCTGTATTACTATTGTCTGTAATCACATTAGGGTAAAGTAACTGCCTTCCTGTCCCAGAAGGAACAGTTACTATTGGTGCATTCAAGTTGTTGCATTTGGATCCTCAGTCTTATTGGTTCCCACCAAAAAGCAGCTGTGTGATTGCTTCAGATTGTTCCCTCCAAAATGTATCTTTTCCTAGTCAGTCCTCTGTCCCTATAAATGTAGCTTCCCTACCCTCAGTTCCCCCAAGTCTTGTTTGCCTGAATAAAGAGTTGTTACATGAAGAAGCTGTCTCCTGCCTGCTATGTCAGAGAGCTGAAATCACTTGCTGAAATCATTAACCCACGCTACAACAATTTATTATTATTATTATTATTATTATTATTATTATTATTATTATTATTATACTGCTAAAAGGCTTTCAACATGTAGGTAGTATTCAAACATGTTGGACTGCACTGCACCAGAATTGAAGGTTAAATAGGGTCCTCCAGCAAAATAATACAAAGACGTTGATTTGTCAATTTGGGCAGTTTAGAGAAGGCTTACGGATGCACATAATTCAGGCCAATTATACATAGTGTTGTTGTCCAAGGGCACCTCAAGGCGCATTCTTTAACAAGGTATGAACCATTAATCCATCTTCATCCTGCACGTTACTTCCAGCTTCAGACACAAATCATCATAGACAATTTGCCACTTGAAGACACTATTTGTTTGTTTGTTTGTTTGTTTGTTTGTGTGCTTTAATTATCTAATACTGGTCAAATTAAAATGGCTCAAAGACAATTAAAATGGCCAGGGTTTTTTTTAAAACACACACACACACACACACACACACACACACACACTGCACATAAGAAGACTGTTTAACTGTGTTATCTCAGCCTTTTCTTAGTGGAATATTTTAAAAATTAGCCGTTTTACAATCCAGAAGAGGTAATTTTTTATTGCCACATCTCATAGAGCTGGGACAAATTATCTTGATTTGATAGATAGATAGATAGCATGTTCCAGTCTTATAATGGTAGAATGCTGTATGCCTCATCTGCCTTAAATATACAGGGGCTCTCTCGTCTGTACAATGCCAAATATTACCTTTATTAACAACACATTTAACAGAAAATTGCAGGTTGCCGAAACAAAACAATCATCTCTGATATGCACATCTTCCTAGCACCCAATTAACCCACCTTAAAGAGAGGATGGACAGAAGGCAGTTGCCGGAACAGGGCCACTCCAAACACTTCAGAAATTAAGTGAGTCCGAAGGAGGTGAGTAACAGTCTGATGTACATGGAAATCAGAAGAACGTGCCCAGATTTTGGCCAATAACCAGTCATACTTTGCATCTGATGGCAGGAAAATAGGATTCTCTGGCTCAGGAGCTTGTTTTATCTGGAAAGTGTAATGGAAGAGTCAACAATTCTTTCAATAATGAGAGGTTATTATTTTAGTGGGTAAAACATAGGTTACCTGGATTGCAATAGGGACAATCTTCTTCGCTAAATTCTTATATAATAAGCAGACTGGGGCAGACAGATATTGCACAGTGCAGGGGTCAGTCTTATTGCCTTCAACACCATCCAGAAGTTCATAATCCACTATGAAAATATTCCCTTGCTGTAGGAAAAGAAAAGAAAACATGCACACCTGTTTACTTTGATTAATGGGTTATTCCATGAAAATGCCAACCTACAGACTCTGCTTTCATTTTTGGATATCGTTAACATGTTCTGTGTCATTCTAAATATAATTTTCAAGAGTTTCATATGGCAACATTATTTTGAAATTGGAGTAAACAACCAGAAGTGTGACATACAAGATGACTCAGAATTTCTCTACTCCCCACCCCCAGGAGAATAGGTTACTGATAGCTTTACTTTCTCATTTGGTGACATGGCAAGAAATTTTATGAAAATCAAATGAGCTTAAAGGCAGCATAAAGCATGCTGCTTGAGTATGTTACATTAGTCACAAAAATGCATACACCTTCCCACAACAAATGAAAAGAAAAATCTATGTTTTAGCTACATTCTCCTCTTTGAGGTTCTTAGCATTAAGAAAATGTGGTGAGATATTAACTGAAATATGTTTTACATGCAACATTACTTGTGATCAAACATAACATCACAATGTTGCAACTTACATAACATAAATGTGTTGTCATGTGTGTCGTTTAAGCCTCTTTTTCGGAGCATCAGATTTTCTTCCCTGAGAATTTACTATATTCTTAGGGCAGCAATCCTATGCCCAAGAAACTGGCTTAAAGCAAGCAGGTTAAGCCAGAGTAAAGTTACACCGGGTCCAAAAACTGTTCAGCAGAGGGACAGCTGCTGTTGTTCTCCCGAAGCAAGGCAGAAGGAAAACAAGCGAGCGTTCTACACTGGGTTGCCAGGTCATACGGCTGAGCTGAACAGGGTTGAGATCCAGCCTTAAGTCTCCCTTCACTGGTCCTGCCTACAGCTACAGGGCATCCCTTTTGGGGGATTAACACTGGCCTTGTTGATGTTACAGGTAGGTAGTCGTGTTGGTCTGCCATAGTCAAAACAAAATAAAAAATAAAAAAATTCCTTCCAGTAGCACCTTAGAGACCAACTAAGTTTGTTCTTGGTATGAGCTTTCGTGTGCATGCACACAAACTGTTCAGCATTAAAAAGTGCATCCCATAGTACTGTATAGTAGGCATTTCCCATCCTGACTTGAAAGTTGCCTTCAATTACATACTTTACATACAAACTGATTCACTGAATTTCAACTCAGTGTTCAGACTGCAAATCTTCTGTTTGGATGACAAAGCACTCCTTTCCCAAAGAATGCAATCTGCTTCTATACATGAAATATACTCGGAGTCCAGTGTGAATTTCATGCTCTTTATTCAGCTCATAGTAGCAAAGAATGAATCTTTCCCCAAAACGTCTGCTATATATACATTATTTACACAATGGGCCCCACGTGATTGGCTAATTCTGGGCTACTCCTGTAGGCCAATCAGGTTGCGGATTCACTTCATCCAGGAGCCTGATTGGCTGCTCTTGCAGGCCAATCAGGTCGCTGATTCACTTCCACCTGGAGTTGGGTGGCTCCTGCGGACCAATCAGACTGCTGCATTATGGATCCTATTGTTCTAGGGCCAATCAGACTGCTGCATTTTGGATCCTATTGTTCTAGGATTCAGCTCAGTACATAACAATACATTTCCTGAAAAGCTTTTAAACTGATGAGTACTATAACACTGAAATAAATCCATTCTATGTTTATACCTTTATTTCCTCTTCCAGAGTCAGATTTCTCTCCAAACTGCATTCTACCATTTCTGTAGTCACGGGAAATTTCTTTGGTAACTCTGTGCACTTTTGGATCAATACAGGATTGCACCCATTCAGGAACTGGTATCCAAACATAAAATCTTCTTGCCAGTGCTGCATCACATACTCTAAAAAGAGGGGGGAAAGAGAAGGGAATCCAGAGACTATTTTTAGCAGAACTCCTTCCAAAAAATAATAACTATTCTATATTAAACTATATCAAGTAAAACAAAAAAATAAAAACCAAACAGAAAAAAGGAAGGCAGAGCCTGAAAATGAGGCTCAGGATAAATTTACTTAACACCATAATATGCCCAGCACAAATGCTGTCTTCATTAGAAGCACTGGGAGAGACTGAGATTACTGGATATTAAAATATTGTTACATAAAAAGCATACATACACATAATGGGCTCCTTTGCTAAATTGTTCTACATATGTAGCCCTGTCTAGTTGCTGATGGAACCAAGTAGAGCAGGAGGTCGAACTATTGAGCTTGCCAAATTCCAGTGAGCAGGAATGGCATGGCAGATGGACTGAGGTCCATTTAGTGCTGTGAGAATGGGGATGTTTGTCAAGGGCAGGGGTCAGCAACCTTTTTCAGCCGTGGGCCGGTCCACCGTCCCTCAGACCATGTGGTGGGCCGGACTATATTTTTTTTGGGGGGGGATGAACAAATTCCTATGCCCCACAAATAACCCAGAGATGCATTTTAAATAAAAGGACACACTCTGCTCATGTAAAAACACCAGGCAGGCCCCACAAATAACCCAGAGATGCATTTTAAATAAAAGCACACATTCTACTCATGTAAAAACACCAGGCATGCCCCACAAAAAACCCAGAGATGCATTTTAAATAAAAGGGCACATTCTACTCATGAAAAAACATGCTGATTCCCGGACCATACACGGGCCGGATTTAGAAGGCGATAGGGCCAGCTCCAGCTCCTGGGCCTTAGTCTGCCTACTCATGGTCAAGGACAGGCATAGGCAAACTTGGCCCTCCAGACGTTTTGGGACTACAACTCCCATCATCCCTAGCTAACAGAACCAGTGGTCAAGGATGATGGGAATTGTAGTCCCAAAACATCTGGAGGGCCGAGTTTGCCTATGCCTGGAGTGGATACTGGGTGGTGATTAAGTGGGGATGATGCAGAGGCTATGGGGCACTTGAAGCCCTCTAGGACTCCCTTTAAAAGCTTTTTGAAACTGACACTAGTTCTTAAGTGGTCTTATGCAGAGCTGAAAGTAAGGATGGGGCGGGGGAGAAATTCGATTCGGGACAGCTCACCCTACCTAATGTGCATTTTGCAAAACAATATGCAAGCCAACAAGTAGCCTTCCTTCAGAAAATCCACATGTCTCGGAATATTGCAGTCCAGATCTCCAACCAAGTAAGGTGTACAAGAATGTGCATTCAAGTGATGCAGAAGTGTTCAGAACTGAGTTCAACGTTGCAAAGATGAAAAAGTGAGAGAAATTGACATTGACAGATTTGCTCATCCCTGGCTAAAACGTGGATGGAGGAATATCCTTTCACTTTCAAGGTGCTCTTGACAACCTTAAGTCAGGCCTGCTCTGTTCTTAAATCAGTGATGGCTAACCTTGACACCCCAGATGTTTTGGAACTACAATTCCCATCATCCCTAGCTAACAGGATCAGTGGTCAGGGATGATGGGAGTTGTAGTCCTAAAACATCTGGAGTGTCAAGGTTAGCCATGACTGTCTTAAATCAAGATAAAGGCAAGTTACCCCACAGTTTTAAGCTGCAATTTGCACTCTGGTTTTGAAAACTGCACGAAAAACTGAAGCTTTCAGCAAATACTTCCTTTTTTTGCTCGGTTTGTTTGCTGCTCTTTCCTCCCTTAAAAACTAAAAGTTACACTGACTTTGAGGTGAAAGCTAAGTAGACTTTTCTGATTCGAACTTGACTTTCCCCACTAGCTAGGTCTCTACTGTGCAAAACTATTAGGGGTGGGTGGGCTGTTTTATACCTCTTCTCCAAATGTTTATTGGTTTACTGCGGCCTCTCAAGGCTTCCCTGCTATGGTGAAAATGAAAACTCAGTTTCTACAGGCTTATCACTCCATGATTTGACTCCTGAGATACACGTTTACAGGGTTTACCTCCTAACACACATTGCCTTTAGTGTGCTATGATTACAGTACAGTATAAGCTGATGTTGTAATTAAATTAATAAATTTACATTACTTATCTTTAGTTTCTTGAGTGCCCTTCGACTTGTGCAACCGCTGGGTACATAAATTCTAATAATTATTGGCCTAACACATATCCCAAAGGTTTTTAGATGAAAAATTACTAAATGGCGTCCAAACTAAAATGTTGGTCAGCAACATAAAAATTAATTCATCTTGTGATGCTAGTGTCAACAACTGCAACCGATCTTACCAGAAATTGTATTGCTTATTCTGACAAAGATCTTCTCAAAATCTGCAAAGTCACTCCAGGAAGATTGGAACATGTGCATGAAACGATTAACATAGAGATTTTCCATCCTAAAAAAAAACCAAAAATACAGTGAGGTCATTGGCTGTAATTTTTTTTTGCTTCATTTCTCTCCTTGCACATTTCACTTTTCCCATCACTTTTATTACTTCTGTATAAAATGTTCAGAAATGAAGGACGTAGATTAAATGAAGGGGAATAAATCTGGGAGCTAAATCTCACAAGCGAAATGGTAAGGTAAAGGGTAAAAGGACCCCTGACCATTAGGTGCAGTCATGTCCGACTCTGGGGTTGCGGCGCTCATCTCGCTTTATTGGCCGAGAGCCGGCGTACAGCTTCCAGGTCATGTGGCCAGCATGACAAAGCCGCTTCTGGCGAACCAGACCAGCGCACGGAAACGCAGTTTACCTTCCCACCGGAGCGGTGCCTATTTATCTACTTGCACTTTGACGTGCTTTCAAACTGCTAGGTGGGCAGGAGCTGGGACCAAACAACGGGAGCTCACCCCATCGCGGGGATTCGAACCGCCGATCTTCTGATCGGCAAGCCCTAGGCTCTGGTTTAACCCACAGCGCCACCCGTGTCCTTGTAATTGTAAAATTAGAACTGGCTAATTTTACAAATTTAGCTAGATTGTGAGAAGACAGGCTGGGTAGATAAAATTGGAATATGTTATTAGTGTTAGCATCATTTTTATCAATTATTGGGGTTGTACATTTATGAAGTATATTCATAAGTATTATATGTTTGTTACCATTGTTCTGATTACTGGAATTTTTCGTTCAAAACGGAATCATGTGCTGTTTTACATCGTCATTTACAATCAGTGCTACGTGATTAAAATATATGTTTAAATTGTACTTTAATCAATTTTGCCCTTTCCCCCATTATCCCAGACCAACCCAGAATATCGCTACCAAATAATGAGAGCCACCATAATACTCACGCTTTAGTATAATTCAGAACGAAGTCGACTCCTTTCTCGCTGTCAAACTGGATGTTTCGAGGCAATTCCTTGTGAGATTTGGCATCTATGTTCAGGGGGAAGCCTGGGTGCCATTCTGCCCACCTGATTAAAAATAAAAACAAGTCAAAAGGCAGCTTCTCCATATGAGGGCAAGCTAGGACAGGAAGCACAACATTGCCATGGTCCCTTCCTCCAGCGAGGACAGTGGCGGCTCCCCTCCCATCTGCTACTGCCCACCAGATACCCAGAAATGATCACACAACTTTTAGTTGTTTCCTGCATATACCCTAGTCAACAACTGGGGTGGAGGTGGTGGTTATGAACTGGGCAAGCTATCTTTGGGTGTGGAATAGTGCCTCTGGGTTACCTGAGAATGCCTAGATGTGTCTTTTGCTACCAAGCCCAGCCATAATTTGTAGTCTCTGCATATATGAAATACGCAAAAGGCTTTTCATTGCACTCTATTCTCTGGTTTAAAAAGATGTATGAATGCCCCCCTTTCAGGTTTTGCAACTAATCAACGTTTCTTGGGTCATGAGTACACCACATTTTCTCCATCTCATTAGTGCAGAAGACTTTACTTTGATCTAGATCAGAAAACTTATGTAATTGAAACTCATATGAATTTGATTCATTTTTAATCAGAGAATTTCTCCCCCGTTACCAGAGAAGTCCAGATTTTGCGGTAAAATTTCGGACAATCTCTGTGTTGAGAAATTGCTGTATTATTGCTGGGACGACTAGTAGAAACTAACGCTTGCCTAACAAACTCAGCATATATGCAACATGCGGAATGCCCTTGTACTTTATGAAGCAGTTCCATTTGTTTCAAAATGGGAGCCAGAAGTGATGGCTGTGTGTGGCTCTAAGTCTCTATGGAATATACAGCATTGTCCAAGCATTGTCTGAGAGACATTTGAGAGCTACAGCGCTGTAGGCATTGGTGTTTCATTATACAGTAAAATGAAAGCTGGATGTCAGGGATCTGCCCACCCCTGCCAGTCCAGCTCTGAGTGCATACAGGGACCCGCAGCCTGTGTTAACGACAGATTCATCTTCGAGTGAATCTGGCAGCCCCTCTTTGGGGGAGGAGCAGTTAGTGGCTGGGAGCCAGGGAGTGCCAGGTGTCCAGGGAGTTGCTGAGAGGCCTGACACCACCCAGCAGACTCGCTCGGAGGGGGAGGCGTCAGTTCCGACACATATCTCACATAGGAGGAAAAGGCGGCAATCCCGGATGCCAAGGCTTTGGTGTTGGCGCCAAAACAGAAGGGAGGCACTTCCGGATTCTGCTAGTGACTGAGCAGACATGATAAACTGAACTCTGCACTGTAAATAGCTTTGCACAAAATAAGGAGACTTAAAGACAAGATGGCATGGTCATACTATTGAACAACCGATAAGAGAATCTGACACTCGGTCTCCTTGATCACAACTTCAGGGTACTATAGACAAATTATTGCGCTAAATAGGAAGAAACTCACCGATACATCTTCTGGCGATCCTCCAGCTCTTTGCGTCTGTGATGCTTAAGCACCTGAGTCTTGTCATCCGCAGAAAGCTTGGCTGTGGAAGATGATGAAAAGATATGCAGACTGAAAAATTCACCTACAGCTTTGTACAAAGTTCTCTCCTTCGTACTAATAAGCTAAAGGCCAAGCATGCAGCTGATTATTTGCCAGTCATTATGAACTTCAAGCTGCCTCATCTTTGCCGTTCGCCATGTGCACCTTCCTCTCTGCCTATTCTTCCTCTACATGTTCCTTCCTGTCCCAAACCCTTAATCTTCTGGGCTGGGGTGGGCAAGCTTTTTCAGCCAATGGCCACATTTCTTTGGGCTTAGTTTGTCAAGGACCATCACCAGTGATGATCTGCCTTATTGCAGGGAAGATTTGAGGGTAAACCATATGCGGAACGAGTCTTCCCCTGCGGCTTGATGGAGGTAGAAACGGTCTCTCATGCCTTGTTACGCTGCCGTTTCTATGGGGAGATACGTTCGGTATTCATTACCCCTACTATGCAAAAATCTCTAAATGAATCCGAACTTCAATGTCTAAAATCCCTGGTGGAGGACAAGGACCCTGAGATCACGCTAAGAGTAGCCAAATTCTGTGCAATTGCCGTAAAACTTAGGGAACAAGCGGTGTTATCATAATGATTAAGGCCTTAAATGATAATTTTAATACATTTTAGTGACTAAGTTTTAATTTTTATACATTTTTAATTGTTGCTATATCTGCATTGTCCCGGTTATACCTAATTGCAAATTCAAATGTATCCCTATCGTGTTTATTATTTTCTTGATACTGTATGTGGGTTGGTACTGGTCTGTGACCGTAATAATAAATTTGGATCACCAGTGATGAGTGGAGACAGCTGAAGGAGGAAACAGATCACCCTTCTGGAAGTCCAGTTGGTTTGTACAGTTATTTCTCCATACTTGTTGGCAAGGGTTTTTGCTTTGCTTTATTGTCTTGATTTACTGTTTGTGCTTCAGATATAAATGTCACCAGGATGAGGCAGGATGTGGCACACCCCACCATCCCAATAATGACTTCTGGAACAGGGCGGAAGATTTAGATATCAGGCCTAGCAGCACTCAGCCACTAAGGGTCTGAAGTATATAAATTTGAGCTTTGATGTAGGCCCTGACTGGTTGGGTGTTGGGTGATAGCCAGCTGGCTCTGTTGTTGGTTCCTGGAGCTCTAGGAAACCAGATGGAGATAAGTCTCCTATCTTGCTTATGTTATGTTATTCTGCTTAAAGTCCATATCACTGTAGTGGTGCATTCTCAACTACTGTTTTGTTTTGTGTTGGTTTTTTTAATTAGCAATGGTTAAAGAATAAATAATATTATTGTAGTTGTGCCCGATAGAAATGTAATACAGCAGATATAAACTATTTTCCGTAAGTGCGTACATGCAATCTGGTGGACTATCAAGGAGCTACTTAGCAACTTTTCTAGACTGAACAGAACAATCTGATTTCCATATTGGGGGTGATGAGTCGTATCCTTGGAGTAATACAGCAAATATGTAAAGTTAGAAACTAAGCAAAGAGGTCCTCTGGCTTCGCCTAGTGGTCTTAATCAAGGACACTGCAAAGCACTCACCTCGTCCATCTCGGAGTACCACCTCTTTGTCATCTGTAATCCATCTGTAACAAGGAAACTCTAAGTAGTCACCCATGGGTGTTTTCACGGTGACATACTTCAAGTACCAGTCATCAGGAAACCAGTACTTCCGTTTCTCAATTTTTATCAGCTGGATCTCCCCCAGGTCTTCAGTTACTGTCACATCGTAAGTATCAATCTAGAAGAATGAAATTCAGAGGCTCTGATCTGTTGGAAAACACTGGGTGTGTTGCAGAGGGTTGGAGCAGATGAGCTTCTGCATCCCTTCCAACACTACAAGTCTTTGGTTCTAAGGGCAGCCACATCCGAAAGATGTTATTTGATCCTCACTGCAAAGCATAAGTACGATAGCTAGGGCCATTCCATGCTACGATGGCTCTTGATATGTCTTTGGTGAGCCCCTATTAACAAGGAGCTCGGTTCACCTGGAACTCTGCACAAGCTGAGAGCTATGTGTCTATTTTGCTACTGCTCTGAGCCATGTAGCTCATGTGGGGCCCTCCTGTTGCTGGACTGCCAACTCCAGCCAGCAAAGCCAATGGAAAGGGATGCTGTGAGCTCTAGTCTGACAACATCTGGAGAGCACTACATTGGCTGCCTAGGCTCTTAGCAACGAGCGCTGTATCACTGCAAAATTACAGAGAAAGCTACAGTGGATTAAGCCAAATTTCCACCCATAGCACCTGTCACATATGTGATTCAACTTACACATGGGCCACAAAATTAGTGCAAGCTTAATGAGTCCCTGGAACCTCTCCTACATCCAATACAAACATTGAGGAGTCCAACTGTTGTCAAGGCCGCTGTCTTAAGGAAAAACTATGTGACTGGTGCTGCTTTCCCTCGTGCTCAACATTTTCACCTGATCTGCTCTTGGATTTGATCTTGCTTTCAAGGAGGGCAAGACAGCCAGAACTATCACTGATATCAGCAAGGGAGGAGGATAAAAGGTAAAGGAAAAGGACCCCTGGACTGTTAAGTCCAGTCAAAGGCGACTATGGAGTGCGGCACTCATCTTGCTTTCAGGCCGAGGGAGCCGGCGTTTGTCCACAGACAGCTTTCCGGGTCCTGTGGCTAGCATGACTAAACCGCTTCTGGCAATAGCTGTCAACTTTTCCATTTTCTTGCGAGGAATCCTATTCGGAATAAGGGAATTTCCCTTTAAAAAGGGGGAAAGTTGACAGCTATGCTTCTGGCGCAACGGAAACCAGAGTGCATGGAAACGTCATTTAACTTCCCGCCGCAGCGGTACCTATTTACCTACTTGCACTGGCGTGCTTTCAAACTGCTAGGTTGGCAGGAGCTGGGACAGAGCAACGGGGGATTTGAACCGCCAACCTTCCGATTGGCAAGCCCAAGAGGCTCAGTGGTTTAGACCACAGCGCCACCTGTGTCCCATCAAGGGAAGAGGACAACTCCATCAGGCCCCCTCCTGCGGTAAATCAATCAATCATATGTCTCTGGGGTGTGAGGGGTGTTAAGGGATAGTACCTCTGGTGGGGGACACATCATGCTCCCTCTGGGAAGTTTGTCTACCTTTGGTCCACAGTACTTGAGTTATTTAGAATTTAAGCTCTGTTCTGTCCTGCATTGCCATTAATCGACCTCCTTTGTCAGAGCTAATGCCAATCAGGAAGCTTCTTTCTTAGAACTGACCACATCACAGATCCTCATACTATTTCCCTTTTTGGATACTCAGGAGGCCATTCTATTTTTCTCTTCTTCAAGCCTGTTCCATTCCCATGAATGTCTGCTGAAGACTTATTCAACTTAGCTAGTTCCTTTTCTTTTCCTCTTCTCCCCAGCTCCCAGCTTTTTAATCATTTTATTCAGTTTATTTTATTCCTTTTAATTTATTCCATTTGTATACCACCCTTCATCTGAAGATCACAAAACAAAATTTATTGTGTTACTAATAATTGTTGTTGTTGTTGTTGTTGTTGTTGTTGTTATATTTGTACCCCATCCATCTTACTGGGTTGCCCCAGCAACTCTGTAAGGCTTCCCACATATATAAAAACATATTAAAACAGTAAACATTAAAAACCTCCCTATACAGAGCTGCATTCAGATGTATTCTAAAGGTTGTATTGTTCCAGAATATTCACACATAAAAACATGAATGTCTCAAAGGCACTTTTAGTGATAATTGCGAAAACGCTTTTGGGTACTGCATCCACATGGCAAATGCATTCCTAGACCAGTGTTTTTCAACCTCCTCGGGGCAACGGCACACCTGCCCCACGAAAAAAATCTCGTGGCACACCACCACCACATGCACCCCGACCCCCCCGCCCCGGGGGGCGGGGTGTCCGCGCGCCCTGGCGGGAGGGAGGGGAAGGACCCAGGCGGGCGAAAACGGAGCGGGAGATCGGCGGGCCAGGCGCCCGCCCCCCCTCCCGTGCCCAGCCCCCCGGCAGCACCTCCACCCGGCCCCGAGCAAGCCCGGTGGCACCGGCACCTCCTGCCCGTCCCCGACCGCGACCGGGGCGGCAGAGGCAGCGGGCGAAGCGCCCGGCAGCCCCGGCGAAGGCAGCGGTCGGCGAGCGGGAAGCGGAGCCGAGGCGACGCCAGCCCGGACCGACCCGGAAGCAGAAGCGGCCCAGGGCGGCACAGCAGCCGGTGTCTTCCCACGGCACAGGAGCCGGTGTCTTGCGGCACACTCCTGTGCCGCGGCACACCGGTTGGGAAACGCTGTCCTAGACGACAGCGCCTGCAGATTGGAGAGTTTTCTTTATTTATCCCTGAAGATGAACTACTGGCTGCTGCTTAAACCATCAGCCTTAACTGATAGTTCTTTTCTTAACCAAGGCCAGGCCTGCTTCCTTTTGTCTGGTGATTAGTAGATGATAAAGATAATTCTGTGAGGTAAAGCTTTCATGGAAACAAGTACGGGTGGCTCTGTTACTGTGAAAAATAATGAACATAGCTATGCAAATACTATGGATCCAAGATGAATCCAGATGGTCAAAAAATATTACCCGAAACTAGGTTTTCCTGCTGAAAACATGAAACACAAAGTGTATATTACCTCTGATATGATGAGGGATAGCTTAAAGTTTCATTCCCTGTAGAGCTCAATCACCCTGTGATCCCAGTACTTTGTTTATATGCAAACGGGCATGGATTAATCATTGAACTAAGAATCCCAACAATGGTGCAATTGTTACCCAGTAGCTACCCAGCATGGCGTGTGTTGGGGGTCACGTAATACCAAACTATACCGAATTATCTTCACTGTAATGTTATGTTTCCACCTCCCTTAGGAAACTATCATACTCCTGGTATTTTGAAAACACTTATCGGTTAACTAGGCACTGTTCTGAAAGGAGCTACTCCCAACAAAACGTTTTCAATCAAAAAGACTTCAGAAAATGTATTTCTTGAAATGAAGGTGGAATATAGATATATTTACACATTAGCAAGGTAAGGTATGAAAGTGTGGATGAAGCCACAATTAACTGATTGTCACAAGCATATAATGTTTCAAAAGTTTTCTTAAACTTTTACCCATAATGATATGTCTGACATGTCCCACAGACACACAGCAATAATGAGTTTCCTAACCTAAAAGCCAAGGAGGCTCTGATGCCTGTATAAACATCTGTATAAACATCTGTATAAACATCATGATGTCTGTATAAACATCTCTATATTTATAGATTTTTGACAGGTTGATAAATCAGAATCAACAAAGAAAGCATTATATAGCAATGCATTTTATTGCAAATGTCAGGCCTGCTCTCTGAATAATATTTTATTCAGCATCTCTCCTGCCCCCCTGCAAAAGAAGTTTTCTTTTAAGTTTTTCTTTTAAGTTTCAAAATAAGATAAGTGACCTTTAGGTCAGTGTTTTTCAACCAGTGTGCCTCCAGATGTTTTTGGTTGGGAAACACTGCTTTAGGTCATGGTTGAGTTCCTTCCTTTGACATCTGCCATTTTTTTTTAGTTAGTGCAGGCATAGGCAAACTTGGCCCTCCAGATGTTTTGAGACTACAGTTCCCATCATCCCTAACCACTGGTCCTATTAGCTAGGGATCATGGGAGTTGTAGTCCCAAAACATCTGGAGGGCCGAGTTTGCCTATGCCTGAGTTAGTGGAACAATGAACTACCTGACATTCTATTGATACCCCAAAATATTCCCTCTCATGCATTTATGTCAAACACTGAAAACCTCTGGTCCTTGAGCCATATTAGGCCCACCAAGGTCCCTAATATGACCTGTGAGTCCATTTTACCCAAGCCACACACACCTGCCCCACAAGATCATATGTGACATCAGGTGTGCTGCAGGTAAAAAAGACAGATGCACAAATATAGGGTGGGGGCACCTGGCTTACTAGCAGTACAGTACATGTGAAAAGGATCTAAGGGTCTTGGTGGACCACAAGCTTAACATGAGTCCACAGTGTGATGCAGCAGCAAAAAAGCTAGGGATATTCTAGGCTGCATCAACAGAAGTCTAGTGTCCAGATCAAAGGAAGTAATAGTACCACTCTATTCTGCCTTGGTCAGACAACACCTGGAATCCTGTGACCAGTTCTGAGCACCACAGTTGAAGAAGGATATTGACAAGCTGGAACCTGTACAGACGAGGGCAACCAAGATGATCAAGGGTCTGGAAACCAAGCCTTATGAGGAATGGTTGAGCATCATATTATGTGCATCATATACTCTCCTCACCTCACTGTTGCCTTTGGACTGGGGAAAAGTTCTGACACTGACAGAAATTTGCTTAAGCTAAAAACAAAGTGAAATGGGCAGAGCAGAGATTTAAAAAATAATGACATTGAATCGAGTTAAGTATATTCCATCTTTTAAACATACACTATTTTGAGGCTTCTTGGGAGAAAAGCAATGACAAACCTAGACAGCATCTTAAAAAGCAGAGACATCACCTTGCCGACAAAGGTCCGTATAGTTAAAGCTATGGTTTTCCCAGTAGTAATGAACGGAAGCGAGAGCTGGACCATAAAGAAGGCTGATCGCCGAAGAATTGATGCTTTTGAATTATGGTGTTGGAGGAAACTCTTGAGAGTCCCATGGACTGCAAGAAGATCAAACCTATCCATTCTTAAGGAAATCAGTCCTGGGTGCTCACTGGAAGGACAGATCCTGAAGCTGAGGCTCCAATACTTTGGCCACCTCATGAGAAGAGAAGACTCCCTGGAAAAGACCCTGATGTTGGGAAAGATGGAGGGCACAAGGAGAAGGGGACGACAGAGGACGAGATGGTGGGACAGTGTTCTCGAAGCTACCAACATGAGTCTGACCAAACTGCGGGAGGCAGTGGAAGACAGGAGTGCCTGGTGTCCATGGGGTCACGAAGTCGGACACGACTAAACGACTAAACAACAACAATTTTGAGGCACAGGTAACAAGAACATAGATACCGATAGGTTGTCGTACAAGAATTTTACAAGCGTCAGGAAAGCATTCGAAGCCACAATAAGAATGAACAAAACTTCCGGGACTACAATCAATTTATTTTCCTGTATACTTGAGAAGCAGAAGTAAATGGGATGATTGGTATGAATAAGGAACAACAGGATTATCACTATTGCCGACTTCACTTCTGAAACTCTTATTTTCACATTAAGACCTTCTGTCTTGCAATAGACTTCCAATGTAGGATGTGATACTATACGGTTTCTAATTTCAATAATAATAATATTCCCTTTGGTGCTTAATTCTGGAATGGATCTGGTTGTAATGATGCCAGAGCATTTGCCATTCAAAAACATTCAGTAATGCTATCTGGGTTTCTGATTTTTTTGGGGGTGGGGCAAAGAACGGAAGCTGTGAACAGGCCCCATTGGTCCATGGACTCACCTGCACACCAAAGTGAGTATGTTATTCCTCCAGAAACAATTCTTGCCCTGTGAATATAACACCGTAACTTGGCAGAGATATTAGATATTAATGGTCACAGAGTGAGAAATAGATCTCTAGATCTCTTTTTGCTGCAATAAGCAAAAAGTCCTGCAACAACTATTACTTAAGTGTCAAAGTAACTCCCTGGGAAGGATAGTAAACTAAATGAGATGCGGAACTAAGACATTATGCAACATTATTTGTGAAAGAATCTATACAGGAACAAGAACAAAGGCAGACATTAAAAAGCAGAACTAAGTCTGAAGACATGTGCCCTCTGGATGTACTTCCAGCACGCCTGTTCCAGAAGGGGAGCCACGCTGATCTTTCTTTCTTTCTTTCTTTCTTTCTTTCTTTCTTTCTTTCTTTCTTTCTTTCTAATTGTCTTTTAATGATTTAGTCCCGCATAACCCCGCTATTCTGACTTTTCCAATCAAACCACATATGCAGTGGAGTCTAGTACACTCTAGATAACCTTCCAGTTATGATCAGAATCAGGTTCACAAGTAAATTTCCCCTTCAGACTTTCCATATCTGCTGCTCTTATCGAGTATTTGGCACGCAGCAGCTCATAAGGCTTGTTCTGCTATCGAAAGGACCCACCACAAATTTGAATGACTTCAGAGGAAGCAAGAGCTGTGGTGATGGAACCAAAAGAGTCTATGCAAAAGAGGAAACCAAGCATGACACTGCGGGAAGCAAGAGGCCACCTTGCCGTATGTGGGCACCAAACTGGGTCTTTGACGCAAGTGGAATGAAGCCTAGTTTTGCCCCTGGGGAAAGAAGTTCTTAGGGGGAAGAGGTGTGCAGCATGCCTCCTTTGTGATCAGCAGAAAAGTGGGAAAAGGAAGTACCGTATTTTTCGCTCTATAAGGTGTACCTGACCATAGGGCGCACCTAGTTTTTAGAGGGGGAAAGCCCCATTTTTTTTGAGGATCAGCTCAAAGTTGTTGAGCTTACTTTGCAAAGGGGGAAAAAATCCTGTTTTATGGGGTTTAACTCACAGTTCTGCAGCTTCAGGAATGGGAGCCATTTCTACAGTTTCCAGACAGATAATCTAATCAGCCAGTCACATGTTGCTGGGGAAACAGCCTCCCTCTGCAAGGGGGCGGGGCTGGAATCTCTCTCCCTTATCTCTCTCCCCGATCATTTGCTGAGCAGCTGCTCAGCGGGCTTCCTTTCAACACCCCCTTCTCTCTCTCTTTTTTAAAAAGCATGATCTGCTTTTGCCCCTGGGCAGTTCAGCTCCAGGGACCACGCATTCACTCCATAAGACGCACAGACATTTCCCCTTACTTTTTAGGAGGATAAAAGTGCGTCTTATGGAGCGAAAAATACGGTAATTCCCCCTCTCTTTCCCTCCCTCTCCCCCACCAGAGCTTTCTTGAGGCAAGACACAGACATGCCCACTGTGCCTCAGAGGCTCTGTCAGCCAGCCTCCCTGAGGGGAGCAACTCTTAGGCAGCTCTTCCCCCTCAAGGGGATCCTGCTCATTGTATCTCATCAGACCTAGAGCATAAAGAGCCCTCCGGAGGAGGATGCTCACCCAACCAGTGGCGTAGCGTGGGGGGTGCAGGGGGTGCCGGCTGCACTGGGCGCAACATCTGGGGGGGCGCTCGCACTCGCAGCTCTCTGCCCCTGCCTGGCTCACTCACTCTCTCTGAGTGCGGGAAAGAACTGAGCGCGGGAGAGAACCGCGGCAGCGGCAAAAAAAAACAGCTGAAGGGGGGGGAACAAAGCAGGCACTTTAAAAGCGCCTGCTTTGTCTTCCTTTCACCCCCTTTCAGCTGTTTTTTTCGCCCCGGTATGGAGGAGAGGGGCGGGCCAGTAGCATGGAGGAGTGTCACCCCTTCTGGCTCTGGTCTGCCCCTCTCCTCCATGCCGACGCCGTAGCTCCGCCCAGGAGCGCAGCGGCGAAAAAAACTCGCTGAAAGGGGTTTTTTCAGTGGCTTTTTTTGCCGCGGCATGGGGCAAAGGAGTCGCTCCGTGCGCATGCGCGTTGTGACGTCATGCGCACGGAGCGACGCCCCGCCCCCAGGGGTGCCGCTTGGCTTGCCGCCCCGGGTACCCAAGCGGCACACTACGCCCCTGCACCCAACTAACCACAGACTCTCTTTGGAAAGGTCCCCCCCTAAAATAAACAGCAAGCCCCTTCCTGTCCTCTTGCAACCCTCAGCTGACAGGCGGGTCTGTTTCATGAACTGTCTCTTTAATGAGAGAAGGTGGCAAGGGTGGGAGGGGAGATGCTGGGGGGGGGAGAAGAGGAGAGGACAGGTATCCCTTCCCCTCCCCACCTCTCTCAGTAACTTTTTATAGTGACAGCAGCCTCCTCTGAGAGAGATCACAAGAAGATCACCCAGACAGAAGTCCTAGCCAGGAAGACTCAGTTTCATTCCTGTAATCAAAGGGGAGATCTTAGACGGGAGGATTATTTTATTTTTTTACTGCCCCACCCTCTTTCTCGGGGAAGTGGGAGAAACACGCCATCAGCACCTCATTTTGTTTCAATGTGTTCAGAGATGCTTTCTCTGGAAATGTTTATTTAAGGAGTAAAGATAAAGGGACCCCTGACCATTAGGTCCAGTCGCGGGCGACTCTGGGGTTGCAGCGCTCATCTCGCTTTATTGGCCGAGGGAGCCGGCGTACAGCTTCCGGGTCATGTGGCCAGCATGAATACGCTGCTTCTGGCGAACCAGAGCAGTGCACGGAAACGCCGTTTACCTCCCGCTGGAGCGGTACCTATTTATCTACTTGCCCTTTGACATGCTTTCGAACTGCTAACTGCTGACCGTCTGATCGGCAAGCCCTAGGCTCTGTGGTTTAACCCACAGCGCCACCCGCATCCCTATTTAAGGAGAGTTTCAAACAAATCAGCAGCTCTTTCTTTTTTTCTTTTTTTAGCAAAACAGCATCATAGCAATAATGAAATGAGTTGGAGTTCAGCCTGTTAATGAGTGGGCTTGTTTTGTTTACTTAGAAAAGCGAAAGTGGTTGGTCAAATGGATCGAAGGATGTGATTGATATGTAGCATATAGTTATCACATATAATAATCTTCAAGTGTCCCTGCGTCCACTGTGTGTCAGTGGAACTGCGCGAGTGCGCATGTACCACAGGGACGCACGGATTGGAGACCTCTACTTCCCCCCCCCAACAGGGACGCAGGCATTGGAGTGGCCGGAGAGGGGGGCGTGTCCGGGAGGCAGCAGCGGCGCATGCACGTTGTCAGTTGCGCCAGCGCCGCTGCCTCGCACGGACGCAGAGCCCAATCCCCGCGGCTCCGAGGCCTAGCGGCCTGGGACGGCCCATCCAACTGAGTGCCGGTGCTCCGGAAGCCAAGGAGGGCCGACCCATCCTCGCCGCCGCTACCGCCACCGCTGCAGCCGCCCCCGGGGAAAAAGAAGAAGGGGGAGGGAGCCCCTCTGGGACGGCCCATACAGCGGAGCGCCGGTGCTCCGGAAGCGAAGGAGGGCCGGCCCATCCTCGCCGCCGCTACAGCCGCCCCCGGGGAAAAAGAAGAAGGGGGAGGGAGCCCCTCTCCACCCCCCAGCGGACGCTGTTCTACCGCCCAACGGGGGAAGCGGCCCGAGGAGGACGCCGTGGCTGAGGCAGGATTTCAACCCGGGCCTCCTCGCCTCCTCCTCCTCTAGCGCCCGTTATTTAACGGGCTAACTTCAACTAGTATAATATATTCTTCCACCTACCACACACCCCAAAAGAGCAGAAGAGAGGTGAATGAAATTCTACAACTGATGAGGAGGGTTTCATTTTATTTTTCACTTTTATGTAGTCCTCATCAAACAGCTTTCCCCCTCTCACAACTGTTTTCTATGCTTCACAATACTTTTTTTTTTAATAGGGAGAAATAATTAGCGGGACAGGAGTTATTAGCCTTACAATGTTGAGACTTTGTTAGTAGATTTCTAGTACAGGTTTGTTAAGAGGTCCAAAGTTAAAAACAATAGCTTTCTCCCAACCTAGAAAGCAAATATTCAAGATGCACATTGGCTCCTCACGAGACTTTCCTGCGTATCACATCACGACCAGGGCTATTGTAAATACATTTTGCAGAGGGGAAGAAAAACAGCAGGTAAACAGCAACAAGGGGAATACCGGCACTGTTTTTTCTAGAAAAAAGCGCTGATGACCCTGAAGAATTTGGCATCATTGTCAAACTTGGCTACGTCACTGTGCACCCACCCCTAACGCTAGATGGTTTATGAACAAGTTACAAAGCACAAGTCCCAACGCGGATCCTTGGAGGGCTCCATGCTTTATATCCCTTCATTGGATGAATTGTCCATTCATTCAAGGAACACTTTGATGGTGTTCCTGCTTGGCAGGGGGTTGGACTGGATGGCCCTTGTGGTCTCTTCCAACTCTATGATTCTATGATTCTATGATTCCTACTCTCTGCCTCCAGTCTTATAACCAGTTACTGATCCGCAAGAGGACCAGCAAAGTGAGAGGAGGATGCTCCTTGCAGAACCAGCCACTGCCCTTTCAGGATAACATATCCCCCTGTGTATGGCAGAATCCATAAGACAAGAAATGGCTGTAAGGCAGAGGTGGGTCCACGGATCCTTATCAGGATGGGCCAAATCTGACAGGTGAGGGGTGTTCACCTGTCAAACATTGGTGTCATTATGATATTGCATGATTGACAGGTAGGTTACCCCCCCCTTGACAAAACTATTTTCTCCTCTTTGCCCTCCCTCCCTCTGCTTCCCTTTGACACCCCCCCTCCCAGCACTGCTGTGGGAAGAGTGAAAAAGAAGCCTGCATTTTCCCAGCTTTTCTTGGCTTCATGCGCCAGTTCCCTGGGCAGAACCAGTGGCATCAGCTGATGGAAGTGGTCAGGGGAGACTGGGCTCGTGGGCCAAACTGGACTTCCTGATCTCAGGCACGCCTGCCACTGCTTCGGATCGCTTACGTTCCCCTCTCTCCCTGCTCATTCACACGCTCTCTTTGGGTGGGATGGTAGATAGGATTGGGCCCTGCGGCCTCCCGGCCTCACCCTGAGCGAGCAGGTGGAAGCTGTGGCTTTTCTTCAAAATAGTATGTGCTTACATTCCCGGCTCTTCTCTCTGGGTGGCACCAGGAGCTGCCTGCTCCACCCACAAATGGAATGTAAACAGAGGAAAAGCTCCCTTTAGGAGCCATCTGATTCTGCTCACTTGCACACCTGCCCAGCCTCCTTTTGGACCTTGAGGTTTTTTGGGCTGAGCGCCCAGCTGAAGTGTCTGAAAAAAGACGGCTGCTATTACCTGTGTGCTGTTAAGAGAAAGAGGGTGCAGCAGGCAGAGGGAGCCGGTGGTCCTGCAAAGCAACCCCAAGTCTCCTTCTTCCCGCCACGCCCCTGGGTAGCAGGCAGAGGGAGGCTCCTCTGTGGCGCAGCTGCGGCTGTCTTTGCAAGTATCGTAAAGTTGCCCTCCTTCGTGGGCAAGGAAGCTGAAGCTGCCCGGTAACACTCATTGCTGTGGGCAGAGGAGGTTGCGTGCTTGTGTGTGGCGGAAGAGAGCAAGGGGCGCAGTCAGGGCAGCCACCCCATGAGCCCAAACCTAGACTGGGACTCAACCCACCCAGGCTGAGCCCCTCGAGAGCTTCTGCCAAGCCCCCACTAGACTGAGCCAGAGCGACCACAGCAGTCCTGGCAGAAGCTCGTTTCTTAAGCTCCCTGCAGCTGGTCCGTGCCAGTGCCGCCCGCCACGTCCAAGATGCTGCGCCGTGACCAAACGGTGCGCCGGAGAGGTGGATGGATGCGAGGCATGCAGGACGGGCGGAAAAGGGAAGGGAAGCGGGCAGACGTTTCCATTGTCAGTAGGAAGCCACAAAATGGGGAACCCGCTTGCTAGACGGGGAGAAACAGGGCGGAGGGGGGGGGGAGAGAAAGCCCCCCCGTCTCGATGCCTCTCTGTCGAAGGAAAGGTCTGCACCGGGAGAGGCGAGAGGGTTTCTGAGCCTGAGCAGAGCGCGGGCTGCCGAAGCGCTCCATCCGCCCGCGCCCCGTCCCGTCCCTTACTCACCGCGCCGCGCTCGAAGTCGTCGTAGAAGGGCTTGTCGAGCAGGTGCCTCTCGCTCGTGCCGCCCGAGCCCACCAGGCTCAGGTAGACGTAGTCGTCGGTGCCCGCGAACCACTGGCTGCCCGTCGCCACCGTCACCGAGTAGGACGGCATGGCTGCGCGGAGGCGCCGAGAAAGAAGTCGCGGGGCTGCGCGCAGGCACAAGGAGGCGCCGCCCCGACGGGGAGAAGAGGGCGAGGAGGAGGAGGGCCCGCTCCGAGGGGAGGCGCTGCCTGCCGCGGCCTCCGCAGAGAAGGCGCCCCGCCGTCGGGGGCCGCTTTAGGCGCTGGGGCCGCGGACTCCCTGTCCAGGGGCTCCTCCGGCAGGAACTCTCTAAATCTAGGTGTGAATGCTGCTGTGGAATTGCCTAGTTACGGTTTATATAGCTCTATATAAGCTCCAGGTCCTAGTTATGGTTTATATCTCCAGTTCCGTCTAAGTCTTGTTTTGCATCCTCAGGTGCAAATATATTCAAATCATGTACTTCAGCCTCTATGACTCGCTGCCTTGTGTGTGTTGTGTTTTTCATTTGTAAAGGGAGATTGAAAGTATATTTCAAATTGGTTCTATGATTCCCCCCACAGCACACAACATGCAGAATAATGCAAAGACCACACCCTTTGTTCTTGGATGGTTGGTGGACCTCCTCAATATACCCCGAGTTTTCCTTTTGTGTGTGAAGACATAAGAAATATAACGGGAGGAGAAGTCCTACTGTGGCTCGGTGAACAGAGGAGCCTCTCTCCTCCCCTCCTCCTTGAGAGGACAATTAGGACAATGGGAGAGGTGAAATGCCTCAGGACAAAAAAAAAAGGGGGGGGGGAGAGAAATTGGTTGGGGTGGGATTGATTGAGATAGGTAACAGGTTAGATAAGTATCATAAGACATGAGACCAGAAATGAAGAACTAAATTCAACTCATGGATAATGAAATAAGGATTTCAACCCAGGACGCTTCCGAGCACAATTCAAAGTGTTGGTGCTGACCTTTAAAGCCCTAAATGGCCTTGGTCCTGCATACCTGAAGGAGCGTCTCCACCATAGCTGTCAACTTTTGGATTTGAAAATAAGGGATGCCGTGAGGGCGGTGCAAAGGCACCAAGTAGCCTCGCCAGCCTGCGCTCCAGAGACTGCGCGCAAACGGGTGAGCGAAAGAGCGAGGGTTGACAGCTATGGTCACCCCCATCGTTCTGCCCAGACACTGAGATCCAGCACCAAGGGCTTTCTGGTGGTTCCCTCACTGGGAGAAGTGAGGTTACAGGGAACCAGGCAGAGGGCCTTCTCGGTAGTGGCGCCCACCCTGTGGAACGCCCTCCCAGCAGATGTCAAGGAAATGAGCAACTATCCTTCTTTTAAAAGACACCTGAAGGCAGCCCTGTTTAGGGAGGTTTTTAATGTTTAATGCTGTTTTAATGTTTTTTAAATGTTTTTAATATTTAATGCTGTTTTAATGTGTTTTTAATATTCAATTGGGAGCCGCCCAGAGTGGCTGGGGAAACCTAGCCAGATGGGCGGGGTATAAATAATATTATTATTATTAACAACGTTAAAGGGCTGGCATCGATTATGAAAAGGAGGATAGAAACATAAATAATAGTCAAAGCTGGGGGGAAATGTGGAAGAAACGCACTTTGAAAAAATTGTCTATTAGGATAAAATTATAAATTAGTTTGGAGATGGTATTTAATACCAGTCAGATTAAATCAAATAAACAAGGAATATTCAGTGTTATGTTGGAGGGGATGCCAGGAAACAGGGAATTATGTTCACATGTGGTGGGGGTGTAAATATGTACAATTTTGGGGGGCAAAAGTATATGTATATGTGTATGTCTTTTTTTAACAAATAAATTTAATTTTAAAAAATGGGGGGGGGGGCAAAGGGTGTTTAAGGAGATAACAGAAATCACTGGGTTAAAGCTGACCGAAAGTCCAGAGGTAGCATTATTATCAATTTTCAATGGTGTGGAAGGTTCACAGGCTATGAAGGACTTGCTCACAAATTTATTGACAGCTGTGTGTTATTATAGCTAGGGAGTGGAAGGGGCAAGGTGAATACAAAATAGAAGAATGGTATAAAGAGGTGTGGGATATATAGCTATTAATTAACATGTGCTATTAAAGTAAGAAGGGACCCAGGTGGCGCTGTGGGTTAAACCACAGAGCTTAGGGCTTGCCTATCAGGTCGGCGGTTCGAATCCCTGCGATGGGGTGAGCTCTCCTTGTTCGGTCCCAGCTCCTGCCCACCTAGCAGTTCGAAAGCACGTCAAAGTGCAAGTAAATAGGAAACACTCCGGCGGGAAGGTAAATGGCGTTTCCGTGTGCTGCTGTGGTTCGCCAGAAGCAGCTTTGTCATGCTGGCCACATGACCTGGAAGCTGTACGCCGGCTCTCAGCCAATAAAGCGAGATGAGCGCCGCAACCCCAGAGTCAGACACGACGGGACCAAATGGTCAGGGGTCCCTTTACCTGCTCCTTAGCCTTTTCTTCTCCCAAAGATGTCCCGCCGGGCAGCTGGTACGATTTTTACTCCCAAATCCTTTCTCACAAATGTGTATAGCCTCAAGGCAGAAGAGGTTTAGTACCAGTTTGCCTTCTCCTAGATGGGCGAGCTTCCCAGGTATAGGGGTGTTAGGGGAGGGTTAGTACCTCTGTTGGGGGACATGTTGTGCTTCTTCTGGGGTAGTTTGTCCACCTTTGGTCCACCCCTGCACTCGCCTCTCACCTGTGGCTCCTAGAGGCTGTCAGCATGCAACAGCAGCCACACCTTGGGAACAGCTTCGACTGGCCATCTAAATTAGGTGAGGGTAGCCGATGGGTCTCAAACCCTCAGTGACTTAGGGACTTCCCCTGCATGCAAAGACAGGCTCCAGAAGAATGAGTGGACCAGACCAACAGTGGGTCCAACTGTCAAGAAGGTGGTTACTGCACTGTGCTATAGAGTAAAATGAGAGGCGGATGGGGCTTCTCAGTGAAATGTCACTACCTGACATTTAGAAAACACCTGAAGGCAGCCCTGTTTATGGAAGCTTTTAATTTGTGATATTTTAATGTATTTTAGTGTTTGTTAGAAGCCGCCCAGAGTGGCTGGGGGGACCCGGCCAGATGGGCGGGGTACAAATAATAAATTATTATTATTATTATTATTATTATTATTATTATTAAAGATGTTGAACAGCACAGGGCCAAAGGCAGAGTCCTATGACACCCTACTTGAGATTCTCCTTCCATTGATGCAGTCATGAATGAGGGATGTTTGGGAAGCCGTTTTAAACAGATGAAGATCCATCTAACCGTGGTATTATTCACATTACATATTACTAGCTTGTCAGCAAGGATATCCCAGGAGACTTTGGCTTGTTCCTAACGAAGTCATTGCATGAATGGAATTTATTCTACTCATACAATGGAATTCCCCCTCTCTATTCTCCCCCTGCATCTATGCATGCAGTCAATCAATCAATCAATCCACATACATACATACACACATACACACATGGCCTGGAGCAGGTTTGGGGATGGAGCGGGGGGGGGGGGCAATTCCATTGCTTCAGGCATGTAATTACTTTAGCTGGATACAACCCAATGTCCACTACAACATTCCCATGAGCTACCAAACTACTAACTATCAAAAAAGGGTGGTTATATACCTATATCTGCTTGAGCTTCAAAACTTCAAATTAAAAATTGTTCAATAAAATGCTGTGAATTCACCTTTTATTTTTAAGAGAGAGCTGTAATAATGCGCTTGCCAATTGAAATAAATAAAACCAATTTTCTTTTCATTATCTCTGATGGAAACATAGTACAGTATGTGGTGTTCTGCTCTTCAACTCCTTTTCTCTTCCCTTGCAACTACTCAGACAGGCTGCTGGAGAACACATGGGAGATTAGTTCTACTATCTCCTTATTTGAGATCCACTCTTAAGACACATCTGAAAGTACTTTTCACACTGCATGATAGCATCCCCCTGAGAGTCAGCAGTCCTCAGACAGAGATACCAGAGTTCAGGACACTAACAGTTTCTGCTCCACAGGTTTGCTATACAGAAGTGGGAAATAGACAAAGATACAGTGAAGAAGAGACTGACAAAGGAGCTTAATTTTTCAAAGCACAGACTGTCAAGAATTCAGGAAGAGACCTGCTCTTCTTCAGCCCTTTCGTGTGCCACGAGATCCAAATAGTAGGTTGTCTTACAGACTGCACAAAGCAAAAGAAATAAGGACAATTGTGGGAGAGAGAAAAACCCAACAAGCAGGAGACGCCAAGTCTCTCCCTGTAAAATATGCAGAGAATGCGGAACTTGGTATTGGTTTTAAAAACATAGATTTATCTGAAATGAAAATGAATTACGTGCTTGTAATTTTTGACAACTATTTCAACATTATACTTAGCACTTAATGAAGTCTGCTGAAGCAGAATTTCTTATCTACTTTCTAAATCAATGGTGTAATGATTCAATATATCTAACAATAATGAAGTCTACTGAAGCAGAATTTCCTATCTGTTTAAGAAATTAATGGTGTAATGTCAGTATGTCGGAAGTAAAGACTCAGCCTTTAAACAGGAATTTCTGCACAAGTAGCAAGATCCAGACCCTTAAGAAAATATTACTAGCACCAGGAATGTTCATTAGAGTCCCTTTACTATGAGGGCTGGGATCATTTACAGGGAGAGGGGGGGGTGTCTACTGCAGCAATTAGCCTGATAAGCCAACTCAGGACTTCCCTCTCACATTAGGGATGGAAATTGTGCTGCTAGTGGGATGGACAAATTTCATGTCTTCTAAGTGCAAAAGAAAATCCAGGAAGCTTTGACATTTGGGAATTAAGATTCACCGGAAAGTAGCAGCAATTCTCACTATACAGTCATCCCATTTGGGGCTTCTAATGTACATTCCGGTGATCTTGGCATCTTGCAACTATGCATCTGCTGTGTTACTAGCTGTCCCTCTTTGGTGCCTAGAAACCTCTCAAAGCCACCAGAACCTCACATAGACAATCAACATGATAAAGAACACAGCAACAGCAGCAAGCTTGGCGTAGGTGGAACGCATGTTCAAATATTTTGCATCCTGGCGATATTTCTTCGACAAACTGGACAGGTTGTTCGCCTTGGAATCCAAAGCTGTTTCGAAAGAACAAATAATAAGACACATTAGTATTTGTAGGTGTGCAGTTATGGATTTATATCGCATTGCCATATATTCATGCTATGTTTGAAATTAAAGGCCCGAACCTGCTGACTTCAGTCTGACCTAAGAGCAGACGTTTTCATTTTCCTTGTTGGAAAAATTACAGGAGGATGACAGTTTCTGTCAATCGCCCAGTGTCTATTATCTGCTGTTAATCAAAAAGTTTGCTTTTCGTTAGAGAAAGTGGCCACCCTTCACCTGAAAAGTCTTTCTGGAGGGATGTGGGACTCCGAAGAACGTGGGAGGGAACATGAGGGGGGGGGGTTGCCCATAGTCAAGTTTGGATTCTAAGATAAGTAAGGAAGTTCACAAAAGGGATGTTTCTTCTCCCATCCTTCCTCTATTGATTTGGAGGATGCTCCCACCCCACTTTCTGCAAAGGTTTTCAGAGGAGTCACAAGCAGCTGCAAGTGGGGAATGGGAGGGAAACTGCCCTTCCATTTATTCCCATAGGTTAATGTATCTTAATGGGATGCAGGTGGCACTGTGGTCTAAACCACAGAGCCTAGGGCTTGCGGATCAGAAGGTCGGCGGTTCGAATCCCCACGACGGGGTGAGCTGCCAACCTAGCAGTTCGAAAGCACGTCAAAGTGCAAGTAGATAAATAGGTACCGCTCCGGCGGGAAGGTAAACGGCCTTTCTGTGCGCTGCTCTGGTTCACCAAAAGCGGCTTAGTCATGCTGGCCACATGACCCGGAAGCTGTCTGAGGACGAACGCCGGCTCCCTTGGCCAATAAAGTGAGATGAGCAGCGCAACCCCAGAGTCGTCCACGACTGGACCTAACAGTCAGGGGTCCCTTTACCTTTAATGTATCTTAGGACCCAATCAAGAGCTTATTAAAAACTTCTCCTTGGTTTCTAGAACTCTGACGTTGCGGCAATAAGGTGGTGGAAGTACCAGCTGAGAAACTGAGGCACTACCTGGGATATGGAATCTAGAAGCTGCTATGAGCAGAATGAATGAGGACTGAGTGAAACTATCTTTCCCTACAACATTTGAATTGTGTTACAGCAAAGATTTGGTCAATATGTGATGTGTATGTTTCTCATTCAAAAGTGTTGCAATCAATAGCTAATACTGTTAGTCACTGTTCTGAGTTTATTATTCCCCACAAGCTCTGGTGTATCATTTTTAACATGTAAACTGAATGCAAACTCTGCATCCTAAACTCATGTCAGAAGCATGCAAAACTGTGTTCTTTCTCTGCAATGCAACCTTCTGAATAAACTAGTCAAGTTTTTTCTGAATCACTGGATGTCTGCCTACGTAACTGTGAGAGGGATGTATATCCTCCTCAAGAGTAAGTATCCGCAAACACCGTTTGCTAAACTAATGGCTTTATTTACAGCATCAAGCACATCAGGTATTACAATCCGTCATCCGACTCCTCTGTGTCAGATCCCCTGAGTACCGCTTTTCGGCTCCGCCCCCAGCATAAGAGCTTCGCAAAACCCAGGCGCCGCCTCTCCTCTTTCCGCTTCCGTCTTCTGGACCTAAGAGGGGCGGCGCTTGCCCCTTCCCTTTCACTTTCCTCCTCCATGCTGGTTGTCTCCGATGCTCTAGCAGGATCTTCGAGCCTCACCTCCTCCCCGGTCTCCATTTCCTGATCCCCGCCCATTGGCTGCACTGGAGCCCCGGTCGGAAGCTCCTCCCATTGTCTCATTACTGCTTCTGGCGTCAACGCGGGCGGTGCTTGTTCCTCGCCCTCACTTCGCCACACCTCCTTCCCCACTTCTGGTGTCAACAGGGGCGGTGCCTGTTCCTCATCCCACATCTCCAACACCTCCTCAGGTGTAAGATGTGCCTTCCCTCGGCCACCTGTGTCCTCAGACACTGCCTCGGAACCCGACAAGCCCCTGACAGTAACAGTCTGTGCCATTTATGAGGACCTCAGGCTGCTCCCCTATCCTTTCTGAAACTACTTGCAAATAACCCTCCTCACAGACTTCCTGTTCTTGTATTCTGTGGGATACATGCCCAAAATATGCATATACCAAGATATGCATATACACTGAGATCCAGCGCTGAGGGCCTTCTGGCGGTTCCCTCATTGCGAGAAGCAAAGCTATAGGGAACCAGGCAGAGGGCCTTCTCAGTAGTGGCGCCCGCCCTGTGGAACGCCCTCCCATCAGAAGTCAAAGGTACTAACAACTATCTGACATTTAGAAAATGCCTGAAGACAGCCCTGTTCAGGGAAGTTTTTAATCTGTGACATGTGTATGTATTTTAATGTTTGCTGGAAGCCGCCTAGAGTGGCTGGGGAGACCCGGCCAGATGGGCGGGGTATAATTCTATAATAATGCACCTCCCACATTTTGGGTCTGGGGTGGGAAATGTAATGGCAAACTGCATAAGCTCACATCTGCACAATTGCCACTCAAACAAAAGAGGAAGCAAGACATTTTGAATAGTATGAAGCAAAAGCTCCAGAGGTGGAGAAGCAGAAGCTCCAGAGGTGGAGCTCCATCACAGAGAAGAAAGGTGCTATACCATTTGCCCAGGTGATGGGTGACTACTGCAACCACTGCCAAGTTAGGCATGGTTCCAGGTCAGGTCCCATTGCTGAAGCAGTGAGGTATGAAGATACCTACCATAACCAAGCCAGCTTGTTCAACATACAATTGAGATGGACATTCTGCCTGCTTTGGCTTTAGGGCAAAATCAGAAAAGGCAGATCTCTGTTCTGAGGAACTTATAATTTAAGCATGATGAACAAAAGAAAAAAAAAAGACGAGGAATGGGATATGCAATGGCAACATGGGAAGCAAGCAAGCAAAAGATACATATATTTAGGCCTAATTTAACTGGGAATAAGGGATGATAAATATGACGAAGGGTCTGGAAACCAAGCCTTATGAAGAATGGTTGAGGGAGCTGGGTATTGAAACCTTATGCAAAAGAGGAGAATGAGGAGATAGGTTAGCCATTTTCAAATATCTAAAGCACTGCCACATGGAAGATGGAGCAAGCTTGTTTTCTCCTGGTCCAAAGGGTAGGCCCTGAACAGGAAAGGAGATTCTGACTAAACATCAGGAAGAGCTTTCTGATGGTAAGCTGTTTGCCAGTGAAACCCACCTCGAAGGGTGGTGGACTTCAGATGCGATGTTTTTAAAACTGGACGTTTTTAAGCAGAGGTTGGATGGCCATCTGTCATGGATGTTTTAGCTGATATTCCTGAACTGCAGGGGGTTGGACTAGATGACCCTCAGGGTCCCTTCCAATTCTATGATTTAAAGAAAAAGAATGAAGTGGTAACACCCAGCTGTTATGGGGGAGAGTTCAAGGTACACGGGACTGTGAGAGAACAGAAAAGGAGTAGGAGACTTTAAGATGCTATAAGAGTGGGGAAGATCATAGGGCACAACATGTCATGACTCAGGGCAAAACTGTAGGGTTCTTTAATTCTAAGGAGAAGAATATAGATGTGTTGGATGGGGAAGGAGATGAGAAACCAGAGCAGAGATGGCTGCTGGAGCACCAATAACAGAGTTTTGGGGAACAGGGGTCAACAAGTTTTTGCCTGGCCTAGGCTGGAAATTGTCATGCTTGCTATGGTGCATGACATGATAGAAATTATTCCTGGTATTCTACTAGACCCTTCAAGCAAGTTTCCAGGGGACTTAATAAAGCAAAGCAAATCAGAATGAAAGAGTTAACATATACAGACAATGCTGTAGAAGCAGGAAAAAAATGTAAGAGCAGCAAAAAATCATGAGTAAATATAAAACATGTATAAACAAACGTTTATGAAGCCTGGATATATTAAAAAGCGTTCACGTTTATTTATTTTATTTATGTCCCACCCTTTACCAAAAAAAATCACAGGGCGAGCCACAAAATGAGGGGGGGACCCCTACATAAAAATAGTCATTTGAATATTTATGACATGACATCAAAGCGACATCAGAGTTGAAACACATTCCATCTTGCAGCACCACAAGGGAGAAAGTAGCCACTTACTGTACTGCAATTCCAATGGTGTGGGCCCACGTAATAAAGCATCTGTTAAATATCTTAATGCATGGGAAAGCGCATGTGCATACAGGGTGTGTTATACTGCATAAAGCAGCTTGCCACCGCTTCCCCCTTGTAGCATAGGCTACAATCGCATCTGATCATCCCAGAAAAAGGCAGAGCAGCTTGTGCACCCAACAGTCACCATACCTGAAAGTGCCTCGCCTCGTTGTAGAACTTCTTCAATGTTGGCTACCATGATTCTCTGTACATCCTGCAACTCTGTGTTGATGGAGCCAAGGTTTCTTCTTGCACGACTGTCAATATATAGTTTCTTGGTTTTCTGGATATAAGTATCTGAAACAAGAGGTATCTGCTCATGAATTAGTCTCACTTCCCTTCAATGTCCAGCAGCTAATTTATGTCTCTTATTTATCAATTTCACACATGTAGTCAGTCTTGGTTGTCCACCAATTATCCATTTTGGTGGCAATTTTCATTGTGACAGTGGCATTCAGGGAGATGAAGTTTAACCCTTGTCTCCACAATCATGGTCCTAATGAAAATTGGCTCCCCAATACTATTAGCGCCATTGGCGTGCTTTGGAGCTTTTTCTTCTAAAGCTAATAATGGGGTGGGGTGGGAATTGTCACTGTGATCACAATTGGGAAGGGTTAAATCTACTCTCCCTGTGCACTGAGATTCTTATGAAAATTGGCTCATCTTCACCTATTGCTAAACAAAAACACAGGTGTGCATCTTAATGGTGGTTGCAGCATCACATGTAATATAGTCCATAATTTTCCTATCAAGGTTGAGCAACCATGGTGGCAAGCATTCAGAAACTCCCACTGGTCCTAAGTACAAGTGTGTTTATTAGAGATGACATAGATCACCCAATAACAAAGAATGTCAGAGTTCACTGTATTTGTACGAGGGAAAGGGATATTTACATAATCTGACCTGATATTCTGTAAAGCTTCTGGGAGGATCCAGTCTCCGGGGTCTTTTTAGAGGACAGCAATATTTTTTTTAAAGGACTGTGCTAATGCAAGAAACTTTCCAGGAGGGAGAACTAGGGATGGCACAAGGAGGAGAAGCCGCCATCAGGGCCACCAAAGGGACCTTGCAGGCAGGCCTTTGCCTGATGAGGAAGGGGAAGAACCTCACCAAACTCAATGAAAGAATAGGGCCTGGACACTGTTGGAACCTTCTTTCCATGCTGCTCATCGAATTCTGAGTGCAAATCTTCCAGGTATGCAAAGGCCAGCTTTTTGGGGAAGGCAGCTTCACACAACACCAGGTAACACACCCCTCTCTCAATGATGTAACTGCAAAAGAAGATACAACAGGTCTGATGTTAGCTTGACAGCAAACCAAGTTCCATCTTTCCCAAATTTTCCCTAAAGACACGGAGCAATCATCCTCTCTCTAGCAACCCCTAATCCAGCATATGGTCTACAACTCCGTATTGAGCCTCTGTTTTTGTTGTACTTACTGAAAAGTCATGGCTCCTGCTTCCAAGGTGCACCTGGTCGGAGACTGTTCATTGAGTTTCCGGAACAGCTGTTTGGCTTGGCTCTGGTACTGCTGCAGGTCTCTACCAGACTACAAAACAACACAAATCTTTAATGCAAAGCTCCAACAGCCTGACAAAGCACTGGCCTTTGCTCAGAGCAAAGTGTCAGTCACTGAGCCAATAGGAACTGGATCAAAAATAACCAAACCCAAATGCTTCCCCTTCTTCCACTGCTACTAGACTGTTTCCTCTATACAACACACAGAAAAGGCACCCAAGTGGACCCCCGAAATTTCAGCTCAGGATTCCCAGCCCCCCCACAATGTGTTCTTCTAAGAAAGCAAAATATTCAGAGCGAAGGAAGGAAGGCTGTCCCTGCCTGCCTCATCTCATAGATGGGGTGGGGGAAAGAAAAGCAGATTCATTTGGCCCTTGACTTCAGGAGCCAGGAGGGCCATTCTCGGCCGGGCCCGCTTAGCAACCGCGGGGAGCCCCAAGGCCGACATCTCCCGCGGACCGATGGAGGCGGCGCCCTTCTCAGGCAGCTGTGGAGGAGCCAGGATCGCGCAGGGCTCCTGCTTCCGAGTAGCCGCGCTGGGAGTCCCGGGAGGAGGAGGAGGAAGTAGAGGCCTGGCCTGGCCGCCGCTCACCTGCTCGTCTTCCTGCATGGACGCGGCCAGAGGAAGCCCGTCGGCCACCCGCGCGATGACGGTGAGGAGCACCATGGCCGCCTGCCTCGCACCCGCGGCTGCCGCTGCGCCACGGTCCACAGAGCGGAGCTGGCCGGAAGGCGAAAGGGAACTTCCGGGTTCGTGGGGGAAAATGCTCCGGCCCACTTCCGTTCCGGCTTAAAGGCCCGGGCGGAACGCGACGCCCCCGAAGCTTCGGTTCCGCTGCTGCCCTCCCGCTTCCCTCTGGCCCCGGCGCGGGGAAAGGACGGCGCGCACGGCCCACAACCCCAATCCTCCCGCTCAGCGTGGGGAGCCTTGGAACTCCCTGCTGCAGCAGCGCGGCCGGAGGGAGCATCCGAAAGCAGGCGGGGACGAGGCGCCTGTAAGCCGCCTGAGGCGCCTTCCAGGGGGAAAGGCGGCGCACAAATAAAGATGGCGATGTTACGACGGAGCGGTCGGGAAAGGGGCAAGGGAGGTCGGGTCGGGGGTGCTTCGAGCAGACATAAGCCGAGGGGGCCGTTTGCTCCGGCCAAAGGGCCACTCAGTCCAGCCTCCTGCCCGCTGAGCAGGTGCCCCAAGTGGGAAGCCCTCGAGCAGGATCCGGGCGGGAGAGCGACCCTCGCCTCCTTGGACTCCAGCAAGCCGTCAAGCACCTCCAACGGTCGAAGGCAGGGCGCAGCCTCCGTCGGGGCTGGCAGCCGTCCACAGCAGCCCTCTTGCCACCGCCGCCGCCACGAAGCTGCCGGACCCTCTCCTGACGCCACCCGGGGGGAACTTGAAGAATCGGCGCTCCCTCCAGGGGGCCGCGCTACCCACTTTTAAAGGGCGCAAAAGACACGTCGTGGTGCACCAGCGGGTATTTAGCACCTCGCAGATACGTGCAGTGAAAAGGATGAGCGGGAAACGCGCTTCCTCCTTGGACAGGAGGCAAAGAGTTGCCATTTGCCGCTTCCGAATATTTGGCTGCAAAAGTCGGGTGCATGCAAAGAATTCCGTTTCAGCAAGATCCGGCGCTCAGTGGTCCAGAGCTGCGCTGGCTTTTCCTAGATGGGAGAGGCAGCCCTTGGCTGAACCTTCACGCGGCACTTAAAACTCGCGGGTGTGCTTTTCAGTTTAGAGTGCTTTTGTTTTTATTTTTGTTTTTTTTTTGCACGACGACATACAATACGGGGAAGCCATGGAAGCCGGGCACCTGAGCTCCCCGAGTGCAAAATAAAAGGCGGCATCGGGGCAGCGTTGGCGACTCCCTCCCTGCATCCCGCAAGGGCATCTCCCGGGAAGGGAGACCCGCGGAGCGAGATGCAGCAGCAGCAGCAGCATCCTCTGGCACTGCGGCGGAACAAGCGCCGCCGCCCGCCCGCCTCCCTCCCTGGTCTCGGAGGGGCAGGACGCGGGGAGGGGGGGCTCTCTTGTGACGTCACCCTCCCGACGCCCCTCCCCCCGCGGCCGGTCACGCGCGTCCCGGGCGAAGGTCCGCAGCTGCTGCGCCGGCGCCGAGAGGCTGCAGGCGCTGAAGGTCCATCGCGGCCGGAGAAGGCGAGCAGCTCGCCGCCGCGTCCCCTCCGCCAGGACCCAGCGATGGCGGCCGAAGCGCGCGGGCGTCCGGGCAGCCCCCCGGGCGGGGTGACGGCGCCGGGCGGCCCGCTGCCCATGAACCTGTTCGCGGCCTGGGAGGTGGACGGCTCCGGCCCCAGCTGCGTCCCGCGGTGAGTCCCGCCTCCGGCCGCCCCGTCGGGGCTCCGCCTTCCGCCGCCCCAGCCGGGATGGTCGTGTGAACGCAGCCTTAGGGGGATACCTTGCGGGGAAAGCCAGGGGCGTCAGCCTGGCGCTGCGGGTTTGAAGCCTTCCCCTCTCCCTGCTGCCCACCCCAGCCGGACGCCCAGCTCGCTCTTTGCATTTTAAGGAAAGCTGCTGTGGACATCGGCAGAGGCCTCCTTTGGAAAGCAAATAGCCATTTTTGTCCGGCTGCAGAAGGGAGAAAGAGTTATGCTCTGGCTTCCCCCGCTGCTGCCATTTATATAGCAAAAAAAGAGCATGTCAGCTGCGTTCACGGCAGTTAAGGTGACATGTAGTTTGGCCCGCAGACCAAGAGAGAGGGCGATGATCAGATGATGCTCTCTCACGCTGCTTCCTTTATGGATGCTCTCTGGTCTGTGCATGGGGAAGATCTCCCAGGTGCTGCAATAAGAAACTACTCTTGATTGCTCTGAAACTGGTATGAAATTCGACTGTCCCCCTGGAGGTCCTTGAAGCAGCTCATTTGCAAACTTATTTGCTCCTTCTTGGGAAAATGCACCTTTTGAGGAGATGCACCATCAGTGACAACCTGCTCTATGGCTACCTCCAGACGCTACTTCTCTGCCTCTAGCTTCTGGAAGGACTGGCCTCCTGTCATGGTCCTTATTTGCTCCTCTCCTTTCTCATCCAGATGGTGAGTGAGGTGAGGTTTGTGTGGCTAAGCCATCATTGCCAGGTGGCCAAAAATAGTGGCCATTCATAATAGAGGTGACCCAGGTATCTGAAGAAGTGTGCATGCACACGAAAGCTCATACCAAGAACAAACTTAGTTGGTGGCGCTGTGGGTTAAACCACAGAGCCTAGGGCTTGCTGATCAGAAGGTTGGCGGTTCGAATCCCCGCGACGGGGTGAGCTCCCGTTGCTCGGTCCCAGCTCCTGCCCACCTAGCAGTTCGAAAGCACGTCAAAGTGCAAGTAGATAAATAGGTACCGCTCCGGCGGGAAGGTAAACGGTGTTTCCGTGCGCTGCTCTGGTTCGGCAGAAGCAGCTTTGTCATGCTGGCCACATGACCCGGAAGGTGTCTGCGGACAAATGCCGGCTCCCTCGGCCTATAGAGCGAGATGAGCGCGCAACCCCAGAGTCGGACACGACTGGACCTGATGGTCAGAGGTCCCTTTACCTTTTTTTTAAGGTGCTGGAAGGAATTTTTATTTTTTATTTTTTTCCAGGTGACATAGTGCACTTGGACATTAAAAAAAAAACTTCTGAAAAAAATACCTTACTGAGTCAATAAGCTTAGCAGGCATGGAACAAGAAGGGAGGCCCTCTTGCGGATCAGGACCTGGTTAAGGAAGCAGGGATCAATGGATAATTCTCACGATGGAAGGATATAGAAAGTGGACTCCCACAGGGATCAATATAGAAGCCTGTGCTTTTTAGCTCTTTCATAAACAATCTAGACAGTTAGGGGTGGTCAGTGCAGTAACCCTGTTTGCTGATGATATTAAATCGTGAAATTGTTTTTTTAGTTTTGGCCCAGTTCCCCAATACCTAGGTTATTTTCCCCAATATCACAGGTTTTGTTTCGTTTTTAATTTGCAGGTTGTGCAGCTTGACTTTGAAGAAACTGATTGTATTGAAAGAATTGGATAAAGATCTCATTTCTGTGGTAATTGCAGTCAAAATGCAGGTAATGCAAGCCTCGCTAGGTATAATAAGCTAATGAGGTGCTTTACAATTGAGCTTGCTAATATACTATTTATTGGGAGTTGTGTGGTTTAATTAGTGAGAAAAAACGGTTTCATTAATATACCATGTTACAAATTGGGTACTGAGAAATCTATTGATACAGAATAGATGCTAATTTATATCATTGCCTTTTGGGAATTGTACATCTTAATTCTTGAAACAAAGTTGTTAACATAATCTTAACTAGGTGTTATGCCGTTCATGAAAGGAACACGGGTGACGCTCAGGGCCATCCTTACCCGTGGGTGCAAAGGGTGCGGGGCACCCGGGCGCCAAATTCTGGGGGGCACCAGGCGCCTGCTGCTGAAACCGTCTAAGCTCTTAACTATCTGCCTGTTATGAAATAATATATAATTTTGATCAAGCTAGAAAAACAAAATACATATATACCTAGGTATTACCAAAATGTATACCTACTGTTTCACTAAAGGACTTTTGACTTTGTGCGCTTGCTTACCAAAGACGCACCGCGCCAGCGGCAGCGCTTGTCATTCACAACAGCGGCACTTCTCAGACTCAACGATGGCGCTTGTCATTCTCAACGGCGCCGCGCACGCAAAATTAACTAAATTTGGGGGCGCTGGGCGGATCTTTGCACCCCGGTGGTGCATATGCTAAAGATGGCCCTGGTGGCCCTGTGGTCTAAACCACTCAGCCTCTTGGCCAGGCATAGGCAAACTCGGCCCTCCATATGTTTTGGGACTACAACTCCCATGATCCCTAGCTAACAGGACCGGTGGTCAGGGATGATGGGAATTGTAGTCCCAAAACATCTAGAGGGCCGAGTTTGCCTATGCCTGCTCTTGGGCTTGCAGATCGGAAGGTCGGCAGTTCAAATTCGCATGACAGGGTGAGCTCCCATTGCTCTGCCTCAGCTCCTGCCAACCTAGCAGTTCGAAAGCATGCCAGTGCAAGTAGATAAATAGGTACCACTGTGGTGGGAAGGTAAATGGTGTTTCCGTGTGCTCTGGCCCTCGATAACCCAGTAATTGCATTAACTTGGACATTAGTCTGTGGGAAGAGTGGGGAGGGGGGGTCAGTACCTCTGCAGCTGTTGTGGGTCTCCTTCAGAAGCCCAAGCCAGTATGGCCAATAGTCACGGACAGTGGAAGAGGTCATCAAACAACAGCTGGAAGCCACTGTTGCCCTTCTCTGGTCTGTAGTGACACTTCTACAAATCTGTGATTATTGACTAACAATAGCTGATCTGTTTTCCTTTTTCTGTGCAGGGTTCAAAAAGAATATTGCGTTCTCATGAAATTGTGCTGCATTCTAGTGGGCACGTAGAAACAGAACTTGCACTGACCTTTTCCCTGCAGGTAATGTTGGAATCCTTGATATTTTCTTCCTGCCCCTTACTGTAAGCGGCTTAATTTAGGACATATTTTTTAAAACCGAAATGGAAAAATTACTCATTGCTTCATCTGATTTCCCACGGCATTGTAGAGCGGGAAGAGACAAGAAGCTTGCTTTGGGATATGTAGGGTGTTGTGGAAGAATTAAGAGCAGGGGTTCCCAGCTTCCTTCGGCACAAACAAATGAAGCACAGGCTAAAAACCAGACCTATTCGAATAGGCAACCCTTCCAAACAGTCTACCAGTTTAATAATAATAATAATAATAATAATAATAATAGGGAGGAGGAGGAGGAGGAGGAGGGCCTTGGTGGGGCACCAATCTGAGAGCTGTTCTGACTGCATGAATTCCATGCTTGGAGGATGCACTAGTCAAGGAGCTAGATAAGTAAAGGTGGGATGTAAATGTAATTAATAAATTAGTGAACTAGTTTATCGTCCAGTCTGATCAGGATACAAAGTACTCTGTCTACTCTTTAGGAAAGAGGGATCCACTTTTTTATTTCTTTATAGGTGGAGAACCAGCTTTCATTTATGGCTGCTGATTCATCTCCCAACCTCTTCCACCAAATTTCTGTGCAGTATTGTTTACCAACACTTTTAACTATATCCCAGTAGCTGTATGGTACAAAACCAGCCATAAAAGTAACAATATATTGCTTTTTCAAGAGATTCTGTATTTTAGCCTTGTTCCTTGCCCAAATCTTCTTTCTGTGAAGGCTTTAATAATATTAAAGTCTAGTGTCATTCATCTCAGGGTTCTTAGAGACCACCTGACAGCCTTTCCAGGTGCTTCCTTGGGAAGGTGAAGTTAATATTCCCCTGTTTTTGCATTGTAATAAAACCTTTACACGTTTTATTTGCAGTATCCTCATTTCTTGAAAAGAGAAGGCAACAAACTTCAGATCATGCTGCAGAGGAGGAAGCGGTATAAAAACAGAACAATTCTGGGCTACAAAACTTTGGCAATAGGATCTGTGAACATGGTGGAGGTAGGCGCCCCTCTGTATAGCTCACTAACATAAAGGGTGTTAACATACTTGTTTCTCTGGTGTTCTGTAAGGCTACATTGCAAAAGCATTGCTTAAGGTTCTTTCAGATGTTGTGTTTATCTCTGACCGATAGCGGACTTCTAGGGACTTGGGGAGCTGGGCCGTAAAAGCCAACCCCAATTTTCTGACAACAAACATAAAGTGGGTAAGAAACAGGGTGTTAACTTGTAAGCATGCACTCTCTCAGACATTGTGTCTTGTAGGTATTGCAGCACCCGAAAGAAGGAGGCCAAGTTTTGAACCTTTTCAGCAGCATCAAAGAAACTGCAGTCAAAGTAGCAGAGATCTGGATCTTCTCACTGTCCAGTCAGCCAATAGACCAAGAAGACAGTGCTATACACATGAGCCAGAAAATCAAGTCTGCAGGTATCTCCAGAACTGTAAAAAGTTTACTTTCTGCACATTGTGCCAATTGATGATGAGATGTTGTGGAGACAACTTTTGGGGTGTAAACGGGTATTTGAGAATTTGTTCTTGAATATAATCCTTTTTCCATTTAAAGAAACACTTACATTATAAAGTATCGCAGCAGTGTACAGGAAGCCAAAAATGTGTGCAAAATACATGCCAAAGAAAATGCAGTTAATATAACACTGCAACACTGGAAGATTATCAGCTGGAAGAGGATAGAGAAAGTCACTTGCTCATCCCTTATGCTCAGATGTTACCTGTGGGATTCAGGTACCTGTATCATTCTTCTTTCAGACAACTATTCCGAAGAGGAATATGAAAGCTTCTCTTCAGAACAAGAAGCCAGTGATGATGCCGTTCAGGGACAGGTATTGTCTAAGCAAATAAGCCCTTCATAATTATCTTAAAAGTCATAAATACAAGAGAGTGGACTGATTATTTCATTCATTTGTTTTATCTAAAACATTTAGCCACATGATAGCCTATCAGAGCAGCTTCAAAGAGAAACTGAAGGACTTAATTAGGATTTCCCAACCCACAAGGGGTTGGATCCAAATGGTTTTCTTAGGGTTTGGGGAATTTTTTCTTGTTGCTCGTTGCTGGCAATCCTTTGAAATCCCTAGTCCACTCCTTCAGTTGGTCGTTGATGCTCCTTGATGGCTGATTCTGAGGAAGTCGATCCTCTGAACTGCCCTCAAAGAAGCAACCTGGAACAGGGCCTCCAATGAAGATCTGAAGGTCTTGCTAGGTTCCTCCGGTCAATATCCAGAAGATACTGAGGTGCTTGAGCTTTAAAGAGGTTTACGTCAAAAGCAGCACTTTGAATTGGGCTCGTAGCGGGAACAGAATTAGTGTTATAGGATCTGTTTGCCTTAAATCCGTTAACAGTTGGGGCAGCTGCATTCTGCACTAATTGTATGTCCGCATACATTTTAATTAATTAAAAAACGCTTGCCAGGCATTCCATCTGCCTTGATGTTGTAACACCCCTATTTCCCTCATTTGACCTTTGTTGATGATCATAACAAACTTCTCTTTTTATTCAGGATTTGGATGATGATGAGTATGAGTTGGGGAAGCCAAAGAAGCAGTGGAGATCGATAGTAAGAACAGCATCCATAACCAGGGTTGGTGGAAATTAATTTTACTAACATTGATGTGGATTGGGACCTAAATGTCTGCCCAGAATGGAAGCGTGGACTAGATATGGCACGTAGTTTGGAGGAATGCAAAGCTACTTTGGTTGTATTCATATTTTTGTTTTGTCCTGCTTTGTTGTGAACTGCTTAGAGTGTAATGCATACAGAACAGCATTATGACAAGTAAAGGTAAAGGGACCCCCAATCATTAGGTCCAGTCGCGGACGACTCTGGGGTTGTGGCGCTCATCTCGCTTTATTGGCTGAGAGCCGGCGTACAGCTTCCGGGTCATGTGGCCAGCATGACTAAGCCGCTTCTGGAGAACCAGAGCAGCACACGGAAACGCTGTTTACCTTCCCACCGGAGCGGTACCTATTTATCTACTTGCACTGCGTGCTTTTGAACTGCTAGGTTGGCAGGAGCTGGGACAGAGCAATGGGAGCTCACCCCATCGCGGGGATTTGAACCGCCAACCTTCTGATCGGCAAGCCCTAGGCTCTGTGGTTTAACCTACAGTGCCACCCGCGTCCCCATTATGACAAGTAATAAGCAGCTAAAAGTGACTTGGGTGGTTACATACATGGCAGGGGAGTAATGTAAGCTGAGGAAACCTATTGTTTTGGAATTTATTTATTCGTTATTTGGGGTAGACACTCAGAAATCTAGAGGAATAACTCAGTGCCATGTCACCATGCAAAAATACAACAAACCTATATTCTTCAAACATAATCTATGTGCCGTGGATTGCAGATTTTGTTGCAGTTTGCAGTTTGATGAAAAAGGCTCCGTTTTCTGTAATTACTTGTTTTTAATCTTGTGTTAAGAGGCAAAAAATAATAATAATAAAAATATATACATGTTAAAGATTTGTGTTAATGGAGCTGACTTTGGATGAAATGCAGAGCTAACTGTTCCTAACAAACTAATACAACATCGCACCTCTGTTAGACATTTCTAGTGGCATAGAATTCTAGGGTTGAATATAGGTGATTGGACGTCAGGAGTGAGAAGAGCTCATTGGCTTCTCTGCAAAAAAGTAAGAAAGAAGTTACTTATCAGGAATTAATTAATCCTACTTCACTAAAACTGCAAAGTGAATTGTGGAATCCAAGCCAAACTTCACATAGCGAAACAAAGGAGATTGTGTTAGACCTCTGTGGGCTTGTCCTCAGGCCTCCAGGGCAATGAGTGGCCAGCTATGTCATTGCACTAGAGGAATATGAGATATCTCTGCCAACACAGAGACATCAGTTTGCACGCTCTTTCCAGTATGGATCTGGAACTGGCTGTCCTTGCTGAACCGGAAATTCTGGCCCAATTCCTAGTCCCTCAGTCCCCCAGATGAATGAGCAACAGCCGTGGCCTGCCTTTTGTAAGCTATTTGCACGTATTAACTGAGAATAGATGGTGCATGGTTTGTAGTGGTGCTGCGCTTCGACACACAGAGATTGTGTGCTTTAGTGTTGTATTGATTGTAATCACTTTCCTTTACAGCAGCAAAACTTCAAGCAAAAAGTAGTGGCCCTGTTGAGAAGGTTTAAAGTATCTGAGGAGGTAAGCTGTCTGTGGTTGCTGCCTCCAGCAACTTGCTTATATTCTGCATGGGTTTTGCATTATCCACCAGGCTTAAGGGCACTTTCGTAAGAAACGCGGAACCTCTTTTCACAGCAGGGATTGGAAACCTTTTATCATCTCAAGGGCTGCATTTCTTCTTGGGGACCGTGATGGGCAGGGACGGAGGCAAAAGCAAATGCCGCGACAGATGTGGCTCTTGTTTTTGCACAATAGGCTGCATTCAGCTGGGCATTTCTGCGCCCACCCCCGTGCATTCACCCTTCATTCCAGCCAAGGAATGGAACTTGAGGAAGCTGTGCCGTGTGACCTGGGCAAAGTTCCAAGTGCCACATAAAGAGGCTTCAGTCTCTCGGGCTGAGGTTCTGCACTTCTGAGGTTTTACACCAAGGCAGCGAAACCGGGGATGTTTTTGGGGGATCAGATATTCCAGATTTCACCAGCCCCTTATCTGGCAGAAATCCACTATGTGGAATACCGTAGGCTCCTCACAGCCGCTAGGTTAAATGTTCTGGATACGGCGGTTTTGTGGGGAAGATACAGGGGAGTTCCATATGCTCTGAGATTTTGTCCCTGTGCCCTGGGAACGGTTGAGTCAACTGAACATATTCTTTTGACCTGCCCATTTTATGTAGATCTTAGACAAAAACTGATAGCTCCACTCTTATGCCAACTTAACCTAGTAGACAGAGAAAGACAGGTTTTGTTTTTGCTGAGCAATTTTACTGTTACCACAACCCTCTTGGTGGCCAAATTTCTTTTTTTGGCCTTTAAACGCCGTAAGGTTAAAATTGACAGTATTGACATGGGTCTAAATGTATAATCTACTTCTCATTGTATGTTTTAGTGTAAAGTTTTCCGAGATGTTTAGACATTTAAAAAAAAAATTTGTATGGATAATGATTGTGCTCTGACTGACGGTCGAATAAACTGTATTGTATTGTACACCAAGGCAGTTCTCTTAAAATGGTGGCAATGTACCCCCTAGTTTACCTGTCTGGTTTTAATGATCTGGCAAATATTGTCTTTTGCGTATGAAGCTTTGTTAGCCTTCTACAAATGCGTTAATGTCATTGCTGAAACTGAGTGGTCTGAGTAACCTTCTGTACTTGGGTCTCTTCTAAATTGAAATCGGATAACAGGGGAAACTTAAGAGCACAAAAACATTATTTTTGTATAATGTGAGTGATCAGTGTTTTTGAAACTTTAAGCCACTTATAAATTATTTTTTATTACAGTCTTTCCCCCTTTTTAAGACACCGTCTTATAATTTTTTTCCCTCAAAAAAACACAGGGGGGCTTATTTTCGGGGGGATGTCTTATTTTTATTACGTCAGTATGGTACGGTACAGCCTCCCCCTGTGGCGGCACCACGGCTTACTTTTGGGGTACATCTTACTTCTCACAAAGGTAAAAAAAACCTGCCATGGCTTACTTTATGACTACATATTAAAAAAGGGGAAACAGGGTAAATAAAATATAATGGCCAAGGTGCCATTAACCAACTTATTGTTTCATGTGAAAGCACCTTAATTCTTTCATGAACTTTATTTTTTTTTTTAATAATTTTTATTGGGTTTTCAAACATATAATATTCCATTCATTAACATAGTCTTAATCAATAAAACAAACAAAACACAAAACTTAATCCAAAAACAAACAACAACAACAAAACACAAATTACACGACATACTCTTATTTCTATCTCCCATTCTTATTTAATTCTTTCATGAACTTTAGTGGTCTCCCTGTCCTGCCTTCTTGGTCGCCCAGTAGGGGTGACCTGGACTTCCACTGAAATCAATGAAACATCATGATAGACCTGTGCCACTGATTTCACTGGAAACTGAGTCCGATTAAGGTAGCCTGGCTCTCACCCTTTGTTTCTGTAAAATGTTCTAAGTTATTTTGCCTGAATTGTGCACAACAAAATATGGGCCCTGGTAACCTCTGAAAGTAACTTCTGCCCCTCATAAACAACAACCCTGTTGGCCTCCCAGCATCCCTACTGTTTGTAACACTTGCTTAAGGCAGAACTTGTTTTCTTGCCCGTCCGATATGCCCGATGTACTCACAGTTGACCAAGACAACAAAGTAATTTGTGCAATTACCTGGGGGCGGGGATCATATAAAACAAAGAATAAACCTTTGGAGCAAAAATTCTTTTGAAAACGATTGTGCCATTTCCTGCAAAATAAGTTTGGGCAGCGTACAGATATTAGAAAGGACAACAATCAATATATTATCGTTGTAAACTTGGAAAATGAATCATAAAATATGCAAGCACCCGTTTCTGCATACAGTTACACAATTTGTGCTTGGAGAACATTATCTCCCTGGTAATTTGCAAGCTGTACAGTTCTAATTGTGTGCGTGTAGACTTGTGAAGAGGGCCTAAAGGTAAAGGGACCCCTGACCATTAGGTCCAGTCGTGTCCGACTCTGGGGTTGCGGCGCTCATCTCGCTTTATTGGCCGAGGGAGCCAACGTACAGCTTCCAGGTCATGTGGCCAGCATGACAAAGCCACTTCTGGTGAACCAGAGCAGCACATGGAAACACCGTTTACCTTCCCGCCGGAGCGATACCTATTTATCTACTTGCAATTTTGACGTGCTTTCGAACTGCTAGGTGGGCAGGAGCTGGGACTGAGCAACGGGAGCTCACCCTGTCACAGGGATTCGAACCGCCGACCTTCTGATCAGCAAGCCCTAGGCCAGTGATGGCTAACCTTGACACTCCAGATGTTTTGGGACTACAACTCCCATCATCCCTGACCACTGGTCTTTTTAGCTAGGAATGATGGGAGTTGTAGTTCCAAAACATCTGGAGTGTCAAGGTTAGCCATCACTGCCCTAGGCTCTGTGGTTTAACCCACAGCGCCACCTGGGTCCCCAGATATAAGTAAAAAGGTAAAGGTACCCCTGACTGTTAGGTCCAGTCGTGGATGTCTCTGGGGTTGTGCGCTCATCTCGCTCTATAGGCCGAGGGAGCCGGCTTTTGTCCGCAGGCAGCTTACGGTACTTGAATGCAATTACAGTGGTACCTTGGGTTACATACGCTTCAGGTTACATACGCTTCAGGTTACAGACTCCGCTAACCCAGAAATATTACCTCGGGTTAAGAACTTTGCTTCAGGATGAGAACAGAAATTGTGCTCTGGCGGCACAGCGGCAGTGGGAGGCCCCATTAGCTAAAGTGGTGCTTCAGGTTAAGAACGTTTTCAGGTTAAGAACGGACCTCTGGAACCAATTACCGTAAGTACGTAACCAGAGGAACCACTGTAATGTGCCCAATTTTTGTTATGTTAATAGCAACCCCAAATAAATCTTAAGTTGCTTCAGGATTGCGGGGAGGACTGCCAAAGTCCTGACAAAATCTAAGTCGACCGAGATGCTATTTGCATTTCAAGGGAAGCCTCCATTTATGCTGCCGATAACACACAGTTTATCTTGTGCTTTTCTGTCTAGGTTTTGGATTCTGAGCAGGATCCAGCTGACCATGTCCCAGAAGTAGAAGAAGATCTAGACCTTCTCTATGATACACTTGATATTGAAAATCCTAGTGACAGCGGCCCTGACATGGAAGATGATGACAGTGTCCTCAGTACTCCTAAACCAAAGCTAAAGTAAGAAGAGATTTTGATGGCAGCTTTGCAGATTCTCGAACCGACTGTCTGTTAGGATGAGAGATTCTGGGGCAGCAGAGGGGAAGGAGGGGTTGACTGTGTTTTGGTACCTGCCTGCTTGGTCAGACGGCTACTTGGGCAGCAGTTTTGCACATGAGGGAGGGAGAGATCTTGGGAAGGATCGACAGCAACCTCTCACGTTTTGGCACACTGTTTCTAGAGGTTTCTATAGCCTCGGCCATGTTTTGGAGCTCCTAGCAAAAACAACAACAACATTACGATGTCATTTGTTTTCTTACTATAGACCTTACTTTGAAGGAATGTCACATTCAAGCTCTCAGGCAGAAATTGGAAGCCTCCACAGCGTCAGAAACCAGAGAGAGCCACCCAGTCCTGTAAGTGCATAAAATAAGTGCATAAAAATAATGGAATGCAACTGATAGTCACAAATGCATTGCCATTTCTTAGTAAATGGGTTGTGAGTCAAGTATGGCAGTTTTATAAATCTATGTTACAGGTAGATAGCCGTGTTGGTCTGTCATAGTCAAAACAAAATAAAAAAAATCCTTCCAGTAGCACCTTAGAGACCAACTACGTTTGTTCTTGGTATGAGCTTTCGTGTGCATCTGAAGAAGTGTGCATGCACACGAAAGCTCATACCAAGAACAAACTTAGTTGGTCTCTAAGGTGTTACTGGAAGGAATTTTTTTATTTTGTTTTGATTATAAATCTATGGTTTGCCTTAACCAGAGGTACTTGCTTTTTGAAGGGAGTTTCACACAAGGGGAATTGTGAATGGTAGGTCTATCTGGAGAAGATAATTCTCCAGGGGGAGTGGGGGAGTGGATTATTCTATTTCAGTCATATGCTCCAGCCAGGACTTGCTGCTCAATAGCGTTTGATTGCAATGTTGCTGTAATGCTGCCAGAGCAGACCTCAGGATTAGCCAGTCCCATAACCAGTGTGGTTTGTGCTCCTTGTTTTACCAACTGTTGTACAAAACAGGTTGAAGTGCCTGAAGAGGACAAGAATATTGGAAGCAGACAACCAGCAGACAACGTCTCTGACACCCTGTCTTATGTAAGTGCAAGTTCCTTTTTATCATTCAGGCAGGGCTCGCTAGAGTGAAACACAGAAATATTTAACAGCTACCGTATTTTTCGCTCTATAAGGTGCACCTGACCATAGGACGCACCTTGTTTTTAGAGGGGAAAGGCCCCCATTTTTTTTTAGGATCAGCTCAAATTTCTGCAGCTTCTTTTGCAAAGGAGAAAAGCCCCATTTTTTGAGGATCAGCTCAAAGTTGTTGAGCTTACTTTGCAAAGGGAAAAAAAATCCTGTTTTATGGGGTTTAACTCACAGTTCTGCAGCTTCAGGAAGCCATTTCTACAGTTTCCAGACAGATAATCTAATCAGCCAGTCACATGTCGCTGGGGAAACAGCCTCCCTCTGCAAGGGGGCAGGGCTGGAATCTCTCTCCCTTATCTCTCTCCCCTATCGTTTGCTGAGCAGCTGCTCAGCGGACTTCCTTTCAACACCCACTTCTCTCTCTCTCTTTTTTTTAAAAAAAGCACGATCTGCTTTTGCCCCTGGGCAGTTCAGCTCCAGGGACCACACATTCGCTCCATAAGACGCACAGACATCTCCCCTTACTTTTTAGGAGGAAAAAAGTGCGTCTTATGGACTGAAAAATAGGGTATATAGAACTTCAGGGTCATTTGGCAAAACGGATGACAACTTCGGTTCTAATCTTTTTGTTTTCAGGGGATTCGTTTTGGATTGGTGCCTGTTGGTGTTTTTTAAAAATCTCTGCCCAAGTATAATGCATTTTCTCCTTTCTTGGAATCTCTGTTTTTTGAAACCTTACATCCTTTATAGGCCACAATTTGAATATTTAAAAAAGAACAACCACTATCCGCCTACGGCCCAGGTGCACATTCCATGCAGGTGTTGGGGAGAGAGTCAACTGGGAACTGGGGTGGGGTGTCTATTTTACATAGCAAAGTTTGTTGGAGATAGCAGCGTTTTGATTGAGATGTTTTTAATGAACCTTTGAGAGGCGATTACACTGTTGAGATATGGGTAGAAGGTTGCTTTTACTGTTTTTAACTTGAGTGTTTTAAATTCAGGATTGGTTGTGTTTTACTTGAAAAACGCACCTGGGATGAGAGTTGCTGAGGAGAGTTGGGGTGTGTGTGTGTGGCAATTGCAGTAGTTCAGGGCAGGGGGGAGGCATGGTGTAGGAGTTGGGGCAAGCCAGGTTATACGTGGGGCTACCTCTGAAGGTGGTTCAGAAATGTCGGCTGGTGCAGAATTCGGCGGCCAGGTTGCTTACCGGGGCAAGACAGTTTGAGAATATTACACCAATCCTGACCCAACTGCACTGGCTGCTGATTAGTTTCTGTGCCCAATTCAGAGTGCTGGTTTTGACCTATAAAGTCTTGAACGGCTCAGGACCGCTATACCTCAACGACCTCCTCTCTCCATATAAACCAACCCAGACTTTGATTTTCTTCTGAGGCCCTTCTTCATGTGCCTCCTCCATGAGAGGTCCAGAAGGCGGTAACACAAGGATAGGCCTTTTCTGTGGTGGCTCCCCCCTGCCCTATCTGGGGAGGCTTGCCTGGTACCTTCATTGTACATCTTTAGGCGCCAGATGAAAACGTCCCTCGTCAACCAGGCCTTTGGCTGATTAATATCCTATCGCCTTTTAAATGTGTTTGTGGTAGCGGGGGATTATTATTTTGTTTTAACTATGTTTGCTTTTGTCCTGTATTTTTATCTTGTGGACTGCCCTGAGATCTTTGGATTAAGGGCGGTACATAAATTTTACTCCTACTATGACTACTGCTACTACTACTAGGAGATATAGATAATTTATTTATTGTCATTGCACAAGTACAAGCACAATGCTATACAAGTGCAATGAAATTGCATACCATCCCATAAAAAACAGAAAGAAAGAAAAAACAAAACAAAAAACAGCACAAAACACACACACACCAAAAAAGCCACACATACACACACATACACCCATCACAGCTCTCCAAGGTCATATTATCTGGTTACAGCATTTAAGATGGTTATAGCTCTTGGGTAGAAACTGTTCTTCAATCTATTTGTTCTTGATCTAATTGTTCTATATCTTCTACCCGAAGGCAGTGGTGCAAAGAGACTACGGTATATCCTGGATGAGATGGATCCTTTAAAATATTGTTAACCTTTTTAAGGCAACGGGAACTGTATAGTTCTTCCAGAGATGGGAGAGGATGACCAATAATATTTTGGGCTGTGGTTATGACCTGTAGTACCTTCTTCTCCCTGGCTGTGCAGCTGGAGAACCAAGCACAGATACAATATGTAAGAATGCTCTCTATGGAGCCTCGGTAGAAGGACACCAGCAGTCTCTCACTCAGATTGTTCTTCTTTAAAATAAATTCTCTGCTGGGCCTTCTTTACCAGAGCAGTAGTATTTGCGCTCCAAGTGGGATGGGAATGGAGTGGGGTTGGTTTATGGGGTCAGAAAGAGGAAGTAAAATGTGCCATTGAGAATGCTTTGACTCGCTGAGAGCGGAGGTATGTATGAGCTTTGTGGGTGGGTTGATTTGGGTTGAGGCAGGAAGAGGTGGAAAGTACAGTGGTACCTCTGGTTGCGAACACGATCCGTTCCGGGGTGCAATTCGCACCCCGAAAAGTCTGCAACCAGAGTGGTGCTTTTGCGCGAAGCGCAATAGAGTGCTTCTGCACATGTGCAGAACACTTTTGCGTGTGCACGCGCAGCGAAACCCGGAAGTAAATACTTCCGGGTTTGCCACTTTCTTAACCTGAAAAAATGCAACATGAAGCGTTCGCAAGAAGAGGTATGACTGTAGTGAGAGTGTGAAGTAGAGATCTGGCTGAGTAATGTATTGTACCTTTGGGTTCTGCTGAGTATAGCATCAGCTGCAGAGAGTTTGTTATCCAGTGACCAGCTTGCAACATTGGAGGCCTGGGATAGAATGGGGTCTTTGTTAGCATGTGGACTGCAGCAGAAACGCAGGCCAAGGTGGCTGTTTTACAGTTCATGTTGAAGCCAGGCCAACTTGGGGCTTCATAGCATCTATGATACTATTTCGGATAGATCCATAGCTTATGGACTGCATGATGTTTTGCACTGGTCTGGCTATGGTCATGGATTGACCATTATTTATTGACACTTTTTTAAATTTTATTTTTTCCCAATTTCTGTTGATTCATTTTTCATTTTACAAAGAGAAAGAAAAGAGATCACAAAAGAAAAAAAGGGCAAAAACTAACAAACACAAAAATACATAAGTGTATACATAAATACATAAATAAAAAATTATTATGCATGTCTACACAGATTTCTTCATAATACATTGGATTCTTTCTCTCCAGCAACTAAATAATAGTCTATAAACAAACCAACTTATACATATTTTGTTTCATACTTAATTTTGTGTAGATTTTGTATCTAAATTGACTTCCCTCAACTAGCACTCCATTGCATCGCATGATAACTCATATATAATATAATATTCCAATTCCAATTACCATATTCCTGTTGTTATTGCGATAGGCTTTTGAGAGAGTTTTGATATTAGAGTTAATGACTTCGAATTCGAATCTTGAACGATCCTTTTCAAAGCCCCTCTTTCTGTCAATCTTAAATCTCTCAAATATCTGATCGTACTGAAGCCAACCCTTTACTGGACTCTTTATTTGTTCATATGATTTTAAGTATAATTCATTATCTTTTTCTTCCAACAGCTCCCTGTAGGTTGGCCAGTTGGCACTTTTTTAAATTATACATGCTGGCAGAGTACAAAGGCTTTCACAGAACATCCACTCGAGTGTAATTTGTTGTTTGCAGGAAAATAAACAACAAGAAGACATAGAAACTGAACTGTCTCCCCTGGATAGCTTCATGGAAAAGGCTCCACTAACTGGCAGGATGACAAAGACAGAATCTCTCATCATTCCTTCCAGCAGGTAACCTGCCTATAAGCTGCTACATGAGCTCCAAAATCTACCTTGTCTGGAAATATGTAACTCGAGCCAGATGAGCTTTTAACTTGTGGCATCTGAATATCGTTTTGCATGGCTTTCAGTCCCCGTGTTCTGTTCTAGATGTCATGTACCTTGGTGACCATTCCGCTTTCTTTCCCATTTTTTAAAAAAAAATATGACTCAAAGTAAGCTTGCAAAATATTTAATAGCATCACCACTACAGTGATTAATTAAAGAGACAAAAATATACCTAAACAATGAAATGGACATGGCAGAAATATACTGACAGTTGAGCAACCGCAAACTGAGGTGTGGCACTTTCCTTTTTCTTCCAGTATTGAGATTTGTGGAGCTAACTGTAAGGGCTTGGGGTTGTCTCCTCAGAAGTAAAGAGCCAGAAACATCCGTTCTTCTAAAGCTAATACTTTATTTACAAACTATGTACATCGGAGCGTTTAAGATTCATGTCCGCTTGAGTCGGTTCCAGAATCCGGGAGTGGCTTTCGCTGGTTCCTCCCCCAACATAAAAGCTTTGGAATTCCAAAGCGTCGCCTCCGTTCTTTACGCTTTTCCCCCCTACGCATTTGGGGCGACGGACGTAGCTGTCCGCTTTGCTTCTCAGACCACTCAGGTGGTGCTGAGGCTCTGTCCGCATCTCTGAGCCCCAGCTCCACCGCACTGCCTGGCAGTTCCTGCTCCTCACCACTGGGGCTTTCCTTGCTATCCCCGCTGGACTCCGAGCTGCTTCCCAAGAGAGGCTGCACTTCCCTCCACCCCTCCTTCCCCATCTCAAAAGCCTTGCATGAGGTCAGATCCCTGACATATCAATGATTTATACCTCAGCTGAAACTCTTTTATTTGTTCCAGTTCCTTCCGCAAGTAATACAGGGTGTTCCAAACCTGCAGAGCAAATTGTAGGGTTGCCAACAGAGTGGAGGAGGAGGAGGAGGAGAGGAAGAGAAAGTCCTGTTGTGCAAGCAGGATGTCACCTCTTGTGCTTTTCTAAAATTTGATCCCACCAAACTGCTGCATTCCTAATTCTGATGGACTTTGACTGATAGATTGACTTATCCAGGTAGACATAGATTTCCTAATGAGGTAGCCACTCCTGAGAAGACACTGTACTTTGGGGGCACCTCTCACAAGGCACTCTGTTCAAGGTCTTTTCATTTTCATTTTTATTTTCAATTTCTGTTTATTCATTTTTCAATTTACAAAGAGAAAGAAAAGAGATCACAAAAGAAAAAAAAAGGCCAAAAACTAACAAACACAAAAATACATAAATAAAAAAATATTATGCATGTCTACACAGATTTCTTCATAATACATTGGATTCTTTCTCTCCAGCAACTAAATAATCCTATATAATAAAGTGGCTGTGTCCCTGCGTCCAACTTTCCGTGTGTCACGGAAGTGCGCTACTGCGCATGTCCCACAGGGACGCAGGGATTGGACAGCTCTACTGCCCCCCCCAACAGGGACGCAGGCATTGGAGCGGCTGGAGAGGGGGGGCGTGTCCGGAAGGCAGCGGTGGCGCACGCGCGGTGTCAGTTGGGGCAGCGCCGCCGCCTTGCACGGAGCCTCCTCCACCTCCTCCGGCCGCCGCCACGCTCCTTCTCCCCCCCCGGCCGCGCCGATCACGCGAGCCCCCGGCTTCACCCGAGGCCTACCCGCCCGAAGCCGCCGCCGGGGCCGCGGGGCCTCCTGAACCGGGCGGCCAAGAGGAGCGCAGCCTGGCCACCCTGAGGTTTCTGCTGGGCGGGGGGCGGCGTCGGGGCCGGAGAGCGGGGCGCGGAGGGTGCGCCCGGCGGAAGCTACCATGGCGGCCGGGCACCCTCTCAGCCCTCGCCTGGGTGTCTAGCGCCCGTTTTTAACGGGCTAAATTCACTAGTAGTCTATAAACAAACCAACTGATACATATTTTTTCCCCATACTTAATTTTGTGTAGATTTTGTATCTAAATTGACTTCCCTCAGCTAGCACTCCATTGCATCACATGATAACTCATATATAATATAATATTCCAATTACCATGTTCAAGGTCTTTTCATATGATCTGAAGGCATGTTAAAGGTAAAGGGACCCCTGACCATTAGGTCCAGTCGTGACCGACTCTGGGGTTGCGGCGCTCATCTCGCATTATTGGCTGAGGGAGCCGGCGTACAGCTTCCAGGTCATGTGGCCAGCATGACAAAGCCGCTTCTGGCGAACCAGAGCAGTGCACGGAAACGCCGTTTACCTTCCCGCTGCAGCAGTACCTATTTATCTACTTGCACTTTGACATGCTTTTGAACTGCTAGGTTGTCAGGAGCAGGGACCGAGCAGCAGTAGCTCACCCCGTCGCGGGGATTTGAACCGCCGACCTTCTGATCGGCAAGCCCTAGGCTCTGTGGTTTAACCCACAGCGCCACCCGCGTCCCCACTGCCACTGCCTTTTTCCATTAGAGGTTCATTTTGTTATAAAGAGAGATGTTTCATTTTGGTAGTGGTTCCCCCGGTATGGAGTGCCCTTCCAAGGTGTCAGGCAAAGACTTTTTTATTCACTTTGAATCCCCTAATTCAAAACAGTTTTACTTCTTAAAACATTTTTACTTAAGTATTTGAACTGTAACTTTAAAAGAGACTTTGGCTGATTAATGTTTTTAGTTTTGTCCTTATGATAATAGAATCACAGAATTGTGGAGTTGGAAGGGACCCCAGGGGAAAATCTATTCCAACCCCCTGCAATGTAGGAATCTCAACTAAAATATCCATGACAGATGGCCATCCAACCTCTGCTTAAAAACCTCCAAGGAAGGAGAATCCACTACCTCCCAAGGGAGACCATTCCACTGTTGGACAGCCCTTACTGTCAGAAAGTTCTTCCTGATGTTTAGTCAGAATCTCCTTTCTTGTAACTTGAAGCCATGGGTTCGAGTCCTACCTTCCAGAGCAGGAGAACACGTGCTTGCTCCATTTCCCATGTGACAGCCCTTTAGATATTTGAAAATGGCTATCATATCTCCTCTCTGTCTCCTCTTTACCAGGCTAAATATGCCCAGTTCCCTAAATTGTTGCTCATTTAGATTTATATCAATATTTGTGTGATTGTGTTTAATTTTTTTATATGCTGTTGTTGATTTGTTAATCGCTTTGTTTGTTAATCAATTACTACGCAGGATAGAGTTTTAAAAAATAAATAAAAAGAAATTTGAAAAGCAATCGATGGAGGTGATCAGGGATGCTCCGGCGTCCAAGGCATGGGAAGCCCATATATATATATAATTTATTATAATAATTAGGCATAATTGGAATGTTTCTTTTAATTGGGAATTGTATAATTAATTTGGATTGTAATTTGAAATGTAATTGGGAATAATTCCAATGTGATTTACTGTGATTTGCATTGGAAAATTCAATAAATAGATTATTAAAAAAAAAAAAGATAAATAAAAAATACAATTGCACTCTAATCTGCTGGTAGCTTAAAAAACCAACACCCAACACTGATATTTCCTGCTGGCCCAGGAAAGTTGTAACACAGTGAGCAGCTTCTGTGCCGTTTTCGTTCCCTTGATAAAGGTCCCCCCGTTCTCATTTAGCAGATCGGAAGCGAAGCACCTGGGACGCAGAGGCCGAAGCACATCTCTGAAGGAAAGGCAGCCAGCGAAGCAGCAGAATGAGAGAGCCAATAGCCTGGACAACGAACGCTCTCCGGGCACCAGGCATCGCTTGCAGGTGAAATGGGCTGTTCAGTGCCAAAGGGGCATCTTCCTCCTCCTCATGTACGGTGCTTCTGGGGGCATGCTGCCAAACCGTCTCAAAGCTTTGTCATAGTTTAGGAGGGGTATCTCAAGTTTTGGGGTCTGGAGTTAGTAACAGCTCTCAGCATGTGCATCAGAATATGCAATAAAGAGGCTCTGTTTTCAAGGAATGTTTTTATCATTCATTACCCTAAGGTCCCAGGGCAGGTTACATCATTAAAAGCAATATTTAAAACAATTTATAACCAGGAAAAAAATATTCAGAACCACTTACAGTATAACCATGAAAACGAGGCTGGTCCTAAAAACATGCACCTCGTGTGAAAAGCCAGTCTTTAGCATTCTCCTGAAACTATGTCATTTTGGACTCACAGCTGTCCATGGAGGCGCAGGTTAATTCTGTGTCCAGGGCAGCTGTCTACCAGCTCCATCTGATAGGCAGGCTGAGACCCTACCTGCCCGCAGACTGTCTTGCGAGAGTGGTTCATGCTCTGGTTATCTCCCGCTTGGACTACTGCAATGCGCTCTACGTGGGGCTACCTTTGAAGGTGACCTGGAAACTGCAGCTAATCCAGAATGCAGCAGCTAGACTGGTGACTGGGAGTGGCCGCTGGGACCACGTAACACCTGTCCTGAGAGATCTACATTGGCTCCCAGTACGTTTCCGAGCACAATTCAAAGTGTTGGTGCTGACCTTTAAAGCCCTAAACGGCCTCGGTCCTGTATACCTGAAGGAGCGTCTCCAGCCCCATCATTCTGCCCGGACACTGAGATCCAGCGCCGAGGGCCTTCTGGCAGTTCCCTCGCTGCGAGAAGCCAAGTTACAGGGAACCAGGCAGAGGGCCTTCTCAGTAGTGGCACCCGCCCTGTGGAACGCCCTCCCAGCAGATGTCAAGGCAATAAGCAACTATTTTACTTTTAAAAGACAACTGAAGGCGGCCCTGTTTAGGGAAGTTTTTAATGTTTGATGCTGTATTGTTTTTAATATTTGGTTGGAAGCAGCCCAGAGTGGCTGGGGAAACCCAGTCAGATGGGTGGGGTGTGTGTGTCTATATATATATATATATATATATATATATATATATATATATATATATATATATATATTATTATTATTATTATTATGTAATGAAGGTGCCAGTCTTAGAGAATGCCCTCTCTCAGGCCACCAACCCTTATGCCTTCTCTGCTGGTTTCAGCACTCAAGGGGGTCTGCATGGATGAGGCAGGCTTTCAGATTTGGGGGGGGGGCTGAGTTATTTAGGGTTTTAAACCCCACTGAGAGCACCTTGAATTGGGCTCAGAAAGGAACTGGCTATCAATGCTGCTGATTTAAAAGAGGCTGTATGAGATCTAATGGACGCCCAGCCAGTAGCTCAGCTGCTGCATTTTGGACCAGTTGAAGTTTCCAAGTCGTCTTCAATAATCCCTTGATCCTCAGCAAGTCAGGAATTGGCAACTCTATGGAAAAATGGCAAAACTGTGTGCCTAGGTGTTTGAATCAAGCCAATTACTTGAGTGCACAGGGATTTATTTGACATCACTTCATAGATGTCCCAGGGAAAAAAACACAAGATTGTGGGAGTGATTTAGATTGAGCATTTATTTAAATAGCTGGGTAATGAAGCTTGTTCTAATAAATGAGGAATCCTAAGGGCTGCTTTCATTTATTTACAGATCCCTAGGAAAACTGTGTACGACCAGTTGAATCACATCTTGATCTCGGATGATAAGCTACCAGAAAATATCATTCTGATCAATACCTCCGACTGGCAAGGACAGGTAAGGAGATTTGGAGTGATAAGTACATAGCCATTTTAGCTTAAATCACAAAGGGCCAACTGCAGACAGACTCCTAAATGTTCCAGTCCCCAGATCATTTGGTTGCCCTTTCTCACATGTTCAATATTTTTTTGAAATGGAGTGCGCACAGTTTTCCAAGTATGGCTGCATCCTAGATTTGTATGAGGTCTTTGCAATACAGCGGTACCTCGTGTTGCGGACACGATCCGTTCCGGGGTGCCGCTCGCACCCCGAAAAGTCCACAACCCAAGCGGCGATATCGCGATATCCCACTGGGAGACGTGTCCGTCGACAGTAGAGGCAGAGGCTGCCGGTACCCACTCAGTGCCGGACTGGCAGGGGAGGGCACGTCCCTGACAGTTTTATAAATCAACAATGCTTTAAATATATATATAAAGGTCCTTTTTTTTTACAGACTTGTATATCATTCTCAGTTTCTTTCAGATATCTTGCAAAAGCATGCCCTTCCGATCGTCTGCACGTGCTCTTCTGCAGATATCCAGGCAGCTTTCAGCACCATTGTCTCTAGAATACAGAGATAGTAAGTTCTTCTTTTTTAAAATGATATTGTATGTATATATATATATTTATATACATGCTCCCTCCCTTCAGATATGCACACCCCCTGCCAAGGCCTTCTGCTGTGTCCCAGACTCTTGTGCATGGGCCCAGAAGAGATGCCCCAAGTTTTACTGCCAGTAAAAAATAAGGCCACAACTCTCATCCCTAAGGAGAATTTGAGTTGACTTTCCCTGATGAAGTCTAGCAAGAGAGATGTTTTTCTAAGACCACTTTATTATTTCACCAATATGTATAAGTTACCAAGCGAAAGTTTTTACGATGCGTCTCTCTGATACATAATAAACTGACATTTTTCTAAAGGCAGATGGGTGAAGCCAACCACAGATGTTCAGGGAGGGAAGGCGAGGCTCAGGAGAGATAGAATAGAATATATTTTATTGTCATTGTCCCCTTTGGGGACAATGAAATTACTTGGCTACTCCATCCACCCAGATAGGGCACTCCACGCAAAAACAAAACAAAACAACTACAAAAACACTGATTAAAACCATACAATATGATACAACATAACAGGTAAGATTAGATGACTTTCAAAGTCCAGGCTTCCCATTCAAGGCCGAGATCGCTCTGGAGAAGAAGTTGTTCTAAGACGGCTTGTTCTTGTCGTCATCGTCCTGTATCTCCGTCCCGATGGCAAGAGCTCAAAGAGACGGTGACCAGGATGCGATGGATCTTTTACTATGTCCAGTGCCTTTCTGTGGCACCTCATGGCAGAAATCTGCTCTAAGGTGGAGAGCGAACAGCTGCAGATGCGAGATGCTGCAGTTGACACGATCACGTAAACATCCATAAAAATGGCATAAGTAGTTTCTTTCCCAAATAGGTTTCATCTTAAACAATTGCAGACGCAGCAAATAAAGGGTTCATGTAAGGTTTCTAAGGTGGCTTCACGTGAGTAACGAGGCGAGACTCCATTCATACTATTTACTACTTTAATGGTGCAAACTATGTACAGTGCAGAGCTTCAAAATCCATGACCATCTCAATCGGTCTCAGATTCCGGAAATGGCGCTCTCCGGCTGCGCCCCCAACAGAGAAATTTCAGCACCCCAAAACCCCTCCTCTGCCCTTCCTTACGTTTCACACCTCTACGTAATTGGGGCGACGGTACTGCTGTTGTCTCCCTTCCGTGCCAGCCTGGCTGGGTGAGCGCTGGGGCTCCGTAGCCCCCTCCCGGCCAGGCTGTCCTGTAGACTCTCCTCCCTACTGGATGATGTCCTGCCTTCCCCGCTGGAGGTGGTGGTGCTGCTGCTGCCTCTGTGGCGCTGGGGCTCTCTGTACTCTGAGAGACCCTGCACCGCCCCACTGGGAACTGCCTGTTCCCTGACAGTTCACTTGTAATATATCAGTGGTTCAGTGCTCATTTCTTCTCTTTCCAAAACAGATTTTATCTTGAACAATTGCAAACGTGATAAAGAGTCCACTTGTGATATTGCAGTAGTCATTGTATCACCACCCTGTTCATTGTTTTATCAGCTGAGATGCTGGCAGATGCCCGTGTCATGGAGGGATGCTCACTGAGGAAGCTGGGCACTCAAAATAATGAATGACCCAGCCTCCCTGCAAACTGAAAGACAGATGAAACACATTTCCATAAATTTGCTAGCTATAAGCATCAGGCTGTGTGGTACCCCACTGCTTTTACTGCTTGAATTCAAAATTACTTCTGTCAGTATCTGTTTTCTATGTAGGAATGCACCCCACCTCCCCTTTAATTGTTTGTATTTCCATATAAAGAGCCTGAAACTTGGTTTAAAACATGCCGTTGTAAGCTAATGTCCTCCCCAGCAGCTTCCTGATCTCCTGGTGAGATACAATTATGTATTGAGTAGAAGCCTGCTTGTAACATCTGTCTAAAGACAACTCTTGATAGATGGCTGTTTTCTGGGACGGGCGTAAGTGGCGAGCTGAGCACATAACACCCAACAGCCCCAACACATCCTTTGCTGTCGCAGCAAACACAGGCACTCTTGTGGCCATCCCACCCAGAATGACTTGCTATGAGGAAGGACCGCTTAGCTTCTTCCTAGAGCAAAGGAGGGAGGAGATGGGGGCACAGGGTTCACTGGCAGGGGTGCATTGTCGCCCTCCCAGCAACAAAGAAACAGAAAACTCAAAGTTGTTTTTTGGGGGGGTGGGGGTGGGGGTTGCTGCCACCGCCACCACTGCCACGAAGAGGAAAGGTGGCAGAGGCAGGGGGAGATGAAACGGGGTGTGTGGGGGGTGGCTCAGTGTTGTGGCTTTGGGAAATCTATTCCTCCCCAGTTGCAGCAAAAGGAGAGAAAATGAGGTAGAGTCGTTTTTAATGAGTTTATTCATTTGTAATAGCGAGAGAAAAAAGAACGTGGTAAGCCTGGACAATGGCGTTGCTCCAACTGGACTCCTCCCTTTCTCCTTTCTAGCAACAGCGTCTCCCCTTACGGACGCCGTTTATAGCCAAAAGTCTCAGATTCCTTCAGCCGCGTTCTGGGAGAAGGGGGGGGGGTCAGAAATACTCTCCAGTGACAACGTGTCAGCTGGCTGCCCTGCCTCTGTCTCCCCCCACCCCTTCTTCTAATGCTTCCCAACTCTTCGGTTCATCTATCTCTGAGCTGTGACTTTCCTCAAACCCCTCAACCCCCTGCTGTAAATCAAAGCTGCATTCCTCTCACCCTCTGGAGTCCAACCCCTGACACTCAGGCAGTGCGACTGCTTAGGCCACCCCTGGCTGTAACTCGGTCCATGCTCTGTATGCAAAAGGTCCCAGGTTCAATCTGAAACCCCAGAGAGTCACTGCTGAGCTGGAAGGATTGGTTTTGTGACTTGGTCTAAGGGAGCTTCCTAATACTGGCAAGTTCATAGGGAGGCCACCTTAGTCAGCTCATTGGTTCATCCTGGCAGCAGCTTTCCAGGGTTTCAATTCAATGGTATTTCCGGCCCTACCTGGAGGTGCCAGGGATTGAACGTGTAACCTTCTGCATGCAAAGCATCTAGCCATATACCGGTAGCTAGCATACTGATGGTGCTGAAGGTAACTTGCATACCAAATTAAGACTGTTGTGGACTGTTTGTCTGACTAATCGTAACTTTCTAACAATGAGAACAAAAACATAGCAAAAACAAGCAAGCAAACTAAAAAAAACCCAGCAGGCATGCCACAGTTTCTATCTTCTTAAACAAACCTCCTGTCCTTTGACTAAAGAAAATGGGAGTCACGTGAATGATTCTCTTCTGGTTCATAAGCTGCATCCCCAAGCTGATGTAACTCACTGTCTAAGAGACCAAAGCACAAATTTGGAAGCCCATTGTTTAAATCTTCCCTCTGGTAGGAAGTCACTGAGTGGCTACTTGCTTTCAGTCTTGACCTTCTCTCATGAGTATGTACTGTACTTACAGTTAGGTTAATAATGTACATGGTACAAAATACCCACCAATCTCTGGATTTTATTTAAAAGCAGTCATGTTCCCTCTCTCTCCAGCTGCAACTGCAATTCTCAGCCTCCCAATCCAATTAAAATTGCAATTGCGGGAGCCCAGAACTACCTCAGTGCTGTGCTGAGGCTCTTTGTAGAACAACTGTCTCACAAAACCCCAGACTGGCTCAGCTACATGAGATTTCTTATCATACCAGTAGGTAAGCAAGCTTTTCTGTCCTTTCTTCTTCCTTTGAATTAACCTCTTTCTCACTATATCACAACAAAAGGAACTGTTTGTCTGTTCAAGTTGTGTTGCCCACTCTGGTTATAATGCTCTTGTACAGGAGTAAAAGTAAAGGTAAAGGGACCCCTGGCCATTAGGTCCAGTTGCAGATGACTCTGGGGTTGCAGCGCTCATCTCACTTTACTGGCCGAGGGAGCCCGCGTACAGCTTCCGGGTCATGGCCAGCATGACAAGGCCGCTTCTGGCGAACCAGAGCAGCACATGGAAACGCCGTTGACCTTCCTGCCGGAGTGGTACCTATTTATCTACTTGCACTTTGAAGTGCTTTCGAACTGCTAGGTTGGCAGGAGCAGGAACTGAACAACGGGAGCTCACCCCGTCACGGGGATTTGAACCGCCGACCTTCTGATCGGCAAGCCCTAGACTCTGTGGTTTAACCCACAGCGCCACCCGCAAGTGACAGGAAAGTGCTGGTATTCTAGAGGCTGCCATTGCTATATTTAATGTACAGGGGTGCTGGATATTAAATATAGCAATGGTAGCCTCTGGAATACCAGCACTTTCCTATCACTCCCCTTCCAAACTCTGTGGCAGAATGGGAAGGATAACTAGCAGTCAGAGCTTCAACTGGAGGTGGAGGTTATTTATAGTTCCTTCCAGTGTGCATTGCAAATTGAAGCTGGATCTAAGCAAGACAGAAGTGCTATAAGTGGACTGTTCCAGTGTGCAGGAGTTGGCAGAATGACCTGTTCTTAATGGGGCCACACACCCCTTGAAGGAGCAGGTCCATAGTCTGGGATGCTCCTGGAACCATGGTTGTTCCTTGAGGGCCAGCTGGCCTCAGTGGTTAGGAGTGCCTGTGCTGATGTGCCGACCACTGCCATTTCTGCATAGGGATAGGGTTACTTGGACTGTGGTAACATCTAAGCTGGACTACTGTAATCATAGCTGTCAACCCTTCCTTTTTTGGGGGGAAACTCCCTTATTCCAATGCTGTTTCCTGCTGCTATCCCGGATTGTTGATATCCCTTAAATTTCCTGGATTTCAAAGGAAGCAGCTCCTCTCCCTCCCTGCCGGTCAGGGAGGCTCCTCAGCTGCGTTGCTCGGCTGCCAATAAGGAGTCTGAGACCGACTGGGGGCGGAGCTTGCATGCCTTGTGCAGCCAGACCCTCATGCCCAACCAGACAGACAGCCTGCCTGCCGTCTACGCACTCGCTCTTTCGCTCACCCGTTCACGCGCAGCCTCTGGAGCGCAGGGTGGCGAGGCTACTTGGTGCCATTGCACCGCCCTCACGGCATCCCTTATTTTCAAATCCGAAAGTTGACAGCTATGACTGTAATTCACTTTACATGGAACTGCCCTTGAAGACACCTGGAAATTGCAACTAGTGCAGAATGCTACAGGAGGAATCTCAATAGGGGCAGCAGGTTGTGAACATATCATGCTGTAGTAATCTTCGTCTCCCAACCCCACAGAAGATTTTTATTATGTAACAAAGTTGTATATAATAAGGAGAGTCCTGCTTTATTTCCTACCTTTGTTTCTACCGCCTTGTTTGTGACCACTTACTTTCCATTTTAAAAACACTAAGAACTTCTCACAGCCCAGAAGAGGAAGAAGAACTAAATTTCAGCGACTTTTCACAATTTTGAGCACATCTTCATTCTCCCTGAAGGCAATACATTGGGATTTCCTTTCTTCTGACCACTAAAGGGGTATAGACGTGCTGTAATATATTCTGGACTGCTAATATGCATCTGCCATACAGAACAGATTTATTTTTTGTGTTATTTATAGGTTGTCATCCGGTGGCAAAGTATCTGGGTTCCGTTGATTGTCAGTATAACTGCTTCTTCCAAGATTTGTCCTGGAAAGATTTATTTAACAGACTCGAAGCACAAAATGCTGGTAAGGCTGTCTTAATACTTATTTGCATAAGGTTGCCTGAATTGATAACTTTGAAAAAGAATAATTGTTTCCCGGAGGCTACTGGAGGGCATTGCCACTAATACCTGCTGTGTCTCATTAGTGGAAATGCCTCTGAAAAAGAGGAAATTCCCTTGCCACAAATTTCTATTTCCAGAGAGTGCCAGAGGGCATTTCCCCCCTCCGTGTTCTGGGGGTGCTGCTTTCCTGTCTCTGCCAGTTGATGGTGGGTGGTCCTCTATGGGTCTGCAGCTTTTTTAGTTTCAGTTGCAGCATTTGGAGGGAAGTTGCCTTCTGCTGCCAATAGGGTCTGAAAGGAAATACACACCAAGAGCTCTGGCCAGAAATTTCAATACTAGGAATAATTCCTACTCGTGAGTTACAGTTAAATAAAAGTATGTATTCTGGTAAGAATTACAATCTTAGGCAGAGAATGTAAATTCAAATAAGAAAAACAGTCTCAAGTTCACAATAATATGTGTGGCTTCAAATGAAAAATACAACTTCAAATTCACAGTAGTATGTTGCAGTATAATGTTGCAGTATAAGAACATGAGAAATTTCAAGTAGCAATAAATGTATATCAGTCTGTATTCAAAAGTATTCAAAAGTACCGTATTTTCCGGATTATAAGACGACTGGGCATATAAGACGACCCCCAACTTTTCCAGTTAAAATATAGAGTTTGGGATATACTCGCTGTATAAGACTACCCCTCTTCTAATGCACACCAGCGCACGCTGGAGGCAGCCTTTTTCACCATGAGTGCCCGTCTCGTCTAGCAGCTGAGGCGGCGAAGGCAAGAGCAGCCATGAGGGGAGGGGAACGCGTCCCTCGCTTGCCTGTGTCTCGGGGGCGGGGCGTGCGCGCCAGGAGCAGGCGGGCCAGGACTGGGCGAGAGGCGTCTGTTGGTGCGCCCCCCCCGGCCCGTCTCTCGCTCGCTGGCTCCCTGCGAGGGGGCGTAAGAGGGGCTGAGGAGGAGGCAGGGCCGGGATGGGGACAATGGCAGCGTCTCCTCCGAGCCCGCAGCTTTTCAGCACCCACCCTATAAGACGACACCCGGCGTATAAGACGACCCCCGACTTTTGAGAAGATTTTCCTGGATTAAAAAGTAGTCTTATACGCCAGAAAATACAGTATTCAAAAGGATTCAAAAGGATTGTTTTCTAAGTAAAGCCGGAGTGAAGTCGATTCAGGAAAAGCAACCAGGACAGGGCCCTGTTTCGATATGGATGTCTTCGTCAGCTAATTTTTGAGTTTGTGTTAATTTGTAGAGTATGTATGGATGTATCATGTAACTCTATGTTTTTCAAGTATAGTATCTGAGAATGGAGAGATCAGCATGTATCTGATTTTTTCTATGCGTTTTTATGCCAATAGGGTCTGGGCAGCGAAGAAGCAGCATTGCCTACTGAGCCTGCTGGCTTCACTAGGAGGCAGCATCTCATTAGTGGCAATGCCCTAAGGCAGTGATGGCTAACCTTGACACTCCAGATGTTTTGGGACTACAACTCCCATCATCCCTGACCACTGGTCCTGTTAGCTAGGGATGATGGGAGTTGTAGTTCCAAAACATCTGGAGTGTCAAGGTTAGCCATCACTGCCCTAAGGCATCCTCTGAAAATAGAATTTCACAGTAAGGTAATTTCTGTGCTTTGCTTTCTGAATCTTCTGCCTTCCCAGTTCCCAATGTCCGCACTGGAGGCATCAAAGATATGCTGATTCCTTCCCATAATTCCACAAATTTCCACAAATTTGGTTTGATTCTCCTTGAGATACAGAGTATTGTATTCAGCAGTTGAATTTTCCTTTTAGAGTCTTAATAGTATCTCAAGTCCTCCCACCTGGAGCTGGGAGAAGGTAGCCATGGTTGGTATCTGCCATTCTACCCTGTTGAATTCGGGTAGCAGATGCCATGTCATGACACTCTTAAGCTGGTACAGAACAAAGAAGGCCGTTGGAGGTTACGTGGCCATATTATTTCAAAAAGTAAATGTGAAAAAGAGCTTTATTTGAGAAAAAATGCTCTATGGATGTGTTGTATACAAAGATCAGTCATCACCATGATGCCCTCCTTATGACTCTGACTGGTTGCTGTTGGAAACAGAAAAGTTGGGAGTAGGTAGATTCAGCAAGCAGTTCATGCTACTCTGGACCCCTTCAGGAGGGAAGGGTGGGGTCTAAATTGGGTGGATGAATGGATGGATGGACTTGCAGTTCATTCCAAATGCATGGCAAATGGTTGTCGTGCTTCTCTCTTTCTCTCTGTTTCAGTCCAGGAATCACCTGATATTGTCTCCAGAATAACTCAGTACCTAGTGGGAGCCAACTGTGCCCACCAGTTGCCCATTGCAGAAGCCATGTTGACATACAAGCGGAAAAGGTACATTGTTACGAAAAAGCAACTTCTCCTTGGTAGCCAGGAAATCCTGGCAGCTGGACGGCATTTTCCAAGTCGGATAAGCCAGTCAATAGCCCTTTCGATAATAATCAGTTCAAAGCAAAGTACTGTTTGCGGAAATATTTGCAGCCCAAGTGATGTTACAGAAAGGCAGCTAAGTCCTTGTGTTGGCTTGGTAGTGTGGGAATCTCAGCATCGCCATTTTGTCCTGTGCCATCTGTATTAACACGAAGAGCTTTTTAGCTGCACAATGCATGTGGTTCCAGGCTTCTCATGTTACTTTAACAACATCGGAAGGTGCAGCGCTGCTGGATGTAACTACATTACACAGCCTCACAAATTAGAGAAGCTTCACTTCCTTGGAAATTGATAGCGTGCCTCCCCACTCCCGCAAACAAAGAGTAAAGCTTAACATAAGAAGAAAAAAATCCCAAAAGCCTGGTGTAGAAAATCAAAGGCAACAAGCATTGCATTGCAGGGGTTAGACTAGATGACCCTAGGGGTCCCTTAAAATCTACACAATTCTACGATTCCATAAGCACATCAGACTGAATGCAAATCTGGTGTGAGAGCCAGCGTGGTGTAGTGGTTAAGAGCGGTGGACTTGTAATCTGGTGAACCGGGTTTGATTCCCTGCTCCTCCACATGCAGCTGCTGGGTGACCTTGGGCTAGTCACACTTCTCTGAAGTCTCTCAGCCCCACTCACCTCACAGAGTGTTTGTTGTGGGGAAGGAAGGGGAAGGAGAATGTTAGCCGCTTTGAGACTCCTTTGGGTAGTGATAAAGCAGGATATCAAATCCAAACTCTTCTTCTTCTTCCCCATTCAGAATGCTGCAGCTCAGGCCATGGGCCTAGCCAAGAGTGGGGTGGGGGTGGGCAAACACCCCCGGTAAAACAATAGAAATACTTAACTAACTGACCAATCACATTGGTTCTGCCCCCCCCAACAAAAGTCCTATTATTACTTATATATAAACAACTCTGGACCAGGTTACCCGAAAACCAGATTCCCCCTCCGTTGCCCAGTAAGGGCATAAAGATAAATAAACTGACATTGTTCCTCTAATTTTAGCAAAAACCCACACAAGTCTTTGACAACTCTCAGAGAGCCAGTGTGGTGTAGTGGTTAAGAGCGGCAGACTCGTAATCTGGTGAACCGGGTTCGCTTCCCCGCTCCTCCACATGCAGCTGCTGGGTGACCTTGGGCTAGTCACACTTCTCTGAAGTCTCTCAGCCCCACTCACCTCACAGAGTGTTTGTTGTGGGGGAGGAAGGGAAAGGAGAATGTGAGCCGCTTTGAGACTCCTTCAGGTAGTGATAAAGCGGAATATCAAATCCAAACTCCTCTTCTCTTTTCTTCTTTAACGTTTGAAAAGGTGAATTGAGTTATCATTGCTACCTATAACCGTACTCTTTGTGAAGGGAGGATTTAAAAACGGTTTAGTAGTTAACGTAACTGGGAATGGTGCTTGCCTACCAAAGGTCTGGCCGCAGTCTCACTCATCTATCCAAAAGCTGGCAGGTCCTGTCACTCAGCAGAACGGGACTTGTAGCAGCGCTGAGGTGTCCCACACTACCATGATAATGTGAGATAGGACCACGTGAGAGGAGCCGACACTGCAGCTCCTCTCCATGCACTGCTCCCCCCCCAAAGAACTGGGTTAATGTCAGAATGGGGAGGACCAGCAGCATGGCAGCTTCTTCTCCAAAGTGGCCCAAGGCGGCGGCCATATTGGATTGGCTCTGTTGTGCCTTCCAACCCACTGGGATCCAGTGCTAACATTTTATTTGTCTCCATAAGTATAATAATTTATTTATTTTTCTTTTGATTGCTTCTGAAAAGGAAAAAGAACTTTCATTTTGAATTTAATATAAGGTACTTGTCTGTCTAGATCACCCTCTGTTATCCTATATATATATATATATATATCCTTTGCTGGTCTTTCACACCTTCATGGAAATTTGTAAGCCTGGAATGTTCAATTTGTGTAAAAATATATATACGCATTTGCTGCTTTTGACATTATTTGAAGAGGCAGAATACATCGTCCAAAAGAATCAAGAGTAAAGGCATTTACTCAAGAATGACCTCCACAAATACAGAACAGATGGTTGGGGTCAAGTTTGTATAGTCAGTGATGGCTAACCTTGACACTCCAGATGTTTTGGAACTACAACTCCCATCATCTCTAGCTAACAGGACCAGTGGTCAAGGATGATGGGAGTTGTAGTTCCAAAACATCTGGAGTGTCAAGGTTAGCCATCACTGGTATAGGTCATTCCGTAAGTTAGTGCTAACGCACTTCAATGCATGCTGGCTGGTTATTTAGCTCAGCAAGTTCTGAAATAGCCCATACAACTTTTTTCCAATTCACATACCCCCTCCCTCTCTGCATTTGCTATAGCAGGGGTGGCCAACTTCCAAGAGACTGTGATCTACCCACAGAGTTAAAAACTGGCAGTGATCTACCCCCTTTTTGGGGGGGGGGTTCAGGTCAAAGTTGTTGAGCTTTTTTTTAGGAAGTGAAGCCTTGTTTTGGGGGGTTCACGTAGAAGTTGTTGAGCTTCTTTAGGGAAGAGGAAAGTGATGTTGAGCTTTTTTTTAGGAAGGAAAGCCCTGTTTTGGGGGGTTCAGGTCATTTTAGGGGTGTAGAGCAAAGATGTTGAGCTTTTTTTAGGGGAGCCAAAGTTTTTTAGCTTCTTTGGAGGGAGCCACTGATCTACCGGTGATGTACCACAGACGTCCAGTGATCGCTGGTAGATCACAATCTACCTGTTGGACAGGCCTGTGCTATAGCAACTGTGGCAAGGAAGCTGGTATGGCTAGGACCATTCTGCATGCTGCTTAGCTTGCCCTCTTTGTCCTACATAAGGTGTTTGGAAGACACACTAAGTTGCTTTTCTCTATAAAGCAGTGGCCATGGGAACTCCAAAACCATCAGCCCCTTGTCTCATTGGTGGACATTAGCCTAAATGCTGGGGGTGAAGAGGTTGGCACCTGCTTTCCCCCCCCCCCTTTGCTTTAGGAATTGCTATGCTACTATCCTGTAGTAATAATGGTTTTGTTTCATTTTCGCTTTAGCAGTATTAAATTGATTTGGAAGAGAGATAGAATTTCCCCAAATAATCCTTCACAATGGACTTTATCCATCCCTTTTTGGTATACATTCAGAACTCCAGAAACAAGAATGGAGCCTGGGAAATCTTTCTATTGGAAAATTCCAGCTTGTATTGGCTTGAATGGGTTTTTGGAAATCCATATTATTAGGCAACGAAAGCAAATGTGGAAATGAAAAAAAGCAAAGTCTTGAAAAAGGTGGGGACATAGACACTGTAGACAAATCTGGAACTATCATGGGGCACTTAATAAGACCCTTTTCTTATTAAAAGAGCACACAGGTCTTCTAGCATCACGCAGCAAGAAGAAAGACACATCTGTAGCTCTAAACTACTTTATTTACAGTCTATATACAGTGGTACCTCGGGTTACATACACTTCAGGTTACATACGCTTCAGGTTACAGACTCTGCTAACCCAGAAATATTACCTCGGGTTAAGAACTTTGCTTCAGGATGAGAACAGAAATCGGGCAGCGGCGCAGCGGCAGCGGGAAGCCCCATTAGCTAAAGTGGTGCTTCAGGTTAAGAACGGACCTCCGGAATGAATTAAGTACGTAACCAGAGGTACCACTGTACAGAGACTCCATAATCATGTCTTGTGTTCTCCGATCTCCGGGAGACAAAAGTACAAACTGCGACACACTAGAAGTGAAACTAAACTTACAATAACAACACTTAGGTGGAAGAGATAAGATAGACTTCCGTTCCCACACTCCATCTCAGACACTCATGTGATTTACACTAAACACAATATCAAGCTGAAGCAACAGAGGATAAATAAAATCCTAACATTTAGATAAATATGCCGTGCACTTGCTGCGATTTTTAAAAGTTGCCTTAAGTGGAGATACATGATCTGGACACATGGATTGGATTGGAATTTTGTGTTATTAGGTTACCTGAAGGATTGTCTCTCCTCATATAAACCGCCCCAGACTCTTGTGTTCATTTTTCGAAGTCCTTCTTTGTGTGCCTCCTCCACATGACGCCTGGAGGGTGGCGACACGAGAACGGGCCTTCTCTGCAGTGGCTCCCCGCTTGTGGAATGAATGCTCTCCCTAGGGAGGCTTGCTGGGCACCTTCATTATTTATATTTTAGGTGCCTGGGGAAAGTGTTCCTCTTCAACTAGGTCTTGGGCTGATTAATATTCTACAGCCTTTAAAATGTGTCTGTGGGAAGGTGTGGGGTGGGGTTATTTCTTCTGTTGTTTTTCTTTCAAAACTTGTGTTTTTATATTGTCTTTTACTCTGTAAACCGCTCTGAGATTTTGTGATGAAGGGCAGTATATGAATATAATAAATAAAATACAATAAAATAAGTAAATGGTACCTAGTTTTACAGGGGATGTGGGTGGCGCTGTGGGTTAAACCACAAAGCCTAGGTTGGCGGTTCAAATCCCCGTGACAGGGTGAGCTCCTGTTGCCCGGTCCCAGCTCCTGCCAACCTAGCAGTTCGAAAGCACGTCACAGTGCAAGTAGATAAATAGGTACTGCTCCGGCGGGAAGGTAAACGGCGTTTCCGTGCGCTGCTCTGGTTTGCCAGAAGCGGCTTTGTCATGCTGGCCACATGACCCGGAAGCTGTACGCCGGCTCTCGGCCAATAAAGCGAGATGAGCGCCGCAACCCCAGAGTCGTCCGCGACTGGACCTAATGGTCAGGGGTCTCTTTACCTTTACCTAGTTTTACATCACAAAATGCATAATATTTGCTTGTAATGGGCAATTCAACATAATATATATACTGTTAGTCACCTCTTTTATATATTATTTGAATAAATTTTTTCTTTATGTTAAATCATGTTGCTCTAACTACGCAAGTGTCAAAGTAAGGACAAGTGTGCTGTTTTCATAGTGTAGGGTGTGTGTGCATGCTTGTGTGCACATATCTGTGTGCCGACTAAGTTTCATTCTGCATGGGTTTGCAGCAGAAGAATTATTCTGGGCATATAGAGAAGTCTATGCTTGCATGTTTTTTTTTTGCAACCACTGCATGCATGATAGTAACATTAAGAAAATTTCCAGCTTCTGGCTTTTGCAATGATCATGATTCTCTGATCTTTTTAGCCCAGATGAAGAATCTGCTCAGAAGTTCATCCCTTTTGTTGGAGTGAGTACTATTTTTTTCCATTAACAACTCTGACAAATTTTCATCCCCAAATATTGTAATGGTGAAAAGTGTGCTTTCAGAGATTACAACAAACACCCCCCAAATCCCCGTCTTTCATTTTCCCACATTTTTTTATGCCTGTTTACAGCTGTTACATCCACAATCTGTAGCAGCAGCACAATTTTTAACAAATCCGAAGATTACCGTACCTTTTCCTCCTCAATCACAGATCATGTTAGTTAATATCCTGATGTTGTGGAGCTACATAGTCAATCATATTTGGCCATATTATGCAACCAAAGCTGTATTGCCCTCACTCTGAAACTCTGATCCTGGTCTACATGCACATGCACACACTGAACCTTGCGTCTCATTAAGAGCAATTGCAATATTTCCTTGGATACTTCAGGACTGATGCTTCCCATTTACTGTACTGTGCTTTGACCTCAGCGCAGGCAACCAAATTTACTCATTTTGCTTTTTTATTTATCAATCAATCAAATCTTTATTACGGTCCAGAGGCCCAACAATTCATTACAAAACAATACACAATTTCGACAGCCCGTCTTCAGGTTACACAAGCATTTTGTTCAGGCTTAGGAATAGGGATCATTGGTTCTTGCAACCACCGATAGAAACTTTGCCACTGCTAATGTTCTGTCATTTGTCCGGTCTTCCAGTAGGAACCTGACATAGTAAGCCTCTGATTTTCCCGGGAAAGGTACTAGCAAGGGTAATATCAGTTCAGCCCTGGCTTGCTCGAATTTCACACAGTGCAGCAAAATATGTTTTATAGAGTCAATGTCTTGGGCACATGAGCATAGTCTGTCCTGGTATGGAACTCCTCTCAATCTGCCATCCAGCACTGCAGAAGGAAAGACGTTAAGTCTGGCTTTTGTAAATAGCCTTCGGTAATTTGGAACTGTCAGATTTTTAATATAAGATGTTAACTTAAAGGCATGCCCATATTGTACTCCTACTGCCAGCGGACTGCAGACTGCGTGTGATTGGTGTCGCAAGTCACTGTGTGTAATATCCCAAAGTCTTTGCTTTAAAGTCTTTAGGGCACCTTCATAACCCAGGCAATAGAGTTGGGTGGGTGACAGACCAATAGAGGTGGCTTTTTTGCCATTGTTTTCTGCCAGTTGCTGACATACTCCTCTTTGTTCAGGTGTTGATATAGACCCTCCCCTAGCTCAAACACTGCACTTATTTATTGTATTCGTATACTGCCCTTCACCTCACAGTGTAGTTTGCAACATTGAAATTCAAAATGAAAACACAAAATACAGAATAAAACAAAAACAAACCGGTAATACCCCACCTCCCACAAAACGGTTAACGTTAGCCTGATTAGCAAGTCAATGGGGACACATTTCCCACCCGCAAAACACTTCTCTTTTGAGCTCCCCTCAACAACAAAGTCAGCTGCTTTTCAATGGGTACAGGAAACTCATCAAACTGCCATTGCAGAGCTAATAATTCCATGTAAAATGTTTTTTTTCCCCTTCAGGTGGTAAAGGTTGGAATAGTTGAACAATCCTCTGCAACTTCAGGTAATAAAAACTTTCAACGATGTTATAATTTCTCACTAAAGCATGGCATGGACGTTGGAGGCCGGTAGTCTGACTATAGTCCAAGTGATCCCAGATGTCTGTTTTTCAGTTGTATTTTATAATAGTGCCCCAACAGAAGTACCGTATTTTTCGCTCCATAAGACATACTTTTTTCCTCCGAAAAAGTAAGGGGAAATGTTTGTGCGTCTTATGGAGCGAATGTGTGGTCCCTGGAGCTGAACTGCCCAGGGGCAAAAGCAGATCGTGCTTTTTTTAAAAAAAAGAGAGACAAGGGGGTGTTGAAAGGAAGCCCGCTGAGCAGCTGCTCAGCAAACGATTGGGGAGAGAGATAAGGGAGAGAGATTCCAGCCCCACCCCCTTGCAGAGGGAGGCTGTTTCCCCAGCGACATGTGACTGGCTGATTAGATTATCTGTCTGGAAACTGTAGAAATGGCTTCCTGAAGCTGCAGAACTGTGAGTTAAACCCCATAAAACAGGGTTTTTTCCCTTTGCAAAGTAAGCTCAACAACTTTGAGCTGATCCTCAAAAAATGGGGCTTTTCTTCTTTGCAAAAGAAGCTACAGAAATTTGAGCTGATTCTCAAAAAAATGGGGCTTTTCCCCTCTAAAAACTAGGTGCGTCCTATGGTCAGGAGCACCTTATAGAGCGAAAATACGGTATATTGTCCAGATAGATCAAGGGAAGCAATACTCTCGGCTCTGTTCTGAGACAAGTTCTGAGCACCACAGTTGACAAGCTGGAAGGTGTGCAGATGGTGGAGCTCTTGGTCCCCATTGGAACATTACATCTCCCTCCCTAAGCCAGGAAAAAGCTTCCCGGGCTTTCGGAAGGAGGCACCAGGCTTTAATACTTTAATACTCCAATTTACCGGGAACGTATAGGGGACTAGCGTAGTCTCCCTAGTCCACTGACCTCACTCCATTCTCACAAGGTCTTTCAGCTTCCTACCCAGAGTCTCATAGTCCCTTGCTATAGGTTGAATGCTGTGTCTGGCAGTATCGTTTTTTATCCACATGGCTCTCCGTAGACCCTAACTAACCTCCTCTCAGCAGTAGCCGTCCCCCTCAGACCGTGTGCTGAAGCAGAGCACACAGCAAAACAAACACAAAAGCAAAGCCTCCAAACAGCTCAGGCAAGCAAACAGCTCTTTTTCAGAAAACACAAGCTCACTTTGTTCTGTCACTTCCACTAATCCCTCACAAACATCCTCAAGCAAATCAGAAGGAAAGCAGGATGGATGCTCACTGCCATAGAACCACCCTGAAAACCAATCAGAAGGAATGTTCAATAAAGACAATATATTTTAACCTCCATGTCAGCTTTGTGTGAGCAGATTGGAGGAGCCCCTACATCAGCAAAGCTAAATCAGGGATTTTTTTTTATCATTTATCTCATTCCTTTGGAAAGATACACTAACCTGACTTAGGAGTAATTTGGGATGGTATAACTTCATTTTCATTATAAGCTTTCTTATTCACATCAGTTTCCTTTCCCCTCTCTGTGTGTGTTGTAATATGTGTACTTCAACTTCAATCAAATATTGAAAAGATATTCATAAAAGGATTGTGGAAAATTTGCATTTTTAAATAAATTGCTACTCCATTTTTCTACTTCCCCCAGCCTGATCTAGATCCTCTAAATTCTTCTGCCATTGTCAATATTACAGTATTACTACTACCATCACTGATAATAATAAAGCATAATATTATATACTAATAAGTGCCTAACATTTTCCAAGTGCTTAACTAATATTAAGATAGCTCATTCTCACAGGCTTATTTTATAATAGGCATGATAGCAAAAGGAGAGAGGAGGAGAAAAAAGTGAGCACCGCAGCAGCTTCGTCTCCCCTGGCCCAGGGAAAGGAGGATGGGGTCTCCTTGAGGGGTGGGCTGCAGTCTCAGGGTAACCGGTGGCTGAAGCCAGCTGCTCTTTCTGAGACAAAAGGGTCCTCTGCAGCTCGTCCTTCTCTGGCTGAGGGACGGGGCAATGCTGGCTTCCACCTTGCTGTGATGTGTCATTTTGTCATATCTGTTACTCAGTTGGTAGAACCTCAGAATCATAATCTCAGAGTTGTGGGTCCAAGCCTCACTGGGCAAAAAGATTCCTGTTTTGCAGGGGGTTGGACTAAATTATCCTTCCGATATTACAATTCCGTTCTTCTATGAAGACGAAGGAAATAAGTACCTGAATAACTTTTACATAATTTTTCCCCATTTTGCTTTAGAACTTTCCTCGTTATTATTCCACTTGTATTTTATTTTCCATTAAAACAAATTAAACTCACGTTCCTCCTTGTAACAGTTCCAGGTGATTGATCTGGAATGATTGTAACTGATGCAGTCCTCAGTTTTGCCTCTAGGAAAGTAAGCCAGGCTACTAATTGCACCTACATGGCCGGATGCTTCCATTAGCTCTGCCAAGCACAGAGGTTTTCCATGCTACTTTTATTCTAACTTTTGTCTTTGGAGCATAGCTGTCAACTTTCGGATTTGAAAATAAGGGATTTTTAAAAACTATCGGATTTGAAAATAAGGGATGCCGTGAAGGCGGTGCGATGGCACCAAGTAGCCTCACCACCCTGCGCTCCAGAGGCTGCATGCGAACGGGTGAGCGAAAGAGCGGGCGCGTAGACGGCAGGCAGGCTGTTTGTCTGGTTGGGCGTGAGGGTCTGGCTGCACAAGGCATGCAAGCTCCGCCCCCAGTCGGTCTCAGACTCCTTATCGGCAGCCAAGCAACGCAACTGAGGAGCCTCCCTGGCCGGCAGGGAGGGAGAGGAGCTGCTTCCTTTGAAATCTGGGAAATTTAAGGGATATCAACAATCCGGGATAGCAGTAGGAAACGGCATTGGAATAAGGGAGTTTCCCCGCAAAAAAAGGGAGGGTTGACAGCTATGCTTTGGAGGGGCCGTAGCTTTGCTTTCTCTGCACCTCTTGTTCTGCTGATATGTCTGTCGCATCTCGCCTGCCTTCTTTCTTTCCTGTAAAGGTCATTGTTTGCCATGTGATGCTTAAAGTGGTCTTTGTTGTCTGCAGACCAACCATTTGAATCCTGTTTTTAAAGGTGACTCGGATGACGCTGCTACCTGCAGTTCAAGTGTCCTTTCCTCAACCCCACCTTCTGTGTCTCCTGCTCTGAAGGAATCTTCTCCCACCCCACCCTCCTCCCCATCAGTCACAGGCACCTTTGCTTCCTCCAGGTAAAGCACCTTCTGCCTTCTTTCTCACTTCTGTTATGAAATAAATAAGAAGTAACACCCCTAGGACCCTCGTACCTAAGGGACCGCCTCTCCTGGTATGCCCCGCAGAGGACCTTAAGGTCCACAAATAACAACATTTTGGAGGTCCCGAGCCACAAGGTTGTTAGACTGGTTTCAACTAGGGCCAGGGCCTTTTTAGTACTGGCCCCAACTTGGTGGAACACTCTGTCACAAGAGACCAGGGCCCTGCGGGATTTGAGATCTGTTCCGCCTGGCCTTCGGGTTGGACACAATCTGATGTTTCCTCCCCTTGTGGTTTTGATTATGGGCGATAAATGAAGCTGCAATTAAATTTTAAATTTTAACCTGTATTTTAATTAACGATTTTTCTTTCTTTTATATTTTATTGTAATTTTTATTGGTGTTAGCTGCCCTGAGCCCGGTTTTGGCTGGGAAGGGCGGGGTATAAATAAAATTTATTATTATTTTATTATTATATGAGGACCTTGAATTGCCAGTTTATCCTCGTGATTTGCTCATATTCTCTTTCATCTCAGCCTGTTCAATACCTTTCTGAAAATTAAATCTCCCCCCACCAAAAAGCAATATTTAGTTGTTTACTTCAGCAGGTCTTCCTGATAGATTCTACCTCTACAGTGCCTTGCACCTGTTTTTGACACTAGGTTATGCTAGCAACCCTCAGACATTAACTCAAGTTTATCCTGAGGTGAAAAACATTATAATCACTTTACTATGAAACACAATAACATAAATAAAGCAAACAACAAAAAATAATCAAAATGATTAATACAATTCAATATCAAATTAATAATTCAAAATAGTAATTGGAATATTTCAAATAATAATTCAAAATATCAGAATAAGTTCTAGTTTTATGAGATTGGGAGAAAAATGTTTCTCTGTGCATGGCATAATGAAAGTGGATAATTTTATAAATTTCTACCATGTCGTAAAATCATAGAATTGTAGAGTTGGAAGGAATCTCGGGGGTCCACACCCTGCAATGCAGGAATCTCAGTGTCAGAATGCTGACTCTTACTCACCTTTTCTCTAAACTAAAAAGTCCCAAATGTGGCAACTTCTCTTCATAAAGGAGTTGCTCCATCCCTTTGATAATTTTGAGAGCATTCCACAAACAGAGCCACTGCAGAAAAGGCCCCGCTCTTGTGTTGCCACACTTCCGGACACACAAAAAAGGCCTCAGATGATGATTGCAGGGTGCAGTTTGGTTCATATGGAGAGAGGCAGTTCTTGAGGAATTGCAGTCCTGAGCCTTTACTTAGCAGAGTTTCACATTCCCCTTTTAAATGCACAGTGGGTAGCTAGTTGCAGGCTTGTGTAAGCCTCTCACTTTTATACAATTCATTCTGTCTTAGACTGAATTGTACATTCCTGGTAAGTTCCCTTAAATCCCAATTAAAAGAAAAAAGACACCACAATCTTATTCAAAGTCAATAAAAGTAGTTTACTTACATCAGGCAGAGCACAGTGTGATCCCTGAAGGCAGACTTAGTTACAAAGTATATACATGTGGAGCTATCCCATATGGGGATAACTCCAGTGTCCTCTGTTGACTGGAAGCCAACAGAGCATCTCTAGCAAAAAGTTGCTGCAACGACGGAGGAAGTCAAAAAGAGAGAGTGTGCTGCATGCCGTGTCCCTTTCATTACCTGGACAGGTAAGGTCACACCCGCCTCTAGTCACATGCAAAGGAAGTATGTCCCAGCCAGGAGGAAACAGGAAGTTTTCGACTGGCTGGACCAAACATTCCCCCACATGTCCACTCTAGGAAAACAAGGAATGTTGTACTTCACTGCTACTTACATATCACACCCCACATGCAGGTCAAAACCAGCCTGCATTTTGGGACTTTCCTTAGGGGTGTGATTCATTAGGGCTGCTGCGATGAGCTCCTGCACTTCAAAATTTCCCACTACACTATGTAATGTTCTAGGGACGCGGGTGGCGCTGTGGGTTAAACCACAGAGCCTAGGGCTTGCCAATTAGAAGGTCGGCGGTTCGAATCCCCGTGACGGGGTGAGCTCCCGTTGCTTGGTCCCAGCTCCTGCCAACCTAGCAGTTCGAATGCATGAAGTGCAAGTAGATAAATAGGTACCGTTCCAGTGGGAAGGTAAACGGCGTTTCCGTGCGCTGCTCTGGTTTGCCGGAAGCGGCTTAGTCATGCTGGCCACATGACCCGGAAGCTGTACGCCGGCTCCCTCGGCCATTAAAGTGAGATGAGCGCCACAACCCCAGAGTCGTCCGCGACTGGAGCTAACGGTCAGGGGTCCCTTTACCTTTACCTATGTAATGTTCTAAAAAGAAAAGAGTTCAGTACTTCTCTCTCCCGCTGCCCATGCAGCACTTTTAATATTCCCATCATTTCTGGGCTTTATGAAGAATTAAGCAGGACATGACCACATCTAATTTTGCTCTTAAGTCAGCAATGTTCTATAGCATTTAGTTGGAATCTGTTTTCAAACAACGTTGAAATTACATAATTACATGTCCTGTTAAGTTCTATTTAAGATGGTCTACATATTGGATGGGACCCAGGTGGCGCTGTGGGTTAAACCACAGAGCCTAGGGCTTGCTGATCAGAAGGTCGGCGGTTCGAATCCCTGGGACGGGGTGAGCTCCCATTGCTCGGGCCCAGCTCCTGCCCACCTAGCAGTTCGAAAGCACTTCAAAGTGCAAGTAGATAAATAGGAAGGCAGGAAGGTAAACAGCGTTTCCGTGCGCTGCTTTGGTTCGCCAGAAGCGGCTTTGTCATGCTGGCCACATGACCTGGAAGCTGTACGCCGGCTCTCGGTCAATAAAGCGAGATGAGCGCCGCAACCCCAGAGTCGGACATGACTGGAACTAATGGTCAGGGGTGCCTTTACCTTTACCTTACATATTGGATATGAAGTGGTACAACTGAAAAATATGCTATATGTTGCTTCTTACGCTGTTTTTGAAGACAGATGTGTACCTGCAAGTCATACTCGGTTCTGAAGAGGCCCCAAACTCTGGTTCCTAGGTGCCTCAGTGCAAAGACACACGTGGCACAAGATTATTGAAGAGTCTCTAATATTGAGCTGTCATTTGGGTCTCAAGTTACATTACCTATTTTCAAATATATGTGCCTGAGTGCTTATAGTTACATGAGAAGTCTTTTGACTGCAGCTGTACAGCCAAGACACTTGAAAGGTAGATCACAGTGTCAAATACTAAGCACTGTTCCGAGAATGCTTTTCAATTTGGTATCATCCATGTTTCTCACCTGGGCTCTCTGGGACTGTCACCGCTTGCAAATGATAGTATTTTCCTAACGTATTTCAGCTATGGCCTTGGTATGGAACTGATGGGCCTTCAGGTGGATTACTGGATAGCAACTCATCCGACGGAGAAGAAGAGAGACTCAGAGAAAAAGGACCCCTCCGCTGCCAAAAACACTCTGAAATGCACTTTTCGGTCTCTCCAGGTCAGCCGGCTGCCTACGAGTGGGGATGCCGTTTCCACTCCAACGATGTCAATGACGGTTGTCACAAAGGAAAAGAACAAAAAAGGTGCAGAAAAGGGACGTGTCTTGACTATTGTAACATATGTTCTGCTGCTTAACACGGGCATTTTTCAGTAGTAAAATATTCCTGGAGGTCGAAATCACCAACTTTGTTAGTGTGCGAGATACATTTAATTGCACTAGAGTTTCCAATTAATTTTAGCGTACCTTTCTGCCTTGCGACGTTGTGCTGGCTGCTCTAAATCTAGCTCAAGCTAGGACCGGTTGCTTCAGATGTGGAAACTGATAATAGTGTAAACTTTATTTTCTCATGTTGGAGTGGCATGTTAGCATTTGTGTCTACCATCCAATGAGCATAGGAATTCACCTCAAGCTTTCCCCCTGTGGTTAGAGTGGAAATAGAGCGACAGTGAATTTGTACTGCCATTCCCTCCTGTTAAAATAGTATAAACAAGACATTACAGGTGCTTGGGTAATTGTGGCCAACTGGCACACCAGCCTTACCTGTAGGAAGAGCTTTGTGTCACACTTCAGTGCTGTAGACATCATGCTTTAAGAGCTTGATCCTTTAGGACAGGAGTGGAAAAACCCTTTCGAATCCAGGGACCAAATCTTTTTTCTGGCCACACCCTGTGGGCCGAATTTGACAGGTGGGTGAGGGGGGGAAAGTACAAGTTGAATGCGAAAGGAGAACAGGAGATGGGTAAACATACTTTGAGAGGCACAGGGGTAGGTCGAAAGGAAAAATATAAAAGAAAAACCCTCTGCTTAGAGCAGGCATAGGCAAACTCTGCCCTCCAGATGTTTTGGGACTACAATTCCCATCATCCCTGACCACTGATCCTGTTAGCTAGGGATCATGGGAGTTGTAGTCCCAAACATAGCTGTCAACCCTCCCTTTTTTTGCGGAAAACTCCCTTATTCCAATGCCGTATTTAAATCACTCCCACAATCTTATGGTTTTTTTTCCTTTAGCCCATTAAGCTGGGACATCTATGAAGTGATGTCAAATAAATCCCTGTGCACCCAAAGTAATTGGCTTGATTCAAACACCTAGGCACACTGTTTTGCCATTTGTCCATAGGGTTGCCAATTCCTGACTTGCTGAGGATCAAGGGATTATTGAAGACGACTTGGAAACTTCAACTGGTCCAAAATGCAGCAGCTGAGTTACTGGCCGGGGTTCCATTAGATCTCATACAGTCTCTTTTGAATCAGCTGCATTGGAAGCCAGTTCCTTTCTGAGCCCAATTCTCAGTGGGGTTTAAAACCCTAAATAACTCAGCCCCCCCCCCCCAAATCTGAAAGCCTGCCTCATCCCTGCAGACCACCTTGAGTGCTGAAACCAGCAGAGAAGGCTTAAAGGTTGGTGGCATAGCTGTCAACCCTCCCTTTTTTTTGGTGGGAAACTCCCTTATTCCAATGCCGTTTTCCGCTGCTATCCTGGATTGTTGATATCCCTTAAATTTCCCGGATTTCAAAGGAAGCAGCTCCTCTCCCTCCCTGCCGGCCAGGGAGGCTCCTCAGCTGCGTTGCTCGGCTGCCAATAAGGAGTCTGAGACCGACTGGGGGCGGAGCTTGCATGCCTTGTGCAGCCAGACCCTCACGCCCAACCAGACAGACAGCCTGCCTGCCGTCTATGCGCTCGCTCTTTCGCTCACCCGTTCGCGCGCAGCCTCTGGAGCGCAGGGTGGCGAGGCTACTTGGTGCCATTGCACCGCCCTCTTGGCACCCCTTATTTTCAAATCTGAAAGTTTGGGAAAATCCCTTATTTTCAAATCCGAAAGTTGACAGCTATGGTCCCCAAACACCTGGAGGGCCGAGTTTGCCTATGCCTGGCTTAGAGCTTCTGGATCAGTGGATTTTGTCTAAAATGTGGGGTGGGGGCGTCACAATATTTCCAGAGCCAGAGTAGATATCAACAGAAAATGTCAATAATTATGCCAAACTCTGCCACCATTTTGTGACTGGCTTTGCCCCTGTAGCACCATTATGTGACTGGTGGACTGCAGCAATTTTCAGCCATCTCAAGTGGTCCCTGCAGGTGGAAAGTTTGAGATCCCCTAGCAGAAACCAGATATGTACAGGCACCTCTCCACTTGGCGTGCAACAAGCACGCACACGACTGCTGACGCGTGTGCCATTTTCGATGCCGAAACGGGGCAGGGCGGACTGGACTGGACTTGGGTGTCTCCTGCTGATGCTCGCAGCGGCCAGGAATGGAGCCCCTGTGTAAGCGGGGATTCCTTTGTACTGTAAAAGGTCCCATCAATTCCCAGCCTTCTGGATCTTAAGACGTTCATTCCGGAGAGAGGACACCGAAAGATGGTGCTGCTGTGTTTACATATCTGCTTCATTTCCTCTAGTGATGTTTCTGCCTAAGAAAGCGAGAGACAAAGACTTTGATTCTAAGAGTCAGTGCATAGAGGGGATCAGCCGGCTGATTTGCACAGCGAAGCATCAGCAGACGATGTTGCAGGGTAAGTGCTACGACTGCCAGCCTGCTTTTGGACATCTTCCTTGGTTCATTCTTTATCTCTTGTGTTTACGGGTTTAGTTCCTTTGCAGAGCAAGCTAGAATGAAGTTCAGCTTTAGGCCCAGGTTCTCCGACCAAATCCAGAACACCCCCATTTGAAGAGAAGGGGTCATCACTTGCCTCTTTCCTCCTTGTGTCTGTGATTGTTTTCACACAGCCTATATTAGTGTTTCCCAACCTTTTTACGACCGTGGCCCCAGGTGGCGCTGTGGTCTAAACCACTGAGCCTCTTGGGCTTGCCGATCAGAAGGTTGGCGGTTTGAATCCCCGCAACGGAGTGAGCTCCAGTTGCTCTGTCCCTGCTCCTGCCAACCTAGCAGTTTGAAAGCACGCCAGTGCAAGTAGATAAATAGGTACCGCTGCAGCGGGAAGGTAAATGGCGTTTCTTTGCACCCTAGTTTCCGTCACGGTGTTCTGTTGCGCCAGAAGCAGTTTAGTCATGCTGGCCACATGACCTGGAAAGCTGTCTGTGGACAAACGCTGGCTCCCTCAGCCTGAAAGTGAGATGAGCGCTGCAACCCCATAGTCGCCTTTAACTGGACGTAACTGTCCAGGGGTCCTTTATCTTTACCTTACCTTCTTTTACGACTGTTGACCCCTTCTGACCTTGTTTCCTTCTGGTGCCCCCCATGGGTGTAGCCAAGGAAGGCAGGGGGGCAGCTGCCCCCCAGATAAGTAAAAATCAATACAGATCAATGCAAATCTGAGGTTCTGCCCCCGTAACAAAAGCCTGCCCCCCGAAAAATCCTGGCTACGCCCATGCTACCGGTAGAAAGGTAGCTATTTAAATGTTTTGTTTGTAAATAGAACATGTTTTATTTATAATTCTTATTATATATAAAAAGTACAAGTATATAAAATGATAGGAACATAATGAAATATTGTTGAAGCAGAAAAACATAGAATCATGGAGTTGGAAGAGAATTCTGGGGAACAGCCTGATGTTGAGCCAGCCCTGACTCCAGCCCTGACTCCTCCAGTGGAGGAGGAGGAGCTTGCTCGCCCAATCCCAAGGTGTAAACTGCATAAATAGAGGTGCCCACCCTGCTCTTCAAAAGGATAATCTGGGTGGAGGTCAGAGGCGCTATCTTGGGGAGGAGTAAAGGTAAAGGTAAAGGGATCCCTGACCATCAGGTCCAGTCGTGTCCGACTCTGGGGTTGCGGCGCTCATCTCGCTTTATTGGCCGAGGGAGCCGGTGTACATCTTCCAGGTCATGTGGCCAGCATGACTAAGCCGCTTCTGGCGAACCAGAGCAGCGCACGGAAACGCTGTTTACCTTCCCACTGGAGCGGTACCTATTTATCTACTTGCACTTTGATGTGCTTTCGAACTGCTAGGTTGGCAGGAACTGGGACTGAACAACGAGAGCTCACCCCGTCGCGGGGATTCGAACCGCCGACCTTCTGATCAGCAAGAGGTCAGAGGCGCTATCTTGGGGAGGAGTACCCTCCCCCCAAAAAGAGGGTTAGACAAATTCATGGGGAAGAGGGTTATCAATGGCTACTAGCCATGATGGTTATGTTTGGCCTCTGCAGATGGAAGCAGCAATACTTCTGAATACCCGTTGATGGAAACCACAAGAGGGAAGAGTGTTCTAGCGCTTAAATCCTGCTTGTGGGTTCCCCAAGGCATCTCTTTGGGCACGGTGAGAACAGGATGCTGAACTAGATGGGCCACTGCCCTGATCCAGCAGGCTCTTGTTTTGTTCTTATGTAGGGGAGGGTTTTTGCAATGTATGTGGATGAATTCTGATGCATTTATTTTTATGGCAAGGGGAAATTGCTGGGGTGTAAGTCCTAATCATCTTTGTTTGTTTATCTCCTGTGGCAGTGCTTATTGACGGAGTGGAGTGGAACGACGTGAAGTTCTTCCAGCTAGCAGCACAGTGGTCTTCCCATGTCAAGCATTTCCCCATCTGCATATTTGGGCATTCCAAATCCTAACAGAGCAGGAATTATGGGACAGTTCTGCAAGCCACAACACAATGAGTACCAGCTGTTTGTGCTCTTACTTATGTGCTTGGATAACAGCTCAGATATGCTTCTGTTTGTTCTTCTGTTGTCTGCAAGGGAAGGATAGTACTTAAAACCTCAGCAATTCAATATTAAGTCTAGCCAGCCATCTAAGATACTTGCAAGAGCCCTTAATTTTTTTAAAACCCAAGAGTAACTTGCTTATTAACGTAGAGCCCAATTAGATGGAGAGTGGGAGCATGCTTGTGAAATTTCCCAAATTCAGCTGGAGAGTAACTTCCAGGGTGCCCTTCCTTAGCACTCATCCAGCCACCCCCACCCAAATTACTCCCTGCTTTCAACACAACTTCTCCATCTAGGGCATCTGGTCTACCCCTCCTCATCGCCACTGCTTGTCACCATGATCATTATGAGTACCAGGATTAAAATCCCTGATAGACCTAGGCAATGCCATTTTTGCCAAGGGAAAAGAGAGAGAAGGTGTGAGGGGTGTGTGTGTCAGATTTTCCTCACTTCCTCTTACCAGCAGCACCCCCCCCCCCGGTAGCATCAGAAGGTCCAGTTTCATTGGACACAGGAGAAAGTTCAGAGGAATGCCGGACTGAATGGGTAGAAAGGAAGAATTGGGGCAGCCTGGAAGCTAAATAATGAGTATCAGATTGGCTGATAAAATCATCCAAGTTACTTTTTATTTCCGGGGGAAATCACTTGTATCGCTTCTGAACCAATCCAATATGAGGTTGCCCATTTTGACTACTTTTTTGTGTTAAAATAAATGCTAACCCCTAAATTTTACATAAAAGCAAAATGGTTAAAATAATTCTCTCCTTGTCCCAGAACGGACAGCCTGCCACAATTGATTGCAAATTGCTACTCATGCAAGTGACAGACCTTCTGACTGTGATTATGTAATCTGATTCCCCCCCCCCAAAAAAAAACACTTGTGGCTATCTGACTTGTGGTAGAGCACTTTTCAAAACATAAATTATGAACGTTATTTAGAAATGTAGTACTGCCTATATCAGCAATATTTAAAAGCAGCCCAGTTTCCGTCTGGGAACTTCCGATGCAACTACCAGCATGTAGAATACTAGTTTGGGGCTGGGTGTGCGCACTTTTGTCTTCCAATTTGCACTTACTAATGTTGACCAGTTAATGTGAGATAATACATTGCAAACATTATGTTGTCACGAAAGAGAAGAAGAGAGAGTGCCCGGGAGATAGAGCTGGTGCTCAGCATGGTGAATAGGACTTATTTCAGCACTACAGCTATGTCTGCACCTACAGAATAGCACAGTCCTGCAGATACTCCACACTAGTTCCTTATCCTCTTGAAGAATTTTGGCCATATTCCCCCTTCTCTCTAGGACCGCCTACAAGACTTTGTTTGTGCACGTCATTAAACTAGATCACTTTGGAGAATATGCCCCAAATGTTCCCTGCTTCTAGTGGCAAATGAGTTTTGAGCTCCCAATCAGATACTTATATGGTGTTGGGAAGGCAGCAGGGAAAGACATTAAGTCTTGGCAGGAAAGGTCTTTCCCCAAACTCTGGTGTGTTTCCGTGTGTTGGGGAGAGGGGTGATAAAATTATTGTACTACAGACAAGTACCCAGATCTTAGGAATATTTCTGTGAGCCTTTTCCTTGGCCACAAAGTCTCCACAGTTTCATTTTATCATTTGATAAAAGTTGGGTCTGCAAGTTGTTCAGTATCTGCCCAACTCTATATGTGTGTGTCCTGAGATGTCCACTACAGGCATATGTTCAATTTTTTTTATTTCTCTTACTGTTTGTTCTTATTTTTGGGAGGTGAGGAACCTAAGGCCTGGGTACTGCGTATGGCCCTCCAGTCCGGTCTAGTTCTTGGGCCTTTCCTGGGGCCAACCCCTTTCCCCAGACAGCACCTCTCACTGGTCTTGCTTCATCTCTCCTGGAATATTTTTGCCCCATTGGAATGTGTCCTTGAACTCTCCCAGGATGGGAGAGGTAGGGGGGCATCTGTAGAAATTGGCCTGCTGTACAGTTGCATCTGTTGCTTCCTCCATCTCTGGCCCCACCCACTGTGGTAGCCAGTGTGGTGAAGTGGTTAAGAGCGGTGGACTCGTAATCTGGTGAACCGGGTTCGCGTCCCCTCTCCTCCACATGCAGCTGCTGGGTGACCTTGGGCTAGTCACACTTCTCTGAAGTCTCTCAGCCCCACTCACCTCACAGAGTGTTTGTTGTGGGGGAGGAAGGGAAAGGAGAATGTGAGCCGCTTTGAGACTCCTTTGGGTAGTGATAAAGCGGGATATCAAATCCAAACTCCTCTTCTTCTTCTTCTATGTGGCCCTCAGAAGGCAGCCCCTAAGGAAAGGTAGCCCTCAAGCTGAAAAAAATGTTCCCCACTCATTCTTTACACGATTACTTCAGTTTGTACTGCACTTTGGGAATGTGGCACTGCCTTTCCATAAAGTTTTGTGAGAGAGCGACCCTCGACTTTTCTTAGAAGGCAAGTCCAGTCCAAGGTGATTTGCCGTGCTGCTCTAAGATAGCTTCCAGCATTGCCTTGGGGAAAAGGAACACAAGCACACAAATATTTCTGATTGGACAAAGCAGCAGGAAGTTGCTTGGTTTCCTCCTTCCGCCCTCCTCCATGCTTGTCCAGCCACAATGACTAAAGCACATTTCATATTCAGTGTCTACTTCACCAAGCTCTGGACTGGCCAGCCGTGGTTGAAATATTCTTTGCTATAAATGGGTGTAATTAAATCTTCTATCCATTCTACATAGAGACGTAATTCCAGTGTGTCTAGGACAGGGGTCAGCAAACATTTTCAACAGGGGGCCGGTCCACTGTCCCTTAGACCTTGTGAGGGGCCGGACTATATTTTGAAAAAATAATAATAATGAACGAATTCCTATGCCCCACAAATAACCCAGAGATGCATTTTAAATAAAAGCACATATTCTACTCATGTAAAAACACCAGGCAGGCCCCACAAATAACCCAGAGATTCATTTTAAATAAAAGCACATATTCTACTCATGTAAAAACACCAGGCAGGCCCCACAAATAACCCAGAGATTCATTTTAAACAAAAGGACACATTCTACTCATGTAAAAGCATGCTGATTCCCACACCGCCCACGAGCCGGATTGAGAAGGTGATTGGGCCGCATCTGGCCCATGGGCCTTAGGTTGCCTACCCCTGATCTATGCTGTAGTTCATTGAGAAATACTGTGTTTTGATATGTTTCCCAACCAAACCAGCTTCCATCTGATTTGAAAATGTAAGTCATACAAAGATATCCACACATCCTCTCTGCCCACTGGGCAGACAGTGGGCAACCTGGGAGTGCATCGATCTGTACTGATGTGTTCAACAATTTGCGAATACAATTTGAAACACAGTTGGCGGTGGGGCGACCGCCCCCCTTTACATCTACAAATGATGATGGATATATTACTAAAGAAACTATTGCTTGTTGCCTAAAATTAATGTTACTGAATATTTTTGATGATACCAATGTAAATATAGTCAAAATAATTGGTCTTATATATGATCTTGGAAGCACAAATGGTAATAGCAAGTGGATGGAAAACAGCCCCAATATCTTACATGGGACGCTTCATACCATTTGCTCTGGAATATAGCTATAATGGAGAAAATTATGCAAAATTTGACAAGAAGGACTAGAAACTCTGGACACTTTTTATATGATTTACCAGTCCTTTATGACATATACAGTGAAACAATCATTTTCAAGACAACCTTGGCAAAACTGGACTAGACTTGATGATCTGATACAAGTTGATAGTCTTTACTTGGACTTCGTTATTTTAATTCATGTGCAACTACGCATTCTATGTGCCTGCTTTATTTTTAATCTTTTAATTTTTGTCTGTTATAATTGTTTCTCTGTTTTCTATATATATTCTAAAATGAAATAATAATAAAAACTTTATTCCCCCTCCCAAAAAAAATGATGGTAATTTGACTGTAATAAAGGCTGTGTAGATATTACCAGCTTAAAACGCAAAGTAAATTTCAAATCACATTGGCATGTTGTTGTACATATCAGCATAGTTTGATTGATGTGCTTCCATGTTGCCCATTATCACCCCACTTCCAGCTGGTTTCTCCACCCCTGCAACCCACCCACCATTTTCATTCATGAAGCTGTCATCTGTTGACGTCAGACCACCGACCTGTAAGAAAGGCAGTGTGTAAATGTACACACCTCAGCTTGTTTTCAATTCAGATTAAAACTGGTTTGGCAGGAAATGCATCAAACTGCTGTATTTCTCGATATATCTCTTGCATTTCATAGCCATTTGGCCCCACTGATTACTGGATAAAATTATGAACATGTTACCCATTTAGTTCCTCTTTTCAAGTCACCCCTTTGTCTCAAAACTGCTACTCAAGCAGTAGCTTATCAGTCCTTTGAGCAAGAATAGGAGGTGGACTCTAATGATGGAGGGACCTTAGATCTGGCAACTTAGCTCAGTGCTTTCTTCAGTAAGCAAGCGAGCAGTTTGTGGATAGTGTTTGTTCAGAGTGACCTTTCAGACAAGGAAAAATGAAGGGATGTTGTCCATTTATATGTATTTTTAACAGTCCATCTCTTTCATTGTATTGTTACGTTTGTTTTTAAATCAAGACTGTAAGTGTACATAGCCTTTTTGGAATAAATTGCAATGTACACTACTTTGTGAAATATTTTATGGTACTAATGCCATGCTAATAAAAATGGATTGGAAAGCACATACCTATCCTGCATCTTGCTTTGAAATGACCCCCCCCCCCACTTTTTGCCTCAATGACATTTGGATCTTTGGGTGAAAATTAAAATATTTTTGTTAGTACTAAAGACGCGCGCGCGTACACACACACACACAATAGAAAAAGAATGTATGGAGGTAGTTTCCATTTCTGCATCACTATCTGCTTCCTTCAGTTGAGGCGCTGCATGATCCAAAACTGCCAACGTTTCATCAATTTGGTCTAAAGCTTCTGGGTATTCCCCATTTCCATTTTCCAACATATTCCTCTGTCTCATTTTCTTCATCTTCATCAAACATTGATCTGATCATTTTTAATTGTTCAGCCATCAACTGTTTAACAATACCAACCATCACTGGTTGATCCAAAAGTAGATTTGTCATACGGGATGCTTTTAATATTCTGGATATTATTAGCCACTCAATCCACCTTGATATTTCCCCCTTAAAATCACAGGTGCGGTTGCGCTCTCTCAGAACAGACAAATTCCTTTCTCATGGTTAAGGATGGTTGCTTAACTTTTGATTTCACCCGTTCCTTAGTGCCAGGAAACAAAACAAAACAAAAAAAAGGATTAAAGATGAAAGAGTTCCTATCATCCGATTTAATCTTTCTTGTCAATCAAGCCTTCTGCTTTGCTTTAGACACTTTAACAATTAGTTTCCTTTCTATTTTCTCAACAACAGAAGCACATGGGCCAGTGTTTCCGTATCACCATTTCTGCATGGACATGTACGATTATGAAATGGGGTTCCCTTGAAATGACCCTCAAGGGCTGCTGAAGGAAGGACCTTCAGTTGTGCACTCAATAAAGCTCTTCTATCTTTAGAATCGTTAGATCCTGTAGATAAGATGCCATTGTATGAGGGGGACTACTTTGAAAATGGTCATACGAGGGATGTAGTTATTTTCATTGCAGGAAAGCATAATGTTGCCCACCACCCCAATCTCTGAGCTGTGAGATTCCAGGGGTTCCAGGTGCCCGTCCACCCAATGTTCAATTTCCTAGGAATGAAGGGCAGTGGAGACTGTAGTGCCTTTAGGATATGTGGCTTATTTACACACATATATACAGCCTAAGCCAACAATGGAAGGGCTCACAGCCTTAACTCCCCAGAAGGTCTTGCTTCTCCCATATATGCACAGCTTCGGATTGCAGCGGAAATCAAGCATGGCTCTTCGTCTCAGGCTTCTGCCTGCCTCCTGCTTTTAGCCCAGCTCATCCAGGGGCGTCTTATTCATAGAGCCTAGTGGTGCGGGGCACCAGGGAAGAGGTGGAGGCTGGACGCGGCTTCTCCCGGCGTCAGCTCGCCACCCTCGCCCGCCTCCGCCATGAGGCACCAAAGCAGCACCGCGCCCGGAGCCTCCGTCTGCCATGGCCACCACGGTATGAAGCGGCCAGCTGAGCTGGGAGGCGCCAAGTCCAGCCTCCGCCTCTTCCCCGCAGGAGCCACCCTCTAGCCGCTGCCCGCCTCCTCCAGCCCCGCCGGCAGCACCGTCCTCCCTAAAAAAATTAAACGTGTGTGTGTGTGCCGGAGGGAGCTTTGCACCCCGGCGCCGGATATGCTTAAGACGGCCCTGAGCTCATCCACACCTCAGCTCTGGCCTTTGTCCTCCTACCTACCAGCCAGGTGAGGGAGGGGGCTCAAACACCCACCCATTTGCGCCCCAGCACAAAGCAACTTCCTTTCTTAGACTAAGGGTCCTGTAAAGTCACCCAGAAACTTGGCTCCTTTGACAATGGAATCCTCCCCCCCCCCAAACTCACAACCTTACATTTATGTATTGCATCCCGCTGCTTTCCTGTGAATCAAGCACAACTGAAGAAACAAGGCTCGATGGCTAAATGCAGAGCAAATGGAACACTTTATAACAGTGTAATTTTTTAATATTTAAGTTGTATGCTTTTTTAAGCTTTTTGTACACTGCTTAGAGATGTTTGAAACATATTAAGCAGTTGGCCTATAGAAAATAATCAAATAGCTAAATGTCGCAATCCAGGTTGTTTTTGGAAAACAGGTGAGGCCAGTGCTTTTTTTTCCTGGGGGGGACGCAGAGGTACGAATACCCCTAAACATTTTGTCCAGTATTTCAATATGAGTAGGAAATACTCTGTTTCAGTGTATCTGAAGAAGTGTGCATGCCCACGAAAGCTCATACCAAGAACAAACTTAGTTGGTCTCTAAGGTGCTACTGGAAGGAATTATTTATTTATTTAGTTTAGGAAAATGAGAGTAACCCTAAAAAAAATTTTTTTATAGAAAAAAAAGCACTGGACGAGGCCATCTTGGAAACACCCAGCAACCTTCCAAAACACATCCTGGTACAAAGGACATTTGCCTAGGGAGAGTGCATAGGGTTTCAATGGGGTCCCACCTCAGAACCCCATAAGTAACTGAGAGGGGAAGGCTTGGCCTTAAAAAGTGGCCTTTTGCCGGGGAAGACCCTCGACTGAAGAAGCCCAGCACCTGGCAAAGGGCCGGCCACGAACCCTCCCCCCCCCCGAAGCGGGTACACGTGAAGAAGCCCTTCCCACGGCATGAGGATCCGGAAGGGTGTCTGGGGGCAACCGAAAGCGCCCCGGGGGGCGACATTCGTGGTCTCTCTGCAGCGAAGCCAGCCTTGCGGGGAGGGCCTGGCGGCGTCGGGCTCCTCCCAGGCCCCTTCCCCCTCCTCCCGACTGGTCTCCTCCCTCTTCCCCGGTCTCCATTTTCCAGAGGATCCGGCGCCGACGGCAGCGCAAGCAGCCGAGGCAGAAGCGGCACCGGCGGCAGCCGAGGCACCAGCATCCCCGCCGGGCCTTCCTCGGACCCGCCGCCGCGATGGCTGCCAACATGTACCGCGTCGGAGGTGAGGCCGGCGCCTTGCTCCCCCGGCACTCGCGCCGGGGCCTGGCGGGCGGCGTGAGGCGGCCGCGCCCTCGAGGGAGGCCGGCGGGGCGGGGGGCAGCAGCAGCGAAGCCCTTCGCCCGGGAGGCTTCCCGAGGCGAGGCCCGGCCGCCCCTTCCCGAGATGCTGCCGCCAAGGGAACCGGCCTCCCCTCTGCCCGAGGGAGAGGCAGCCAGAGGGGGCGTCGGGTGCGAGGGATTGGGACCTTCCCCCACCCCGGGGAGAGAGAGGGAAAGGAAACGCTGCCTGCCCGCGCTGGCCCTCCTTTCTGGGTAGGGCCCGTGTCAAGCCGGGCTGCCTAGAGAGGAAAGGTGAAGAAATGCGGGGAGTAGGTCCAGAAAGACCAGGCTCCGTCTTCTCTGGGCATCGCCTGGGAAGAGAGGCCAGCAGGCGACTGGGAAGCTGCAAGGCATCCCTCACCTGCCAACCTCCAGACCCCCCAGTCCAGTGGTGGCTAACCTTGACACTCCAGATGTTTTGGAACTACAACTCCCATCATCCCTGACCACTGGTCCTGTTAGCTAGGGATGATGGGAGTCGTAGTTCCAAAACATCTGGAGTGTCAAGGTTAGCCATCACTGCCCCAGTCCATACTATTGTGCTCAGGGTGAGATGGCAGGGGAGCCAGAGGCAGCTGCTCTTTGCAACCTGCTAACCTGCCTGCTTTCCTAGGCATGCTTCTTCTTTGGCGACCACTCGTGGTCTTCCATAAACTCAGTATTAATAATAATAATAATAATAATAATAATAATAAATTTTTATTTATACCCCGCTCTTCCCAGCCAAGACTGGGCTCAGAGCGGCTAACACCCATAAAATCACAACAACATACAAAACAATCAATTAAAATGCAAGTTAAAATACGATTTAAAGTTTAAAATGCAGCCTCATTTTTAAGTAGCCCACCAATCAAACCATAAAGGAATGAAACATCAGGGTTAAACTAAAACCAACCCAAAGGCCAGGTGGAACAGCTCTGTCTTGCAGGCCCTGTGGAAAGATGCCAAATCCCGCAGGGCCCTGGTCTCTTCTGATAGACCGTTCCATCAAGTCGGGGCCAGTACTGAGAAGGCCCTGGCCCTAGTTGCGGCCAGCCTAGCATCCTTATGGCTCGGGACCTCCAAAATGTTATTATTTGAGGACCTTAAGGTCCTACACGGGGCATACCAGGAGAGGCGGTCCCTTAGGTACGAGGGTCCTAGGCCGCATAGGGCTTTAAAGATCAAAACCAGGTCATTAACAATGACTGTGGAGGCCAGTTTTGGATCCACACATCCTTCCATAGTGGGGACATTGGTTTCTGGGTGGGAGTTGATCACGGTGTGGGTTTGCCAAGCGTGCCTTCCTCTTAGCACATTACGCCTTTGCGTCCTGAGTTCGAGTGTCTTCAAAGCTTTGGTAAAGGTCCAACGAAGTTGATGTTGAAGTGCAGGCAAGCCTTTGCCCTGCATCTCTGGCCCTTGGAGGAGGCTGGGTGAGGGGCAGAGTTGGTAGCGTTGTGCATGACCCCCAGAGCAGGGGGCACAAAGCAAAGGGCTCACACAAGTGCAGTCTTGGGGAGGGGGGGCGGTACTACACATTAGCAACAAATTTCCCGCACCCACACGAATATACCAGACTTTGTTGAAGCCCTGTTTTATTTTTCCACATGCGCGTGTGGATTGTAGACAAGGGTATCTGACTTAACACTGGGAGCCTAACCAAGGCTCCTCAAAAGCTATTGAATTCAGTGGGGTTTTCTGCCAGGTAAGTGGGGTTCGGATTGCAGCATCAGTCACGCACTATGTAGATCCACTGTGTAGATCCACTGTAGATAAACAGGGTTAAATTACACACATCAAAAGTCCATTGATTTTATGAGTGTGCTCTGTGTATGAGTTAGTCAGATAACACCCAGGGCCTTTTTTTGTAGTGGGACCTACAAAAAAAGCTGGCCATATTGCTGCTCACCTATTTAGGTAGTGCTTTATAAATTAGACTTTTGACTGCTGCTGGTTTCTAAATCAAGGTATTCAACTAAGTTTTACTGAGAGCAGACCTACTGAAGTTATTGGCCATGACTAATTTGGATCCATTAATTTCAATGTATCTACTCAGAGTAAAAGTTAGTTTACCTTTTGTTTTTATTAGTTATTACCGGTAGCTGTTTGTTAATTTTTATACTTTTTTCTCTTTAAAAAACTGTGTTTTAAAAGATTTTTTAAAGAAATGTCATTTCCCTAGTTAGAGAATATCAATTTGAAGAAGAACCTGTTGTTAGCATAAGAGTTTTCCTGTAATACATACTGGAGGCAGACCCTGACTTGAAATTGTTTTGGGATGCAGCCAGAACATTGACTTCTGAGATCTGCCTTATGGCCCAGTGTCTGTTGAGACGCTTGCTTTTTTGCAGTCAGGTAGAGAAAGCAAAGTAGATGTGGCTGGAGCAAGGCCCTTTCTATGAGCTGGATTCTCTTATCCTGCTTTTTTATTCTTTCATTCCTTTCATATTATCTACTTTCATTCTGTTCTGACAAGCTGTTGCATTTATTTATTTAGTATTTATATGCCACTGAATCATTAGCATCTCTAAGCAGTGTACATAAAATTACAAAAAAGTATGTTGGTTTTATGGTAATTGTTGAGGGTGTATGAATGGGAATGCTGCTGAATTGTGATTCTTTAATTTTATTCATTTATATCCTGCCTCACTACCAGCATGGCTCACAGTTAGGTTTGTCATATTCTAGTTCTCCAGATCCTGGAAGCTTGATTTATATATTATGTAAATCAAGCGAGGAGTTGGGAAATTATGCTGCTTTTCTACTCCAGAGTACTCCTTCCAAACTTGTTTTATAACAAGGAAACAGATCACTTGGCTTATTTCTGTATATATCTTGCAGGTGAGAACGAAGGCTGGGCGATATCTGGTTTTCAACATCGCGATATATCACCAGCCAAATATTGTTTTTTAGTGATATATCACAATATCTGAAACATGGAACTATGTAGGGTGTGTGAAGTTTGGGCGAAGGAGCAGTCATTGGAGAACATGTGGGTGGGGGTGGTGGAGATCCTGCGAAGGAGCAGTCAAGGAGATTAACAGGTATGTGCTATGTGCACTGTGGATTCCTCCTCTTGCTTGCGTTTGGAGGGCAAACTCCTTCCACTCCTCCTTAGAGAAGAGATCCAACTTCACTGCCTTCATTGCATCTCCTAGGAGCCACCCGCTGGAACTGTTCTGTATGTTCCAGAGGTTGATTACTCCTGACTAGGGGGGGTGAACCTCTGGAGCACACAGTAACTACGGTAGCTGTGACTGAATGGCTAAAGACTTTGATGATAAAGTTGCTCGGTTCTGCAGTGATTTAGATGCTGCTATTGTAACAGTATAGGGACGCGGGTGGCTCTGTGGGTTAAACCACAGAGCCTAGGGCTTGCCGATCAGAAGGTCGGCGGTTCGAATCCCCGCGACGGGGTGAGCTTCTGTTGCTTGGTCCCTGCTCCTGCCAACCTAGCAGTTCGAAAGCACATCAAAGTGCAAGTAGATAAATAGGTATCACTGCAGCGGGAAGGTAAACGGCGTTTCCGTGCGCTGCTCTGGTTCGCCAGAAGCGGCTTTGTCATGCTGGCTACATGACCTGGAAGCTGTACGCCAGCTCCCTCGGCCAATAATGCGAGATGAGCACCGCAACCCCAGAGTCGGACACGACTGGACCTAATGGTCAGGGGTCCCTTTACCTTTATTGTAACAGTACCGGCAGAGATGTCCAATGCAATGCCGAGTCTGGTGTTGTGGAATCATTTCCAGTTGATGTGGGCTGAAGATGTGGACAGAATACTTTAAGTGATGTGCTTGATCACCTGCTCATCAGATCCTTGTCCATTCTGGTTTATTAAAGCTATCCAGGGTCAGGTGGCTGAATCGGGGACTGCTGCTCAACTATCCCATCCTAGACCCAACAGAGTAACAACTACCGTATAGACCAGTCGCCAACACCCCTTTCTTGGCAAAGGTAGTGGAGAGGGTAGTTGCGGAGCAACATCAGGTATTCCTGGAAGAGGCGGATTATCTACAATCTGGGTTCGGACCTGGTTTTGGAACTGAAACAGCCTTGGTCATCCTGATGGATGACCTTTATCGTGAGAGGGACAAGGGGAGTGTGACCCTGTTACTTCTGCTTGATCTCTCAGTGACTTTTGATACCATCGATCATGGTATCCTCCTGCATTGACTTACCGGTAGTGAGATGAGTATCCGAGGCACTGTTTTTCAGTGGTTCTGTCCCTGTCTTCAAGGCGGTTTCCAGAGAGGTGCACTTGGTGAGTGTTCCTTGGCCCCCTGGCATTTGTGCTGTGGGGTTCTGCAGGGTACTGTTTTCTTTCCAAAGCTATTTAATATCTGTATGAAGCTGTTGGGTGTAGTCCTTAGGAGTTTTGGAGGGGTGTGTGTGTCACCTGTATGCTGATGACACGCAGCTCTACTTCTCCGTAACAACCGAATCGGGAGATACTGTGGAAGCTGTGGGCTGGCGTCTGGATGCAGTGATGGACTGGATGAGGGCCAATGAACTGTGCTTGAATCTTGGGAAGACAGGCTCTTTGGGTGGGTGGTTCCCATGGCAAGGTACCTGTTCTGGATGAAGTTGCACTCCCTCTGAAGGAGCAAGTGCATAGCTTGGGGTTACTCCTGTAGACATCTTTGTCACTAAAGGCCCAAGTGTCCTCTGTGGGTAGGAGCGCCTTTTACCAGCTTCCTCTGGTTCACCCAACTATGGCCGTTCCTGGACAGGAATAGTCTGACCACTGTAGCCCATACATTGGTAGTCTCCAGGCTAGATTACTGTAATGACGTCTATGTGGGGCTACCCTTGGGTCTGGTTTGGAATGCTGCAGCCAGACTGCTGTTGGGAACTTTTGGTCAAGAAGGTGTGACACAATTGTAAAAACAGCTGCATTGGCTGCCCATCCGTCGCCAAGCCAGGTTCAGGGTTCTTGTTTTGATTTTCAAAGCCTTGGACAACTTGGGTCCAGAATATGTTAGGGATCTCCTGAACCTTTATATTCCAGGTCGACCACTGAGATCACCTGCAGGAGCATCTTGGGTGAAGTGGTGAGGCTCATTTGACAACAATGAGAAATCAAATCTTTGGTCCATTTCTGTGGAATGCCCTGCCAATATAGATTCAGTCGGCACCTTCTGTGCCAGTTTATGTCAGCTGAAAACTTTTTTGTTCCTCCAGTCCTATGCTGGCAGTTAAGAGCACCCTCCCCATGGTCTATTTAATTTCTTTTACTATTAAACTTCTCTTTTTAACTTCTTATGATGCTATTGTTTGGTTTCATGTTTTTATACTGTTGTAAGGTGGCGCTGTGGGTTAAACCACAGAGCCTAGGGCTTGCTGATCAGAAGGTCAGCGGTTCGAATCCCTGCGACGGGGTGAGCTCCGGTTGCTCGGTCCCAGCTCCTTCCCACCTAGCAGTTCGAAAGCACGTCAAAGTGCAAGTAGATAAATAGGAACCACTCTGGCGGGAAGGTAAACGGCGTTTCCTTGCTCTGCTCTGGTTCGCCAGAAGCGGCTTTGTCATGCTGGCCACATGACCCGGAAGCTGTACGCCGGCTCCCACGGCCAGTAAAGCGAGATGAGTGCCGCAACCCCAGAGTCGGTCACGACTGGACCTAATGGTCAGGGGTCCCTTTACCTTTTTAAACTGCTGTGATATATTTTTTATGATACAGCAGTATATAAATATTTAAATAAATAAATAATATAAATAAAACTTTTAAGTGCAAGGCAAAAACATTCCTCTTCTCCCAGGCCTTTAGCTAATTAAATAATCTATGGCCTTTTAAACTGTGTGATTGTGTGTATGTGTATGAGGATTATTGCTTTGTTTGCTATTATGTTACACATTTTTGTGTTTGTATACTGTAAACTGCCCTGTGATTCCCAATTGAAACTTGATATATAAATTCAATAAATAATAATAAAATGATATACTGGTGAAATCACCCCATGTAAATTGTTGCCATTAAGAGGAATGCTGCATGTTAAGATTGCTGTCAAAACCACTTGTGTCTTCATAGCAGGTGAATAAAGTTCAGGATTCTCCGACATGTGTTTACTGCAGAGTAATTGTAGCATGTGTTTTATTTATTCAGGTGCTTCTGCCCTGGTCTTCAAAGCTAAAAGCCTTCACAAGGTGACTTAGAATATTAAGCTAGTATAAATGCAATGCAAAGCAATAAAAATTCAGGATAGAAAACAACTGCAGTAAAAACAGCTGTTTAAAATAGAAAAAGAAGAGTCAAAAGGCCTTTTGAAGACCATGCTTAAAAACCATGGGAGGGGGCTTTGACAGATGTGCTGTAGAGTGAGTTCCACAATACCAGTGCTACCACCAAGAAGGTCCCGCCTTCAGTCTATCTCTCCACTCTCTGTTTTTGTCCTTCAAACTTTCAGAGACATCCTTAACATTTTCTTGATGACATTTTTCTTTGTGCTGCAATGACAGCTTGTGGAGGAGACCAGATGCATGAGCAAGCACTTAAAAGTCTCTTCTCTCATGTTCAGTCACTTCAGCTGAGATGTGCATTTCTTGATGTGTGTTCCACAATCAACAAGGCAATCACCTCACCTTCCTCCAAGCATTTGGCAGTGCTATACTCCTATATAGTTGGAAGATGTAGAACCCTTTCACTAGAGTGACTACTAACCCAGTCAGATGTGCAGGGAATAAATGAATGAATGAATGAATGAATGAAGAAGAAGAAGACGACAAAGAAGACGGCCTCGATTGGCTGCTGTCATGTTCTCTTATCGGTTGTTCAATAGAAATGCCAAAGCCATTTGTCTTTAAGTCCTTTTATTCAGTGCCAAACTATTTACAGTGCAGAGCTCAGCCTTATGTCTGTTCAGTCACTAGCAGAATCCGGAAGTGCCTCCCTTCTGTTTTGGCGCCAACACCAAAGTTTTGGCACCCTAAATTGCCGCCTTCTCCTACGTGATATTTGCGCCGGAACTGACGCTTCCCCCTCCGCGCAAGTCTGCTGGGTGGTGCCAGGTCTCCCACTCTCTCTCTGGACACCTGGCACTCCCTGGCTCCCAGCCACTAACTGCTCCTTCCCCGAGACTGGACTGCTAGTTTCACTCGAAGATGAATCTGTCGTTAACACAGGTTGCGGCTCTCTATAAACACTCAGACCTGGACTAGCAGGGGCTGGCAGATCCCTGACAGCTGCTTTCAAAACTGCGCCCCTATCTGGACAGGGATAACCTAACTTCCGTTGTCTGTGCTCTGGATTACTGCAACAATAGAAGTGGGGCTGTCTCTGAAGATGGTTCAGAAACTTCACCTGGTGCAGAATTCAATGAACTGGTTGTTCCCAGGGCAAGACAGTTTGAGCATATAACACCAAACCTGGCCTGACTGCGATTCCAAGCCCAATTCAAAGTGCTGGTTTTGATCTATAAAGCCTTAAATTGCCCCAGCGCTGGAATACCTCAAGGACTGCTGTAAACCAAACTGGACTCTGCAATCATCATCTGAGGCCTTGCTGCATGTGCCTCCTCCACAAGAGGTCCAGAAGGTAAAGGGACCCCTGACCATTGGGTCCAGTCGTGTCCGACTCTGGGGTTGCGGCGCTCATCTCGCTTTATTGGCTGAGGGAGCCGGCGTACAGCTTCCGGGTCATGTGGCCAGCATGACAAAGCCGCTTCTGGCGAACCAGAGCAGCGCACGGAAATGCCGTTTACCTTCCCGCCGGAGCGGTACCTATTTATCTACTTGCACTTTGACGTGCTTTTGAACTGCTAGGTGGGCAGGAGCTGGGACCGAGCAACGGGAGCTCACCCCGTCGCAGGGATTCGAACCGCCGACCTTCTGATCAGCAAGCCCTAGGCTCTGTGGTTTAACTCACAGTGCCACCTGGGTCCCTGTGGTCCAGAAGGTAGTAACATGAGAACGGGCCTTTTCTGTGGTGGCTTCCTGTTTATGGAATGCTCTCCCAGGGAGGCTCATCTGGTGCTTTTGTTACGTAACTTTAGACACCAGGCAAATATACTCCTCTTCTCCCAGACCTTTGGAATGTTAGTGAGGAAGTAGAAGAATAGATGAATTCTGGTATATAGAACTCTATAACTAGTACTTGAGTTTATTTTTTTCTTTCTCCCACACCATCCCTTTTTCCTTTTATGTAGTGTCTTTTGGATTGTAAGACTGAGGGCAGGGACTCTTTTATTAATCTGTAAGATGCTCTGGGAGACTTCTCAGATGAGGAGTGGGATAAAAATGCTTTGAATAGATAAGTAAAATAAAGTTCCTTTGTCTAAGATTTCTAAGGTTACTGTAATCCTTTGAGCAAAGAGGGGAGTGGAAAATAATATAGTTAGAATTTATACACTCTTTTGGGTTCTACTCAGGCATGTAATTTTCATCACTCAATATTCTGATCAAGTTTTATGTCAGTTTGTAATAAATCTTGCTTTGATTGCTATCTGTGATGAATATTTTAGATTATTCTTTGTATACTGCTTAGAGGCTTTCTCTCAAGTAAGTGGTATATAAATTTGGTTAAATAACTTTATATCCATGACCAGTAATACAGTTCTGACAGTATTATTATCCCCATATTGCAGGTGTGGGGCTGACCGGTTGACAGACAGCTAGACATTTTCCGCAGAAAGTCACCTTACCCATCAAAGGCAAGATTTCATGTGGATGTCTGTGGATCTTTTATCTTGCTCCCAGAGACAGCCAGGCAGCCCCTGTTTCAAAAGAACACTTCACTCAATACATATAAGTTGAAAACTTTATTTACTCTCACAGCTAACACCACCATAAATACCACATCTATGAATTCTTCATTTCTTTCTAACTTTCCAGCACTAGACAGATTTAAATTTTTGGTCTCTCTCCAGTCCTTACTGTGAGGACAATCGCTTTACAGCACGGTAATGGTCTGGTCAGGAACAAATTGACAGAATTTCAGCTACCCACTGTCTTCTTCTGATTTCCTTTGTGCTCAGATTCCTGCATTTACATGAGAGAATTCCATAGGAGTTACTTCTGAGTAGGTGCAGTTAGGATTGCAGCTTTGGTCCATTTGTTGACCTGTCTACTCTAGCAGAACATGGGTTATCTTGAGAGAGTTTTGTATGATGAGGCTGAAGGTGCAAGAGAGCATTCCAATGGTTGAATCTGGAAGTTTAAGCCTTGATAGTGTGTCAGTCCTAGCCGCAGTCATGCCGTATCTTTCTCTGAATGTTTATCTGCAACTGTTTGACTGGTGTAACCTCTCTGTATCTTGGTGGTACCTTGTTTTGAATCCGGGATCCGTTCGACAAAGGGACGCTCAACAAAGCGCCGCTCTGCGCACGTGTGCGGAGCGGTATGCGCTTCTGCGCATGCTCGGAGCGCGATTTAACGCTTCTGCGCATGCGTGAGCGGCAAACCTGGAAGTAACCCGTTCCGGTACTTCCGGGTTTGCCGCGGACATTCGCTGAAATGGACAGTCCACGGGGCGGACGTTTGCGGAGGTATTACTGTATCTAAAACACACAGAGTTAAATAAGTTCATACTGTAGTGACAAGGTTTTTTTTATGGATCGGCACTCCTGGAGGAAATTAATTTAGAAATATTAATTTAATCTTCTCCGTTTCTCTTATGGCTAATTCTGTATAAAACCACAAGCTATATCATTATCATTATCATTTTATTTTTATGCCACTTTTCCATAGTTAAATCAATGCTCAAGGCGGCTTACAACATGACAAGAGTTACCTGACGTTTGATATAATACTTGCAATATAACAGAAAGGACCTCTGACCAAAAACTAAATAATTCCATAATCATTTAAAAGGCAGAGACAAATTTAGGAAAGCTGATGGAGGGGAAATTATGAAAACCAGAGTTGGGAGGGAGGGAAGTCACAAGCTCGGCGGAGTATTTGTATTGATTTGTTGAATATATATAACTAAGTGTGTTTCTTTATGTTATTCTGAAAAAAAAAATATATTTAAGGGGAAAAAATCAGTGGGCGTCTTACACACGGATAGTGCCAAGGATGGACTGGTGATTGGTTGTTGCCCCCAAAATAGGGAGCATCTTATACATGGGGGTGTCTTATAGACGAAAAAATACGGTAATTTAATCTCTCTCACCTTTCGATCCATTCCTGGAATCATCCTCTAAAACCCACATATCTGTATGGGTTTATTATTATTATTATTATTATTATTATTATTATTATTATTAGTGTTTTTATATGGTCTGTCAATGATATTCCCATAGCAGTATGCAAAAACAATCTGCAGCAGGTTTTTTATTTATTAAAAAAAATGATTTATGCTGAGTTGTTCTCCGCCAACAATTGTTTTTGACCTGGCAAATGGGCAAAAGTGTTCGTCTGAGTGAGAAGGGTGGAATTTTGAGCCCTCCTTTGCTGTCAAAGGATTCATGCAGACTGGCTGCTGTTTCTCTCAAGTGATATTGCTGCCTAACTATTGTGGGAGGACCAGAAGTGGGCAGGTCCAAGCTAAGCTGCCTGTAGACCAGAATTGATGAGTGCGGGAGCAATTCAGGGAGGAATATGGGTTGGAATGGATTTGATATGTCATTACTGCCTGAGCCCATGGGGAGTGAATGATGCATAAGTATTGGGAGTGGGGAGGATGCCACTGCATTTGATGATAGCACAAACAAGCTATCTTTAAAGGTGGTGTGAATGTGTGTCTCTGGGAGGGGGTGGGTAGAAAAAAAAGTAGTCATTTTTCCTTATTTATAAGCTTTAGGTGTCTAAAACCTGTACTTCAAGATTGGTTTTTTTCCCCTTCCCCAGATTATGTCTACTTTGAAAACTCTTCAAGTAATCCATATTTGATAAGGAGAATAGAAGAACTCAATAAGGTAAAAATAATACCAGTGTACTCAGTGACTTTTGAAGGTATTGGCTGTACTTGCTAGTTCTGCTAACAGTTTTTTTATAATTTTCAGCTAACTCTCAATTACCTTTTTGTAAGGTGATAGAATTAAAAAAAATTATTGAAATAGGGGGTCACAGCACATGGAAGGAAGAAGCAGGCAAACTGTCCCTAACTAACTGTCCACTAATTCCCCTGGCTCACCACCCACTATTCTACCAGATTATTGTATTTTAATGTTTTATTGGAAGCCGCCCAGAGTGGCTGGGGAAACCCAGCCAGATGGGCGGGGTATAAATAAATAAAAATTATTATTATTATTATTATTATTACCATGCAGCACAAAAATTCCAGATAAAAACCTGGCAAGCCAAAGGCTTATGCCGCCTAGCAGACTTTTACAAAAATAACAAACCGACATCGACACAAGAAATACAAGAAGAAGAAGGAGAGTTTGGATTTGATATCCCGCTTTATCACTACCTGAAGGAGTCTCAAAGCGGCTAACAATCTCCTTTCCCCTTCCTCCCCCACAACAAACACTCTGTGAGGTGAGTGGGGCTGAGAGACTTCAAAGAAGTGTGACTAGCCCAAGGTCACCCAGCAGCTGCATGTGGAGGAGCGGGGAAGCGAACCCGGTTCACCAGATTATGAGACTACCGCTCTTAACCACTGCACCACACTGCCTCTCAAGACAAACTAGGGGACACCCAGATACCCTGGCTAACACACCACCAATTACATGCCTTCTTAAACAATACAGTAGTGCAGTGGTGTCCAACTTTTTTCAAAGAGGACCAGATTTGATGAAGTGAAGGGCCGTGGGGGCCGACCAAAGTCGTTAACCTTTTTTTAGATTGAAGTTGTTGAGCTTCTTTTAGGATTGAAGTTATTAAGGTTTTTTTGGGGATTTTACCCTAGGAAATAAACTGCCACAGGGGCCGGATTAAACCGATCGGTGAGTCGGATTAGGCCCCCCGAAACGGACTTTGGACATGCCTGCAGTAGTGAAATCAGCAGCAACTAGGCCCATGACAATCTTTGAAAACCTCCCCCTAACAGCAAAGGGACACAACAAGGTGATGGTATCCACAATATACAAAATACTGCTCCGGAATCCCATAAAACCCATCGACGTAATAAAAAAACAATGGGAGGACGACATAGACTATGAAATTAACTCCACCCAATGGACTAGAATGTGGTCCAAACCTCACTTTAAATCCATCTCGGCTAAAAGGAAAGAACTCGCCTTGAAACTCACTCACAGATGGTACCATAATGCCAGGCTGTTATGAACCACTCTGTCCCAGTCACTGCCTCTTCCAACATGTGACATGAATGTTTCACACAAAATAAGAGCAGGAACTCTTCCCTTTGCTGCTGCTTTGGGGTATGCATTGTACTATTTTGAAGTGCCACATTTAAAAATGTTTCCCATTCATTTCACTTGGACATGCTGCTCAGTTTCCCTTGCAGGAATATGAACAGCTATAGTTGTATATGGTTATAGTTGGGCATTAAGATAATGTGATAGAATTTTAAAATTGAGTATGAAATAATTGCATAAATATAAAAAGTCCATAGTGCCGACTCAGATATATGACAAAAGCTTGCTTTAAGTAAATCCCATTCATAGACAGTCCTATAAATAGCCCTGCACAATGGCAGCTTATACATAGTATAAATATAATATCAATTTAATTGAAAACTGGCCATTTCATTGAAAACTTAGTGCCTTTCATAATTTCATAATGATTAATTGAAATGAGTAATTGCGCTGTGGGTTAAACCACAGAGCCTAGGGCTTGCTGATCAGAAGGTCGGCGGTTCGAATCCCTGCGATGGGGTGAGCTCCTGTTGCTCGGTCCCAGCTCCTGCCAACCTAGCAGTTCGAAAGCACGTCAAAGTGCAAGTAGATAAATAGGAACCGCTCTGGCGGGAAGGTAAACGGTGTTTCCGTGCGCTGCTCTGGTTCGCCAGAAGCGGCTTTGTCATGCTGGCCACATGACCTGGAAGCTTTACGCCGGCTCTCGGCCAATAAAGCGAGATGAGGTCCGCAACCCCAGAGTCGGACACGACTGGACCTAATGGCCAGGGGTCCCTTTACCTTTAAACAAGAGGTTACCGGACAGGATGGATAACTGTAGGAAGGCTATAACCGTCCAGATCAGGTTGAAGTTAATGTGTCTGATTTCCCCCTGAGCTGATCTCTAGGTTTTAATTCGAGAATTGACTTAAGATCTATAGTAACAGAATATAGTTTGTTGTTTAGAATATTACAACAGACCTTTTCCCTTCACTAACTAATGATCATGTGTACTAATACGCAAAGAAAAATTATCAAAATGAAATCATTTGGTTGCTAAGTACATTATAAATTGAGTATTATAAAATTTGCATTCTGCTTCGTTTTGGTTTTTAGTACAGTATTGGTGTTCTGTGGTGTAGTTAGTAATAAAGCATTTATATACCTCCCACTTAAGCTTCTCACCTGAAATTAAATTACTATTATTATTATTATTATTATTATTATTATTATTATTATTATTCTCACTATGACAGACAGCCAATGGAAACGTAGAAGCAAAAGTGGTGTGCTTCTATAGACGGAGGGACATCTCAAGCACATTAATTGTACTGGCTGACAAACATGCAAGTAAGCTTTCTATATTATTAAATTAAATTATAAACTGTTGACTTAGTTTTAAATAACATGCTAAAGGGAGCTGCTGGATGGACTGCGGTGTTGTGCTCTTCCAATTGTTTTGTCTGCACAAATGTTTAAGCGTGCCAGACAGAATGATTCCCCCCTTCCCCATTCATCATGCACCATCCTGGGGGTTCTCTTAGAGACTCTGAGATTACATCCACAAGCTCCCTTGGGTGCAGCTCATTAGGCCTTGGAGATTTGAATTCATTTAAAGTAGCTGGGTGTTCCCTTACCACCTCTATTCCTGTCTTGGGCTGCAGCTCCTTCCTTCCATCATTTATTCTGTTATCACCAGATGGGCATTGCTTTCCTTTTGGGTGAAGACAGAGGCAAAGTAGGAGTTGAGCGGTTATCTGTTACCCAATAGCATTTCTTCGTCTTTTTTCCACTACTCCACTACAGAGGGCCTGCTACGTGTTTGCTCTCCCTCCTGCTTCAAACTTAGCTGAAGAAACCTTTGTTTTTAACTTCTGTTGCAAGTCAGAGTTCATTCTGAGCTTTGGCCTGCCTGACATTCCCCCTGCAACTGTATACTCCTCCTTTGTGATTTCTCCTTTCTTCCATTTCTTATACATGCCATTCTTAACTCTCAGCTCATCTGTAAACTCCTTATGCAGCCACACCAGTTTTTTAGATGCCTCCCATTTTTCTTTCTTGTCGGAATTTTCTGCATTTGCGTGTGTAGGGCAACCGGGCATCCCCCCCTAATGAACTCACACAGGAGACATAATTTTTGGTTTGGTTTTTGGGCATTTTTGGCCACATTTATTGAATACAATTCACGTGAGTGGTTGCGTAGGCATTGGTTCACACTGTCCACAGGGACAGAGCTGACCCTAGTCAGCAGCAAGACTAGCTGTCACAGCAGGACAGAGCTGACCACTTGTCAGCGAAGGGAAACCATTAGCTGGGGAGAGTTAACAGGGCCGGATCACACGGAGCCTCACCCTCCCCAGGGGTCCACAGGGACTCCTGCATGGCCCTACACCCGCCAGGTTTGGACAGCAATGTTGAGTCCCTGGATTCCTTTACGGAATTCCCATTACCAACATCACTCTATGGGGGGCACCGCCCTCCCATACACCGAACCAATGCCTAACCGCCAACCGTACAAAATGTGACTATTTGCTGTGTAGTAGGCAAAAACCAGGTGGCTCAGCCAATCTGCCAAATGGACAAAATTCCTACCAGGCCCCTCTCAATGGGAGACGACCCCTACCCGGCACAGCAAGGCCAACCACCTATACCAGGGACGGGGGGGGGGGGGCGGGAGATCCGAAGCTCTGAAAAGAGTGACCCAAGATCCACGTGGGGATCTTTATATGGACGCTGGGACGTCCTCCTCAAATTGCTACATTCCAAACTGCCCAGCAACAAGCAGGTCCTGGCAGCTGTGACCTCCAGCCCAAACCCAAACCAACAAGGATGCCCTATCTGCCCACCCCGCAATGCAGCTCTCCTTGAGAACTCTCTTTGTGCCTTCAGTATTTCACCTTTAAGAAATCCCCATCAATCTTGTTTTAGATAAAAATAAAAACTGGGTACTGAAACAAAAAGCCCAGTTTTTCAGTGGTCCATAAAAGTATGCTTTCCGCAGAGTTTAAGTAATAAGCGCAACAGAAAAACCTTAACTAAAGCATGCACCAGGAGTTAAGATAAACTTTGCTAGCAGGCACTTAATTGCAAAAGGAAAGTAAGAACTCACTGCTAGTTCTTTACAGAGACTCTGTTCACTGAATGCTAATTATCCTTTATCAAAAGATTCTCATTCCTATACCCCTAGCCACAAACACTCCCACTCCCACCAACTCCAAAAGCTAGGAGCAACAAACGCTCTGTAGCAGAGCCTTAAATACACCCAGTGACGCCCACGCTTCAGTCAATCACTGACAAATCACAAACACCTGTATAACTTAAAGAGACAGCATCGGTTTTAGACATCAGACCGGCCTAGGTATACTTTTTAATATCCAACATCTTGGACTTCCTTCTCTTTGAGTATTTCTGACTATGGGACCTCACCCAGTAGTTCCTTAAGCTTTTTGAAATTGGCCTTAAAGTTCAGAGGGCATGTCAGACTACCCTCAGCTTTCCCTTGGCTTTGTATCATGAGACCCAGGAGAACGTGATCACTTTCTCCCAAGGCTTCCAGCACTTCCACTTCATCAATCAGTTCCTCCCTGTTGATGAGGACCAGGTCCAAGACAGATGATCCCCTTGTTGCTTCTTCAACCCTCGGGAAATGAAATTGTCAGCGAGGCAATGGAGGAATTTGTCAGACCCTACATTCTTGGCAGAGTTGAGTTCCAACAGATAATGGGGAAGTTGAAGTTTCCCATTACTAATATATATCTCCTTTTTGAATGCTTGGTAATCTGCCCTAGGAAGACATCACCCAAACCTCCAGTCTGTCTTGGTGGTCTATAGCAGACACCCATAGTAATGTCACTTGTTTCCCTCTTCTGAAATGTTCACCATTATGCTCTCAGTCTGCCTTCCATGCTCCAAGTCTTGGATCTCTTCACATCCTTTACATATAATGCTACTCCTCCTGGTCTTTTCCTTTTGATAGGTTATACCCCTCTCGATTTCTATATTTCTGTTAAACTGGCAGGACTTGCTTCTGAGTAAACGTGCATGGGATTAGACTGTGCATGCATAGATCTGTCACAATGTCTATATGTCTGTCAGCTTGGTGCCACAGCAGCTACAATGAAGCTGTAGGCAACTACTATGCTTTAAATTAGTCCTAGAAAAAGTGGTAAAATAGGATTTATGTTGAAGTGGTTGGGCTCTAGGCCTTAGCAGCTGCTTGATTATGTCATCATCTGATTCCTCCTCTGGTGTAGTGAATGACATCAACCTTTTGGGCGTGTCCTAGCCCAGTAACCATGAGACCAAGGTAGTTCACAAATTATGCAGTGAGTTCACTAATTCTGCTTTCTTTGCATGCCTAGCATGCACATGCAAATCATATCCTGAAGCAGGAGATAATAGGGTTGCATCTTTTTAAAAAAAATAAAGTTGACTATTTAGCAATGTGCTGTTACAAGAATGATCTGATGCCATGCTGGGTAGTTAAATTTAAATGTAAAGATTGCATCTGGCAGTGCATTGAAGTACTATTTCAACCATCTTCACAGATTAATGTTATTTCATCTTCAACTAGGCGAAATGGAAGAAGAGATGGAAAACCCAGAAAAGATTGATTTACCAGAGAAACAGAAACATCAACTGCGACACCGAGAACTGTTTCTCTCACGTCAGTTGGAATCCTTACCAGCCACTCATATTAGGTGTGGACTAAATAATTAGATTTTTTGTGTAATGATTTTTAATAAACCTAAGAACATATTTGTATTTTACGTAATGCAATGCAGGCATTCCAAATGACCTTTTTCTCATCTTATTTTTCTTTCTTATTTTAGAGGCAAATGCAGTGTTACACTCTTAAATGAGACAGAATCCCTTAAATCCTATCTGGAACGTGAGGTAGGCACACATATACGAAACTGAAAATCTTCCAAGTTGTTTTGCCACACTTGTTTAAAGCACTTGTCCAATGTTGGGTAGGACCAAATGGCATGCTCCACCTTCCTCCTTGATTTCCTGGATCATAGCACTTTGCTGTGGCATCCAAACTCCACCAACTGTGGTGTGTGCAAATCCTTGCTTGCCTCTAAACCAGAATTAGAAACCATGGTTTGAAGGTGGTTTTTGCCTTTCTAAAAAGCAAACCATAGTTTGTTCGATTCAGATGTAATGGCAAACCGTGGTTTGTTTCAAACCAGGAAGTTGTGGCGGAGCACAATGACCAAGTCATGGTCTACAATAATGCTCTGAAGTGGGACAGTATTACCACCATCTTGGGATCGTACTATGAAGAAATACCACCTAAATTACAGGTGGGCATGTCTGGGACTAAAGTTCTCTATTTAGTGTATTACACTTTTTGTAAAATATACAGTTCTAAGATACTACTTTCGTCTTTTCTGAGACTTCAGGAGCTGTGACGGGGCTTCTGTAAACGTTTAGACTCCCATGCAATTTGTTTCGGCATAACTTCTTAGTGCTGCATATAAAGGCAATTCTTTAAATAGTATATTTGGCAATTCATGGACATCTCTGGTATATTTGGTATATTCATGAACATAAATCAGTCTGCATATGGAGCGATGTGGTCTCCTAGGTACGTTAACTTAAAAGTGAGGCTTCATCAGGGAGGAAGTTCTCTAAGATGAAAAAGTGAGGAAACTTGACACCTTGGCTAGAGGAGAGAGGGATTTTTTCCATAACAAGAAGTGGAAATGCTAAGTGATCAGAGGTATGGGACACAATGTAGAAGGGACAGAGCTAAGGAGCAAATGAGAGGTTGTTCTGCAAAACTGAATAAGGATCTTTAGTGCCAAGTGCACAACTGGAGTGCCAAAATGTCATGGCAAATCCTAACCTGAAGAAATGGGGAAAAGCAACCTATTGATTAGGTGCCAACTAGAAGTGTGTTCCTATGTTGGCAAATGGAGCAGGTGTAGAAGGATTTGTATCCTACTGCTTCTCTCCGTAAATGAGAATCAATTTAATTCATTGATGATAGTAGCTAGGCATGCTTGCCCAAGCATGCTTTGCACAACCACTCGTAGAGTGAAGTTTGAGGAACCAAGAAATGGAGAAGCAAGCTCAGGGGAGCCAGCAAGACTGTGTTACTCCACAATATTCTGCAATTTTTCTGCTATTAAGTGCCAGCGATCTGTTTCATTTCGCGTCAAGTAGAGCTCATCGTTTTTGGTCAAATGGTTTTCTGGTGCCTAGCGGATCTAAACTCCTCCTGTCAACACTGTTATCTCATTCACCCATTGAGATTGCACAGCTATATCTAGCTGACTCCAAACATGGAACAAGTAGCATTTCTGAGAATGCTACCTTGGAGAGCCTGGATTCGAACATCCTGCCTAGTAACTTAAATTTTACTTTCACAATACACACCTGCATTTCCCAATGTATTTGGTGCACACGGCTGTCTCCTTCCTAAAACGCTAATTTGTAAAAGGTATTCCCCCCCCCCCATGACTTTATATGCATTTGATTTCTCACCACCAGGTTTTCTGTTCTCATTTGATGGTGCAAAAATTGTTAGGAGAGGCTCTATACTCATGATTCAAGTTGTTGAGAATGCTATAATTTTTACTTCCCTTCCTGTCCCCAGGACTTCTTTTTTTATTCACTAGTATATGATCCACAGCAGAAGACTCTTCTAGCTGATAAAGGAGAAATCAGAGTTGGAAACAAATACCAGGCTGATGTAACAGACTTACTGAAAGAAGGTAGTAGTTTCATTTCTCATTTCTGCATGAATCCATAAAGAATTCATGTTGTGTTATGGAAGATTTTGGAAACTGTTGGGCTCTAAGGTTTTTGTTTGAGGAACTGCAGAATGCTTTCACAGCCTCTATATCCCATGATGTGTTACACTAACTAGTCCTTTCACGCTGTCCAAACGTACATAGTTTCTGTAATGGTAACTGATCCTGGCTTACCTCTGTTAAGATATTTTTATAGTGTTTTTCTAAAATGTTTCACAGCAGCTTCCAGCATTTTAAAATAATTCCAGAATAGGAAACGCGGACATTTAAAATTCAAATTCAACTTTACACTAAGCTTAAATCTGAAAAATTCAGAATAAATTATATGGAACACTCCTAAAAAAACAAAAAAAAATCTTTTGGACTGGAGGACATTCAGTTAATAGGATGGCACTTCCCACTGGACAGGATATGCTGCCCCCTTCAAGTGTCCAGCCATCCCACCCTCCAGATCTTCCCTGCCTCTAGTCAGGTTGGTTGGGTCCTATGTTCTAGGAAGAACTTAGCGTTTGTTCACTCTTTGAAACGCTTTTTGTATTGTCTTTACCTTTTTCTGCCTTGCCTTAAATCCTCTTCTGTGTATGTCATTTATCTGTCTTCTTGGTCATAATAATAATAATAATAATAATAATAATAATAATAATAATAATAATATCATTGTTAGGTTAAAGAAGGGTGTCCTTTCTTTAGCTTCCTTTTCCTGTAAGTCTGCAAATTTGCAGTGTTTTTCTTGTGGGTTTCTTTCCTTTCCTTTTTCCTGGCACTTTTTACCAGCATGAGACTTTCTCTGGTGGCACCTAGCACCCGGGGCTCACAGGGAATGGAGCTTGCACAGAGAGTTCGCTAACTCAGCCTTCCTGTCCTGTCTGGAGGGTTCTTTTGACTTCTCCCCTCTTGTGTTATTAGCCAGCAGTTTTTTGTGAATGAGGGGAGGACGTGACGAATCACAGCCTTAAATTCATCTCTGCTGCACAAGAGAGGAGGAGAGAGACAAATCAGTAACGCTCTTGAATTCTCCCTCTCGGACCACTTTACTGTTCTGCAAAGTTCATTGCTCCAACAGCATGCTTGCCTTTGTTGTCGTTCTCCTTGTCAGGCAGTGGGATCTCATTTAAGAGATCAGCAGGTGTGGTCAGCTTTTTGTGTGTGTGTGGGAACTGCTATTCTTCGTTCATTTTGAGCAGGATATACCTAATGGTTTTGTATTTCCAGAGCTTTTGTGTATGTGTGAATTAAGTGGGTTCTTTGGGGAAATGGGGCTAGCGTATGGTTGGATGTGTGCTTTTCACTCATGTTATTCTGCGGGAGTAAACTGTTCTTGGCAATACTACAAAATAGACAGCAGTAGCATTTTTCACCATTGAATGTTAAATGTTTTCTGTAGTTTCCAAGATTTGTGGAAGGGAAGTTCCTCATCAGTACGCTATTTGTTTTGCCAGATTGCCTAGAAAAACCCTTTTTTATTTGAATTTGTTTAGGTGAAGATGATGGCAGAGACCAATCAAAACTTGAAACAAAAGTTTGGGAAGCATTTAATCCACTAATAGACAAACAGATAGATCAGTTCCTTGTAGTAGCACGGTAAGGAGAATAACATCACAATTTGCGTCTTAATCTGCCCCCCCCCCCGCCGCCGCTTTCTGATTATACTGTTCCCTTAAACAAATACTTGCTGTTTGTCAAACAAAATGTTTTGTTTGCCATTGCATCATTATGGTAATTATAATCTTAACGTTTATATACCACTGTTTTGGGATTAAGTTGTTCATTAGCAATGATTTGATTTGCTAGTAAAGCAGATAATTCACATTTATTACTGATCTCTTCCACTGTGTCCCCAAATGTTCAGTAAGTTTGCACAAGGGCTGTCTGCATACTAAGGCCATGTCTTGATCATTAATGATACAGTCAACATTAATAATGTCTTCATTGCAAGCTTTTTGGAAGTTGTTACTGAGTTTTAAATGTATGGCTTGTAGCACTTGCATGCATCAGATTGGGTGGTGCGGATACTTGCCACATGGAGGAATTAATATAGATATAGTGCTAGGTAACAAACATTGCAAATGATACTTGACTGAAGGAGGCAAATTTTCATTCTTCAGCTTGCTGCTGTTCTAAATCCATTTGTGAATGGAAATCCTCACAATAGGAAATATTTGCTCTGACCTTTCCTGATTCCATTGATTTGAAAGACTGGTAGTGGTTTTTCTGTATCCTTCATGCAAGTGTGAACATTCAGTTAGCAATAGTTTTCAGGTGTGTGGCATATGAAGTAATTAGAAGGAAAGGCGATGGGAGTTGCAGTCAGGCCTGAGACAAGGAAGTAGCATATAGATGTAAAGCAAGATGTTTGGAGAACTGTCTTGAGGGCATTAGACTTCATCTGATGCAGCTCTCCTGTCCCTTGTTGTTGAGTTATGTCATTGGCTTTATAGAGCATTGTTCTTGTATGGCATGAGATTGATATGTGCTTTGAAGAGCATGGGCATCATGAGCATCACAGAGCTACTTGGAGGAAAACAAACAAATGGTAGCAAATGGTACTTGGACAGAAAAGTATATTCATCAGTTGCTAGTACCCTTTTTGGATTCCCTGATGACAATTCAACCTGCTCTAGGCATAGGCCTCTGGTAAGGTTTAAACATGTGATAGGTGCCTTATTCCACATATAGTCTTAGGCACTGATTTTGCATGTTCTCACTTCTTAAACTGTGATTTTCTTCAGGTTTCAAGCTCATGAAAATGAATTTCATCAACTTTGGGGGAGAACCAAATGTGCATATGAGGTTACATGAGATAAATAAGCAGAGGTCAAGGTGTACATCCTGTAGAAAACTAATTGCCACAAGCAGTGAATGTCAGAGAAGTCATTTTGCCATTCTGGCAAGTAGTGTGTATAGCCATCATATTGGAAGACAAGATGACTGTTTTGAATTCAAATTTTGGTCAATATTTCAATCCACCATCCGGGTTAGAAACCAACGTTGCATGAACGAAGGTGATAGTCATACTGGATTCAAAGAATTTATGGTCACGTTACACAATTCTTCATTATTACATAACCAGAAGATGTGCAAAATTGCTACATCAGTTGTGTTCTGTTTTCAGATTACTTTGACATGAAAACCTCAGATGGAGCTGATAAAAGACTCACACTTAAGCAAATGTTTCGGTGGAGCTGCTGGCAGCATGGAGTCCAGCAAAGCAGAGGAGGTAACGACTTGTAATCTACAAACCTACATCAAAACATAAATATGCCTGCTAGAAATGTGCACATAGGCCATCATTTAACACAGGACAGTTGCTGAATTTGGCACATTTCTGGCATTCCGGTTCTCATGCTAGTTATTCATCCTCGATAAAGCACAGAGTATATTGACTTCACTTGAGCGTTCTTCCTCAAGTTATGGAAGTAGTATGAAAATCAATGGGAGATGCAGCAAGAGTTCTTTAGCCGCATTCCTTCTTGCTTTGCAGTCCTTATTTCTAAATGCAACAGCTTTGTAGAATTGATTCATTGTTCAATAGCAGCAGAATCTCATTCTTTGCTTGGACTGAGCAGCCACACAATGAAGCTATCAAAATATGCATGCATGGATGTCAGGGATCTGCCCGCCCCTGCCAATCCAGCTCTGAGTGTTTATAGAGAGCCGCAACCTGTGTTAACAACAGATTCATCTTCGAGTGAATCTGGCAGTCCCGTCTCGGGGGAGCAGCAGTTAGTGGCTGGGAGCCAGGAAGTGCCAGGTGTCCAGGGAGTTGCTGAGAGACCTGGCACCACCCAGCAGACTCGCTCGGAGGAGGAGGCGTCAGTTCCGGCGCCTATCTCACGTAGGAGGAGAAGGCAGCAATTCAGGATGCCGAGGCTTTGGTGTTGGCGCCAAAACAGAAGGGAGGCACTTCCGGCTTCTGCTAGTGACTGAGCAGACATGATAAACTGAACTCTGCACTGTAAATAGCTTTGCACAAAATAAAGAGACTTAAAGACAAGATGGCTTGGTCTTACTATTGAACAACCGATAAGAGAACCTGACAATAGTGGTGCAATATTACTTTCAAAATATCAGTGTAATATCTTCTGAAAATAATAGAAGTTTGGAGGTGGCAAAGATCTGACCAATCTCCGTTGGGTAAACTATGACAACATGACAGCCTCCCGGTTGAATGATTGCTCCTTACTGCCAACCACACAATACAATACAGGCAACACCCAATTTGTGCGGGGGTTGCGTTCCAGGTCATTGCGTGCAGTGGCAGAGCACTTACAAACCCACCCCATTCTGGCCCCGCCCCCTTTTCCTGCCACTTCTGGGTTCGCGGTGATGCGCGTGTGCACAGTTGCACATGCTTTGAACACACACAAAATGGTTATTGCCTGTACAATGCCGGATTAGTCATTATGGTGCTGCTGTTGTCTGAGGCAGTTGTTTCATATCATACAATGACTGCCCGTGGGCTTCCAGCTGGATGACCCTGAGAGTGTTTGTTTTGAGCTCATTAGATACTTCTTCTTTTAAAAAAAATGTTGCAATTGACTCAGCAGTACTAACGGCTGGGTATTGAGCATATTTGCCTTATCTTCTTTTTTATTAACACAAAAAGGTTTTATTTTGTTGGGGAGCTGTCCAGAGTGGCATATAAATAACAGAAATTAATTAATTAATTAAAATTAATCTCTATTAACTGCAAGATAGAAATCTCTATTAACTTAAAGATACATAAAGAAGGCTGATCGCCAAAGAATTGATGCTTTTGAATTCTGGTGCTGGAGGAGACTCTTGAGAGTCCCATGGACTGCAAGAAGATCAAACCTATCCATTCTTAAGGAAATCAGCCCTGAGTGCTCACTGGAAGGACAGATCCTGAAGCTGAGGCTCCAAGACTTTGGCCAACTCATGAGAAGAGAAGACTCCCTGGAAAAGACCCTGATGTTGGGAAAGATGGAGGGCACAAGGAGAAGAGGACGACAGAGGACGAGATGGTTGGACAGTGTTCTCGAAGCTACCAACATGAGTCTGACCAAACTGCGGGAGGCAGTGGAAGACAGGAGGGCCTGGCGTGCTCTGGTCCATGGGGTCACGAAGAGTCGGACACGACTAAACAACAAATTTCTGGCTGGGAGTCCATCGTCGTGCAGAGTATTTTGATTCTTTTGGAGTTTTAACTTCTGAATATTCATCATCTCAATAACTTTTCTGGCTTACCCTGAGGATGAGCTAAGCACCTAGATTTTGAATAAAATAGGTAAGGGTCCACCCTCTCCCCCACCCTGAAGTAAGTGGACACTGAAGGACAGAGCGGAAGAGCCTGAGGCTATGAGCCAAGCACTCAGAGAAGCCCTCTTTCTCTGTGTGTACATAACCTGGAGTCACAGGCCTTACTATGCAAGGGTACAAGAAACAGGGAGCACCACTTGTATCTGAAAATGTTCCACATGTTAGACAAGGAAGACAGAAGAAAATTACAAACTTCTTCCCCCGAGGGATGAAGTAGCTGACAATGAACGTACATCTCAATCTCCAGCCTCCAGTCTTGGCTATATTGACTACAGGGGTGCAGCACAAGAGGCTATTTGAGGATAATGTGTCATTAATCTGGCCATGGAGATGGCTTTGGCTGAAAATGCACCAGCTACTGGTAGGATGCAACCAGTGGAACGAGGGGAGCTATTAGATGATCTCATGTTAAAACAGGTGAATGAGCTGGCCAAGTGCCATGCTCAAGAAAATGAGACTTCCCTACCTAGAGTGGAGCAGAGGGAGGAGAAAGACATTAACTTACTGTCAGGGATCTGCCCACCCCTGGCAGTCCAGCTCTGAGTGCATACAGGGACCCGCAGCCTGTGTTAACGACAGATTCATCTTCGATTGAATCTGGCAACCCCTCTTCGGGGGAGGAGCAGTTAGTGGCTGGGAGCCAGGGAGTGCCAGGTGTCCAGGGAGTTGCTGAGAGACCTGGCACCACCCAGCAGACTCGCTCGGAGGGGGAGGCGTCAGTTCCGGCGCATATATCATGTAGGAGAAGAAGGCGGCAATTTAGGATACCAAGGCTTTGGTGTTGGCGCCAAAACAGAAGGGAGGCACTTCGGATTCTGCTAGTGACTGAGCAGACATAATAAACTGAACTCTGCACTGTAAATAGCTTTGCACAAAATAAAGAGACTTAAAGACAAGATGGCTTGGTCTTACTATTGAACAACTGATAAGAGAATCTGACCATTACTATTTCTATGGACCAAGTATATCACAAAGGAAGAGGAAGTATTCGAATGTATTCAATATACTGGATGAAAATTCTAGGAAGAGTGTCAAAAGAGCCTGTAAGGAAGTGTGGCACCAAAAAAAGGAATAAAGTCTCTATATATGATCAACATACCCCCGTCTCTCCCCCAGGAGAAGTTGATAAGGAAACGGCAATGCAAGATCCCTGTTCTGGTGTTTGAAAAGGGCATAGAATTGAGAACTATCTCAACCGCTGTCACAGCCGCCAAGTCTACAATATTATGCTGATTGGGATTTACAACGAATACGTCAAAATAGGGCTTTTGTAGCTACCCAAAACAAAAGTGGGCTGCTCTCCCAGAGTGAACAGATTCTCGTCTAATCGATATATCAAAACCAGCAATCACTGGCTTATATAGGACCATCCAAGTGGTGGTGTTCTGCTTGTACAACTTTACTATTTCTCACAGTTTGGAAGATTAGTAGCAGAAGAATTGCATTTATTTCGTGCTTAAACAGTGGTTGCCGTGTAGCAAGTCAGAAGCGTTTGCTTTTCAAGGGATGTTTACCATCTTCATCTTTCATGTACGTTGTTCAGACTGTACACACTTCCAGTGCAAAATAGCACCGTTGGCTCACGTTATATTATTATGTTAAGAAAAGACTACCTTCTTGCACAATCCCCACATGCAAATAAAAACATACAACTTTAACTTGTTCCTCCTGCCTTGTTAAGGGTGATAATGTGCCTCAGCAGCTATTAGATCTCATTCTTCTCTGTCAGCTGGTATTGCACTGAATGATTCAAATGACTCCTATTCAAATGACACTTTTAACTGCATTTATAGTGAGCTACTGAAGGTATTTTATTTGCTTGATATGCTTGTGCTTTCTTCACTTGATGATGAAAAAAGGGTTTCACTTTCAACTTGTATCTTGTATGAATTGCTTAGTGATCTCTAAATTTGCGTAAAATAATTGTAGCAAAACCATTGGCCATTGAGGCTTTTGGAATGTTGCACTGTAGGATTAAAGCACCGTGAAAGTTTATGGAAAATACATTTATAGGAAGTGTTGATTTCAGCAGCTGTCCTTTGTTAAATAGATTCCTAATTTCATTAGTACAATTCCAGCAGGTATGCTGAGGCTGGTGGCTGACGGTGAGCGTACTTCACTGACACCATTATGCATGTTGTAGATTCTGAGTCGTAGCTCCCATGGTTCACTGGACTCAGCGAGGCTACATGACACATGACGTTTGCTTAAGAGTGGTGAGGGCGAGTTTCGTATTGACAACCTGCACTAAAATGTTTTCCTTCAGAGGGAATCTCAAATAGAATGAAGTTGATGTAGCAAATTTCCATCCTTTTGGAGGTATGCAAAAATGAATAATAATAAAAAAAACATTTGCAGCAGCCATCTGTGAACCCAGTACAGTGGTACCTCTGGTTACGTACTTAATTCGTTCCGGAGGTCCGTTCTTAACCTGAAAACGTTCTTTACCTGAAGCACCACTTTAGCTAATGGGACCTCGTGCCGCCGCTGCCCGATTTCTGTTCTCATCCTGAAGCAAAGTTCTTAACCCAAGGTAATATTTCTGGGTTAGCAGAGTCTGTAACCTGAAGCGTATGTAACCCGAGGTACCACTGTATAGCTGTGATGATGGACACGGTTGGTCTTCTTGGTTCATACAATGTTGATTTTGTCATCTAAATAACTTCCTAACCTGATGAGGGAGTGAGGTGAAACATGGCATTTGTGACATCTGTCTTAGATGTACACACACTACTCCCCCCCCCCCAAATAAAGGTAGACAGTTTTCTGCAATGTCGAAATCGAGAGGATGGTCAATGGTCACTACTATGTGTGGGGAAAATGTGTGTTATCGTTGATGTCTGAAAATGTAGCAAAAATGCAAACGCCTTTTCCCCCTCTTATAAATAAATATACATGTCAAGTTGTTTTTTAAAGTGCTTGCTGTAAACTTGTTACTTTCTTCGCTTTGTGTGTGTTTTCTTGCATGGAAAGTCAACCTTCTCTTCATTTTTTTTTAGCTCTGTGGGTACATTTGCTCGCGCTCTAGACTGCAGCAGTTCCGTTCGCCAGCCAAGCTTACACATGAGCGCTGCAGCAGCATCTAGGGATATCACACTGGTAAGAATTTAAGAAAATAAATCCTAATGTTGGGTTTTCAGTTAAAAGTTAATACCTCTATAGCAGTGGTGGCTAACCTTTGACACTCCAGATGTTTTGGAACTACAACTCCCATCATCCCTAGCTAACAGGACCAGTGGTCAGGGATGATGGGAGTTGTAGTCCCAAAACATCTGGAGTGTCAAGGTTAGCCACCACTGCTCTATAGCATAATGGCACAAAGAGAGTAATGTATCAGATTGCTGACAGTGTGGGAGACATGGTGACCTCAGGCTTTCAAAGCTGAAGACACTGGAAGAGTCCTGAAGCGTTTTACATTGGTGTAGTTTGTGTGCTTAAGAGACAGTTCAGTTAGGTGCCATTTGGGGCTGTGAATCTATAACACAAAGATTTTAAGTTTGTGATCATTTACAATGCTTATTTAAATGATTTGTATGATGTGGAGTTTATTAATTAGGAAGGGGTTTCCTTTACCAGTACAGTGGTAAAGGTAAAGGGACCCCTGACCATTAGGTCCAGTCGTGTCTGACTCTGGGGTTGCGGCGCCCATCTCGCTTTATTGGCCGAGAGCCGGCGTACAGCTTCCGGGTCATGTGGCCAGCATGACAAAGCCGCTTCTGGAGAACCAGAGCAGCGCACGGAAACGCCATTTACCTTCCCGCCAGAGCGGTTCCTATTTATCTACTTGCACTTTGACGTGCTTTCGAACTGCTAGGTGGGCAGAAACCTACAGTACAGTACAGTACAGTACAGTACAGTACAGTACAGTGGTACCTCTGGTTAAGTACTTAATTCGTTCCGGAGGTCTGTTCTTAACCTGAAACTGTTCTTAACCTGAGGTACCACTTTAGCTAATGGGGCCTCCCGCTGCTGCCGCCACGCGATTTCTGTTCTCATCCTGAAGCAAGGTTCTTAACCCGAGGTACTATTTCTGGGTTAGCGGAGTCTGTAACCTGAAGCGTCTGTAACCCGAGGTACAACTGTACAAGAGAATTTAACCCCTACTCGATCAGGTGTTCACCAGGTGGTTAAATCCTGTCCAGTTGGGCAGTTCAGTGCAAACCATTGAACCACTGCTGCAATGAAGGTTTCTTCCTTAGTTTAAGCCAGGCATCCCCAAACTTCGGCCCTCCAGATGTTTTGGACTACTATTCCCATCATCCCTGACCACTGGTCCTGTTAGCTAGGGATCATGGGAGTTGTAGGCCAAAACATCTGGAGGGCCGCAGTTTGGGGATGGTTGGATTAAGCAGTACCTTGCCTGTGTGGGGGGGGGGAAGCTTTGTTTTAGCAGTGACTTTGGAGTCCTGACCAGATGTCATTGTGATGTTGGGTGATTTCCCTGCCCACCTGTCAAATTTGGCCTGGTAAGGATTTGGCCTGTGTAGCCAAAAAATATTCTCCATGCCAGCATTAGAGAATATTAATAATAATAATAATAATACCCTGCCCATCTGTCTGGGATTTCCCTGCTACTTTGGGTGGCTTACAGCATATATAAAAATGTAATAAAACATAAAACAGTCCCCTGATATGTATCAGTTTCATTCATAGCTTTTTAATTTGAAATGTGTTGCATTTTTTTATGTATTGGAAACTTCTTCTTTTTTTACACTTTTTTATTTGGTTTGTTTTATGTAGTTCCATGCCATGGATACCTTGCACAAAAGCATCTATGACATTTCCAAGGCAATTTCTGCCCTTGTGCCCCAGGGTGGGCCTGTCTTGTGCAGGGATGAGATGGAGGAATGGTCTGCTTCTGAGGCAAATCTCTTTGAAGAGGCCCTTGAAAAATATGGAAAGGATTTTACTGATATTCAGCAAGATTTTGTAAGTAGGCAAACGACATTGCACATCTAGAAAATCGTGGACAGCATTCTCCAGTTAAAGAAATTAGGGCAGTATTCAACTAAAAAAGTGTGTAAGCAGAAGATCTTCCATTTGTGCAGTGGCACATTCTCCTCCCCATGTGTCCCATGCCATTTCCAAATTGCTGCTATAGTTTAGGGATATTGAGTTACAAGCTTGGGGGATAAGGCGAATGCTGTGGACATTGTGCATCTTGATTTAAGTAAGGCTTTTGACAACGTCCCCCATGATATTCTTGCAAGGAAGTTGGTAAAAAGTGAGCTTGACAGTGTAACTGTTAGGTGGATTTGTAGCTGGTTGACTGACTTAACCCAAAGAGTACTCATTAATGGTTCATCCTCATCCTGGAAAAAAGTTAGAAGTAGGGTGCTGCAGGGTTCTGTCCTGGGTCCATTGTTGTTCAACGTCTTTATAAATGACTTGACGGAAGGAACTGAGGGGCTGCTCATCCAATTTGCAGATGACACCAAACTGGAAGGGGCACCTAATGTCACAGAAGACAGAATCATAATTCAAAATGACCTTAACAGATTGGAGAACTAGGCCCAAACTAACAAAATGAGTTTCATTAGGGACAAATGTGAGTTTCTGCACTTAGGAAGAATCAGCTGCACAAATATAAGACTGAAGACTCCTGGCTTACCAGTAGTACATGTGAAAAGGATATAGGGACCACAAGCTTAACATGAGTCAACAGTCAAAACAAAATAAAAAATAAAAAAATTCCTTCCAGTAGCACCATAGAGACCAACTAAGTTTGTTCTTGGTATGAGCTTTCGTGTGCATGCACACTTCTTCAGATAAGCTCATACCAAGAACAAACTTAGTTGGTCTCTAAGGTGCTACTGGAAGGAATTTTTTTATTTTTTATTTTGTTTTGACTACGGCAGACCAACACGGCTACCTACCTGTAAATGAGTCAACAGTGTGATGCAGCAGCAAAGAAAGCTAATGCCATTCTAGGTTACATCAACAGAAGTATAGTGTCCAGATCAAGGGAAGTACTACTCTATTCTGCCTTGGTCAGGCCACACCTGGAATACTGTGTCCAATTCTGGGCACCACAATTTAACTCATAGAATCCTAAAATCCCCCTGCAATGCAGGAATCTCAACTAAAGCATCCATGACAGCTGGCCACCCAACCTCTGTTTAGAAACCTCCAATGAAGGAGAGTTTGTCTCACCATCTTCCGGAAGGTGTGCTGAGGAGGGCGACCAAGAAGATCAAGGGTCTGGAAACCAAGCCTTATGAGAAACGGTTGAAGGAGCTGGATAGGTTTAGCCTAGAAAAGAGGAGATTGAGAGGAGATAGGAGAGCCATCCTCAAATATCTAAAGGGCTGTCGCATGGAAGATGGAGCCAGTTTGTTTTCTCCTGCTCTGGAGGGTGGGACTCCAACCAATGGCTTCAAGTCACAAGAAAGGACTAAACATCAGGAAAAGCTTTCTGAAAGTAAGAGCTGTCCAACAGTGGAAAGGTCTCCCTAGGGAGGTAGTGGATTCCCCTTCCTTGGAGGTTTTTAAACAGAGGTTGGATGGCCATCTGTCAGGGATGCTTTAGTTGAGATTCCTGCATTGCAGGGGTTTGGACTAGATGACCCTTGGGGTCGCTTCCAGCTCTAAGATTTTAGGATTCTATGATTCTATGAGTTCTGGCACCATTTTCCCAGATGGAAATGCATTGTGAAAAGCCAAGGATGATCAAGGCTTTAAAGGTTTAGTCTTAGGAGGCTGGAACAGATTAGACACTGTACTTGTTTCTAACATCATCAGGAACATTGTACCCGAGGCATGTTGGAAATCATATGACTGTGTGCGAGATGCAGCCCACAGGACCTCCATACTGGGACTGAAACCACCCCAGTTCAGCTCTGCAGTACATCCTTGCACAGCAACCAGGTTGATAAAAACAGCTTTCACTGGTGTTTTTTTAAGCCTAATTGCAGCATGGGGGAGGTGAAGGGGCCCCCAAAGCTGGATAAAGAAGAGTTAACTCATTTCTGCAACATCTTGCTTTGTGGCAGTTGGGTAGCTACCTGTATATGCTTGGGAACTTCTGAGTTCTGACTTTTTGCTATTAAAGTCTTTCATTCACAGGATGTTGTAGATTTGACACCTCATGGGCTTTTTTTTTGGTTTTGCTTATATGTGTTCTTAGCTTCCATGGAAGTCCTTAACCAGCATAATTGAGTACTACTATATGTGGAAAACAACAGATCGATACGTTCAACAGGTAAGAACAGTGTAGTTGCATTTCTCAAAAGAGCTCCTTATAAGTTCTAATTACAATCTATTGTAGTAGTCGTTATAATTCTATATACTCAGTTTTGCTGACATTTGGTGAATGATTTGAAACTTGTATCTCCTTTTTGAGTGGATGAACATGACTGGCAGATGTCTCATTAAGGCGGGGGATGTCTGGATTGACTTTGGATGGATCTCCAACTCAGAGATCTGTTCTGGAAAAAGCATAGGAGGGTCATCTGCCACTGAGACTCAGTATGTTTTTAATTAGCTGTTTCTTACCTATTTTCTTATTGAAACTTTGCAATGGAATTTAATATTTCCCCACTGTCTTATCACATAAATTATTTGACGTCTTATAGTTACACGTGTCTTTAGGAACTTGCATATATACATGATCTGCACATGAACCCCCACGCACAGTGCAGTGTAATGGTTAGAGTGTTGGACCTGGGAGACCAGGATTTGAATCCCCACTCAGCCATGAAGCTCACCAGGTGACCCTGGGCCAGTCACCATCTCTTAGCCTAACCTACATCACATTGTTGTTGTGAGGATGACATCATAGAATTGTAGAGTTGGAAGGGACCCCGAGAGTCATCTAGTCCAACCCCCTGCAATGCAGGGATCTCAACTGAAGCATCCCTGACAGATGGCCATCCTCTTCTTAAAAACCTCCAAGGATGGAGAGTTCACATCCTCCAAAGGGAGACAATTCCACTGTCAAGCAGCTCTTAATATCAGAAAGTTCTTCCTGATGCTTAGTCAGAATCTCCATTCTTGTAACATCTACCTTCTGTGATCTTGCATGTATTGCCTTAAGTATGTAATGCACAATTGGTTCAGTTCCTTTGTAGGGCTCTACCCATGATTAAAATCTCTTGCTTTAATTTCTTATGGTATGAATTCATTTCTTTAATGTACTGATTAATATTTTCAGCCCTGCTGATCAGTAATATTCAGAAACTACTTTATAAATCCATGATGCTAACATAAATGGATGAACTGCAGCCCTTGTTTCCTCAAGGTGAATTGACTTTTTGTATACCTAGAGAGGTATTAGTTGAGAACAGGAAAACGTCTCAGATTTAGTTATAATTTATATGGATTGCTTTTATGTTCTAATTTTATTTTATTGTATTGTATTCAGAAAAGGTTGAAAGCTGCAGAAGCAGAAAGCAAGCTAAAGCAAGTATATATTCCTAATTAGTAAGTGCCTGTTATTATATATATATTTACAGATGGAATGAAAATATTATAGCCATTCTTACTTGTCTTGCAAACTTATGTATGTGAATTTTTAACCACAAAATAGATGTTACATTCTCCAACAGGGCAATCCAATGCATGCCTACTCTGAAGCAAGTATTTTTTTTCTTCAAGGGGTCTTAGTCCCATGGATGTGTGTACAGGACCGCAGCGTAAACGTAATGTTTGTTGCTGCTAAAAAGCTACACTTGTCTCAAAACCTCAACCAAAACAGCTTTGATTCTCCTAGGGATCCCAGGATAGATTGTACATATACAGGCTATGATCTCGTTTGAGATAGGGCATTGTATTTGTTCTGTACTAAATTGAAAAATGAACATACATTGGAAAAGAATGGGGTAGCTCTAGAACAGGGGTAGGCAACCTAAGGCCCGTGGGCCGGATGCAGCCCAATCGCATTCTCAATCCGGCCCGCGGACAGTCTGGGAATCAGTGTGTTTTTACATGTGTAGAATGTGCCCTTTTATTTAAAATGCATCTCTGGGTTATTTGTGGGGCCTGCCTGGTGTTTTTACATGAGTAGAATGCGTCCTTTTCTTTAAAATACATCTCAGGGTTATTTGTGGGGCCTGCCTGGTGTTTTTACATGAGTAGAATGTGTGCTTTTATTTACAATGCATCTCTGGGTTATTTGTGGGGCATAGGAATTTGTTCATCCCCCCCAAAAAAAATTTAGTCCGCCCCCCCACATGGTCTGAGGGACAGTGGACCTTTCTAGGACCTTTCCTGGTATTCATGTCAAGCTCACTGATCAGTAGTTACCTGGTTCTTCTTTCCCCCTTTTTGAAGATGGCTCAGAGCCCAGGAAATTGGCGGTGGGACACTGAGGAGAGGTCAGAGGGAGAGACTTGGGGGGAGGAGCTGGATGTTGAAGGAGCAACAGGGTTTAGTGGGCAGGAAGAGACAGGGAGCAGCAGTTCGGACTCTGAGGCTGAAGCAGAGGAGGGGGGTCAAGAGGCTGCAGAAGAATCCATGGAGTCTCCCCCTCCTGCTGTGACAAGCTCCCCTTGCCCTTGGTATCCAAGAACGCACAGAATGATGAGGAGGGCAGAACGTAGGCCAGAGGTGCACAGACACAGGTTGAGTCTGCTTGGGAAACATCTGGGAGAGGAGAAGCCTTAGAAAGGGTGGAAGGCTGAAAGGGACCTTCAGTCCTGGCAACTTGCTCCATAGGGGCAAGACCTGCTGGGAAGTGTTGCTGAGTTTTTTGCCGTTTCCTTGAATAAAGAGTCAGCGTCACTGACAGCAGAGCCGTATGTCTTTTGTACTGACCTGCGTCTGACTCCAGCCCTGACAGTTGTTATTATTAGTGCTTCAAAACTAAAACTCAATAAGCTCGGGTTTGGAAATTTGTGAGGGTTGGGGTGGGATAAAGAGGATATATTCGGATTTGTTTTTTCCTTTATAAGGGGTTAAGATGGTTGGATCTGGATACTGGCGTTAATGAATATATGTTAAAAAATTAGGAGGATAGAGGTGGGGAAAATAGCTAAAAAATTTGAGACCAGAGGGAGGAAAGGGTGTAAGAAGAAGAAATTTATGAGTTTTAAATTAGGTTGGAGTAAAGGAATATGATAAGGGTTTAGGAAAGTATCAGAAGTAATGAGGTGCCGAGGTATAGAAAAAAGGAGTTAGTTTAAGTAAAATGATTTTGGTATTTTATGATATTGTGAAAAAGGATAAAACTGATAAAGAGGATAGATAATGAATTCAACAGAGGGGGACTTGAGGAAGTCAACCGAAATATGAACTTGAGGAAAGGAAGAATATCTGGCCCACAGAAATGGGCCAGGTCTAAGCAATGATACTTAATATGTTAACCATGTTAAATGTTTAATGTTTATTGTTTTTCCCGGTGAGAGAGGGGAATGGAAATTTGCTTCCCCCAGTGAGGGGGGGGGAGGATGAAAATTTAACGGTATTGTAAAGTGCTTAAAATTGTTAAAATCAATTTTAAAAAATTGAAAAACAAAACTCAAAGTCAAATTCAGGAATGAAGATAGCTGTTGGTTTTTCTGTAAATTGTTGATCTTTTGTTGCTCTTTGAAAAATGGATCATGTATTTAATTTTCTATTATGTAACATTGGTGCAATGTTTACTGTTTATTTCTTTATTGCATTTATTTATATCCAACTCTTCAGAACACAGATCTTTCCAAGCCAGGTTATAGGAAACATTAAACAATTAAAAAAAAAAAAAGCACAAATAATGAAAAGCCAATACTGTAGATCATTTCACAAGTACAACTGATAGTAGAACTCCTGGAAGGGAGGATATTTGCATTTTGGGAAGAACAAATAAAGTTAGATAAAAATAAATAAACAAATGAATGTGATACATTGTTTTGCTGAGATGTAGATGAAAATTCAATAACGCCTGTGGAACTTCTGCGAGTTTAAACTGCTTGTATAGCTTTTAGACACCTGTTACTTCTCAATTATGTAGTTCTTGAACCATTTAGCACCAAGAGATTTGACTGGGGGGTTGACAGTTTCATTTGGCAGAAGAGGAGGGGGGACTGGGAACACTACATTCTTCTCTAAGTTAGTGAAAATATTTTATGTTAGAACTATTAGAAATGGGAGATAGTCAATATTTATTTACCATGTCTGAAGTATCATCAGAACGTTGCATGTTCCCTTGGTTGTTGGCATCCGTCTGTCTTAGGAGACGGCGGAAGAGTGTGCCTTCGCGGGTGAAGTCAACCATTGCAGAGTTACAGCACCTGCTGTCGCTGTATAGGCTGATAACGGGAGAGACATGTTTTGTTGCAGCTGGGGCAGCTGAAGGCGTCTGGTGGTGCTGATGGCATTTTTTCCCATAAACTAACCACCCATTTCCTGTTTTTCATTTCTTTAAGTAACAAGCCAAATCCCAACCAGATCAATGTCAATAATATCAAGCCAGGAGTGGTAAATGGTACAGGAGTTCAGGCACAGAACACAGGAACAGGACGAGCCTGCGAAAGCTGCTATAGTAAGTGATTTGTGAATGTAGCCCTGTGTGCAAGAAAAAGAAGCCCATCAGGGGATGCAAGTCCAGTCTTAGGTGCCCTTTTCTTTTTAGAGTAGACACATACAGTCATACCTTGGAAGTCGAACGGAACCCGTTCCAGAAATCCGTCTGACTTCCAAAATGTTTGGAAACCAAAGTGCGGCTTCTGATTGGCTGCAGGAAGCTCCTGCAGCCAATCGGAAGCCTCAGAAGCCCCTCAGACGTTCAGGTTCCAAAGAAAGTTTGCAAACTGGAACACTCACTTCCAGGTTTATGGTGTTTGGGAGCCAAAACGTCCGAATATCAAGGTGTTTGGGATCCAAGGTACGACTGTATTTTAAATCTGTGACTTGGGGCCAAACACTTACCACCTCCCCTCTTGTCCTGCTTCCTGGAGAAGCCTGGCTTGTTGACTTTGCCAAGTTGCTAAGAGAAGCACCACTAGGACAGGAAGTAGTTTTATGATACGGGGCTGGTCCTGTCACTGTGTCCCCTGGCATCATTTGGTGCAGTAATGGAGGAGACTAAGGACAGGGGGATTGCCATCTGAAGCCAGGAGAAAGACCGCACTCAGACATTCCAGAAGGAAGAGGAAGCTAAAGATGCTAGAATCCCAGCATATCTATACCCCAAAAGCAAGCCTGGCAGGTGCAGATTCCTCTTAGTATATGGAGATTTCTAGACCTGGCATTGGGACTTGAACTGGCAACCCTTATCACAGAATAATATCAGGCTATTGATAATGAGAGGATACTGAATGAAAAGGAGGTGTAGGTAAAGGGACCCCTGACCATTAGGTCCAGTCGTGTCCAACTCTGGGGTTGCGGCGCTCATCTCGCTTTATTGGCCGAGGGAGCCGTCGTACAGCTTCTGGGTCATGTGGCCAGCATGACTAAGCCGCTTCTGGCGAACCAGAGCAGCGCACGGAAACGCCGTTTACCTCCCCCCTATTTATCTACTTGCACTTTGATGTGCTTTCGAACTGCTAGGTTGGCAGGAGCAGGGACCGAGCAATGGGAGCTCACCCCGTTGCGGGGATTTGAACCGCCGACCTTCTGATCAGCAAGCCCTAGGCTCTGTGGTTTAACCCACAACGCCACCCGCGTCCCAAAGAAGGTGTTACTTAGGAGCAAAGCTTTGGCACAATTTCTTAACTTCTAGGGCTTGTTTAGTTTCATTTATATGTATTTCTTAGCCAACCTAGCACTTCAAAAGCACGTCAAAGTGCAAGTAGATAAATAGGAACCGCTCCGGCGGGAAGGTAAACGGCGCTTCCGTGCGCTGCTCTGGTTCGCCAGAAGTGGCTTAGTCATGCTGGCCACATGACCTGGAAGTTGTACACTGGCTCCCTTGGCCAATAAAGTGAGATGAGCGCAGCAACCCCAGAGTCGGACACGACTGGACCTAATGGCCAGGGGTCCCTTTACCTTTAGCCTATGCCAAGAACCTAGAGTGGATCACAAAGTGTCCACAGCGGAATACATAATCTAAATCAGTAGGGCTTGGTCAAAATTGGGTCTGGGGTGGACAGACTGTTCAGACAATGTTTAACTTGACAAACAAGCACAACTCTCCTGCTTTTGTTTCTTGAAGCATCCTTCTGCTCCCCTTTCTCACTCCCTTTTGCTGAGGAGCTATAGCAGGCTCTTGACCTCTGCACATAAGATTCTCAGGTCAAGGTTCCTTACTCCACTGCCCAGGCTAGACACGGAAAGATTTCCCAGCCCATCGTCCCATTTTATACCATGGGGTGGTTTTTAAAAAGAAAAAGTTTCCCACCTCCAATGCTCTCAAGTACTCAATCTTGTCATAGAGCAGCTAGTCCAGGTTTAAAAAACACACAGCCAAAACCACACCCATTGTGTTACTGCTGCACTTTCTCACTTCTTGTTTTGAAAGTCAATAATCCTTTTTTGTTACAAGAAAGGAAGCACTGCAGAAAACATTGTTCTTTGTTTCACATAATGAAGCTGTGCGGTTACTGGTCTTGGCTGGTTCTTCTAGTTTTCGTAGAAGATTGAGGCATAAATGTATTTGCTAGACTGCTGCATCTACACAATGCAGCGCCACAAAGTCTCCCCCGCTTTCCATGTAGCCGTGGGAAGAGCCTTCTGATGACCAATGCAGTTTGCCCTGCAGGTATGGGGTGGGTGGGTATTGCTAGTCAACCCAGGAAAGATGCAAATGGCACAGATGGAGCAAAAACACTTGCAGAAACTGATCCCCATTTCCAGAACAAGCTTAAACATAGGTGTCAGGTCCTCCCCCTCATCGGTTGTTCAATAAGAGAGCCACACCATCTGTCTTTTTTTTTTTTTTTTTAAATAATTTTTATTAATTTTAAAATTTTATAAACATAGAACATTACATTTCGGTCAGGATTCATTACCCCCCACCTCTCACCATGGGGAGTTATTTAATCTTACCCTCCCTCTCACGGAGGTAAACCCATTCATTATTTCCCCTGACCTTAAACTAAACATTATCTGGCTTCGGCCTAACCCTCTTCTCGGGTAGACCACTCTTAGTTACAAAACATAATCATAGTGACTTCCTCCGCACCTCCCCAGTGGCTGCATTAAACAAAACATAATTCTGGTTCAGGTACATAGGTATACTAAACATATCTTTAACATTATTTCAAAACATAATTCTAGCTCAAATACAGTATCTTAATTCTTATTTCCCCTCATCTTCTAGTTCCAACCTCCGCGTCCTCCTCCCAAATCTTCTATAAGTTTCCTTCTGACTCCCCTTAATCTTCAGGCTCCTAACTTCGAAAGATCCTAACATAATCCTAGCTCAAAACCATGTCCGGCGTAAATACTCAAAATCCGCAAATATAATCAGTCCCAGGTTACCCACCTGCCCTGCTCAGCCCTCCCCTCGCCTTTCCCCAGTCCAAGCCCAAGTGCTTGCTTGCAGTTGGGCTCCATCATCTCTTTGTCTTCTCAGCTGTTCCAACTCCCAGTTTTTAGAGAAATTCTTCTTCTCCTTCATTGGTGTCCTCTTGCGTCGAAAAGAGTAGACTTTTGTAGATGTTGTTTTCTTAATTCTTTTCTCAAGTCCAGCTATCTTGCGCCGAGAAGGAATTTTCTTGCGGCGAGGCTTGTCTTTAACCTTGAGGGGGATTTCTCCCCCTTCCATCCTTTGTGCAGCTGGCATGACATCACTGTTGTTTACGTCTCCTCTCATTCTTGCAGTCTCCGCTTGGAACTCCTTTCTCAGTTCCCAGATTTTTTCAAGGACCTTCTTCCAGCCTCCATTTTCCAAATCATCCTCCATTTTCAAAGACATAGTTGTACAAAATTCCACACCGAACCAAATCCAAAGCCAAAATCCAAATTTCCACAGCAGAATTCAACAGGTCCGATTCAGATCCTCTAGCTGTCAAAATTGTTAGTTAGTTGCCCCCCCGATCAGGGGTGTCAAAAGGATCGAATCTCTGTTGCAAAGCCAAATTCCGTTACAGTTTCAACCGCATCGGTAATAGAGTTCCTGATTTAGTGCCACAGTAGCAAGGGACGGACCTCCGTAAATTACATCCCTATACTTCACCAAATTAGTCCAAATTCTTCAGTACTGTCCTAGTACTCACGTTTAAGGTATCCAATCTTGTCCTTTTGCGGAGAAATCAGCGCGCTCAGATGGGAAGGGCTCGCAGCTTCAGCCCGACGGGCAATGGCGATCCGAGGAGCTCCGTCTCCCCGCGTCTCGCACGGCGGCCTCTACTGTGGTCACCGTGGGAGTTGGGGAGACGTTAAGAGCTATAGCCGGATCAGAAGGTCCCGGGATCAACCTCCCGGGAGTTTTGGGGGCTGCGTCGCTGTCGCAAGCACCCCTTTAAGCCGGTCGGGTCAGGGAATGCCAGCAGCGGCATGTCCCCCGACCTTCCCCTCCGGCGCGCCGACCGGAAGCCCACACCATCTGTCTTTTAGTTCTTTTAATCAGTGCTCAACTATATACAGTGCAGAGCTGAATCTTATCATGTCTGTTCACTCACTAGCAGAATCCGGAAGTGCCTCCCTCCAATTTTGGCGCCAACACAACATTCTTGGCAGCCGAAATCGCCTTTTCCTCCTACGTAATCTCTGCGCCGGACCTTACGACTCCCCCTCCATCTGAGCCTGCTGGGTGGTGCCAGGCCTCTCACTATATCTCTTGAGCCCTGGCACTCTTTCCCTCCCAGCCACTAACTGTTTCTCCCCCGAGGAACTGCTGGTTTCACTCGCAGATGAGTCAGTAGTCAGAACAGGTGGCTGCTCCCTATAAACACTCAGAGCTGGACTGGCAGGGGGAGGCAGATCCCTGAAATATCATTTTCTAAATGTGCTGTTAAAATTAAGATAGTAGTATGTGTCTGAACATGGCAAAGTACTTTTCCTATTATAACACAAAAGTAAGCCTTTATTGCTATATATTGTAAAAGCAAGCTGCTGTCATATATTGGAAAGCTAGGTTGTTTATCTTTCGCAGTGGCAAAGAGACTCAACAAATACGGCATGCAAATGAGTCCTAATTGATACCTGCTTTTGCTGTTCCCAGTGACGCAATCTCACCAGTGGTATTCTTGGGGTCCCCCTAACATGCAGTGTCGTCTGTGTGCATCTTGCTGGACATACTGGAAGAAATATGGAGGCTTGAAAATGCCCACACGGCTAGATGGAGAACGGCCAGGGCCAAATCGAAACAATTTGGTAGGCACATTCACCATATTCAGTTAGTAAATCAATCCACAGCTCACCACTGTGGTGTAGTGGTTAAGAGCGATAGACTTGCAATTTGGTGAACTGGGTTCGATTCCCCGCTCCTCCACATGCAGCTGCTGGGTGACCTTGGGCTAGTCACACTTCTTTGAAGTCTCTCAGCCCCACTCACCTCACAGAGTGTTTGTTGTGGGGGAGGAAGGGAAAGGAGAATGTGAGCCGCTTTGAGACTCCTTCGGGTAGTGATAAAGCGGGATATCAAATCCAAACTCTACTTCTTCTTCCTTACTGGCCTGTAGGCCAAAAACAAAAAAGTTGAGGCAAAGTCTAAGGTGGACCAAGGTTCCTCCTCACGAATTTTCCTTTCCCCAGAGTCCTCACAGTGGATCCTTAAGGAACAATGGGAGCCCCAAGTTTGCCATGAAAACGCGGCAAGCTTTCTATCTCCATACTACAAAGCTGACCAGACTCGCCAGACGGTTATGCAGGGACATCTTGCATCCTTGGCACGCGGCGCGGCACCCTCACATGCCTATCAACAGTGGAGCAATCAAAGCCGAATGTGAGTCTTTCTCGTCCTAATTGCATGATGTCAGCTTACGTGCCTGACAAGAGCTTATGCTATCAGAATTGTGGTAGGAGTTGAGTTGAGGGAAATGGGATCTAAAGAAATCAGGCAAACTCTCTGACTCTCTCGACCTCTCTATGGTTGAGAGCAACTGGGGGTAGCAGAAGGAAGAAAAATGGGGAAGAGGGTAAAATAGCTTGTCATGCCATTATAAAGCTCTAAAATGCTCACAATTGGAGCTGGCAGCCCTGTAGTACAGCAGTGGAAGATCTGGGGGTGGGTGAAGAAAACTCCTGACTTTGTCCCCACCAAGCCTGTAAAAGTACATTCCAAGCTGGGCAAAAGTACTTTTATTAGGGGTTGGGAATATACTCCCAACATAGGACCCTCGTACCTACGGGACCGCCTCTCCTGGTATGCCCCGCAGAGGACCTTAAGGTCCACAAATAACAACATTTTGGAGGTCCCGAGCGAGCCACAAGGTTGTTAGACTGGTCTCAACTAGGACCAGGGCCTTTTCAGTACTGGCCCCAACTTGGTGGAACGCTCTGTCACAAGAGACCAGGGCCCTGCGGGATTTGACATTTTTCCGCAGGGCCTGCAAGACAGAGCTGTTCCGCCTGGCCTTCGGGTTGGACTCAGTCTGATGTTTCCTCCCCTTATGGTTTTGATTATGGGCGATAAATGAAGCGGCATTTTAAATTTTAAATTGTATTTTAACCTGTATTTTAATTAATGGTTTTTTCTTTCTTTTATACTTTATTGTAATTTTATTGATGTCAGCCGCCCTGAGCCCGGTTTCGGCTCGGAAGGGCAGGGTATAAATAAAATTTATTATTATTATTATTATTATTATTATTATTATTATTATTATTATTATTGTGATTCAGGCCTGATTTGTACAGTCATACCTCATGTTGCGAACACTGCGGGTTACATGTTTTTGGGTTCCGCTCTGCGCCGAACCCAGAAGTACTGGAACGGGTTACTTCCGGGCTTCGGCACATGCGCATGCGCAGAAGTGCTAAATCGTCCTTTGCGCATGTGCAGAAGCGCCAAATCACGACGTGCGCAGACGTGGCGCTGCGGGTTGCAGACTCTGGGTTGCGAACGCGCCTCCCACACGGATTGCATTCGCAACCCGAGCGTCCACTGTATTAAATATTATTTTTGTGCATTCCTTTTGCAGATTTCCTTTACGTTGAAATGCTTCAGAAAACTCTGCCTTTGATGTCAAAAAGGCCGTTTGTTAGTTTTTTTGTTAGTATGTAAATGAAGTATTATTTGTTCCAATATTGCCTTCAGGTGCGTCTCGTTTACCGGAAGCTTCAGAAGATTTGTTGCTTTTAAAACATGTTGTCAGAAAACCTTTAGAAGCAGTTCTTCGGTATCTAGGTAAATAGACTGCTGACCCATATACATGTATTTTGGTGACTTCAAGTATAATATTATTCGCTAGCAAAAAGTGTCATATTTGACAGGCAGAAGAGGGTTAACCCAATGTCCCTTCCCATGCTAACCACTCTGTTTCACCAATTAGTTCTGCCCACAATGCAACATTGGCTCTAACTATTAATTTTCTCCATAGGAATAAACGACATTTCTCTTGACATTTCACTGCATCACGTGTTTTGATGTTTGTAAGCCACCTTGGGAGGGCTACGCGGCGTGTATACATTTTCTAAATAAATAAAGCAAAGCAAAATCTTGCAAAGCACTGCTTGTACTTAAGGGAAATGCCGTATTTGTCAGCCTTTGATCGTAAGCAGACAGCATGTAAATAAAACTTGAGAGAGAAATTTATATTCAAAAGAAATTGAATTTGAAGATCATAAACGACTTGGGAGCTTGTGTTTTTTTGACGTATCATTCTGTTATTAAATACAAGTTAGTGATTGCTCAAAGGGACGCGGGTGGCGCTGTGGGTTAAACCACAGAGCCTAGGGCTTGCCGATCGGAAGGTCGGCGGTTCGAATCCCTGCTATGGGGTGAGCTCCCGTTGCTCAGTCCCTGCTCCTGCCAACCTAGCAGTTTGAAAGCACACAGTGCAAGTAGATAAATAGGTACCGCTCCAGCGGGAAGGTAAACGGCGTTTCCGTGCACTGCTCTGGTTCACCAGAAGCGGCTTAGTCATGCTGGCCACATGACCCGGAAGCTGTACACCGGCTCCCTCGGCCAATAATGCGAGATGAGCGCCGCAACCCCAGAGTCGGTCACGACTGGACCTAATGGTCATGGGTACCTTTACCTTTAGTGCAGTGATGGCTAACCTTGACACTCCAGATGTTTTGGGACTACAACTCCCATCATACCTGACCACTGATCCTGTTAGCTAGGGATGATGGGAGTTGTAGTTCCAAAACATCTGGGGTGTCAAGGTTAGCCATCACTGCTTTAGTGATTGCTCAGGAAAGCATATTTTTCCTAGGATCATTGACTGGAGATTTTTGTTGCCATGAGTTTGTTTGGTTATATTCTTTGGGATATTAGGACACTGTGTGGTAAAAAGAAGATGCATCTTTCTCTGTACCTCTAGTATTATGATTTTTGCTCAAACTGTAGAAGGAAAATATCTCACTTCGTCTAATGCAGGGGTAACTAATCTGTGGCCAGGGGCTGGTGAGCCCATCATTCCTGATTATTGGCTATAGTTGGTGGAAATTAGGGTCCCAACCACATCAGGAAGACCACAAGTTAACCACCCCTGCTTTGACACTGCTTTCCTGAAACCTTGAGCTCTGATCTTCATTCTACTACTCTATGCTTTCATGGAGTTTACGGGTCTTAGAATTGTGGCCACTGGCCCACCCTTAATTTCCCCAGTTTGCTGCCCTCTTGATGTTTTGAACTCCAGCTCACAGCAGGTCCAGCCAGCACTGCCAATGGTCAGTGGTGATGAGCGCTGAAATGAATAACATCTGGAGGGCACACCTGGTTGAGGGTGGCTGGTATCGACTTGATATAAAACTTTGCCTTCTTGTATAACAGTTGTTAAGGCCTACACAGAAGGTATCTGTGCTTTCATTATCTGAAATGCCATTATCCAGGTCTTCAAACAAATTCTGAGACCAGCCCTTTGGCTGAATCGGCCTCACTTTTCAGTTCTTTCTGCCTTCCAAGTTCATTAAATAAAGGTTCAAACTACATGTGATAACAAATACACAAATGTGGCTGGTGCCCTCCTGAATTTTAATGGAAATGGGGTTATTCTCTGCCTGCCTGCAATTTACCTTCTCATAATCTGCAACCCCAGATCATTTCCTCCTCAGCTGAGCTCCAGTACCAAAAATTAGCTTTGCTGGAAGAAAAGTGCTTGGGCGCAGAGGTAATGAGAAGGGCAGGTCTCAGCCTCTCTCACCTGCATACATATTTTGTTGTTTAAAAAACGTGGCACCCCTCTTCTTCCTGCTTTATTCATGACTGGGTCAGAGTTGGGTTTAAACAAAGGAGTCTGCCACTGTCCTTTGTAAAATGCTCCTAATATGCTGTTCTCCCCATACAGAATCTCATCCCTGCTCTCTGAAACCTGATCCTGCTAAGAGTTTGTCTGGCTCCCTCAACAGTGTGCCTTGTGCTAAGTTTACTCCTGTGATTAACAATGGATCTCCAACGATCTTGGGAAAAAGAAACTACGAACAACAAAATGGGATGGACGGTAAGTATTTTCTGGTGCTAACGTGTTGCCAGTGTTTGCAGGGTAATTTTTAAGTCTGCAGGAACTAGTTGTCTTGGTAGCTTTTCATTTTCAGTGTTGCTAATATTGCTTTTGTCAGAACTGTTTAATACTTACTTTCTGTTTGAAAAATGCGTTCTTCCCAATTGCTATTGCCAGATGGTGCTTCAGAGCTTTCCTCTTTTTGAATATATAGAAATAGCTATAGGGCAACTCCTGTGTTTTATCCATGCTTAAGTATCATGGCTTCTGATCTTTAAAATCTCGCCTAGGGTTGTTTAATTCATCAGAGAAGATACAAGATTAGTGTGGAGAAAGAGAGCACCTAGCACACTTAGACTTCATTGTGGTGATAGTAGTTGAGAATCCTTTACTCTGCTGGAAAAAATGTTTTCCTTTTAACTATATACAACTATATTTTTAAACTATATTTTTAAGCGACACGGGTGGCGCTGTGGGTTAAATCACAGAGCCTACGGCTTGCCGATCAGAAGGTCGGTGGTTTGAATTCCTGCCAACCTAGCAGTTCGAAAGCATGTCAAAGTGCAAGTAGATAAATAGGTACCACTCCGGCGGGAAGGTAAACAACGTTTCCGTGCGCTGCTCTGGTTCGCCAGAAGCGGCTTAGTCATGCTGGCCACATGACCCGGAAGCTGTACGGGGGCTCCCTTGGCCAGTAAAGCGAGATGAGCGCCGCAACCCCAGAGTCGTCTGCGACTGGACCTAACGGTCAGGGGTCCCTTTACCGATATACAATTTGCCTTAACCAAAATATGAAGGTGGGAAGAAACTTACGTCTAGAACAATGTCCAACAAAACATGGAGTACTGACTCCTTTACACAAACATAAATTTGCCTCCCCTTATTTGCTGGTGGCTGCTTTTAGCATGATCTGCTTGCAGGTGTTACAGAGCAGATGCGTGAGAATGCTCTGGCCAAACAGGCTTGAGTGGCCAGGATTGCTTGGCCTGACACCCAAAGGGGGCCACACATACTTAGGTATGTAATACGCGGCACACTTTTTGTGGGTTTGACTAGTGTTTAACATTGTGAATGCTTTAAAGTAATCTGCAATAGTTCTAGGAGAAATACTGTAGTGGACTCTGCCCTGACGTGCGGCGGGGGGGGGGGGCAGGTGCCACGGAAAGCAGTTTTAATGTGTAAGTATGTTACATTGATTGATTGATTGATTGATGAATCACTTGATAAAATTGATTGATAAAACATCCCAAAACTATTTAGCAACCAAAACCTATATTAAACCAAAATAATAAAAAAATTCCTTCCAGTAGCACCTTAGAGACCAACTAAGTTTGTTATTGGTATGAGCTTTCGTGTGCATGCACACTTCTTCAGATACACATATTAAGCCAAGTTCAAGTCCAATACAGACTAGGATAAAAGCTCTGCTTAAAAGCTTTGTTGAAAAAGTAAGCCATCCAATGGAAGGTGCTAAAAGGATTAAGTCAGTTGTTACGCATAGCGAAGCAAAATTCAGCTGAATTCTTTTCATGGAATTGTAGAGTTGGAAGGTGCCCCCAAGGGTCATCTAGCCCAACCCGCTGCAATTCAGGAATCTCAACTGAAGCATCCATGACAGATAGCCATTCAACCTCTGCTTAAAACCCTCCAAGGAAGGAGTGTCCACAACCTCCCGAGGGAGGCCATTCCACTGTCGGACAGCTCTTACTTTCAGAAAGTTGTTTCTGATGTTTAGTTGGAATTTCCTTTCTTGTGCCTTCAAGCCACCGGTTTGGATCCTGCCCTCCAGAGCAGGAGAAAACAATCTTGCTCCATCTCCCATGTGACAGCCCTTTAGATATTTGAAGATGGCTATCCTATCTCCTCCCAGTATCCTCTTTCCCAGGCTAAACATACCCAGCTTCCTCAACTGTCCCTCATAAGGCTTGGTTCACAGACCCTTGATCTTCTTGGTCGCCCTCCTCTGCAACACTCACCACAAAATTCCCAGATACCTAAGAATGTGGAAGTTGTTGAACGTTCCCCCCCCCCCAACCATACAACCATAGCTTCTGCTATCCTAGATGTGCTATCCTGTTAATTTTTTTGACAAAGCAAGCAAACACCTGCACAGATAACATGTCATTTGTTTAAGTTAAGCTTGTGAAATAATGCAAATCTGATTGTTGACCTTTATGTTCACTGTGTTCTACCAGGCCCCGTGAAGAAGCGCCTTTTGATGCCAAGCAAGGGTAAGATTACGGAGCCGTGCTCGGCTTGTGCTAGGACAGTGTAACTTTTTCTTGATTCATCCGCTGACTTTTCAAGTTTGCTTCTTTGTGCTTGTGACCACCCATTTCGTCTTGTGTGTACATGTTGTTTGTGTGATTTCTAAATGCATCGCCTCCCTCCATAATTTCCCATGCGCTATTAACACACCATTATCAGTTTAACTGCAGCTGATAAAAATATCCCGATTTAGCAACCCTTCTGACATATGTTTGAGTTTGGGAAGGTCTCTGGAGGAAGGGTTTTTCATAATTAGAGAGCAGCCACCCAAACCTTCGCTGTACACAACCTTTTGCACAGGGGTGGGGAACTGTTTTTTGGACTGAGGGCCACATTGCCCCAGTTGAAAGCTGTTGGGGGCCTCACCTGGATCCAAAGTGGACAGGGCCAGACACGGGCATTATTGCATGCTGTTAACACACAACCAAATGTGTACACGCACATACAATCTTAACATATGCACAGACATGCACAGTTAATACAATCTTCTCCCCTGCTCCTACTACAGATTTTAAAACCCTCCTACTGACGCTGTGGGTTAAACCACAGAGCCTAGGGCTTGCTGATCAGAAGGTCGGCGGTTCGAATCCCTGCGACGGGGTGAGCTCCCGTTGCTCGGTCCCAGCTCCTGCCCACCTAGCAGTTCGAAAGCACGTCAAAGTGCAAGTAGATAAATAGGTACCACTCTGGCGGGAAGGTAAACGGCGTTTCCGTGTGCTGCTCTGGTTTGCCAGAAGCGGCTTAGTCATGCTGGCCACATGACCTGGAAGCTGTACGCCGGCTCCCTCGGCCAGTAGAGTGAGATGAGCGCCGCAATCCCAGAGTCGGACACGACTGGACCTAATGGTCAGGGGTCCCTTTACCTTTCTGAAGCCAAGAGGAGTCTTCCCCCCACAAAACCTTAAATATGGAGCAGTGGGGTCTAAATGTGGAGCAGGGTGGAGAGGGGGGTTGTAGAGGCAGAGATAAAGTTTAACCCACCCTTACCCAGTGGCAACTTTCCCAGTGCCTCCTCTCACTTAAGCTTCAACGGTAGGTTTTTAAAACCCTGACTGTGGTGCCAGGGTGAGGAGGCTTTGGGCTGTATCTGGCACACAAGACTGGTCGTTCATCACACCTGCTGTAGTTTCTTGGGAGATGTGGTAGCTTCAGGCAGCGGTGATATTTTCTGAGGTGTGCAAGGCCAAAATCATTTAAGACTTTATAGATACAGAACAGCAACTTGAATTTTGTCCAGAAGAAAACCTGTATAGGTGGAAATCTGCCTTGGGTGACTGTTCTGCGCAAAAAGATGAGGTGTACATTTCAAAATAAAGAGTTTTGCAGGAGGATAGCCATGCTTGTCTGTTGCAGGACAGCTTAGCAAATGTATTATAGCACAAGCTGCCGTGGATTCCAGTGTACTTCGCCTGATGCATGAAGATTCATCCTCAGCTGGCAGGAATATGTGCATATAGGTGTAGAAAAAATGTACAAAAAGTATAGTAAGCATTAATTAATCTTCCATTCTTAACAGCTTTAATCAGCAACTAAGTTGTCATTCCTTGGTGACTCATCTTGGTATGACACCTCAGAAGAAGTCTTCAGGTCTGTCTATCAAGAGTGTGTTATGGTAGTAAAGCCTCAAGAACAAGCAGTACGAAGCGTAATTGTTGTAGCCAACAGGCAGCGTATTGCATAATTGCAACCCGATGACGCAGTAGCCCTATAAGGCCGAGAAATGCATTGACTAGGAAAGGAATTGGTTCTCACTTTAGGTTGGAATAGAATACACTCATCATGATTACCTCATTCGTGCCTAGATTCTGTTTCACTGACTATATGAGGAGGGAGATGAACAAGGTCTCATAGAATCATAGAGTTGGAGAGCTGGAAGGGACCCCAGGGGTCATCTAGTCCAACCCACTGCAATGCAGGAATCTCCACTAAAGCATCCAACCTTTGCTTGAAAACCTCCAAGGAAGGAGAGCCCACCGCCTTCTCAGGGAAGTCCGTTCCACTGTTGGAACAGCTCTTATCATCAGAAAATTCTTCCTGGTGTTTAGTCGGAATCTCCTTTCTTGTAACCTGAATCCACTGGTTCAGGTCCTACCCTCCAGAGCAGGAGAAAACAAGCTTGCTCTTTCTTCTATTGAGATATTTGAAGATGACTATCCTATCTCCTCTCAATCTCCTCTTATCTGATCTTGAATTGCATTTTAAAAAAAAATTTAGCCACCTTTTGTGATGGATGGATATACATCTCAACATTAAGTTTAAAAGAATTAATTAGAAATCTATGCACGCAGACAGTATCATAAAATATCAGTCGTATAGAGGAATAGCGCTAAAATAATAAAACTGAAAGAGCAATCAATTTAATTCTTTGAGCAGGTATCTCTTTAACATCTGAAGGCCTTGATCCAAGTTCCACGACCGAAGATAATACCGTGGGCATCTACTAGGAGCAAAGAAGTTAGTCAAGCTTTATTCTTTACAGTTCAAGATCCATGCTTGATGGACTTTGGGTGGTCATTTCACATTGTGGGGGCCTTACAAAAAAAGGAGTCTGCTCCTAGTAGCTACTCACCATCAATTCCTCAGCCATGGATGGTAAACGGACCTACGGGGGAGACTATATGAATGAGAGATCCTTAAGATACCCAGATGCCAAGTTTAGTGCTTTAAATTTTAAAACCAGAACTTTGAATTGAGTCTCTTTCTAAAGGGTAGTTTCTGATGCCATCCTCATTTAATTTTACTCCTTCCGTCATCAAATTTTGTAGTCTAATACATACTGCATATGCTAGGTATGACATGAGGTTACCTCCAGAAAAAAAATGGAGTTTTGTATACTTTAGTGTTGCCACCAGTATGTGAAAAACAGAAAGACCCAAAATGGCCTTACAAAGATCCCTGTTTCTATAACCAATGGAACATTGAGGGCAGCTGAGTATATTCTTTCATTTATTTTATTAATTTCTATACTGCCCATTATCTGAGGATCACAGGGCGGTTTACAGTATCAGTTGTGGGAAGCCCAGTAACTGAGTTACTGGCAAAACTAGCCCCTCGTAGTCTAACTGATTATAGCAGAAATTGGGGGTTGTCCAGTAGCATAATTTAGGACTAGCCTGCAAGGGAGTGCACGGGAGCCCCAGCTGACAATGCACACTCCTACCTTGGCAGCAAAGCATAAAGGAAAACAGGAAGCAGCGGGGGGAAAGTTTAAAGTTGGTGGAAGTTTAGCAGCCGGAAGAGGAGGCAAGGGCGGTACAAGATGTCCTGGAACGTAATTGGGGCCATCCCATCCCATCTGGGCAGCAGGATCTACAGGGACGGCACATCTGCCCCCCCCCCCCAAGGGAACGCATTGCCTTTCACCACTGCTGTGGCAGAGGCAGCTGTGATGCTCTTCTTGAAGGCTGGATCTGCAGCCTCTGCTGCTGCTACGCACAGGCACACAGGCACTGCAGTGGCTGTCCTGGGTCCTGTGCCTGAGCTGTGGTGAGATATTGGGAGAAGGGGAAGATGGCACAGGCTCACTGAGGCTCCAGCCGATACTGGAGCTTAAGCAAGGTGGAAGGTACTGCTACAAGGGGGGAGGAGGTTGGAGCTGAGCGGGGCCAGGATCTATCGCGGCTAAGCCTCTTTCCCTTCCCCTCCCAACCAGGAGTGCTGCTTCAGTTCTGAAGACAGATTTTACTTCCACAGTCAAGACAAAGGCTGCTTCTTGGATAAACAGCCCTGGGAAGAAATTTGAGCTGCACATCCATTGACAGGTTTGGGGTAGGGAGAAGTGTCTCAGGTGAAAAGCAGCATTCCCAGGGAGATTCATAGAGGGGCGAGGCAGTTCTAAGATAGTCTGGTTCCAGGCAGTTTAGCTTTTGATCAGCATTCTGTCTTCGCCTGCATTAAACCGTTTGAGCAATGGGCATTGTCTTTTGCACATGCTTGGGTCTCATACATTGTCTTGTACCTCTCTCTCCTGGGGCCACCAGAAGTCCCTGGAGACTTGATGGATTGTTCTGTACACTCTGAAACGCTGCTCCATTTTTGGAGCAATCCATCAGCACACCAAGAGATGTCAAAATCTGCCCAAGGAACTCTGTTCAGTCCAAGTTGTTTGATCTAGCCACTAGAGGATAACTTGCTTAACATGGAGCTGTAGCGTGTGTGGGTTTATCAGAATGTTGCCCAGGTTGTAAATCGTGAACTGCCGGAAGACTTAAGAGGAGTTACAAAGTGCCTAGCAGCCTGAGCGTGCATTTCAAGTGGCCGTAGCAGGTTTGGGAGGCCATTTTTCATTCATCATCATGCTCCTGTGATCTAAATTAATGTATATGGCGGCAGGATGTAACTGGTCAAACAACTGTTGGATGAGAGGCAGCCTTCTTTAGTGCCTGATGCAGAGATGTAATTCTCCGGATCTGTTTTTGCTGCTGGAGAGATCCTTGTGTGAGATGCTAAGGATCTGGTGAACTCCTACCGTCCAGAATGGGGCTGTATCACCAGCCAAACATCCCAATATAGTGATACATTGTGATGTTGAAAAGTGGAGGAACATGCTGCATCGGCTCCGGCGCCTTGTTAATTCTCCTTGACCTCTCAGTTGGCTTTTGATACCATCAGCCATTGTTTCCTTCTGGAGCGGCTGTCTGAGTTGGGGGTAGGTGGCACCACTTTCCAGTGGTTCTGGTCCTACTTGGATGGTCGTTCCCAGAGGGTGAAGCTTGGGGAGTGCTCTTCAGCCCTGTGGAGCCTTCAAGATGGGAGTTCCTCAGGGCTCAATTTTATCCCCCATGCTGTTTAACATCTACATGAAACTGCCGAGAGGGGTTATCTGGAGTTTTGGAGTATGCTACCTCCTTTACATTGCAGGTATGGCAGTGGATTTTTCTTGCCTCGGTAATGGACTGGATGGGAGCCAATGAAACTCCAGATAAAACAGAGGCACTGTGGGTGGTTCCGGAGACCAGATGGCTGGGAGATGGCCTGGTCTTGATGGAGTTTCCCTCTGAAGGGGCAGGTGTGTGGCTTGGAGGTCCTTCAGGATCCTTTGCTGTCTCTCGAGCCTCAGTGACCTCAGTAGTGTTGCATGCCTTCCATCAGCTTTGGCTGGTAGCCCAGCTGCACCCCTGTCTGGACAGGGACAGCCTAAGTTCTGTTGTCTATGCTCTGGTACCATAACCTCTAGGTTGGATTATTGTAATGTGTGACACACAGGGCTGCCTCTGAAGACGGTTCAGAAACTTCGGCTGGTGGAGAACTTGGCAGCCAGGTTGCTCACCAGGGCAAGGCGGTTTCAGCATATAACCCCAATCGTAGCCCGACTGCACTGGCTACCAATTAGTTTCCGGGCTGGTTTTGATCTATAAAGCCTTAAACAGCTCAGGACCACTATACCTCAAGGACCGCCTCTCCCCATATAAACTGACCCGGTGGGACCACCTTCTATAACCTTGTCTATAAGGATGTCATTTGCATTACTCGTCCTTGGCGAGGCCATCTCTTCCGTTCCCAATGTTGCTGCCAATTCCACTAAAGGGCTAAAACGATTGTGAGTTTCAACCGTGTACCTGGCATCCTCGAAACAGCAGTCCCGATTGCGAGGGTACGGATCAGTCTTAGATTGTTTGGATCTCGGAGAAGGTATTACCTCATCTGCCTCTCTTGGTCGTTTGCCATGGCCCGTAGCCAGGATTTTAGCTGATTATAAAGTACAGAAGGCTTGGAACCCAATTAGAATTCAATTAAGTTCAGATAAGGTTTGGTGTGCCACACAAAAGGCAATAGTAAAAATAACTAACTAAATAACTAAAAGCGAAGTAAATTAAAACTTCTATCTTATCTTGACGCTGGGAGAGTTTGGCGTTTCATCTTCCCTCCGCCATCTTCCTGCTGTCCCGTTAAAATATATGCGTTTCGTTGTGTCTAAAGAGGAATCTTAATATCCTCAGGGGTGCCTTAGCAAGTCAAAGATAACAACAGAAGCAATATTCAAAGGACCGACCCTGAGATCATCCTCTGAGGCCCTTCTTTGTGTGCCTCCTCCACATGAGGTCTGGAGGGTGGCAACACAAGAACGGGGTCTTTTCTGCGGTGGCTCCTCAGGGAGGTTCATCTGGCACATTCGTTACATATCTTTAGGTACCAGGCAAAACCATTCCTCTTCAAGCAGGCCTTTGGCTGATTAATAATCTACAGCCTTTAAAATGTGTTTATGGGAGGGGGAGTTTTTGTTTTGTTTTAACTATTTATGTTGTGCTTTTATTTTGTGAACCACCCTGAGATCTTTCGATGAAGGGCTGTATATAAATCTAAGAAACAAATGCATACATACCTATATACATACATAACTGTATCTGTGGAGAACTGCTACTTCATGGGCCCCCAGTGGCATCTCACAAGACACTGTTAGAAAAGGGATGCTGGACTAAATAGACCTTCCATCTGATTCAGAGGTGGGAAGGGCGTATATTTGAATCAGTTGTGATTCCAACTAAACTTTTTATTGCACTAGCCATAGCATCATTCAGAAGGAGAACAAAAAGAGAAGGAAAAAGGAAAAACAACAATAACCATAAAAATCACCCGGCACAGACATACAATAAAACCACGGTCACAGCTACTAAAATTATTTGTTGCATTAAATAGAATAGAATAGCAGAAGATTCTCAGGTAAGATGTGCCAAATTAAATATCCGAATCCCCTTTGAAGTTGACCGCCATTTTGTCTAGTTCCTTCCTCCTGATCTTCTTAGCTGCCAGCGCATAGAGTGCTACTTTATAAGTAACAAAGTCATTGGTGTCCCTCAGCGGCCATTTCACCCTTTCCACCCTATTCAGATGTGTTCAGTTGGTACCTGACTTGCAGTAAATTGGCAAGGCTCCCAATTCTTCGACAACAGCAAAAGCAGAAAGGCTCCCAGGGAAACCAGGAATGGATTGTTGTATGAAAGGAATGTGAACTCTGTTCTGGTACTAAACACCTCCCTTATGAACAAGACGCAGACTGAAACACAATAAAGATTTCTGCTCCACTCCCCAACCCTTTTTTTTTAGAAGTAGGATAATTCTTCACTGATAAACCACATATAAAACTGATTTTATGTCCAACCAAGAGAGAGAAAACCATTTTTAAGAGGGCAGGAGTTGGATTATTAATTCAGATCCCTCATTTAACGGTGCCTCAGGGTGAATGGCTCAATGGCTGTCTCCTTTTGAGGTTGCCTTGCAAATAGCAGGATTTCCCCAATGCTTCCCAGAGGAAAATGTCAGTCTCTGTTAAGCTGAGCTGAGCCAAACCTCAGCGTGTCAGGCTGGTCGGTTGGCCGGCCGGCCGGTAAGGAAGCCGACAAGTGCTTTCCTATAACTACCAAACATTTTCTCCTACTGCTTTCATTGCCATTAATAAAGATGGACAGTATATTTAAATATTTTTTGCAATTATTTTTAGATCACTTAAGGAGCTAATCTCATATATTTACCAAAGAAAGCAAATGTGAAAGCGTTCCCTGTTTTGGAAAGTGAGTCATTTTCAAACATTTAGCCATGCTGTTTTTATTTTTGTGCTTTCTTTCTTTTCATTTTTCTCTTGGAAAAGCAATGGTGTCTTACGAGCTCTATTCTCTTTCCTGTTTGTTAGGTCTGCCCAACCACGGACAAACCAGACAAATGGTAAGAGAATGTTCATCTAAAAAAAGATACAGTAAACCACCATCCCAAGCAGAAAGCTCTAAGGCAGGGGTAGCCAATGTCGTGCCCTCCAGTTGTTGCTGGAATACAACTCCCATCAGCCCCAGCCACCATGGTGAATGGTCAGGGATGATAGGAGTTGTAGTGCAACCTCTTGAGGATATCTCATTGGCTACCTCTGCTTTTAAGGTGCATTTCTGCCACTGCTTTTCTTAGCTCTTACTGCATTCTTTTTTTAATTAAAAAAAATGGCTCTGTATATTAAAACAAGGAAAACCAAATAAACAAGGAAGGAACCAAATAAAATGATACACTAAAATGGATAAACACCTTTTGTTTGAAGAGATCTTTTTACCTAGAAAACTTTTATGAAAGTGATTGATGTCGGTGCCTTGGCAAAGTATTCAGCCTACATAATAAATTTTAATAATAATAAATTTTATTACGGTCGAGGACCAGCTCTTACAAGTAACATAAAAAGTAAGAATAAAAACAATAAGTCCCTTTAATGAAACTGTTTCCGGGAATGGGACATGTATAAAACGCATTAAGCTAGATTTAAAAAAGAGTTGTTAATTACATAACAATGTTAAAAGTTTAACTCTTAAAATAGTGGCTGCGGAGAACTGAGCCTAGCTCGCTCGAGGTTCCATTGGGGAAAAAATTTAAACGGGCTGGGAAGAAAGTCTGTGTCTGCAAATTTGGGCGCAGAATCTGGCGACCGTCCTGGTTATCGTCTGGTCTTTACCTAGCAAGAGCAGGTTGTATATTTGCTTTTCCGGGAGGTTTGCTAACCTCACCAGTATGGGATCCAGGAACTCGCTTCGAGCTTCCTCATATAGTGGGCATCAGCCTACATATTTTTGTAAGTTTTGCGGGGGGATGCCCCTCCCCCAAGATTGTATTGATTTTTATAGAGTGGGTGGTTCTAAATTTGCAGGGGGGGCATCTTATCTCAAAAATCCAGGTGACCAAGGCTTTTCTTCCACTAACAATAAAAAGCCTAGCCACCAATTCAAGCAGTGGCAGCCCAGTGTCCTTCCTAAGTCAGAATTCCCAGGAAATTACGTTACGACGTAGAGCTTGCTCACACATAACACTAAGGCAAACCATGGATTAACACAAATGCACGGGTTCACGGCCTCTTTATTCATTCTCTGGTCCTGCCACTGCTGCATTACTGTGGGCTAACCTGTGGTTTGACTTAGTGTGTCATCTGAACCCCGAACCAGAAATACCAGATGTTAGTTAAAAAGGAGAAAAATACCTAATATGGATTTGGGTTATTTAATAAAATACTAGAAAGAGGAGATTTGCCTAAATCCTGGAAACCAGACAGAGTAGTTGTGCTGCTCAAACTGAGAAAGGATTTACGCTCAGAAAGACCCATAAGCTTAATTAACCAGGAAATCAGCAGTATTGATAGCTAGGCTTAAAAAGTCCATAGCTCATTATTTGTCAGAAGAGGAGGCACTTAGCAGATTCTGTGAGACAGGTGCTAAAATTTATTTGCAGTCAGCAGATCATTATAACATTTTAAACGGTTAACAATAACATCAATAAAAAGTCACATTAATACAACTGAATTACACAGAATTATAATACTGAAAAATATATGTATCAAGCAACCTTAATAGGTCAAATAAGGATCGCCATATTAAAAAAAACTTTGCCGCTTGTCCCGTGACTGACACATTGGAGGCCTGAAGGAAAGTGATCATAAGAGACTCAAAGCAGCTACCAGGGTTGGGCTGTATAATAGGATATATTAGGTCTCTCCTAGCCACTTGATAAAAACTACAGAAAGAAAGGACATCAATGCTACCTCAGCATTGTTACAAGGGCAACATCTATTGTTCTTTGAGGTTTTATTGTATCTGCCGTCTAAGAAATTAGAAGGGAGGGCATTAAGCCTTGGCACAGAGAAAGCTTTCCTATAATTCGGGGCATTCCATCTTTGCAGGGGAAGTCTGGTAATCCCAATGACTGAGGGTAGCAGGGTCTCTATGCAGTAGTTTTTAGCTTTTTCATAGAATTGTGGAGTTGGAAGGGACCACTAATAATAATACCTTTATTGTCAATGTACAAGCTCTTGGAAACCTATATCCAAAATCCTGTTTAACCACTGATTTGGCACCCTTTAGGTTCATGGTCAACAGGTAAGATGGTTATAGACCTGTTGAGGTGAAGGTGTTAAACATCATTCTCATAAGAGGCCAGTATCGGTATTCTCACTGAATACCTAAAAAGCATTTGATAAGGTGCAATGGGCCTTCCTACCTAAATCACTGACCGAGATAAATTTTGGAGCCAAATTTATGATTTTGGTGAACCAGGTGTCTTCACCATAAGATGCAGGAGTTTGTGCCTATGACTTGGATTTCCAACCACTAAGTCTCAATAGAGGCAGCTGTCTCCCTTGTTGCCAGCTTTGTTATTGACTATGGTGGTGGATGTTTTAGGAGAACCCAATTCACAGATCAAAGGAAAAGCTCACAGTGTCAGTATCTTTGCAGAGCCTGCCTGCCCTGGGCAATCTGAAATTAAGGAATTTGAAAATCATCTGTCGGGATTTTAGCCTCATAGCAGGTCTAGATGCAAGCGAAGATAAATCTCTGTTTCAACACCCCGCGAGTTGAAGTTGGTGAACTTTGGAAACATTCAGGGGTACACATACAACAGCATTCTCAAGTTTTAGGGAATAAATCTCATTGTGGGTTTCAAACAGCTGAAAAAAGGAAAGAAAATATTGATCCAGCCACGGAATAAAATAACTCTTTCGTAAAAGAGGAAGATTACTACCACCAACATTACATTGCAGTTATTTTCCTGTTTCATACACTACTGATTGAAATTTATTCTGACAGGGCTTTGCTGCTGTTTTAATTTTTTATTTTAACCAGCCACTTTAATTAGCTGTATTTTTATTTTTAAATGATGTTGTATGTTTTGATGTTGAACACCGCCCCAATATTTTGTGATTTTGTATTATGGACATGCTTTTATTTATTTATTTATAAATAAATAAATAAATAAATAAATTTCTATGATGTGATTAAAAGTGGAAAGGAAAGCTTATGGAGTTTAGTAATTCTGGCAAAAGGTCCAGACTGTGTGTGTGTGTGTGTGTGTGTGTGTGAAAGAGAGAGAGAGAGAGATGCGTATGAGCTGTGTCCATCTATAATAGTTTTTCTGGGATTGGAGAATGATCTCAATTGTTATTCGACAGCAACAATATTGTTGGCGGTGTGGACAGGACTGGGAAATCACAGCTCACGTCCCACATCAGGCATGAGGTTGTCAGGTGCACTCCCTCTAATTTTGTGTAATGCACGTTTGTGGCTGGCACCCACGGCACTTTCTCAAAATTTAAAGTGTGTCCACAAGTCCAAAAAGGTTTGCAACCCTTGGGGTATACTACTCATATGGTTATTAAGCCTAATTTAGAATCATTATCACACCACATGAGTCTCCATAGAGCTCACTTTCCTTCTTTGAAAACTCTCCCTTTTATGTCTGTTATGCTCTATTCTTTCAAGGATTAAAAATTCCTTTTTGAATTCTGGGGAAGGAAGCAATTGATAGGGATTTGACCACTGCTTGTCTCATCATTACAGTGGTACCTCGGGTTAAGAACTTAATTCGTTCTGGAGGTCCGTTCTTAACCTGAAGCATACTTAACCTGAGGGACCACTTTAGCTAATGGGGCCTCCCGTTGCTGCTGCGCCACCGCCACACGATTTCTGTTCTCATCCTGAAGCAAAGTTCTTAACCCAAGGTACTATTTCTGGGTTAGCGGAGTCTGTAACCTGAAGCGTCTGTAACCCGATGTGTCTGTAACCTGAGGTACCATTGTACTTCCTTTTTCAGACTATCCTCAATTCATCCATGTACATAAATCTCAATATTTGGGCTAGGCTGCACACATAATTGGAGATCTACATGTGAGGAACCAACCTATTTCTGAACTGATGGAACTAATGTGAGAAAGGCAAATTGGTTTCAAAAAGTAGCAGACTTTACACACACTGTATTTGCCACAAATGGAGCATGATGCCCACGTACACTATTTCAGCATTTTGCATTTATTCCATGAGCGCCAGCAGTGTGTCACCTTTCCAAAGACTCCCAATGGTTTGAAAACAGGATGGGAATCCAATATTTGGGTCAAAGCTGGGAGAGATAAGACTTGGAGCAATCTGCCAATACAAATCACATCAGCCAGAAATCAGTGCACAGGTGGCGCCGAACACCTCTGTGAAATTTCATTACATGAACGGCAACATGTCTTTTGTGCTGAAGAGGGTATAGAATCGGAGAAGCTTTCTTTCACTTCTGGGCTTGTCCACTAGGTCAAGCTGTCATCGAGCAAATATTGCAACCAGATCCAATGTTTGCACGCCTTTTCTGAACTCTGACAAACAGTTCTTTCATAATAATAATAATAATAATAATCTTTAATACGATCAAAGACCAGCAAGAAAATTATACAATCCAATTCATGGAATTGGTATTTACTTAATAAAATTACAATTTAAAATTTGCAGATTTTAATTTTTTTGTAGATGGGTCTTAGCCACCTATCGACATTCCTACGGTAGTTCAACTAGGATTTCAGTCACTGGTATTTGCTGCCATCACTGTTCGTCTTACTCTTGTCGCTATATAGCAACATTTTGCAACAATCCTGGTGGTCTCTGTATCTTTATCAGCTAGAAGGTATCTAGTGTAAACTTCCTCTGATCCACCGGGCAGTTTCACCAAAAGCGGTTCGATCAGTTCTTTTCTTGAGTCACGATACAGTGGCCAGTATAAAAGAACGTGCCCAGTGGATTCAATCTCATTGCCATCACAGGGGTATAGTCTTTAGTCAACCGGGGTCTTATTATATCTGCCCACTAAAAGTGCTGAGGGGAGAGCATTAAGACGGGCCCTGGAAAATGCCCAGCGATGTTTGGGGTTGTCTAATGACTTGAGATAATTTGCTAAATGGAGCCTTTGCTGATCATAGAGAGGCCTGTAGATTGTGGAAAGTCGATTAAGGTCGTTTTGGTGTTCAATGTCTGTGATTCTTTCTTTGATTAGATTCTTCGCCCTTCCCATTTCCAGGCTTAAAAGATGCCCTGGAGAGAGACCGTATGTGGATAGTTTTCTGAGGATGCCCTTCCTCCAACTTGATTGAAATTTATCACGATGTATCAAGGGGAGCAGACCAACTGGTGTCTTATTAAATCTTAGCCAGAAGTAGAAGGTGGTTTGCCACACTTTAGCTTCAATCCTACAGAGGCCCATTTCCAGGCGTAGAGCTGCATTTGGGACACATTTCGGTATTTGAAGATCTTAGAAATCCTTTCATAATAATTTTGTGTTAATGATGTTAGCAACTACTTGCAGGAACTCCTTGTCCCCCATCTTGCATTTGCGCAGCTGGTTATTCCTAAGTGCAGAACCTTAAGATTTGTCCCTGTTGAAATTCATGTTGTTAGTTGTGGCCCAGTTCTCCAATCTGTTAAGATCATCTCAAATCCCGAATCTTGTCTTCTGTGGCATTAGTTGCTTCTCATTTTAAAAGTCTCGTCCCTCTCCTGGAGTGGGTTCCCCCCTGGATCTTTCTGACCAATAAGATCTAGAATCAGTTGGCCAGGTTGGTCCCTTCTCCCAGGTGGGCATCTTAAAGACCCTTTTTGCGTTAGGCTGGCTTTGAGAAATGGCGGGGTACGTGAGAGCCTTTCTTCACAGTTGTGACCTTAGATGTGACACCCCCAACTATGAAATGTGTCAATGCTGTAATTTCAATACCCAACCATGTTTTTATTTCCACCAGCTTCTAAATCTTCTGTATGTTGTTTATATGCTGAATGGTGTTTGTTTTCTGTGCTGCTGACTACTTTTATACAGTCAGTAGTGCAGGAGTCTCTTAATCTCTGGGTCATAGATTCAAGCCCCAAGTTGGGCAAAAGATTCCTACATTGCAGGAGCTGGGATCCTCATGGTCCCTGCCAACTCTCAATTCTGTGATTCTATGCCAGGAGGGCACGATGTCTCTATGATGCTGCCTATTCTGTTGCTGCTACTTTTTTTGCTTTTGCTGTGCTTTGCTTTTGTAAACTGTCCTGGGAACATGATGAACACATACTGAGTACCCTTCAAACTACATGAAAGAAAACAGTATTATTTTTTCTTCTTCTTCCCATAAATCTCTGCATGCAAGGGAGGCAGGAGGTTGTTTTACCACTTGAGCTGTTGGGGTTTAGAATTGGTTCACCCTTCTATTGACAGTCAGAGATGGAAGGCGAGATAGTGCGCCCTTGAATCCAATCAATCTTTCTTGGTGAGCTTACTGGGGTCATGACTGTTTGCACACACAACAGCCTTTCATTTACAGTCACACCCCGGGTTGCGAACACCCCGTGTTCCGTATGTTCGGGTTGCGCACTCTGCAAACCCGGAAGTGTAACACGGAGCGCGGACGCTTCTGCGCATGTCCGTGCGGTCCGTGGATGCACAGAAGTGTGAGATGGCGCGAGCTCTTGTGCATGCGCAAAAGCTCCGCCCGAGTAGCACACAGTTCGGGGTGCAAACGGCACCCCGGAACGAATTACGTGCGCAACCCGGGGCATGACTGTATTTTTTCCATGAGATTTTATTGAAGCTTTTCCGTAATACAGTATGATGGAAAAAATAATGTGGATAAAAACAAAAAACAGAGAAAGGGAAAAGAAGACGCAGAGTCCTCTCTCAAAGGTAGCTCTTTAATGCTTGTTACTCACAGATAGTGGTGGACCCTCCCAACACCCCCCCCCTTTATATAGGGTCTCTGCTGCGCTCCAGTACATTTGGAAAAAATTGGACCCCTCCAACTGCTAATGCTCTGCCTCCTGCCAGGGATATATCACGTGATACTGGATGTTCCCCTGCCTCCCATCAGAGCAGGAATTTGCAGCAAGAAAAGTTCTCATTTTCTGTCCATTTAAGAGATACTTGTTCCTAAAATGGTTTCTGCGGGGATCCGTAACATTTTTGTTGTTCTTTATATATTGTGTTAGGGACCAAGTCGAAACTTGCTACTCAATGGGAAATCATACCAAACAAAAGTCCGGTTAATCCGTGGTGGAACCATGTTTCCAGTGAAAAGGAAGAGGATGAACTGGATTGACGCTCCTGACGATGTTTTCTACATGGCCACCGAGGAAACCAGGTAGCATGGGAACTTCAGTAAGAGTCCGTTCTGTGGTTCTGTAAGCGTAATCAGTTTACAATTGGTTAATGACTGAACTTCTGAAAAGATAAGAGTAAGATTGAAATGAATCAATAGTTTCTTTCTTCAAAAGCAGATCTGGTGAAATGGCCGTCTTCAACCAAAAGTTGAGTCCTCCTTAGCCTGCTGTGCTGAATTTACCACTTATTTTGCAGAAAATTCTGCATACACTTCTCAACTTGCAAATTAGTATCACAGAACTGCTAGTAAGAGAGGTTGCTTCTTTACTGGCTGCAGTTCATTAATGGTTCATTAATGACTCACTCAAGGAGTCATTAATCTGGTTCATTAATGACTCACTCAAGGAGGATAGAATCATAGAATCGTAGAGTTGCAAGGGACCTCCAAGGGTCATCTAGTCCAACCCCCTGCAATGCAGGAATCTCAACTAAAGCATCCATGACAGATGGACATCCAAGCTCTGCTTAAAAACCTCCAGCAAACATTTATGAAACATATTTTAGCAAGCAAGCAAAGTTAAATGAGAATTTAATAATAATAATAATAATAATAATAATAATAATAATTTATTTATACCCCACCCATCTGATGAGCACACATAACTAAGTCGCACACTTTTTGAGGCCAGACACATAGATTTTCATGAGTTAGGAAGCTTTTAATGCAAACTTGGCTGTATTGAACATAACAGGCTTAGCCATGCTAGACAGCAGATCTTTCATTTTGTCAATGTCACTAAGGATGGCAATCGGCTCTTAAGAATTTCTTTAATAATTTGCCATTGGAATTCAATACAGCTTTCAGCATAACATTGCTGCAGAAGACAGAATTGGGATTCAAGTTGACCTTAACGGTTTGAAGAACTGAGCCCAAACTAACAAATAGAATTTCAGTAGGAACATATGTGAGGTTCTGCCCTTAGGCAGGAAGAACCAGATGCACAAATATAGAATGGGGGACATCTGGCTTGCCAGTAGTACATGTGGAAAGGATCTAGGGGTTAACTGAGTTAACTGATGCAGCAGCAAATAAGGTAAATGAATGAATGAATTTATTCTTACGGTCACAGACCAGCTTATTAAATCAATAATATAAAAATAATACAGTAAAATTTACATAACAGCAATAGTACACATATGTATACGTATACAGCAACGTTTAAAATATATGAAAAGGTAAATGCTATTCTAGGCTGTATCAACAGAGGTCTAGTGTCCAGATCAAGGGAAGTAATAGCACCACTTATTTTTTTTAGGACCCACCCTATTTTCATGATTATAGGTTGTTTTAAACTGCTTTTAATGCTGTATTTTAAATTATTGTAACCCGCCTTAGGGTGAAAAGCGGACAATAAATTAAAATAAGAATGGAACAAAGGAAACTGCATTTTTATACAGCCCCCTAACTGAACAGATCTTGAAGCAACTGATAAACACAGGAAAAGAAAGTTACAAGTATCTAGTCTCTGACAAGGTTTTCTTTTCATTCTCTCCCAGGAAAATCCGTAAGTTGCTTTCTTTCTCTGAAGCGAAACAAGCTGCAAGGCGGCCTTACAAGCCTATTGTCCTCTGGCCAGTAACAGGTTTACATCTACAGCAGCCTGTGAATGATGAGCCAATAATCATTGAGGACTAAAACGAACCTGACTAGCCCTTGAAACACTGATGGAGTTGCCAGAGAACTTTCCCCAACTCCCACATCCTGCGCTGTAAGTTCTGTGGCCACAGAATGGGAATCCACTGCTGGTGAATGAGAAGGAACAAAACTACGCCAAGACGGGTCCAAGACGGAAATTGGGCCTGCTCTGATTCTTGACGGCCACAGATGACACACGCCTGCTCTTTCTCCTTTAGCAGATTTTCTTTTGCTTGTAGTTTATTCTGCTCTTTTTGTAAGCAAGTGGGAAGCAAATGTAAATGTAACTTATTGGAGACATGGATATTCCGCATATTCTGTTTTCTCTTTTCGTAAAGCAAGACCCTCCATTTTACGAGACTGTTGCGTTGTGTTCGTGTGTTTCTGTCAACAGTACCATTTTGTGTTTATTTCTTTGTAGATAAAAGTGCCAATGTGTGTCTGTTACACCTGGAAATATAGGATTTAGAAACCAGCTACAGGTTTGGTGGGCTTCTTGCTCCTGGTTCCTTTTGGTTTCAGGAAAGTTGTGGCAGTTTTGCCTCTACATGGACGCATGACAGGGAGTTCCAATGGACAGTATGGGTATTTTGCTACAAGGGGGCCTGTGTGTGTGTGTGTGTGTGTGTGTGTGTGTGTGTGTGTGTGTGTGTATGTGTTTGAAACGAGCTGTTTCAGCATGAGACAGCTAGCATTTAAGGCTGTCCCTCATCCCAAGTAGGAATATTCTTCATGATCTCTGTGCAGTTTCATGTATAGCATGGGTAGGCAAACCATGGCCTAGGGGCCGGATCCGGCCCAATTGCCTTCTAAATCCGGCCTGCAGACTGTCCGGGAATCAGCGTGTTTTTACATGAGTAGAATGTGCTATTTAAAATCCATCTCTGGGTTATTTGTGGGGCCTCCCTGGTGTTTTCACATGAGTAGAAGAAGAGTTTGGATTTGATATCCCGCTTCATCACTAACCGAAGGAGTCTCAAAGCGGCTAACATTCTCCTTTCCCTTCCTCCCCCACAACAAACACTCTGTGAGGTGAGTGGGGCTGAGAGACTTCAGAGAAGTGTGACTAGCCCAAGGTCACCCAGCAGCTGCATGCGGAGGAGCGGAGATGCGAACCCGGTTCACCAGATTACAAGTCTACTGCTCTTAACCACTACACCACACTGGCTCTCGAATGTGTGCTTTTATTTAACATGCATTCTGGGTTATTCGTGGGGCATAGGAGTACGTTCATATCCCCCCCCCCCAAATATAGTCCGGCCCCCCACAAGGTCTGAGGGACAGTGGACCGGCCCACGGCTGAAAACGTTTGCTGACCCCTGATGTATAGGATTGATTCCAGTCACAACAGCAGCCACACGGGGGAATCTAAGGGGATCTCTTGTCATGGGTTTTTTAGTTTGTTTTGCGGGTAGAGTTAATTATGGAGCCTTTTAAGCTGAGAAATACCTCACTTTCTGAGTTCCAGTGTTTTTCCCAGCATGGCTGCAATATAGCAGGCATTATTTAAGTGCCCTGGTTATAGGGGCCTGGTTCCCATCTTGGAGAGGCACTGCCATTCTCCAGCAATTCTGGGGTTATGTTTAGGAAGTTCTGCTTCCCAGCAAGAATGATACCAAGATTTCCTCTCAGCTTATCTTGCTGACAGGCAGCAGGCTTCTGGCTATATCAATTTGAATTTTCCTTCAGCATCTCATTTCATTTGTGGGAGGAATGCATGCTTTCTGGCAGGGACTCATTCCATACTTGTCTGTACACTGATCCAAATCCTGGATAAAAAAGGTTTCTTGAGGAGAGAAGGCCTTCATCTCCAGCTGGAGGTTCCAGGGCTTGGCTTCTCTCGCCTTCACCAAAGTTACCAACAACTGCTGTATTTAATAGATCTGGACCTCAGTGGTTTTACATCCAGAATAAAAGCTGTCCCTCTTCTGAAGGAGCCGGCACCTCTCTCCTTTGAAAGCCTGTGAACATTTCTAGTGAACCCTCTCACTGCATCATTATATGGACTACAAAGACAGCTCTGACGTTCTTCTATATAATTATACAAGATTAATTTAAATCTAAGCCAAATCTCGCTGTGCTAGAATTTCTGCCCATGACTGTTAAGCATCCCCACCACATATGGAGAACATTTGCAGGCGGAGCAATTACACTTCTTATAAATAAATTGTGTTACAGGAAACTTGTTGAGCCTCATGGGCACAAAACAAAGTAGATTTCAAAATGTAACAAAATTCAGTCATACTTTAAAAGGTTTTAACATATATACATAAAGAAATAAAAGAAAATCCTTAAAACACATACCCCAAATTTAAGTTGTCACAGATGTCATCAAATTTTTAAAAATTCATGAATTATTCAGAGAAAGAGCACAGACAAAACTCGGATCAGGACCAGGCCTGGAGATCTTCATTTAACCAAGCAAAATGCCCTACCCACTTTACCATCCTACAGTAATCTTGCTTGTCACAGACCATAATAGTTGTGTTAGGTTATTGTTTATTCTTTGTTGCGTACCTTGGAAAATAAAAAAAAGAGTTTCAAAAAAGGAGGCAAATTTGTACTTGGAAATATTAAAACCAGGGCAAATTCTCTTCACCTGAGCTCTCCTGTTTCCCTGGCATATCCTTCCCAACTGTCGGTTATGATGGTCAAATAAATCATAGATCCGCGTATCTATACCTTCAGGTAGGTATAGGGAGGTATAAAAATAAAATAAAATATCTTCATAGTATCAACAATTGAATACTTCCATCCACTGATGGATTAATATTCTTAATGCCTCCAAAGAAATATTTATCATAACCCATGTGAGAAGAAATCCTGATTCAATTAACTCTTTGCTTGATTTTGTATCACAGTTGTTTAAAGTTAGACTCTTCCCGTACAAAAGAAAATTGCTTATTTTGATTCCCTTCTAATTTGGTTGCTTAAGTGAAGGGGATTTTGCTGGGTTTGGGGCTTCACAACATTTGGATATATATCCTCCTTCATTACATCTGAAACAAATAAGTTTCGGATGGAGCCTTGGCTTTCTTCTGAGATTGGCTTTTTCATTCCTTTCTCAAATGACCAATGACATCAGTTAGGGTTACTTTTGGTTTGTCGCCTGTGAGCATGGCAAATGTCTCCACTTTTTGTGACTCCAAAAAGTAGCAGACTCTCGGTACATCATCCACTTTAAAATCTGCTTGTTCCAGTTCCTCAGTAATGGCAATTGTAATAAGAGATCAAGGCCTTTTATATATATATTAAATGTTCATAATTGTGCCAAGCAAACAAGGCCACATGTGTGTATTTCTTTGTCTCAGGTTGCCCCTCCAGCTACTCAGCAACCCTCCCTCTGCCTGAGTGATAATTCCTGGCATCCTGATACCTGAGTGCCAGACAGGTAGCCATTCCAGAGATAACAAACCCAGATGAAGACAAAAGGGCTGACAATTAACGGCTGAGAAACAGGGAAATGTAAATACCTCTTTGGTTTCACTTGGTGGGTGTTTAGTGGAGGACAAGAGGGGGCAGGGTCCAGGATGCTCAGATTGTTGCCACCAGACCTCCCCTTTCATGATGTAACCATGATGTATCTGGGGGGGGGGTTGGGTCTCAGGCTACACCCCTCCTATGGTGTATGCATGGTGTTTCTGGGGGTGGTCTTGGCCCGGGGGGGGGATTCAAAATGTCTATATAGGGGCGGGCACACTTTTGTTCTTGGTTGCTCCTCCATCCAGCATGTGGTGAGTGAGAACCCTGTTGCAACAGTATTTGTTAATAAAGATCAGGCTTACTAGCCGCCTTGCTTCCCATTAGAACTCTGGTCTGGTCTCTGTCTTTTCTGCGCAGGCAGGGGTTTCAAAATAACGTCCTGCCGAGGTTCAGGATTCCACCCGGAATCGAACCCTTTATCTAGATAACTCTCTTAAATTCTTACAACACTAGGAACTCATGATTGCTAGTCTTTCTTGGACTCCAGCTTTAATCTGAATAGTTCCCTCAAGCTTGATGAGAATGTGTGCTTGTACATACAAAAGACTGGTAAATTGTCAGCCATCTTGGTAGCATTATCGCAGTGTTTAGCGTGGACCATCTGGGTGTCTGGAAGACTACCCAAAATAATAGACACTGCTACGTCATTCTGCTGTTCCCATCTTATTAACACACCAGCTCTAGGCTTCTCTTTCTGGATGCAAGCTATAATGCCTCTGACTTTGATAATGGTTTCCAACCTGTTCCATTGAGTAAAATTACTCTTAAGCAGTCTGCAGCTTTGAGCAGCAACAAGATTTTGGCTGTCTATCGTAAAAAGAGGCACTTCTAAAAAAATCCCCGACAAAGAAAAAACAACAACTTCTGCCTACTGCAGAAGAGGGATAGAGGAAGGAGGGAGGATTTGATCATCTCTGGTATTTAGACTTATCAGGGAGAACAAAACTAAAGCTGCTCCCTGGCACCTCGTGGCTGAGAAAAATATTTCTCCACTCTGAAAAAATCAAGTTTTAAAATTCCTTCAGCAAGCTGAAACCCTGCATAATCTTCCTCACTAGAATCTCAACAAAATATTCCACATTCTGAGCCCATAACCTGTGTCAGTTATTTGATTGGTTTAGTAAAGAAGAATTCGCTGGATCCCTAGATCCAAATGTAAGGCAGAATACTCTCCGATAAGAGAGAGCCCCAGCCCCTCTCATCCCTATACCTTGACCACTAACCACTGTCTCTGGACCCTAACCTTAGCCCTGTCCCCTTGACCCTGACTCAAACCATAACCATAACCCCTAAACTTGTTCCTGACCCTAAATCTAACCTGAACCCTGACCGTTGAACCCTCACCTTTAACCCCTAACCCCCAGATCCTGACCCTAACATTGCAGTTGGTGTCTCAGATATTAAGCTGATGGTATATGGGTTTCTCAACTCCAAAGTTTACTGCGTATTTATATCTGTTTGCCTTTCCGTTTAATTTGCATAGTCCATATGACATTACCCTCAAACCAGAGGTGTAGCAAGCCCAGGTGGTACCCGGGGCGGAATTTTTTTTGTCACCCCCCCACTTTAATTTAAATTTTTTAAAAAAAAAAATTAAAAAGTGTCACCCCCCTCTGATGGTGCCACTTTGCGAGGTGTGGGGGTTTTGTGTGTGTGTGTGTGTGTGTGTGTGTGTGTGTGTCTATTATCTCTTTTTTTCCAATAAAGTTAAAATAAAAAAATAATAATAAAAATGTAAAAAAATAAAAATAAATAAATAAAGTATCACCCCCCTCTGATGGTGCCACTTTGTGAGGTGTGGGGGTTTTGTGTGTGTGTGTGTGTCTATTATCTCTTCCCCCCCCAATAAAGTTAAAATAAAAAAAATTAAAAAAATATTAAAAATTAATTTTTAAAAAAAAAAATTAAAAAAAATTTAAAAAGTGTCACCCCCCTCTGATGGTGCCACTTTGTGAGGTGGGGAGGTTGTGTGTGTGTGTGTCTATTATCTCTTTTTTTTCCAATAAAGTTAAAATAAAAAAAATAATAAAAAATGATAAAAATAAAAAAAAATGTAAAAAAATAAAAATAAATAAATAAAGTATCACCCCCCTCTGATGGTGCCAGTTTGTGAGGTGTGGGAGGTTGTGTGTGTGTCTATTATCTCTTTTTTTCAATGAAGTTAAAAAAAAATTTAAAAAATTTAAAACAACTTTTTTTTTTTTACGTGTCACCCCCCTCTGGGGTGGAACCCGGGGTGGCCCGCCCCCCACCCCCTTGCTACACCCCTGCTTTTATGTAAAATGCATCTCTGGGTTATTTGTGAGGCATAGGAATTCGTTCATTTCCCCACCCAAAATTATAGTCCGGCCCCCCACATGGTCTGAGGGACAGTGGACCGGCCCATGGCTGAAAAAGGTTGCTGACCCCTGTTCTAACTCCTGGCTAGCAATTCCAGAAGCTAATATTCTCTCTCTCTCTCAGTCACGGTACTTGCATTTGGTGCCATAGCATGCACTGCTTTCTGTCAAAAAAGAAGACCAGCTCTCAAGGTGAAACGTATTCAAGTCTTGCCATCTGCATTTGTAGAAGAATCCGGAGACTCTCCGTGACCCGGCACAAGAGGTGGAAGGTGGCAGGAAGAGTCCGGCACTTAAAAGGGGCACCCCGTGACGCCTCCAGACCCAGACGAAGGAAAAAAATGAGCGAATTCCTATGCCGCACAAATAACCCAGAGATGCATTTTTTTAAAAAGGCCACATTCTACTCATGTAAAAACATGCTGATTTCCGGACTGTCCGCAGGCCGGTTTTAGAAGGCGATTTGGCCGGATCGGGCCCCCCGGGCCTTAGTTTGCCTCCCCATGTTCTAGAGCTCTTGTTGTTAGCAACTCTTGTGCCCTCTAGTGATTCCAGAAGACACAAGACAAATGTAAAAGCTACAACTGTCCCTTTCTGGTGAGTATTCATTGTATTAGCAGGTTGGGTTGTTCTAACTCCTGGCTAGCAATTCCAGAAGCTAATATTCTCTCCCTCTCCCTCTCTCTCTCTCTCTCTCTCTCTCTCTGTTTCTGGTTTTTTTTCCTTTTCTCTTTTTAAGGAAAGATGTTCCATTCCATGGGCCCCAATTCATGACCTGTATTATTATTCTCGTTCAGCAGGAAGACGCATTTATTGATTTTTTGCTCCCCATTTAAGGCGAGAGATCAATCATTTAATTATTTTTATATCATTTAATATTGTGTTAAAGAGATATATTTTACATATTGACCCATAAAATCTTTTTTTTTATTTTTTAACCTTAAGTTTGCGAATTTCAGTCTATGCATATCAATAAATGTATTTTGGAACAATGTGTTGTCATGTATTCTTCTACATACTCCCATTCCTTCCTTAATTCCTTAACCTCCACTGCCTTGCAGCCAAACTCATTCATGAGAAAGTCATTGGGACCCTGAGGTTAACCCTGAGGTAATAACATCATCCTGCCTTAAACTCAGTGTACTTTGGGGATCCACCAAAAGTATTCATTTGTTCACTGCAACTATAGGCCAAATGCCACATCAAACAAGTTTTTCAGTGGTGCATCTGTATGGTATGAGAGAAATGATTACTATGTAATCATTACATTGCAATAGATAAATATTTTAATAGACTTCCACTCTATAGAATTCAAATTGCAATGCAATAAAATACATTGTATCTATAAAGAAATAAAAGAAGCAATAAACTACAATTAAAAATCACTGAGCTGCAACGTGGGTAGCAAAATGATGGAGTGGTCCAGCAAGACCTTCAGCAATTCTCAAGTGGTCCGTGGGAAGAAAAGTAACAGAACCACTGATTTAGAACGTCAGAATAGTGCAAAGACTTCCTTGTTCCATTTGGAGAACTGACAGGTTTCTTCAGAATATTCTACATGGCTTGTGCCGGTTTGGGCCAAATGCATCTCCACAGAAAATAAAAAACGGAGGCTGGCAAGTAAGAGAGAGGAACGTATAAGAGTTTTGCATCCCATCCTGGACAGTAGCGGATGCGAGGGGAGCAAGACGTCAGGGCATGTTCTATAGAGTCCGTGACCTGCTGAAAGCTGCTGCTGCCGCTGGAGCAGAGCCATTTGAATACTTTGAGACCTGTGTGTGGGATATAGGAAACAAAAGAAAAGTTAGTGATGCAAAGATATGTATTTATTTCTGCATTTAATTAATTAATTTGTATGCTGCCCTAAACCTGCCCAGGAGATAACCTAAATATTTTGGGTTCTGAAGGGATATGTTAGCTTCTGGATTTCTCTGCCTAGGAGGTCTAAATCTAAGGAGGGGCATCGGGAACATTTTCCATTGCTTTAAGACGGAACCTTTTGCAACAGGAGATTAGACAGTGTCAATCTGTATTTCAGGCAGTAGGTGGGGCTGGAGGGTTGTATCTAGGTGAGGGCTGCCATATGCCGGGTTCAGGGGTGGGCGACCCCGGCTCTGTCTCAGAGAGGGTCGGATTTAGGTTTGATGAGGCCCTAAGCTACTGAAGGGCCTTTAATGTGTCCAGTTGTCCTTTGCCAACAACAAATTGTTGCTTTTTTGCGTTGAATATATGCTATATGGTAATTTATGGACCTAATAGGTATCTGAAGCCATTTGCACATAACAAAATACAGTATTTTCCTGCGTATAAGACTACTTTTTAACCCAGGAAAATCTTCTCAAAAGTCGGGGGTCATCTTATACGCCGGGTCGTATTTCTTATACGGCGAGTATATCCCAAACTCTATATTTTAACTGGGAAAGTTGGGGGTCGTCTTATACGCCCAGTCGTCTTATATGCCGGAAAATACGGTAAGTATTTTATCGAAGTATTTTATTTTATTGGTTTCTTATCTTATATTTTGGAAATGTAGATCCAGGTTTCTTTTCCTGTAAATTTGGGGGCCCCCCGAATGAGTGGGACCCTAAGCTATAGCTTGTTTAGCTTATACGTAAATGCGGGACTGGTCTCGGGCTCTGGCGTGGGCAACCCGGCTCCTCTTCCCCTCTGCACTTTTATAATAAGTCTAAACTGGTCTCCTTTCTTAGAGTTGCCTCCCAGGATCAAGCGGGTAGCGGACGCTGTTTTTGTGTGGGTGTCTGCAATGGTGGAGGAAGCCGCTCAGGCGCCAGAAAGGCCAGGATCTCTACTTTTCCAGGCCTATCATTATTCGTATTCCTACTGCCCACATTAGCAGGTTCATGGGGGTTTGCCCTGAGCTTGAGGAAGTTACGCATCGAATCTTGGATGCAGTTTGTTATTTCTTCAATTTCCTCTAGTATGGAATTAATTGGGGTTATGTTTATCGTTGCTCTTTCCTAGGGAGCGGAGATTTCTTTGGAGTCACTCTTTGAAGCCCTCCTGTATTAACTACAGTTCTGTTAGTATCAGTCAGGGGAGCTGGTAGATTTTCTCATTGGCTTAACCTTAAGGGTGGGGCAAAGCTTGGGCCGGGGGGGTTGCTCAGCGGTTAACCGATTTGCCGGCCTCTGACTAGCTGGGAGTCGAGGTACAGCGGCCAAGTCTGCAAACACCCTTTTGTCTATGATGTGGAAGCGACTCAAGAAGCTGCACATTTTGGGGATAAGCAGGGGATGGCATGACTTTGAAATTTGAGAAGTAGTTTGGTTACTTTTGGATGGCTCGGGAGTTTTTCCAGCGTTTTTAAGTCCAGAGAGCCTACTGGTATATCCTATCTCAAAAGTTCAGATAAGCAGGAGCAGACTCACATCTGGAGATCCAGCGTCCTTTGTTCTCCTCCCAGTTATTTTGGATCATAGTTCTATCTGATCCAGCTGCAAACACCTCCTGGTATGGGGGGGCCCTTGGGCTCCTCCCGGAGATTATAAATGGTCCTCTGGGTGTCGCTGTGTGCCATTCCTTGCCTTGTTGCTTGTCGGTGTCTTCTCTTTGCTACCCGCTCTCCTCCTTCCTCTTCCTTTGTTACTCTATGTCCTGTTGTTCCTCCATCAGTCAGCATCCCAGCTCCGCCATTATCCTCTGGACTCAATCCTGTCTTCTTTCTCCTTCTACCTCTCTTTCCTCTCTCTCTCTCTCGCTCTTCTTCCGCTTCTTACTGTCTCCTCCACTGCCTCCGCCACCACCTTTCCCCACGTAGCTTCCATCTGTTTTTCGACGTCTGCTGTGCTTGTGGGTTTGGGCGTTTCGTCTTGCAGGGATCTATTTTGATTCTTACACCAATGAAGAGGGCATGACTTTAATCTTTCTCACCTTCAGAGATGGTCTTTTGTTGAAGCATCCAGCGCATGCCAGTAAAGCAAATACAAATACCGTGACTGAGAGAGAGAGAGAAAGAGAGCAAATATTAGTTTCTGGAATTGCTAGCCAGGAGTTAGAACAGGGGTCAGCAACCTTTTTCAGCCATGGGCCGGTCCACTGTCCCTCAGACCATGTGGGGGGCCGGACTATAATTTTGGGTGGGGAAATGAACGAATTCCTATGCCCCACAAATAACCCAGAGATGCATTTTAAAGAAAAGCACCCATTCTACTCATGTAAAAACACGCTGATTCCTGGACCATCTGTGTTGCAAGCATGATTCATACTTACGCATGAAGAAGATGAGGAGGAAGAAGGAGGCAATCTCCCAAGATCCAGCATTGTGGATATCCTTGATATTCAACCATAGTCTGCTCCCATAAGGATACAGTTTTTTCTGGAAGTCATAAGACATGCTTCGTGGGTTGAACCACATTTTGCAACACTGGAGGACAGGGCGGCGAGGGAGAAGAAAAGAGAGAATTTGTCAGAGTTTCTACTGTTACATTTAATAAGCTGAACACCAAGACGGAACTGCCTGTTCTGTGGTGCTAACTAAATTGAGATCCCCAGCAAAATAAGTTGAGCAGGGCTCTGCCCTTGATTTTCTAGTCATGTGCACAGCAGTTCAGAAGGGGGCTTATTAGACACACCCCAAGAGAATGTACATTCAAGCCAATCAGAAATTGATTTCCCTAATTCTGACTCTCATTATTTCAGAGGTTACAGCAATAATCTTGCTCTTCTTCCTCAATTACTTCCTCCACAGAAATATTTGCCCATGTCAGGTATTTATTTAAAATATGTACATCCCATCTTTCCACACGGCAGACTACAAGTGTGTGTGTGTGTGTGTGTAAGTAAGTAAGTAAGTAAGTAAGTAAACAACTAAATAAATAAGCTTTCTGCACAGACTTGTCCATAACTATTTTGTCCAGGGTGGATAAAAATCAATGATTTTTAAAAAAAAAAATCAAAAAAATCGGATTTTTTTGATTTAAATTGGATTTTTAAAATAAAATGCTTTTGGAGGAAAAATCTTTCTAAATATAGTCTTCTATTTAAGTTACATTCTAGTCCAAAGGCTCTTCATCAGGAAATAATGATTTGTTTTAAGTTTATCAAGTGTGCTAAAACTCAGTCTAAGTTTTTTTTAAAAAAATGTTTAACCACATCAGTTAACAAACATGGATACATATGCTATCATGTTATTGTTTTAGTTAAATAAATTGTTTAAATGGTTATTAAGGAAATGATTCTTTTTCTCCTTCCAATAAAGTACAGCAGGAAAGTTGTCCAAATATAAACAGTTAACTTATTAAACCTCACCATAATTTCATAATTATCTGTCTATGTATTTCTAGTAGTATAACCAAATCAGTAATTTTGGATATAACTGTAAAAACTACTCTGAAAATTTATTATTCCAAAAATGAAACCTTCATATGGTTGTAAATATTAAGATTATACCAGCAAGAATGAGTCTTTCTGTAAAAAAAAATATTTAAATCAAGTCTTACTGACTAGTGATTTAAATCAAGCCTTACTGACTAGTGATTTAAATCGTGATTTAAATCAGATCCACCCTGATTTTGTCCATAAAGTTTATAGCAAAGTTTTTCTTGATCTTCCATGAAAGAAGAAATGGCTTACGTCTCTACTCCTTTCACCTTCAGAAGAAAGTGCCTGGGTTCCACATGAGGTGCATGATGCTGTAGCATTCCATATTCTCAGTTCTATTCCACTGAGAATCATTTGCTTTTGTTCTAGAGTTGCTTGGACGCCGGCTGTTTTGTCATGTGTTCTAAAAGTTCTTAACACAGGGGTCAACAAACTTTTTCAGAAGGGGGCCAGTCCACTGTCCCTCAGACCTTGTGGGGGGCCGGGCTATATTTTTTTGGGGGAAATGAACGAATTCCTATGCCCCACATGCATTTGAGATGCATTTGAAATAAAAGCATACATTCTACTCATGTAAAAACACACTGATTCCCAGAGTGACTGCGGGCTGGATTGAGAAGGCGATTGGACCGCATCTAGCCCCCGGGCCTTAGTTTGCCTACCCTTGGTCTAGAACCAGAGTTTTCTTTCTCCAGGATTGTCTACCTTCCCTTTTGGAAATGAGTGGGGCCCTGTCTCAATGCTGGCAGCAACAACCAGGGTCGCCCATAGTCCTGTGGGTTTGGGGAAAGAAAGTCACTGGGGAAGTAATATGTCTTTGTTTAGCTCCACGAGTAAGAAAAAAGGGGGGATTCTGACCAGGGCCGTCTTAAGCATATCTGGCGCCGGGGTGCAAAGATCCCTCCGGCACCCCCCCCCCCCCGTTTCCCAGAGTTGTCAACCTTTTTTAAGGGGGGGGGACCCCAAAGTTGTTGAGATTTTTTAAGGAAGCAGACACCATGCTTACACATTATCTCTGCTTGAAACATCAACTTTTGTTGTTGTTGTTGTTCAGTCGTTCAGTCGTGTCCGACTCTTCGTGACCCCATGGACCAGAGCACGCCAGGCACGCCTATCCTTCACTGCCTCTCGCAGTTTGCTCGTTTATTAATATTGCACTTATTATTTAGTATACAACACCACCACATTTGTTCTGGATATAAGTTTTTGTGAGCATGCACACGAAAGCTTTATTTTTTTAACTGTTCTGTGTTCCCATATTCTTTTTCCCCAAGTTGCTTTACAATGGGATGTTATGATCTTGCTGCAAACTTGCCATACAGCTTCCAAATACCAACAAGCCTAGCCTTGCCACTCAGCCTAAAAGCTGCTCCTGTCTGATCTCTCTCTCTCTCTCTCTCTCTCTCTCTCTCTCTCTCTCTCTCTCTCTCTCTCTCACACACACACACACACACACTTTTAATATCTATCCATAGGGCTGATCCATTTTATCTTAGTTAGAATTTAAAGATTAATAAGCTGCCAGCAATCAAAACAAATCCAGCTCCTTCTCATTTTAACCCCTCACCCCTCCTGGAAAGAAGAAAGGGGGACAGATGGAGAAGGTTATATTTATGCAGATCTTCAGACACATTTTCTCTCCAGAAAAGCCTTGATAGGTGTGGTGCCTTCTGTTACCTGTCCTTACAAAACTCGATTCCCGCCCCACCCCCGCCAAAGAAGTGTGTTCCCAATACTGTAACAAAGAATATTAAATAGGACAAATACATATCCTGGGTTTGCATCATGAGCCGCCTGCAGCCTGCATCCCTCTGTCACCTCGCTGGCCCACCCGCCCCTCTCCATGCCCCGGCTCCGCAAGCCAGCCAGCGGCGGGAAAAGCCGCTGGAAGGGGGGGGGGCTATTTTCGGCGCTGCCGGGGTGGAGCCAAGGGGCGGCCAGTGAGGTGGGTGACACCGCTCCTCGCTGGCCGCCCCTGCGGCTCCACCCCGGCATTGTCGAAAATAGCCTTAAAAAATTTATTTTATTTTTTTTAAAAAACGCCCAATTTGTCACCTTTATTGGGTAAATTCAGGTTTACCCAATAAAGGGACAATGCAATAAGGTGTGTGGGGGGGAATCTGGGGTGACAGATTATTTGTTTCAATGTTATCACTTTTTGCTATTCCTCTTTTCATACCTACTGCTTTCTCAGTGCTTTCATTTCTTTTTCAGCCTGCTCATAACTATTTCAGGGTCAGGGATAGATAGATAGATAGATAGATAGATAGATAGATAGATAGATAGATAGATGATAGATGATAGATAGATACCGTGTTTCCCCTATTTTAAGTCACCGTCTTATATATTTTTTCCCCTCAAGAAAACGCACTATGGCTTATTTTGAGGGGATGTCTTATTTTTATTACGTAAGCCCAGCCCAGCCTTTTCCTTGGCGCCCTCCAGAACTGCACCTATCACTATGGCTTATTTTCGGGGTACGGCTTATATTTCGCAAATGCGAAAAAATCCTGCTATGGCTTATTTTATGACTACGTCTTAAAATAGGGGAAACAGGGTAGATAGATAGATAGACAGATAGACAGATAGACAGACAGACAGACAGATTTCTTTAATCCCTCAGTTTTGCACAAAACCAGAAAACTGCTGAGGTGTGTGCTGATTATTTATTTATATTAATTTGTATACCGCCCTATGCCCATAAATATCAGGGCGGTTCACAGAATTTACAGCTGGGACCTGAACATTTGTAAGAAACAAAGGGTGTGCACAGTTATCTACACACAGGACCCATTGATATGTAATTGGCATATAATAACTCACAAGTGATAAAGTGGGGAGAAGCACAGTAGGGAAAACCTACTGGTGATGCAAGTGGGAATGTCCAAAGTTGCTCCTCATCTAGAAATTAGATGATGATGATTATTATTATTATTATTACTACTACTACTACCATGAATTGAAAAGAAATAAAAAGTTTTACTGTTGCAATATGTATCATGGACAACAGGTGGCGGTGTTGTGCTGTAACACTGCTGAGCTATTGTGAGGGATTAAGTTTCCCTTTCAATACAGTACAGGCAGGATTTTTGTATTTATGGTTTTTGCATCCTGATAATGTTTGAAATGCTAACATTTTTGCATTGTACTTTTTTTTGGGGGGGAGGATTTTTTTTAATTGTAATTTTTGGAAGGGTGTTTTTTTGGGGGGGGGGTTAGGGCTCTTGATTTTTAAAAGGGCTAATTGCAATTCAGTTGTTGACAAAACCTGTCAGGAATGCTTTGATGGTGTTTCCTGCTTGGCAGGGGGTTGGACTGGATGGCCCTTGTGGTCTCTTCCAACTCTATGATTCTATGATAGACTGTTTTAGAACTCATTAAGAAAGCAAAATCCAATGAAGGTGAAGCTTTAAAATTCTGCGAGCAGTAGAACAAATGAGCAGTTTCTTTCTATCGTCTTAGATAATATCACGGACACCCAGATGGTTTACACCAAAGAAGGTGAGACGGTTGTTCAGATGTACCAAAACTTGGGGGGGGGGGGAGCATATGGATTATCCAGCAAGTGTTCACATCGTATCTTTGTTAGAGATTTATATAATCTGAAGCTTGAATCCCATAAACATTGTAAGGTAAGGTAAAAGGTAAAGGATCCCTGGATGGTTTAGTCCAGTCAAAGGTGACTATGGAGCACAGCGCTCATCTTGCTTTCAGGCCAAGGGAGCCGGCGTTTGTCTACAGACAGCTTTCCAGATCATGTGGCCAGCAGGACTAAACCGCTTCTGGTGAAACGGAACACTGTGACGGAAACCAGAGTGCACGGAAACGCCGTTTACCTTCCCACCACAGTGATACCTATTTATCTACTTGCACTGGCATGCTTTCGAACTGCTAGGTTGGCAGGAGCTGGGACAGAGCAACGGGAGGTCACACAGTCTCGAACCACCAACCTTCTGAGCGGCAAGCGCAAGAGGTTCAGTGGTTTAGACCACAGCAACACCCATGTCCCTTAAGAAACATGGTAATGAACATGCGACACAGTTCCTGACCGTTATTGAAAAGCTAAGACATTTCAGAATACAAAATGGATGAGGAACACAACATTTGTTATCTCCTAGGATCCCTAGGACGTAAATTTAATATGTTTACAGCTCGCATGCACATTTTACCAAACTTATCACTCAATGATGTCATTGTACACCCGAGGGGAGAATGTGCGGAAAGGAGAGTACATTGTCCAATTAGGAATGACTCCTCACACAGGAAGCTATCCTTTTGTGTGGTGCAAGGCAGGGCCCAAGACCTTTTGTTGCCTGAGGTAAAGGTAAAGGGACCCCTGACCATTAGGTCCAGTCGTGTCCAACTCTGGGGTTGCGGCGCTCATCTCGCTTTATTGGCTGAGGGAGCCGGCGTACAGCTTCCAGGTCATGTGGCCAGCATGACAAAGCCGCTTCTGGCGAACCAGAGCAGCACACGGAAATGCCATTTACCTTCCCGCCGGAGCGGTACCTATTTATCTACTTGCACTTTGATGTGCTTTCGAACTGCTAGGTGGGCAGGAGCCGGGACCGAGCAACGGGAGCTCACCCCGTCGCAGGGATTCGAACCGCCGACCTTCTGATCAGCAAGCCCTAGGCTAACTAGAAATGCCCCCCTCACCTGGTATTCAGATATAGACTGCCCCTGAACATAGGGGTTCTATTTCAGCTTGGCCATTTAACAGCCCTTGCTAGACAACCCTGTGTCTGCATGCCTTTTGCCTGCTTTTAAATCCGTTTGACCTAGCGGCCAAATCTTTCCAGTTGAAGGTAGACAGCTGCCCGTTGGCCTGCACAGGATCTCCCCTGCCCATCCCGCATGGAAGAACCCACCCCACACCCCCGTGTCTTGAAGACTGAGGACTAGCCACATGGTTGGGTGTCTTGGTTTGTTAAAAGCCCAGCCCCCCTCAATCTGGTCCACCTTGAAGGGGGTCCGCCTTGCCTTCTAGCAAAGCCGGCAGCATGAAGGGTGGGGTGAGCTGGACTGAGATTGCACACAGGGCACAGTGGGTCTCTGACTTTATTTTTTTTAGGGGGGCTTCATGACTCCACATGCATCCCTCTCCAAGTCCACAACCTCCCTCCTGCCCTTCGGCTCCTGCTTCCCTGCCTTCCTCCATCCATCCCCATCACCAGCAAGGCTGCCTTGCGCCATGGAGATTTTTGTTTTTGTATGTGTGTGTGTTTTTGCATTTTCTTTTTGCCAAATCATTTTTATTTGTTTTACAATAATACAACAATAATTTTCATTACATTTTCTCCTCTCATCTTATACGTTTTGGCTTTTTAAGGTCGTGACTTCCTTCAAACCTTCCTTATGATTTTCCACTTTTCATTTCCAATTTCTGTATTTCCACTATTTAACCACTGCTTTAAACCATCACACCCACAATATATCACTAAAATTCCATCTCTACCATGATTTTTTATATTTTAACTTACAAAGCTTCTTTCAATCCTACCAACGTGTTTAATTGACTACAATTGTCTTTCAAATAATTTACAAATTTAGCCCAATCTTTGATGAACCTTTGGTCCCGCTGTTCTCGGATTCTTCCCGTCATTTTAGCCAGTTCCGCATACTCCGTTAACTTCATCAACCATTCTTCCTTTGTCGGTAATTCCTCGTTTCCATTTCTGTGCTATTAAAATTCTCGCCGCAGTTATTGCATATTGGAAAAATTTAACATCACCATGGAGAGTTTTGTGGCCAGCTCCTCAGCTGCCGGGTTCACTGTGGTGGCTGCCGCCTGCCCCTGCATCCCTCTCGGCCTGGCCAGGTAGCAGCTGAGCACAAGACAAGAAGTGCAACACCAATGGGGCTCCCCCTGACTGGAGCAGAGTGACAGGTCCCAAGACCAATAATGGCTGAGCAGGCAGACGTACCTGGCCCCACACAGCCACTCTGTGCCTGGGGCATGGGATTTCCTCACCTGGGCCTCAGCCCCTTCCAGTGTGGTGTAGTGGTTAAGAGCGGTGGACTCGTAATCTGGTGAACTGGGTTCGCTTCCCCGCTCCTCCACATGCAGCTACTGGGTGACCTTGGGCTTGTCACACTTCTTTGAAGCTCTCAGCCCCACTCACCTCCCAGAGTGTTTGTTGTGGGGGAGGAAAGGGAAAGGAGAATGTGAGCCGCTTTGAGACTCCTTCGGGTAGTGACCAAGCGGGATATCAAATCCAAACTCTTCTTCTTCTTCTTCTTCTTCTTCTTCTTCTTCTTCTTCTTCTTCTTCTTCCTTGTGCCCAAGTGTGTAAAGGAACCTCCTGAGAGAAAGGAGAGGTCTGTCTACTTAGCCCCACTGCAAAAAACAAACAAAACAACAACCATTCATGAGGGTGCAAATAATATTATAATCGGATTGTTTAACTGCTGGTTTTTATTTCTTGCGGGGGGGGGGGATGTTTTCAAATTTTGACATAAATCCAGCAGGAGAAATTAAATAAAAAAATGAGATGTTATACAATGCTAGTTTAGTTTATTCTGGTGCATTTCCTTTTGACTTTTAAATCTAGACCCGTTCTCAAAACTGAGCAACATTTAGCATCTTAACCACAATAAAAGACAGAAGTTTGTTACAACATAATTAAGAGAGATAGTAAACCGCAAATGAACCTGAACGGAAACATTGCATTCTAATAATTGCTAGATTAAAATGCCATTTCTTTGCATTAATTACCTTGTTATTCATGCCACGGCTCAGAAATATGCTTTATTTTTTGCTTTGTTTTTATTCTTCTGTTTCAGCCTTCCAATATGTAATGCCAGTATTTGCTTAGCCTATATTTTATAAACTGTTGCCTTAGGTAACTGACCTTATTTTCTAACATCCTCGTTTTACTTTGTAATTTTCCTGTTTATACATTTTTACTTGCGTTTTAATAAAACACCAGGAGATGCTTGAACCCAGCAACTAAATTTAAAACTAATTATCATCCTGATGATGCTTTATAACAATTCAGGAGTAATTAGCTTCAGTAGTGGGTAGTACTGTGAGCTGCTTGGTAGTTTAGTGGGAAAGAATAATGTAATAATAAAAAAAGGATTTAGAGGTCCCACTCTGTACAAGATTCACATAAGGCAAATCCCACTTCTTAGTGGTCCTGTAAGCAACAGTAATTTGACTGTTTATCAGCTATTTATTTCCCCAGGAAATAACCCAGAGATGCATTTTAAATAAAAGCACATATTCTACTCATGTATGGTAAAAACACCAGGCAGGCCCCACAAATAACCCAGAGATGCATTTTAAATAAAAGCACATATTCTACTCATGTACGGCAAAAACACCAGGCAGGCCCCACAAATAACCCAGAGATGCATTTTAAATAAAAGGACACATTCTACTCATGTAAAAACATGCTGATTCCTGGACTACTCGCGGGCCGGATTTAGAAGGCGTTGGGCCAGATCCGGCCCCCGGGCCTTAGTTTGCCTACCCATGGGATAGACTGTGTCAGCGAGTGACTCTAATCTGTTGATTAGGCAAAGGCTTTCCCCATGGTACTCAGCAGGGAGATTCCACAGTAGTTGTTACAGTCGTGGCGGTCACCTTTGTCCATTGTAGAGGGTTGCCATGATGGAGTTGCATGTGTCTTGTTGCATGGATCCTATTTCCCAAAACTGCTAGAGGTGCTCATGAAGGGGCGTTATGAGGGAGAAACTGAAGCTGACTTTCAGTTATTCTGTTGCGATTCTGTTCTGTCCCGGGATTTTACCACATGCCTGAGAGTTGATGGCATTGGTACCTAAGGGACCGCCTCTCCTGGTATGCCCCGTGTAGGACCTTAAGGTCCTCAAGTTATAACATTTTGGAGGTCCCGAGCCACAAGGATGCTAGGCTGGCCTTAACTAGGGCCAGGGCCTTCTCAGTACTGGCCCCGACTTGGTGGAACGGTCTGTCACAAGAGACCAGGGCCCTGCGGGATTTGGCATCTTTCCGCAGGGCCTGCAAGACGGAGCTGTTCCGCCTGACGTTTGGGTTGGTTTCAGTTTAACCCTGATGTTTCATTCCTTTATGGTTTGATTGGTGGGCTACTTAAAAATGAGGCTGCATTTTAAACTTTAAATCGCATTTTAACTTGCATTTTAATTGATTGTTTTTTATGTTTGTTGTGATTTTATTGGTGTTAGCCACCCTGAGCCCGGTCTTGGCTGGGAAGGGCGGGATATAAATAAAAATTTGTTGTTGTTGTTGTTGTTGTTGTTGAGGGAGGAAGGTACATCCTCCAAGACAGGCAAAGTCTGGATGCTGTCAATTGCTGTGACGAAGACCTTGATAGTAAGAGCTGTTGGACAGTGGAATTTGCTGCCAAGGAGTGTGGTGGAGTCTCCTTCTTTGGAGGTCTTTAAGCAGAGGCTTGACAGCCACCTGTCAGGAATGCTTTGATGGTGTTCCTGCTTGGCAGGGGGTTGGACTGGATGGCCCTTGTGGTCTCTTCCAACTCTATGATTCTATGATTCTATAGTGCTCTGCCCATCACTTCACCTGCTTGCTGAGGTCTGTAATGATCTCTCCAGACAAGGTTTTTGGAGGTGGAGTTTTTTCTGACTGTTGGGCCAAAGGCTTTCTTCATGCCTTCGTACATGTTGCAAGTGCTGCCAGGGTCAGCAGCAAGTTGAATAGCACAGCTTTGGCCAGAAGTCCCTGGCACATCATCTGGCAATCTGCTGGACATCACTTCTTTCATATGGCAGCAAGTGTCTTCTCACAAGGCGCACACCTGTAGTTCACAAGAGCCTCACTTTGCAGTGATAACAGGTTCCAAGTCCTGGGGATCTGATGCTCTCTTTTGCCCAAAGAGTTCTTTTTTTTTTTGGCAATATATTTTTATTTGTTTTCAACATATCACAAAGGAACACATTTGACAAACAAATCCAATAAAGCATACACATATACCAATACTCCGCCGAGTATTGTGACTTCCTTCCTTTCCTTCTTTGGTTTCAAACCTTCACCTCATTCTTCCGCTTTCCTGAATTTCGTTAATATTATTTACATAATTTATTACCTTATTCCAACTCTATTATTACATTGTAAGTATTATCTTAAATCCTGTCAGTGTATTCATGTTTTTACAGTGATTTTTTAAATATCCAATAAATTTACTCCAATCTGTTTGAAGCTTTTGGTCACTTTGATTTCTTAATCTTCCAGTCAATTTTGCTAATTCCAGATATTCCATCAATTTTATTCTCCATTCATCTAAAGTTGGTATTTCAGACGATTTCCATTTTTGTGCTAATAGGATTCTGGCTGCGGTGGTGGCATATAAAAATAACTTCTGATCACTTCTAACAATTCCCCCCCCCCTACCATAGCTGTGTTGTAGGTTTCCTCTTTGAGGTGGTTCCACCTTGTTTTGACGCTGCCTCTGGGGCAGTTCAGTAGAGTTTGTCCAACAGAATCAGAGAAGTGTTCACAAAGATCAGGTATGACTGATCTGGCAGTGCTGATCCGAGGCTGCCACTTTCTGCTTTGTGCTATGGGTCTTCTTTGGCAGGACAAGGGTCTTGCTCGCCACCAGGGAGTGATCCATGTCATAGTTGCTGGCCTGCCCCTGCAGCCCTGCCTCCACCTTGCTTACTGAGGTTCTGCGGCAGCAGCTTCTGGTGAGATCTTGTGAGAGTCCCACAAGGTCTTGCCGGAAGCCGCTGCTTCTCTGGCAGCAGGGGTACTTGGGGTGCCCTTGGGGTGCCCTCTCAGGAAGTGAGAGCTGGACCATAAAGAAGGCTGATCGCCGAAGAATTGATGCTTTTGAATTATGGTGCTGGAGGAGACTCTTGAGAGTCCCATGGACTGCAAGAAGATCAAACCTATCCATTATTAAATAAATCAGCCCTGAGTGTTCATTAGAAGGACAGATCCTGAAGTTGAGGCTCCAGTACTTTGGCCACCTCATGAGAAGAGAAGACTCCCTAGAAAAGACCCTGATGTTGGGAAAGATGGAGGGCACAAGGAGAAGGGGACGGCAGAGGATGAGATGGTTGGACAGTGTTCTCGAAGCTACTAACATGAGTTTGGCCAAACTGCAAGAGGCAGTGAAGGATAGACGTGCCTGGCGTGCTCTGGTCCATGGGGCCACGAAGAGTCGGATACGACTGAACGACTGAACAACAACAACAACGGCATTGCTCTGTGGGATTCTGCCACCAGGGTGAAATGGGCCCTGCTTGTGATGATACTTCCTGCAGACTAACGGGAAGTAGAAAGTTTACTTGAGCAGACTTTATTCCGCCATCTTATTCCCCATGGCTACAGAATTGCCTGCTAGTAATGGTTTTGTCCGTGTATGTGCGTGTAAATAACAACATGGGTTATTTATACTGTAATTCCCTGGTTTACTTGACAAGTGGATTAGGAAGGAAATGAATGAGAAATTAAATACCTCCAAATGACCAGCCCTTCCCCAAGCCCATGTAGGATGCTGAATGAAATTAGTCTGTTAGTTTTATACTTAGCAATTTGGCTTGGCTAAGTTCCTCAGGAAAGATAATAGTCTGATGAGGCAGGAAACTAAAAAACAAAAACCTGACGGTGGAAGTTCAAGTAAGCAAAATTAAATGTGCTGAAATCATTAATTTATGTACCGCTGTAACACCTGCACCCCCAGAAATAAAGACATTGGTAATTAAAGTCTCATCTCCCCAAGACAGCAGGAACCAACTAAGTAAGTAGCTATCGATCCCTCACCCCTCCAGGTGCCCTGAATATGCGGGGGGGGGGGGAGCTGTGAATTAACACTGGACAGGATCGGTGCTGAGTACGGGTTACTTGTGGGTAAACAGTATAAGGTAAAAGGTCAAGGACCCCTGGACGGTTAAGTCCAGTCAAAGGCGACTATGGGGTTGAGGTGCTCATCTCGCTTTCAGGCCGAGGGAGCCGGCGTTTGTCCACAGACAGCTTTCCGGGTCATGTGGCCAGCAGGCCTAAACCGCTTCTGGCGCAACAGGACACCGTGACAGAAACCAGAGCACATGGAAACGCCGTTTACCTTCCTGCCCTCAGCAATACCTATTTATCTACGTACTTGGTGTGCTATCGAACTGCTAGGTTGGCAGGAGCTGGGAAAGAGCAACGGGCGCTCACCACCATTACACGGATTTGAACCACCGACCTTCCCAAGAGGCTCGGTGGTTTAGACCACAGCGTCACCTGCATCCCTGTAAACAGTGGAAGATCTTGGCATGGGGAAGGGCACTGATGGAGAATACGGTGCTATTTTAAGTTGTATAAGGAGCCGCCTCTTTAATCCCACAAACAGCTCATTGCAATATTTCAGCAGCTCGTAGCAGTTCTAGTGTGGAAGCTACTTATATGTGCCATGGTTATTATGACTTATACATATTCCTATAGATTTATGACTTCCATCAATAAAATGTCCCCCTAGGAGACAGCTGCTTTTCAGCTGAATATATCACTGTTTATAGCATATCATTGTTTACTGTTGCAATCACATTCCTACAGTAATTATTGCGGCAGGTTTCTTTTTCTTTATTTTGCAGTGGAAGCCGGGAACATAATTCCGAACATGGGACAAAGCACGGATGTTGATCTTCACGTTTTAGCAGTTCTCAAAGTGAGGGAAAGAGATGTACGGTGGCAGTTCAGAACTTATTGTTGCTTGCATAATGAAAGCTATAGTTCTTACTGTGTGTGTGTGTGTGTGTGTGTGTGTGTGTGTGTAAAAAGAAAGACAAAACTCAGGAAAAAGATGGGGAAAGTAAAGCTGCTGGTGTATCAGCATGCGCTGTGTATAATGAGCAAAACTTAAATCATGACATTAAAACGTTCTCTGACAAGCTGTCAAGATTATTACTAATTATTATGAGCACACCGTGTCTAAAAGCAGCTAAGTAGTTTGCAGGCAAACATACATTCAAAACATCTCAGCAATCTGAAGAAAGGGAACGGGCGCTGTTACAAAAAACACACACACAACTGCTTTGATTTTGATGAATCAAAATTCCTTTTCGACAAACATGTAGCTTCAAGGATCTGGGCAGACAACTTAGCAGCCCTCCTATTCTTGTAATTCCGCTAGTTCACATCTTTTCCTGGAATCTGACATTCAGTCAAGCTAAATTTGTGATGTCTCAAAGACTGAGGGACATTGCTAGACAAGAGGACATTGCCCGTGTGAAACCAGGGATGTTTTTGGGGGATCAGATATTCCAGATTTCACCAGCCCCTTATCTGGCAGAAATCCACTATGTGGAATACCGTAGACTCCTCACAGCCGCTAGGTTAAACGTTCTGGATACGGCGGTTTTGTGGGGAAGATACAGGGGAGTTCCATATGCTCTGAGATTTTGTCCCTGTGCCCTGGGAATGGTTGAGTCAACTGAACATATTCTTTTGACCTGCCCATTTTATGTAGATCTTAGACAAAAACTGATAGCCCCACTCTTATGCCAACTTAACCTAGTAGACAGAGAAAGACAGGTTTTGTTTTTGCTGAGCAATTTTACTGGTACCACAACCCTCTTGGTGGCCAAATTTCTTTTTTTTGGCCTTTGAACGCAGTGAGGTTAAAATTGACAGTATTACAGAATCACAGAATCACAGAATCACAGAATCACAGAATCATAGAGTTGGAAGAGACCACAAGGGCCATCCAGTCCAACCCCCTGCCAAGCAGGAAACACCATCAAAGCATTCCTGACAGGTGGCTGTCAAGCCTCTGCTTAAAGACCTCCAAAGAAGGAGACTCCACCACACTCCTTGGCAGCAAATTCCATTGTCGAACAGCTCTTACTGTCAAGAAATTCTTCCTAATGTTTAGGTGGAATCTTCTTTCTTGTAGTTTGAATCCATTGCTCCGTGTCCGCTTCTCTGGAGCAGCAGAAAACAACCTTTCTCCCTCCTCTATATGACATCCTTTTATATATTTGAACATGGCTATCATATCACCCCTTAACCGTCTCTTCTCCAGGCTAAACATACCCAGCTCCCTAAGCCGTTCCTCATAAGGCATCGTTTCCAGGCCTTTGACCATTTTGGTTGCCCTCCTCTGGACACGTTCCAGCTTGTCAATATCCTTCTTGAACTGTGGTGCCCAGAACTGGACACAGTATTCCAGGTGGGGTCTGACCAGAGCGGAATACAGTGGTACTATTACTTCCCTTGATCTAGATGCTATACTCCTATTGATGCAGCCCAGAATTGCATTGGCTTTTTTAGCTGCTGCATCACACTGTTGACTCATGTCAAGTTTGTGGTCTACCAAGACTCCTAGATCCTTTTCACTTGTACTGCTCTCAAGCCAGGTATCACCCATCCTGTATTTGTGCCTTTCATTTTTTTTGCCCAAGTGTAGTACTTTACATTTCTCCCTGTTAAAATTCATCCTGTTTGCCTTGGCCCAGTTCTCTAATCTGTTAAGGTCATTTTGAAGTGTGATCCTGTCCTCTGGGGTATTAGCCACCCCTCCCAATTTGGTGTCATCTGCAAACTTGATCAGGATGCCCTCAAGCCCATCATCCAAGTCATTGATAAAGATGTTGAATAAGACTGGGCCCAAGACAGAACCCTGTGGCACCCCACTAGTCACTTCTCTCCAGGATGAAGTGACTTCCAGTATTGAAATGGGTCTAAATGTATAATCTACTTCTCATTGTATGTTTTAGTGTAAAGCTTTCCGAGATGTTTAGACGTTTTTTAAATTTTGTATGGATAATGATTGTGCTCTGACTGACGGTCGAATAAACTGTATTGTATTGTATTATTGTAATTCTGCTTGTTGTACAGTAGAGGCCCTTTTCCTAGTGCCCTATCCACTCGCTGTTCTTTCTGTCCCCTTAAGGACCATGAACATGATGTGGCTTTTGCTAAGCTGGAGACAGGATCTGCATTAATCAGTGTATGGTGTGGCAGTGCCACTTCCATTCTGTTTGGGCTTCAGCATCCAGTATTTCTGCCTTTGGGTTAATGCTTACTATTTATCATCCCAAGACTGCACTCGTGGGGCAGGGGAGAAGAAGTTAATTCTCTTGGCATGGACAGGGTCACATGATTTTGCTATTCCTTTTTCCCCTTGATCCATCTCGCCTGCTCTCATGTCTAACGTGCTCAAGACCTGAGTTTATTCGCTAGTGCAACATTACGACTCACAATGATCCACTAGTGCTACCGACCCGGTTCACTTTTTGCATTGCACGGAGGGCTATGGGATCAAGGCACTGGTGATTCAAAGGGCTAGTTAGCTGAAATAAATCATCTTTCTATCTCTTCACTGCCAGAATATGCAGAGCAGTTTAAGATATTAGACAAACATCTATATCATTCCAGTAGCACCTTAGAGACCAACTAAGTTTGTTCTTGGTATGAGCTTTCGTGTGCATGCACACTTCTTCAGATACACACGGCTACCTACCTGTAACTGGATCTATATCATTGTTTTTACAAGTACTGTAATATACTGAGTTAAAACAAAAGGCACATTACCACAGGAATAAGAGTTCACTAAAGAAAATGTGGAACTTTGTTGTTATAAGTGAATGATTCAGGTCTTCTGTTTTCATGGCTCTATACTTAGTTGTTTGCGACTGGACTTAACTGTCAGGGGTCCTTTACCTTTTTTTAATACTTTGTTCCACAAACACTTGCTTAATTTTAAAAAAGGAGCAATTGATTTTACAGTTAATTTATGTATGTCTCACATCTTTCAGAATGCTTGATATAAAGTTATATTCTGGTGTGTATTAGCAAGACAGGATATATGGTTAACTTGTGTCTGATTATTTTTTCTGGTACAAAGAAAATGAATTTGCATGTCTAGTAGCCATTGCGCCTTGTTTTCAAAAATCAATTATTCAACATGTCCTCCCCCCCCTCTTTTTAACAAATGACTGTAAATGGATGAAAACTGACACAAGTCTTTCATAAGACTACATAACACGGGTCCTGAGAGATCTACATTGGCTCCCAGTACGTTTCCGAGCACAATTCAAAGTGTTGGTGCTGACCTTTAAAGCCCTAAACGGCCTCGGTCCTGTATACCTGAAGGAGCATCTCCACCTCCACCGTTCAGCCCGGACACTGAGATCCAGCGCCGAGGGCCTTCTGGCGTTTCCCTCACTGCGAGAAGCAAAGCTACAGGGAACCAGGCAGAGGGCCTTCTCAGTAGTGGCGCCCGCCCTCCCATCAGAGGTTAAAGGGGTCAACAACTACAGTACATGACATTTAGAAAATACCTGAAGGCAGCCCTGTTTAGGGAAGTTTTTAATCTGTAACATGTTAATGTATTTTAATATTTGCTAGAAGCCGCCCAGAGTGGCTGGGGAGACCCAGCCAGATGGGCAGGGTACAAATAATAAATTATTATTATTATTATTATTATTATAATATTCTGTCCTGCACCAATTCACCTTGTTCTGACAAAGAAATGCCAAAATGAAGATTAAGTAGGTCCCATTGTGCCTAGCAAGAGGTTTCCTTTTCCCTCCAGAGCATAAGCAGTTAACTCACACACCTTAAAGCAGTGAATTAGGTTTGAACGCTTTGCCCTTTACATGGATGTCCTTGAGTTGCTCAGTGTAATTTGTGTCAGTACTGTTCCGTTGTCATTGCACAAACTGAAGCCGTGACACGTAGCTCTGCCAGCCAGCCAGAGGGAAAAGCCACACACAGAGGCAAGGCAAGCCAGTATGACTTAAATCAGGCAACCCAGTAGCATGAAAATGACTTCGGTTGCAAAAGGGTAGGGGTATAAATCAGTTACCCAAAATGTGTGCAACTTTTCTGACTATGTTTTAATAATGCTGTAATACTAAATCCACCCTCTCCCTGCAAAATACCTAATGGGAATACAAAGCATAAGTATTATAATGCTCTACCAATAAGCCATCACATAACCATAAAAAAGCACATTATGGATTCAACACAATGATCACAAGTTGTGCCAATAACCGACATAAAATATTACTGCAGACATACATAACTTGTGGTGTCTCCTTTTTGGAAAACTAGATGTTGTCTAGTCAACAGAACCTGTAAAACTCTCCCTCCTACTGCCATTAAAATAGCACGACACCTATGAATATACTCCTAACCAGTGGTGATAAGAACATACATATCTTGAATTTTAATATGCTGCTTTAATCTCCTTTTTTTTTCGAAGTTCAGAATGAGTCTTGTCATCCTGACTTTCTGCTGGGCACAGTATGTATTATGCTGTTGCCAGTCACCCCAATCTCTGAGCCGTGTGAGATCCCAGGGGTTCCAGGCACTTACCTAGGGTTCAGTTTCCTTGGGATGAAGGATAGCAGAGATGGTGGCGTCTTCACAATATATGGGTCATTGACGCACACTGTATATACAACCTGAGCTTACGATGGAGGGGCTCACAGCATTGACACAAAATCAAACATGCCTCTCACTCTTCTGCCTGCTTCTTGCCAAGCACAAAGGCACACACACACCTCTGGTTTTTATTTTTCTCACTACCAACTGGGTGAGGGAGGGGCCCCACCATAGCTGTCAACTTTCGGATTTGAAAATAAGGGATGCCGCGAGGGCGGTGCAATGGCACCAAGTAGCCTCGCCACCCTGCGCTCCAGAGGCTGCGCGCGAACGGGTGAGCGAAAAGAGCGAGCGCATAGATGGCAGGCAGTCTGTCTGGTTGGGCGTGAGGGTCTGGCTGCACAAGGCATGCAAGCTCCGCCCCCAGTCGGTCTCAAGACTCCTTATTGGCAGCCGAGCAACGCAGCTGAGGAGCCTCCCTGGCCGGCAGGGAGGGAGAGGAGCTGCTTCCTTTGAAATCCGGGAAATTTAAGGGATATCAACAATCCGGGATAGCAGCGGGAAACAGCATTGGAATAAGGGAGTTTCCCGCAAAAAAAGGGAGGGTTGACAGCTATGGGCCCCAGCCCTTTGGCACCAGGCAACTGCCTTTCTAATACTAAGGACCCACACTTAGGGCCATTACTAAGAAGCTGGCCTGGCGACTTGAACAACGGAATCCTCCATTAGATTTTAACCCTTGCTGGATCCAGAAATGAGAAGGGACTTGGGTACCACACAGCCTAACTGCTCCCAACAACCTCAGAGCAACACACACACACACACACACACACAAACAAACAAACACACAAACACACACACTTTCATTATACAGTCCAAGGATAGGTATCACTGAACTTGATATTATTAAAATAATAATTCTCTAACTTCTCCTTAGTTTGCAGTTCTTGTATTGGTGTCAAGTATGGATGGCGCTGTGGGTTAAACCACAGAGCCTAGGGCTTGCCGATCAGAAGGTCGGCGGTTCGAATCCCCACAATGGGGTGAGCTCCCGTTGTTCAGTCCCTGCTCCTGCCAACCTAGCAGTTTGAAAGCACGTCAAAGTGCAAGCAGATAAATAGGTACCACTGCAGCGGGAAGGTAAACGGCGTTTCCGTGCGCTGCTCTGGTTCGCCAGAAGCGGCTTAGTCATGCTGGCCACATGACTTGGAAGCTGTACACCGGCTCCCTCGGCCAATAAAGCGAGATGAGCACCGCAACCCCAGAGTCGTCCGCGACTGGACCTAATGGTCAGGGGTCCCTTTACCTTTACTCTTGAGAACCAAAATATTAGCCACAACATGGATGAGCAACAAAATTGTGGATGAGCAACAAAATTATCATGAAGTGGGAGTATAGATAAGATGATATGGCAAAGAGCAATATTGGAGAGAGCAAAGCATGTCCTTTAGGCAGTTAACAATGAATCCTGGCAGCTGACTTATATGAACATAAGCATCTTACAACTTCCTTGGCATTTATCTTCCATTTTTTGTTCCCTTTTTCTTTCTGGACATATAAATGATTGTGTAAGAGACCTTACAATACCAGTCAACACAGCAATCCACCAACGAATCGCGTTTGCACGGGCTTTTAATTCCGCAAACTTAAATGGAGATTGTCGTTTGGAAAAGGAGAGAGATCTTATTTATCGCTGCTTCAGCACCAGAAGCCTTGTTTCCCAGCTGTGTTTATCTGCTCATGGTGTCTTGAAATGTGCTCTGCTTTGAGGCCCTTTTATCGTGCGCAGGCCTGAGACTGCCAGACGGGAAGGAGCCAGAAGGAGGGACAGGCAGATTCTTCTGCACTCATCGCCATCTCAGCCCCTTTCTCCCTGTGGGATCACACCGCCAGACTTCCAGGATCCCTCCCTCGGTGCCTCATCTATAATTTAAGACATGATTTACACTGTAACTCAGCCAACAGAACCCAGAGCATCTTTTACCTTGCTTAGTAGCTAATGAAGCCTCACTTTTCTCTTTGTTGCTCTGGTTCTGCCCAGCTACATTGGCCACGGAGTGCCTGGCTTTTATGCAAAGACTAAGCAAAATGCCAAGAGACTGTATTAAGGAAATACAAAGTAGGAAGACTCAAAACAATCTTGGAGACTAAGTGGTGTCATAGAAAAGACCGGAGTGCTTCCTGCCCCTCACTCTTCTGCAGGGGTCAGCAACCTTTTTCAGCCGTGGGCCGGTCCACCGTCCCTCAGACCATGTGGGGGGCCGGACTATATTTTGAAAAAAAATAATTAACAAATTCCTATGCCCCACAAATAACCCAGAGATGCATTTAAAAAAAATAAAAGCACACACCCTACTCATGTAAAAACACCAGGCAGGCCCCACAAATAACCCAGAGATGCATTTTAAATAAAAGCACACACTCTACTCATGTAAAAACACCAGGCAGGCCCCACAAATAACCCAGAGATGCATTTTAAATAAAAGCACACATTCTACTCATGTAAAAACACCAGGCAGGCCCCACAAATAACCCAGAGATGCATTTTAAATAAAAGGACACATTCTACTCATGTAAAAACACCAGGCAGGCCCCACAAATAACCCAGAGATGCATTTTAAATAAAAGGACACATTCTACTCATGTAAAAACACCAGGCAGTCCCCACAAATAACCCAGAGATGCATTTTAAATAAAAGCACACATTCTACTTGTGTAAAAACATGCTGATTCCTGGACCGTCCACAGGCTGGATTGAGAAGCGATTGGGCCACATCCAGCCCACGGGCCTTAGGTTGCCTACCCTTGCGCTTCTGCTTCCTGATTAAAGCAGCACCCACATGCCATTCTCCCAAGGTATCTGCATCTGCTACTCAGTGAACTACCTTCTCCTCCCCAGCCTGCCCCCTCACTATTCTTACTATTGCTTTCCCCAAGCTGGTGCTCTCCGTAGGATTTGGACTACTGCTTGCATGAGAGCTGTAGTCCAAAACACTGGGAGGCAGGGCTGGATTAACCATTAGGCATTAACCATTAGGCTAAGCCCATGCTTAGGGCATCAAAGGAAATGGGGCGTCATATAAATGTTCCATTGCCAGATTTACCATGGACCATACGGTGCAGATGAACAAAAATAAACATTATTTATACAAATATAGAAAAATAAACATTATTTATACAAATACAGAAAAATAAACATTTTCCATCTTGCTGTAGGTTTTGTTTCATTTCAAAACAATATATTTTTTATTTTATGGCTTGCTGTTGTTTACGTTTTGAATCTATATATATAAAATCGTTCAAGTTGGATGTTTGTTAACAATCGCCTTTCTCCGTAACCCCTTGATCGATTCCATTCAAATTTGGACACAACGTTACATGCCCATATGGGAGTGATCATATGTACCCGTACTTGCATTGCACAAATACCACACCTTTCCCAGGTAAAAATGTGCAAAAAAATATAACGCCCTCCAGTGGACGTTAAACAGCACAGCACAAACCTCATAGACTAAAATAGTAGTAATAAACAGTTGTAGAAACGAAGACAAAAACGGGAGGGGCAAACAGAGAACACATAGACTGAACTTCAACGAGATAAGGTGTAAGTAAACATACGCTTTCTCTTTCATACTGTATCTTACTTTTGCATTTCACCAAATCAGCCACAGCAAGGCGTGGCCGGGTCAGCTAGTTAGATATATATGAGGGCACCAAAATCTTGTAAGTGCCATTGGCCTCTAAATGTCTTTATCCGGCCCTGTTAGGAGGGCTCCAAATTGGGGAGGGCTGCCTTACTAACTCCAGCTACTGAGATTGAAAGGGCGTGGGGGGGGTCCACCTTTTGAAAGGACTATTGCTGGGGGGGAGGGAACGGGGGAGCAACTCCCAAGGCAGATTGTCACTGGACGTTGCGTCGCCTCACCTGCCCTCTGGGCAGACTGGAGGGCTCGAGATCAGCTTCCTGCAACCTGGCGAGGAGTTATAGCCCAAACCATCTGGCTGCCTCCCGGGTACCAGAGCCCGGACGGGGAGCGCACGACGCCAGGGGGAGCCCCGCGCTCGTCTTGGGCGGCCTTTCCCACGCATCCCCTCGGCGCCCCGTATGCTGTGTTGCTCTCTCGTTTCTCCCTAAATCCAAGCCCGTTTGCTCCGTTCTCCGATTTTCCCTTTCCCAAACGAGGCAGGGAGTTTTCTCTGCGCCCCCGACGAGGGTTGGGACCCAATTTCCAGCCCGATGCCGAGCGGGGGATGCTCGCCTCCCGCAACCCGGTGGGCGCCCCCGCCAGGTGCGCGCCTCGACGGCTGCCTTAAAGTGCGCGGCGGCGGCGGCGGCGCGCAAGTCCCTCCCCGGCGCCCCGCCCCGGCTGCGTGGACTCGCCGGGGCTCCTTTGTGTGCGCTTGGCCGCCGCGCCGGAATTTCGCCCCGCTCCCTGGCAGACAGCGAGCCAGCCAGAGAGAGAGGGGGCGGGCGGGAGGGAGCGGGGCCGCCGCAGCTCCTCCTCCGGCTCCTTCGCCCAGCCTCCTGCTCCGCCGACCGCCTGCCCGCCCGGCCGCCCGCGCTGCCGCCGCCGCCTCCTCCACGCGCGTCGCCGGAGCCTGGCGGGCGGCTGCTCGGCTCCTCGTCGCCGGATCCCGGAGTCGCCGCGCCCCGCGGGGGACCCTGCTCGCAGGTAAGGGCGAGGGGCGGCCGGGCGGGCGAGTGGCATTGTGCCGCGGCGGCCGCGGGGCGGGGAAAGCGGCGACGTCCCGCCTTGCCCGCCGGGGATGCTGCTGTTACCGGGCGGGCGGGTGACGGGGCGGGCGCCTTGCGCGGGGACAAGCGGAGGCAGCGCGCCAGGCAGCCTCTCTGCGCGGGGAATGCGGGCGGGCAGCAGGCCGGGCCGGGCAGCGCCCGGGCCGACCCCAGACGGGAGCCCCTCGCTGGCTCTCCGCGTCCCTTGCGCGCCTGCCTGCGCCCGGGCGTCTCCAAAAGTTTCTTCTCTCCCGCGCTGCGCTCCGAGCTTGGCGTGCGCCCCCGCCAGCGCGCAGCGGGACGCGCGGAAGAGCGGAGGCGTCCGAGGTGCCCGAGCTCTTGCGCGCTAGGAGGCACCGTCCCGGGAAGGGCTCCTGCGCTGCGCAACCGGTGGCGCCGCGGGGCTGCTCGGGCGCTTGCCTTGGGTGGCGAGAGAGGGCGCCGCCGCCGCACCTGCCCAGCAGAAGCCGGCGGCTCGGGTCCGAAGGAGAGGTCCGGGCTCGGGGAAGAGAACACGGCGGTGGCATCTTCTCCCCCTCGAGCCCAGGGTTCCTTCGCTTGCGGGAGGTTCTAGGCTCCGTTCTGTGCAGCTCAAGTTCGACAGTCCTCGAAACATTACGGAACTGTTGCCCGTCAGAATAGACCATCCTGGGCTAGACAACCTGACGTGCTAGAAAACTGCTTGCTCGGTTTCTGGGTTCTCCGGGCTTCCAGAAAACAGTGTTTTAGGGATGCAGCCAGTAACCCAGATGCCGAGGTGTGTTGCATTGGATGATTGTCTAATCTGGAATAATGAAGGAACATGGATAGAGAGAATCCGCAGGACACATAAGGAGCCACTTCCTGCATTTCTTCCCCGTTCTTGGAAAGATGCCCAGGGGGGGTGGATGGCTATTGCTTGGCTTCAAGAAAGAACATCTGAATCTTGGGGCTGAAAGATTGGCACAATCCCCTGATACTTGAGCTCTCTGAAAAATTACTTAGTGTTTTCTTTAAAAAGGTTACGTGTGTGCGTACACCCCTGCTCACCATAGCTTTGTTTAGAAAATGCTTTGTTTAGAAAACACATTATTTGTTTCCCCCTCTTAGATTAGATTGCAGCAATAAAAACCTAAAGTACTAAGTATTCATAACAGGAAAAAGCCTTTGAAATTGCAAGAGAAGTGCCTGGCAGGCAGCTCCAGAAATTATAGGTTTCATTGGAGTGGAGCTCTTTCTGAAAGTTGGGAGGTGAGCAGGCTGGGTTACACTTTCTTTGGATGTGCTGAGAGCGCTCTAAGCTCCCCAGTAGAGCCCCCACCCGCCTTGCATGTAAAGGGCCCTGTGAATCCGTATCATGTCTGATTATATGATGATGAGATAGCTGGGTTAAGAAGAAACATCTACCGGAGAACAGATAACACTTTCCTTTTGAAAGTAGACAATATTGGGCAATGGACCAGCTGTCCGGCTGTGTGGTGGGCTTATTACGTTGTCAAACCCTAACGTGTAGTCTAAAGGAGACCCTATGAGACTCTGAAGTCCCATTGAAGCGGGTGTGTCTAACGCCCTGGTCCTAAAGCAACTGCTGCCAAATAAATGCTTAACAGTAGAAACAAAGGATAATATACAAAACCGTGAACAGCTATAGATGAAAATGCATTGAATCATGAACTAAACAGGCAATGTCCTACAAAAAGCATACATAGGTATTTCCTCAGAGGCAAAAGCTTGTATATACTTTCAAACATTAAAGTGCTAATTCAAAGTGCAATATATAGTGTTGGAGATGGTTGTGCAAAGTCCATCAGACGTACAGAGTACATGAGTCTTTAATAAGCCTTTTTAATGTATATTCTATTTATATTCTTGGTAAAGTTGATGGTACGTACTGTTGTTATCTAAGATAAAGTCCAGTCCTTGACGAAACCGCTGGTGAAATGGGAAGATTCGAAGCTGGCCACCCGTCACGAAGACAGACCCATACGTCTGATGGACTTTGTGCAACCATCTCCAACACTATATATTACACTTTGAATTAGCACTTTAACGTTTGAAAGTATATACACAGGCTTTTGCCTCAGAGGAAATACCTATGTATGCTTTTTGTAGGACATTGCCTGTTTAGTTCATGATTCAATGCATTTTCATCTATAGCTGTTCACGGTTTAGTATATTATCCTTTAAATAAATGCTTAAAGCTGGCATACTTATGCAAGATTCTAAGTAATAAAGTCATTCTGCCCTTGCAGAATAAAGAAGAGCTGGCCAACCATATGCTTATGGACAGCACACTAGCAGGACATAAAGACAACAATGGTCTCCTGCTGTAATTTCCCAACAACTGGTCTTCAGAGGCATGCTGCCTCTGATCCTGCAGGTGGCACATAGACATCGTGGGGACTAACCACAGATTAGTAGCCCCTCGTGTACTTTTTCACCATGAATTTGCCCAATACTTTTGTCGGTGGCCATCGTCACAATGCATTCCCCAAGCGGCTGTTGTGTGGGCAGCACTTCTCTTGTCTGTCCTGAGTGTCCAACCTTTTAGCTTTACTCCTTCACCCTCTGTTATATTGTATGAGAGAGAAGAGGAGAGGAAAGCACTTTCTGCCTGCTTCTGCTCCCCTCCCCCTTTCTTGTCTTTTTGCTAAACCGAAAACCCCTAAACACTGCAAGCTTTCCTCGAAGGGGAGTTCTTTACTGTGTAGATTGTACTTTTCCTGCTCAACATTTTGCATTTTTTGAGGATCAGTGTTCTAAGGAACTCAAATTCAGGTAGAATTCTTTAACCAGCTATAAGCTCAAGAGAAACTCTGCTTGGCATTTTTATCATTTCCTGTGTGGCATTTGCCTTCCTGTGAGTAAAACTCTACACTGCTGATCAGGAGCGTGGGCAGGTGTCCCGTTTTGCCACTGGAAGTGACATGGGAAGGTGCCCCCACCACCGGTGGGGAAGTGGCGCTGGCATCAGCGCATCAATTTCCAGTGAGCTCTCGCACACTGCTCCCGAAATTGCTGCAGCGGTGGTGGGGGCAGTAGGGAAAGGTGGGGTGCCCACAACCCGAGGGCTGCAAGTGACCCTCGGGGCCTTTTTGGGCAGCCCTTGGCAACTTTTGGCAACCCCCGCCCCCCCAGTGATGGCCAAACTTGGCCCTCCAGCTGTTTTTGGACTACAACTCCCATCATCCCTAGCTAACAGGCCCATTGGTCAGGGATGATGGGAATTGTAGTCCCAAAACAGCTGGAGGGCTGAGTTTGGCCATCACTGCCCCAAGTGCTCGCAAATGATTCCAACCACTGTAGGATAGAGCAGTATTATCTTCATTGCCCCATTGCAGATCTGTAGTGAGGAGAACTCACCTAGTGAGTTTGCGGTGAAGCCGAGATATTAACTTGCTGGCTCGGCTTCACACACTCTTGACATCACCCATCAGGTTTTGATCCTATTGTAGGCTGTTTCACTGCCTTGTTTGAAATAATTATTTGGTCAGTTGTGGTCGGGAATGTGGACCAATCTAAATGGCATATTATGTGGATGCTGTTTCACATCCAGTGTTGGCTGCTTTCTTGACGTTGGCTGAATATAGGTGCATTGCTTACCGGTATCTTATTTTATGTCTACTGAACGTGAAACTGTTGAGGGAGCTCAAAACTAAACACAGCAACTCCCATTTTCAACAAGCTTGTATTTCTTACCTGTATCATGCAATCATTCATACGTAGCATAGTGTGTTTATAAGGAATAATAGAAAACAACAAAAGGTTTGTGCAGTGGTTTCCCCCCTAAAAAAATATTTAGGGTTACTCTCATTTTCCTACTCATATTCCAATACTTCCCCTCAATGAGGCCAAACTTAGATTCACAAAATGTTTAGGGGGATGCATCCCCCTGTGTACCCTCAGAAAGAAAAGCACTGGGTTTGTGCCATCATGCAAGGGAAAGAACAGGCATCCCCAAACTGCGGCCCTCCGGATGTTTTGGCCTACAACTCCCATGATCCCTAGCTAACAGGACCAGTGGTCAGGGATGATGGGAATTGTAGTCCAAAACATCTGGAGGGCCGGAGTTTGGGGATGCCTGCGAAAGAAGAATACCGGTTTCCTTGGATAAGTTAGGAAAAGAGAAGTATTGGCTCTTTAAATATGTATTGCTGTTGGTTTCAGTGACCTTACTTCCAGATATTTCTGAGCTTCCCAGTTACATTTCCAGCTCCAGGTAATTATGAAGTTCTTATTTAGCTTACGATTTTAGTAATTGTTGCCCCATCTTTCCTCACTCTTCTCCTCCAGTGACCCTGTGTTGAGTTTTAGAAAGAATCATTGCCAGACAAGCCCGGCGATAGTTCACAGGATGAGGTAATAGTATCTTGTTTCTTAGTAACCACCCACTGAGCTCAGAAAGGAGAACAATGCAAGGTGAAGCCCACCCCCCTCCCCTCCGAGTCTGAGATTTCCAAAGTCAAAGCTCATCCTCGCTGGTCTGAACAAAATTGGCTTAAGCAAAATGATGCAGGGAACTTAGTGCCACAATTAAACAGTGAAAACCTCAGCTAGTTATAGCTCAGTCCATAATCAAAGTGTCAAATTCAAAGCTTGAAATGTAAACATACGCAGAGTTTTATGTTTTTCTCCAGCCCTGAACATGGAAACAAAATTAACACTGTACGTATGCATGGGAGATTAATGTGTTATAATAACATTCGTATTTTTTTAAAAAACCTGAAGTATCAGCTCAGTAGAAGGAATTTATTTTCTACCTGCGGAAGTAAAGTGTATGTACATTGGAAATTCATAACATGCATTGTGTCCCTGTTACCAGGTGCCGCTTTATTTACAACTAGCTGACCCGGCCACGCCTTGCTGTGGCTATGTGTATGAATGCTGTGGTGTTGATGGCTGCGTCTGTGGGTGGTGGTAGGAGAGGAGAGGGCCGGCAGCGGCTGTGGGGATGGTGTCCGGCCTGCCTTTCATGGCAGCTGCGGTGGGGAAGTGGGCAGCGGGCGGCCCAGGCTGGCTCTGACGGTGGTGTCGTCAAAGGCTGTGGAGAAGGGCGGGGGCCTGCCTTTCACGGTGGCGGGGTGGCTAAGGGGCCTGGGCGGCGGTTGGGCTGGGCCTGCATTTGATGGCGGCAAGGTCCGGCCTGCCTCATACGACGGCGGCGGTTGGGACCAGCCTGCCTGTCATTAGCTATTTCAGAGCTGTGGCTGAATTTGTGAAACTGAAGAAGTTCCCCTGTTCAACTTTCCTCTGCCCCTTCTCTGTCCCCACCCCCGTTTTCAATTACCCTCTTCTCGGCCCCCCTTTTCAATTACCGGTTTGCGAGCTTGCAAATGGCCGACGGAGCTCTGAGGTTTTGCTGTGATGTGTAATAGCTGCGCCAGTTTTTTGCTTTTGTAGCTGTAGTACCAGTATAGCCGTCGCTAGAGGGCGCTGTTTTGCTGGTGATGTCATATGTGCACGCCAATTTTCTTTGCAGTTTTTCTTTATTTAGGTATGTCAGGTGTGGTTTTTTTGAATTTTTATTATGCCAGATCCTTCCTTAATGGTCATGGTAAGCTGTGTCCTAATTTGATGAGATTTGGTCCAGCGGTTACGGAGCAAGGTGGTGTCCGCCGTGCACGCAATGGGAACATTTTTATATATATAGATGGTGTTGCATCCTGCTTTCTTTTCAGTATACCACTCCAGCACCCTCTCTGTTAGCCCCTGTCACAATCTCTGTGTGTCCCTGTTTTCCTTTCTCTCCATTCTCCTTCCCCTGACTTGGAGCTGTGGTTAATACTTCAAACCTAGTACGCATCTTCCACACATTTGTGGGTGCATCTTCCTTTGGTACTTCTGTGTGCGTGTCTGCATTGGGTTTAGGGGGCTCTCCCATTTATTCTCCTTGAACCTGGGCCCTCATGCAGGCAAAGCACATCCTCCGCCCCTGAGCTATGAGCCCACCTTGCTGGCCATGGATCCAGCCTTACCAAGGGGCTGGTTGGAGCAGGGGTCAGCAACCTTTTTCAGCCGTGGGCCGGTCCACTGTCCCTCAGACCTTGTGGGGGGCCGGACTATATTTTTGGGGAAAAAAATAATGAACGAATTCCTATGCCCCAGAAATAACCCAGAGATGCATTTTAAATAAAAGGACACATTCTACTCATGTAAAAACACACTGATTCCTGGACCGTCCGTGGGCCGGATTGAGAAGGCGATTGGGCCGTATCCAGCCCACAGGCCTTAGGTTGCCTATCCCTGGGTTGGAGCAAGGGAGGCACTTGGGGTCTCATCCAGTTTCCCCCACTTTAAATGTTAGGGTCTGGTTTGGCTCCTGCTTTAGTCAGTGCTAAAACTCCAACAGGAGGAGACTTTGATCCTGAACCATGCAGTCATTTGATATAAATCATCTGTTTTCATTCTTTTATGTCTGAGGCTTGAGATACTAACCAGAAAAATGTTTCTTGGCACTGGGCTGTAGGTTAACTTCACATGCATTTAATGTGCATTGCTATTGATCATGAAGAACAAAAGGCAGGCATTTCATACGATGTCCTGTCAATCAAGCCCAGCAGCTGAGTTTTCTGGTTGCCAATTTGCAGCTGCTTAATGGTCCTGAGACTGTAACCTTCTAGGGACCTTGTGCTTCCAAGCGGAGCTGCTTGCTTAAGCAGTGCTAGAAATTCCCCAGGCGTGTTTTGCGACTTGCATGGGTCCAGTTGCGACTGTGGGGGGGATCTCTGGTTGGGCGAAAAACATCTCCACCCGGCTGACCCCTCCAGCTTTCTTAAGCAGGTAAGCAGAAGTGTTTATTTATTGCATTTATATCCCACCTTATTCTCCAGGGAGTAAACGGTTCAGTGGGTCTCCTCTGAGTAAAACAACACTCTTTACTTTTATCATAATTGGAACTGTGCCTTCTGTTCCAATGTTTAAATAGCTGCCCCAGGAGTTTGCTGTTCAGTAATCGCACAGTTCAAAGTTGGAGTCAACTCTTTTATTAGCAAAACCACGATCTCCACAGACGTGGTTGAGTGTCAGGCCTAATGAGCAGAGCAGCTCGTTCCCGGTGATCTTACTCCATCATAGCTGTCAACTTTCGGATTTGAAAATAAGGGATCAGCAGCCTCACCTGTCCCAGGGACAGTCTACAGTTCTCAGGGACAGTCCACGCTGCGTTAAGCCCCCCAGGCTACAAATTAATTTACACCAGGCTACACACCATCATCTTTCCCCACCTCAGGGTCTCTTCTCTTCTCATGCGATGCTTCAGGATCTGTCCTTCCGGTGAACAGCCAGGGCCGATGTCCTTCAGAATGGATCGGTTTGATCTTCTTGCAGTCCACGGGACTCCAGCACCACAATTCAAAAGCGTCAATTCTTCATGGAGGGATTGATCAGGTTCACTCTTTTGGCTCTGGCATCCATTAATGACTTATTATACCAACGTGTTGCAGGCTTTGCATCCTTTAACACTCTTTTGGAAGGAGTGTATTTGTGGGCTGGGCCAGAGTGGTTGATTTTACATGCAAGCAAAGCACAAACAGTGCTGTTGTCTAATGGCATCCTATTCTCTGTAACTATTGGTGAGCAACGCAGCCGAGCAACGCAGCTGAGGAGCCTCCCTGGCCGGCAGGGAGGGAGAGGAGCTGCTTCCTTTGAAATCCGGGAAATTTACGGGATATCTAACAATCCGGGATAGCAGTGGGAAATGACGCTGGAATAAGGGAATTTCCCGCCAAAAAAGGGAAGGTTGACAGCTATGTACTCCATGAAAGCCTGTTGCCAAGACTGAAAGTCTTCCTCAGCACATGCCAATTTAGAGGTAGAGCTTTACCCGCCGCTTGAGCCAAGCTGCCAGGGAGGCATCGCTTCCAAAACCCACCATTGAAGGGGAAAGAAGTTCCAGAGCTGGAGGCACCTGGATGGTCCCTCCCTTCCATGGTGAGTGGCCCATTCTGAAGAGCTGAGCGCCTCTCATGGCTGCCTCTGTGCTGCCTAGTCGTCCTTCGGTTTTCTGCGTGCTGAGGAATTGGCCTGTGCCACTGGGTGTCTTGTCCACAAGAGGGACCGAACTCTTTATCAGTGCTGCTGCATTTGCTTGGACTAAGCGAGATTCCTGCAATGCAGGATTCTCGGGGTTCCTTCCAGCTTTTTAATTCTATGATTAAGTCTTTTATTGACTCCAGAAATACCTCTTCTGCATCTCTCCTGCGTCACTTTATTTGATGAAAAGGAGGAAAAAACCAAGCACGGTGTTTTCACTATGCTGTTAACATTTCTCCTCAGATCCATAGATGATTTAACTCAGTGAATGTTAAGCAGAGGAGGTGGGCAGGGGTGGCAACTTGAGTAAATATTTTTTTGGGGGGGGCAGGTAAGCTGCACCTCATGTAATTGATCACATGATGTAGTACATGCACACCATTTGAATGGCAATGCCACCCAGACTGGCTGTGGCAACCCAAGTGAGATTCATGTTTTAGCATTTTCTTTTTCCTGTCTTCTCCTTTATGTCTGTTCTTTCCAATGAGATCTTCCCAGTGATCTTTCCAATGAAAGTATAGCCTCTCACACCACAACCTCTACTGTGCAGCCTGGGAGTCATTTTGGACTCACAACGGTCCATGGAGGCGCAGGTTAATTCTGTGTCCAGGGCGGCTGTCTACCAGCTCCATCTGGTACGCAGGCTGAGACCCTACCTGCCCGCAGACTTTCTCGCCAGAGTGGTGCATGCTGTAGTTATCTCCCGCTTGGACTACTGCAATGCGCTCTACGTGGGGCTACCTTTGAAGGTGACCCGGAAACTGCAATTAATCCAGAATGCGGCAGCTAGACTGATGAATAGGAGTGGCCGCCGGGACCATGTAACACCGGTCCTGAGAGATCTACATTGGCTCCCAGTACATTTCCGAGCACAATTCAAAGTGTTGGTGCTGACCTTTAAAGCCCTAAACAGCCTCGGTCCTGTATACCTGATGGAGTGTCTCCAATCCTATTATTCAGCACTGAGGTCCAGCGCCGAGGGCCTTCTGGCGGTTCCCTCACTGCGAGAAGCAAAGCTACAGGGAACCAGGCAGAGGGCCTTCTCGGTAGTGGCGCCCACCCTGTGGAACGTTCTCCCAGCAGAGGTCAAAGAGATAAACAACTATCTGACATTCAGAAAATACCTGAAGGCAGCCCTGTTTAGGGAAGTTTTTAACCTGTGATATTTTAATGTATTTTAATATCTGTTGGAGGCCGCCCAGAGTGGCTGGGGTACAAATAATAAATTATTATTATTATTACTGGTTACAAGTTTCTCACCAACCCTTGAAATATTCTACCTGAGGGAGTGTCTCACCCCCATCATCCAGCCCGGACACTGAGGTCCAGCGCCCAAGGGCCTTCATCGTCATCATCATTTTTTATTTGTATGCCGCCTTTCCACAGTTGAAAACAATACTCAAGGCGGCTTACAACATGACAAGATTTACATAATTACAAAAGTCATAAACAATAAATAAACCACATGAAAAATTACACAAGCAAATGGAAAACAATTTCCACATAAATCAAAATCTAAAACTAAGAATACAGCATCATCACAGTTTAAAATGACATAGGTAAAAAACAACAGCAATTTAAACAAAAAACAAAAACAAAAACAAAACAAAACTGAGCCCTCTCTGCTAAGCAGCAGCGGTCCTTTATAGAGCCCATCAGGCCCCAACCTAGGCCAGGTGGGGGGACTGGGGCCCTCAGGCGCTGAGCAGGGGAGTCCTCACTGTGAGAAGTGAGGTTACAGGGAACCAGGCAGACGGCCTTCTCAGTAGTGGCGCTGAGAGACTTCAGAGAAGTGTGACTAGCCCAAGGTCACCGAGCAGCTGCATGTGGAGGAGCGGGGATGCGAACCCGGTTCACCAGATTACGAGTCTGCCGCTCTTAACCACCACACCACACTGGTTCTCAACCGAAGCTCATAAGAAAGGTCTCAACCGAAGCTCATAAGAAAGGTCTCAACCGAAGCTCATAAGAAATGCTGTACCTCAAGTGACACCACTGGAGCAAGTACACCTTGAAGTGTTGTGCCTGCTCCTTCCAGGGGAGTGCTGCTCCATCCAGAACAGGCAACACACCAACTTCCTGGACCTTGGAACCATCAACATACAGTGCCTTAGTTTCTCAATATTCATCCTCAGTAGGGGTACTCTGTTTGTGTTAGTAGAGCAGGCTTAACAACATTTGGCTATATTAATTAAACCCCAAATATAAGATAATGGAAATGGTTTAGCAAAACAGTTCGCCAAAATTTGCAGTACACGAAGACAACTCTGAATGTCTTTCAGAGATGTCGCTTTTCAATTAACTCTGTGTGTCATGATGAACACTCAAATTCTTCAGTTAATAATGTGTGACACACGTGACTCTGTAGCCACGATCTCTCGGCTCACTGTAATGAACACTGTTCTTCTAGGGAGGAGGCACATTTATCTGTCTAAACAGAAAGAGAGGCCGTAAGTCTTGTTGACACGTGCTGCACAGAGCAAAGTTGTGACACCAGTCGAGCAGTGGCTCAATGCCAGGATATAAATATAATCAGTGCGGAGCTATAATTTGCATTTCTCGCTCTTGATGAGAATGCCACTCAATAAGTCCTCGTTCTTGTGAACAATGTGCCTATGATTGCAGGCTCCTTTCCGGGAATCTCTGCTTCCTTGTCTGTTACCATGAGACATGAGCCCTAAGGGACTTGGGTTGAGAGCCTCTTCACTGAAGAAAGGCCAGCAAACCTGTACATCCACACAGTGCAAACTCCATACACCTATTGTACCACTCTGTTCCAGAGGAGGGCAACCAAAATGGTCAAAGGCCTGGAAATGATGCCTTTGGGGTACCTCAGGGTTCTGTCCTCTCCCCCATGCTTTTTAACATCTATATGCAGCCGCTGGGAGAGATCATCAGGGGGTTTGGACTGGGTGTTCATCAGTATGCGGATGATACCCAGCTCTACCTCTCTTTCAAATCAGAACCAGTGAAGGCGGTGAAGGTACTGTGTGAGTGTCTGGAGGCGGTTGGAGGATGGATGGCGGCTAACAGATTGAGGTTGAATCCTGACAAGACAGAAGTGCTGTTTTTGGGGGACAGGAGGTGGGCAGGTGTGGAGGACTCCCTGGTCCTGAATGGGGTAACTGTGCCCCTGAAGGACCAGGTGCGCAGCCTGGGAGTCATTTTGGACTCACAGCTGTCCATGGAGGCGCAGGTTAATTCTGTATCCAGGACAGCTGTCTACCAGCTCCATCTGGTACGCAGGCTGAGACCCTACCTGCCCGCGGACTGTCTCGCCAGAGTGGTGCATGCTCTAGTTATCTCTCGCTTGGATTACTGCAATGCACTCTACGTGGGGCTACCTTTGAAGGTGACCCGGAAACTGCAATTAATCCAGAATGCGGCAGCTAGACTGGTGACTGGGAGTGGCCGCCGGGACCACATAACACCGGTCCTGAGAGATCTACATTGGCTCCCAGTACGTTTCCGAGCACAATTCAAAGTGTTGGTGCTGACCTTTAAAGCCCTAAACGGCTTCGGTCCTGTATACCTGAAGGAGCGTCTCCACCCCCACCATTCAGCCCGGACACTGAGGTCCAGCGCCGAGGGCCTTCTGGCTGTTCCCTCACTGCGAGAAGCAAAGCTACAGGGAACCAGGCAGAGGGCCTTCTCGGTAGTTGCGCCCGCCCTGTGGAACGCCCTCCCATCAGAGGTCAAAGTGATTAACAACTATCTAACATTTAGGAAATACCTGAAGGCAGCCCTGTTTAGGGAAGTTTTTAATCTGTAATATGTTAATGTATTGTTTTGTTTTGTTTTTAATATTGCTGGAAGCCGCCCAGAGTGGCTGGGGAGACCCAGCCAGATGGGCGGGGTACAAATAATAAATTATTATTATTATTATATTATTACTTATGAGGAACGGCTTAGGGAGCTGGGTATGTTTAGCCTGGAGAAGAGAAGGTTAAGGGGTGATATGATAGCCATGTTCACATATATAAAAGGATGTCATATAGAGGAGGGAGAAAGGTTGTTTTCTGCTGCTCCAGAGAAGCGGACACGGAGCAATGGATTCAAACTACAAGAAGGAAGATTCCATCTAAACATTAGAAAGAACTGTGAGTGGATCCTGAGCTCCAGGAAAGCGCCCCGCCCACTGGGGAGGAGGAGTAAGTGACAGTTGGGAGGAGTAAGTGACAGTTGGGAGGAGTAAGTGACAGTTGGGGTCTTTTGTCCACTGTTCACTGTGGTGTTCTTATGATGCTGATCTAAGGAGCAGCCATGTCGGCTAGCTCAGCCGGATTCTGTTTAATCTACAAGTAAATAAAGTTTAGTAGTTCAGAAGCATGGACTCTATGTAGATTATTTGAAAAGCTCCTGGGCAGAAAACAAACTAAATCGCTGCGTTGTTTCTCTGAGACTCTGCAACACTGAGGAGAAAAATTGGGAAGCCTGCTAGGCCCAAGCCAAAAGGCACTGTGTTCCGAGGCTTTGAGGCCTACTCTGCACACAGTCAAATCCAAAAGAACTTCCTGACAGTAAGAGCTGTTCGACAGTGGAATTTGCTGCCAAGGAGTGTGGTGGCGTCTCCTTCCTTGGAGGTCTTTAAGCAAAGGCTTGACAGCCACCTGTCAGGAATGCTCTGATGGTGCTTCCTCCTTGGTAGGGGGTTGGACTGGATGGCCCTTGTGGTCTCTTCCAACTCTATGATTCTATGATTCTATAACTGCTCAGTCATACAGCGCTCTCAGTAACTTGAGCTAAAGTGTTGCCACTGTTCTCAAGAGGAGAGAGGTCCACTTTGTTGTTATTTCACATTAAAAGGTAAAGGGTAAAGGACCCCTGACAATTAAGTCCAGTCGTGGACGACTCTGGGGTTGCGGCACTCATCTCACTTTACTGGCCGAGGAAACCGGCGTTTGTCCGCAGACAGTTTTACTGGGTCATGTGGCCAGCATGACTAAGCCGCTTCTGGCGAAACCAGAGCAGCGCACGGAAACGCCGTTTACCTTCCCGCTGGAGCTGTACCTATTTATCTACTTGCACTTTGACGTGCTTTCAAACTGCTAGGTTGGCAGGAGCAGGGACCGAGCAACGGGAGCTCACCCTGTCGCGGGGATTCGAACCGCCGACCTTCCGATCGGCAAGCTCAGTGGTTTAGACCACAGCGCCACCCGCGTCCCAAGTCCACATTAACTGCAGTTGACTCTCCCATGGATGGGAAAACAGCTTGGGGGGGGAGGTGAGTTTTGGGGAACAAAAGTCAGAAAGGGAAATAATACTCTTCCTTACCACTCTCTTGCTCTCGCAACCTTGAGGATGTTTTTCATTAAAAAATTGTGAACAGTTTTCTTTTGTAAAAAAAAAAACCCAAACACCCTCCGTTGTATGAAAGGAATCATACAACGGAGCGTCATGTGTAGTTTGTCCCCGAGTTGAAATGTTAACGAGATTCCCCCACCCTCCCTTGAAACCCATTTAAAAGTTATTTCATAAAGATTGTTTAACTAATTGGCTTAACAGACAACATCTGAGCCTGATAAATCCATTGGCAGGTGATGGAACAGTTATTGCTGCACAACATAAAATGGTTTTATAACTCCTTAATTGACAGGCCTTAATTTAGGCTGCGCTGGTATTTCTCCCCATATCTTCCTGTGCGCTATGGGGTGTGTGTGCGCGCTAATGGGGCGTGGTGATGCTGCCTGCATAGAGCTAAAGATTGAAGGTGTGATGTGGGGCTGCAGATCTGTAGACTTGGGGCAAGAGCCATTGCAACTACATTAGGCATTGGGTCAAGGAAGTAAATCTCACTTTAGTTGAGGGTCACTGCAGCATGCCTTAGAACAGGCACCCCCAAACTCGGCCCTCCAGATGTTTTGGGACTACAACTCCCATCATCCCTAGCTAACAGGACCAGTGGTCAGGGATGATGGGAATTGTAGTCCCAAAACATCTGGAGGGCCGAGTTTGGCGATGCCTGCCCTAGAAAGTAAGAATAAAGCTATAATCCTATGCACCAATTCTTAGATTGGGAAGTAAGCCCCTCTGAATTTAGTGGTACTTGCATCTTAGAAAATATACTTAGGTTTGGGCTCCACAGGACGGCATTTCTGACCCATTCCTGTTGCAGCTGCTTCAGAGGGAGGCTTTTTGTATGGGATTTCAAATCTTTGCAGTTCTGTGCCAAAGTTGAATGGACTTGTTTAGATTTCGCCCTATTTGGGGCTTATTTAATCTCTGCTTTGACTGGGTAATGGCTTATTTCATTTTTATTGTTTTAAAATGCACATAACTCCTTGAAATTTGCACTCACATCTCTTGTAACATGACTTTTTTAAATTCCAAACCTCAATGAAAAAGATGCCATTTCCCATGTCTACAGTGTTCCTGCCTTCCTTCCTTCCTTAACATGCACATGATTAGTCAATTTAGCCATCATTGGTACATTTCTGTTCCTCTCCTTTAATAGTTGCTATAAAAAACTTTTGCCCTTGTGAAAATGATATATGAAGTAATATCCCTATGCTTTAGCTTAATTTTTTCATAACTGATAGCAAAAACAACAATGGGTCCATTTTAAAATTTAAATTAAATCAAAACCAATAATCCAATAATTTTTGAGAGCTTGTAAGTCCATAACTTTGACTCTACTGGACGTGGCTTGTACACTATGTCCATGTTAGTTTGACTGCTTCTTGCATCGATGCTTGGTGCAGCTCCTGAGATCCAGTGTGGTGTAGTGGTTAAGAGCGAAAGACTTGTAATCTGGTGAACTGGGTTCGTGTCTCCGCTCCTCCACATGCAGCTGCTGGGTGACCTTGGGCTAGTCACACTTCTTTGAAGTCTCTCAGCCCCACTCACCTCACAGAGTGTTTGTTGTGGGGGAGGAAGGGAAAGGAGAATGTTAGCCGCTTTGAGACTCCTTCGGGTAGTGATAAAGCAGGATATCAAATCCAAACTCCTCCTCCCCCCCTCTTCTTCTTCTTCTTCTTCTTCTTCTTCTTCTTCTTCCTAGAAAGTGCTTTGGGGAACCACTAAACCTCTCAGGGGTTTGTCTTACCTGTGCTTTATGGACTTGCCACTGCTGACCTGCCTTGCTATACAGTGGTACCTCGGGTTAAGAACTTAATTCGTTCTGGAGGTCCGTTCTTAACCTGAAACTGTTCTTAACCTCAGGTACCACTTTAGCTAATGGGGACTCCTGCTGCCGCCGCGCCGCCACCATGAGATTTCAGTTCTCATCCTGTGTTTTTTTTTTAAAAAATTATATTTATTGGGTTTTCAACAGAAAAACAGAAAAAAACTTAACATAATACGCAATACATAGTACAAAATACAAAATACCAAATACAAAAAAAACACACATACATCATAACTTCCCTTTTCATCTTGTCTAATCATATTGGGGTGACTTCCTCACGTCCCCCCTGCTGCGTTTCATTGCCAATCATCTTTAGTAATTTCCTCTCATCTTTAAATATTTTTCCTTATATTACTTATATTCTTAACTTTTATTCGTTTTAACCATAAATCATACATATACATCACTTAATCCTATTTTTCAAATCTGTAAGCTGTCAGTTCTTCCAACTTTTTTCTATCTTTAAATCTTACAATAGTCCTTTAAATATGCTTTAAATTTCTTCCAGTCTTGTTCCACCGTCTCCTCCCTCTGGTCACGTAGTTTCCCGGTCATTTCAGCGAGTTCCATATAGTCTATCATTTTCATCTGCCAGTCTTCTATCGTAGGTAATTCCTGTGTATTCCAGTTTCTTGCAATCAAAATCCTAGCTGCTGTTGTGGCATACATAAAAAAAGTTTGGCCTTTCTTGGGGACCTCCTGATTCATAATTCCAAATAGAAAAGCTTCTGGTTTCTTAACAAATGTGTTTTTCAACACTTTTTTCATTTCATTATAAATCTTTTCCCAGAAAGCTTTTATTCTTGGGCAAGTCCACCACATATGATAAAATGTCCCTTCGACCTCTTTGCATTTCCAACACTTATTGTCCTGCAAATGATAGATTTTAGCAAGTTTGACTGGGGTCAAATACCATCTATATATCATTTTCATAATATTCTCTCTTAACAAATTACAATTCTGTTCTCATCCTGAAGCAAAGTTCTTAACCCAAGGTACTATTTCTGGGTTAGCAGAGTCTGTAACCTGAAGCGTCTGTAACCTGAAGCGTCTGTAACCTGAGGTACCACTGTACTTCCTTGGCGCCATTCACACACCTGCCCCAGAGAGTGGAATTCAAATAAGCATTGTTTGCAGCAGACCCTCTAAGTTAGGTCAGGTCATTTAAGTGGGTCTGCTCCCAAGTAAATCTTCGTTGAATACCACCCAGTGTTTCAGTTGTTTCTTCTTCTCTCTGGTTAGTGGAACTCCATAAGGCTAAATGGCCTTATTGTGTAGAGACCAGAGCGTACGGCATTCAGGGAGGCATTTATTATGATAGATGGCTGTGTAAATTGTTGAACAGGGAAAGGAAAACAAAGGGAGATGTCGACAAGGCTTAATTATAACCATTTAGTTCCTCCAGTGTTTGAAGAAGCTCCTAATATTTCTGAAGATCTGTGATGTGTTCCTGCTAGGTGCTGCGGAAGACCTTGGGGTTAAAAGGCATTCTGACTTTTGTATGGACTTTCTCAATGATCACTTCTTACATCGCATTTGCTGTGTCTCAGCTAATGAACCTATGAAGTGACTTACGTGGGGCTACCTTTGAAGGTGACCCGGAAACTGCAATTAATCCAGAATGCGGCAGGTAGACTGGTGACTGGGAGCGGCCGCCGGGACTACATAACACCGGTCCTGAGAGAACTACATTGGCTCCCAGTACGTTTCCAAGCACAATTTAAAGTGTTGGTGCTGACCTTTAAAGCCCTAAACGGTCTCGGTCCAGTACTGTATACCTGAAGGAGCGTCTCCACCCCCACCGTTCAGCCCGGACACTGAGATCCAGCGCCGAGGGCCTTCTGGCGGTTCCCTCACTGCGAGAAGCAAAGCTACAGGGAACCAGGCAGAGGGCCTTTTCGGTAGTGGCGCCCGCCCTGTGGAACACCCTCCCAGCAGAGGTCAAAGAGATAAACAACTATCTGACATTCAGAAAATACCTGAAGGCAGCCCTGTTTAGGGAAGTTTTTAACCTGTGATATTTTAATGTATTTTAATATTTGTTGGAGGCCGCCCAGAGTGGCTGGGGGGACCCGGCCAGATGGGCGGGGTACAAATAATAAATTATTATTATTATTATTATTAAGCTGAAGTGACTTAACGATGTGGACGTCATGTATGGGCAAGATTCACCTAATGTACCCCATCAGTGGAAGACTGCACAAGGGGGCTTCTTCCCTCTCCTCTCCTTCTTCCCCCCCCCCCCATTGGCTCTAGCAGGGAACAGTGCATCAAGGAGGGGGCTCTTTCCGTGTGGCGAGCTGATGTGCTTGTGCAGACAAAATGTTCCACCTTGTGTGATTAGCTTGGATGGACCTTTTTAAAAAAACAAAGTTTTGAATTGTAGGATAAAGTTATGCTTTGCTGGCACTTTAATTTTTTTAAAACTTAGCTTGCTTTTGCTCTTCATCGGTTACACTTGTTTCACACTGTTCAGCCCGATGTGTCTGATATCTCAGGAGGAGGTTGAAAAGCTAAGCTGGTTGCAGGCACAAATATAGCAAGCCCGCAACTTCTGTGGAGCCAAAATTTTCTACCACTGTTAAGAATAAGAAATTCTGGTGGTGGTGGTGGTGGGGATGATGATGATAATAATAATAATAATAATTCATTATTTACACCCAGCCACTCTGGGCGGCTCCCAACAGAATAATAATAATAATAATAATAATAATAATAATAATAATAAAGCGATAAAACATCAGTCATTAAAAACTTCCCTAAACAGGGCTGCCTTCAGATGTCTTCTAAAAGTCAGACAGTTGTTTATTTCCTTGACATCTGATGGGAGGGTGTTCCACAGGGCGGGCGCCACTACCGAGAAGGCCCTCTGCCTGGTTCCCTGTAACCTCACTTCTCGCAGTGAGGGAACCGCCAGAAGGCCCTCGGAGCTGGACCTCAGTGTCCTGGCTGAACAATAGGGGTGGATACGTTCCTTCAGGTATACTGGGCTGAGGCCGTATATTTGGCTGGCCAACTTTTGTTTGTAATGTCCTCGTTTGGATTATACAGTAGTACCTTGGGTTACATATGCTTCAGGTTACAGACTCCGCTAACCCAGAAATAGTACCTCGGGTTAAGAACTTTACCTCAGGATGAGAACAGATATTGTGCAGCGGCGGCAGCGGGAGGCCCCATTAGCTAAAGTGGTACCTCAGGTTAAGAACAGTTTCAGGTTAAGAACGGACCTCCAGAACGAATTAAGTTCTTAACCCGAGGTAATATTTCTGGGTTAGCAGAGTCTGTAACCTGAAGCGTATGTAACTCGAGGTACCACTGTACTGGTGTGACCTGAAACACATGGAAGTTAAGCCCGTTTATTCAATGGTAGGGAGCAGTCAGGCAAGTGAGGAAGGTCTGCTGAGTTTGCAGCCTTTCAAACCCCGAACTGGTGTGGAACAAATGCACCTGTGACTTACTTCATCTTGCGGCTGTCGCCTCCTTTTGCTTTGGTAGCGTTTGGGAATGTTTTCGGGCTTTTCTCAGCAAACCTGAAATGGTGACAAGAGAGAGACCTTTTCAGAGGTGGTTATTTGCTTATGCAATGCTCTCCCCAAAGAGACTTTGTTCATTGCCAGGAAAATGGCCTTTGGGTGACTTCTGACATCTGTACTGCTGCTGCTATCTGATCAGTCTTAATGGTTATCCTGTTTTGCCTTACTTAAGGATTACCTTGCCTCTTTGAGGAGGGCAGTGTTATTACCTGAACAAGGTAACAGAAACTTAAAAAAAACAACACCTGGTGGTCTTTGGAATAAAACATTGTAACGTGGTTTTAAATGTTTTTGTTTCCCCCCCTGGGCGAAACCAAATTAGTAGTTGGTGTAATTAACGCACAGTAAATCATCTCCACGCCAGAAAAAAAAAACCCCGTAGTTTTTATTCCCCGAGAAACCAATTTCATGTCTTACTGTTCATGTGTTCAAAAATAGCTTCCCTGTTAGCTCAAGATGCTTGTACAATGTTTTGCGAAGGGCACTTCAATTCCAGCATAGAAGCGTCTCGTAGACTTGTGCGGCGGGGGACGGGGAGGACTTTTTCGACTTGATGGACTAAATTTGACACCTGGGTGAGACTGGCGCCGTTCGCCTTTCAAAAGCCCTTTCACTCCAATCTTAAAAGGGAAGTGGGAGGAGGCTTGCAAAGTCCCTGAGTCTGGGAACATAAAGGGAATCTGCTCCCTCTGTTGCCTCCGTTGTGCGATCCCACTGGGAACAGGGTGGCATAACCAAGGCAGCACATGTCAACTGATGAAGGCTGATGGGTGGGTCGGCATGGTGTTGGGAAAATGCCTTGATGGCATAGCTGTCAACCCTCCCTTTTTTTGCGGGAAACTCCCTTATTCCAATGCCGTTTCCCACTGCTATCCCGGATTGTTGATATCCCTTAAATTTCCCGGATTTCAAAGGAAGCAGCTCCTCTCCCTCCCTGCCGGCCAGGGAGGCTCCTCAGCTGCGTTGCTCGGCTGCCAATGAGGAGTCTGAGACCGACTGGGGGCGGAGCTTGCATGCCTTTTGCAGCCAGACCCTCACGCCCGACCAACCAGACAGACAGCCTGCCTGCCGTCTACGCTTTTGCTCACCCGTTCATGCACAGCCTCTGGAGTGCAGGGTGGCGAGGCTACTTGGGGCCATTGCACCGCCCTCGTGGCATCCCTTATTTTCAAATCCGAAAGTTTGGAAAAATCCCTTATTTTCAAATCCGAAAGTTTGAAAAAATCCCTTATTTTCAAATCTGAAAGTTGACAGCTATGCCTGATGGGCCAAATAGGACCTCTCTGGCACCATGAAAGGCAATGGGGACAGGCACCTGGTTAGGTAAAGGTAAAGGGACCCCTGACCATTAGGTCCAGTCGTGCCTGACTCTGGGGTTGCGACTCTCATCTCGCATTATTGGCTGAGGGAGCCGGCGTACAGCTTCCAGGTCATGTGGCCAGCATGACAAAGCTGCTTCTGGCGAACCAGAGCAGCGCACGGAAACGCCGTTTACCTTCCCGCCAGAGCGGTTCCTATTTATCTGCTTGCACTTTGATGTGCTTTCGAACTGCTAGGTTGGCAGGAGCAGGGACCGAGCAACGGGAGCTCACTCCATTGTGGGGATTCGAACCGCCGACCTTCTGATCGGCAAGCCCTAGGCTCTGTGGTTTAACCCACAGTGCCACCCGCTGGGCACCTGGTTAGCTACCCAATATTCTGATGAGCAGAATGCATTCTGGTTGTCGCCTCCCTGCAGTACTGTTGTACCCAGCTGCCCCCACTGCTTACCACTCTCTCACCTGCCCTGCCGCACTCTGCTCTCCCCTGTCTCCGCTCCCACCCTCTTGCACTGTCTGTCTGTCTCCACTGCCATTGGATGCTGCTCAATGTCTAAGCAAGTCTTAACACATGGCTTAAATGCCGCACATAAACAAAAGTCTCTTGTCTATTCTGCCACACTTCCAGCAAACTAAACATTAGTTTTGCTCCCTTGTGAATTATTTACCCTCTGGGCAGAATCCTAAGTGGGGCTTCCTTCAGTGAGGTAACATCAGAAAAGTTCTGCCTTGTCTTGTGTCCAGAACATGTGTGTGTTTGTGCTACTTGCGCTCTTTTTTGGGAGGGAATTGCGTCTTCCTGCAGGGGACTGCAAACTGCACAGTCATCCTGCTTTTCATCTACTATGTGCAACACCCCAGTTTTCTTGTGTTGGAGGAAAAAATAGTGGGTTGCAAGTTATGTGATGTGTGAAATAATAAGAAGTTTTTTTTGTTTTTTTAAATAAAATATAGCATGCTTTAAAAAAAAGTCAGGACATTTTGCTATATTTGGAAATACTTTTTGTTTTTGTCTTAAACTTGTTTTATCAGTAAAACTGTTAAATAGAACTGGATGTTGACATGAAGGGTACTGGGGAAGTGAAGTTGCCTTTGGAGAAAATAGAGTTTTCCTCCAAATAAGTTGGGTAAACAACACCACTTCCATTCCCCCCCTCCTGAAAAAGCTGTGATCTTATCTCTATAATTGAAAATAATCCTCCAAAGGCACTTTTTAACTAGAGTTACACAATCGCCTTTTAAATCAACTGTTATCTCCCACTGAATTTCACCGCAAATGCTACTGCTTGCACTTGGGCGGCACGGACTTGTAGAACAAGCTAGGCCCAGCGACCGAAACAGGTGAAATCCTTGTGCCAGTCATGGAGTGTAGACAAATAGTTTTGCCGGTGTTGCCGTTATACGTTGAATTTATGTCAGCATGTATTAATTGCTAGTTCTTGCCAGGCAGAAACACACAGAACTCTTCAGTCTGATATTGATTTTTGTGTGTGTGTGTGCTTTGTAAGATTTTAGTTAGAAAGGCAGTACTGAGTCGTAGAACATCCAAAGGTTCTACTGGTTTAGGCTATTTGACTCCGATATAACTTGTGAATGTTCATCCACGTCCCAAACACTTTGCGTTCCCTGGAAATACCGTATTTTTTCGTGTATAAGACACCCCCATGTATAAGACGACCCCTATTTTTTAAACCCAAAATTAAGAAATTAAGTTGTTTAGCTTTTGGGGTTGGGGGAGGTCACTTCTGCCAATCACTCACCCGCCTGCCTGCCACTGCCGATCGCTTGCCACAGCCACTGCCGATTGCACACCTCGCCGCAGCCGCCAATTGTCTGCCCAATTGCCACAGCCAATCGCCAGCAGGCCATGCTGCAGCCACCAATCACCTGCCCAGTCGCCGCTGCCAATCTCCTACTTGCTGCTGCCATTAATCGTACATCCTCTCCTCTGCATTCACTATCCGTGTATAATACGACACCCAATTTTTGTCTTTTTTAAAAGCAAAGGCATCGTCTTATACATGGAAAAATACGGTAGTTTGTTAGGGCAGCATTCACACAAGGAGCTGATGATTTCCATGAGTTCTTTTCGGTAAAATAATAGCAGTGACCGCATACATTGTGGCTGACTGGCAATGAAGGTGTGAAGCCAAGGCTGGGCCTACTTAGAGTAGGCCCACTGTAATTAATGAACATAATGTTGTAAGAATTTAAGAGAGTTATCTAGATAAAGGGTTCGATTCCGGGTGGAATCCTGAACCTCGGCAGGACGCTATTTTGAAACCCTTGCCTGCGCAGAAAAGACAGAGACCAGACCAGAGTTCTAATGGGAAGCAAGGTGGCTAGTAAGCCTGATCTTTATTAACAAATACTGTTGCAACAGGGTTCTCCCTCACCATATGCTGGATGGAGGAGCAACCCAGAACAAAGGTGTGCCCGCCCCTATATAGACATTTTGAATCCCCCCCCTGGACCAAGACCACCCCCCAGAAACACCATGCATACACCATAGGAGGGGTGTAGCCCGAGACCCCCCCCCCCAGATACATCATGGTTACATCATGAAAGGGGAGGATTGGTGGCACCAATCTGAGCATCCTGGACCCTGCCCCCTCTTGTCCTCCACTAAACACCCACCAAGTGAAACCAAAGAGGTATTTACATTTACCTGTTTCTCAGCCAAGTTAATCACACCCTTTTGTCTTCATCTGGGTTTGTTATCTTTGGAATGGCTACCTGTGTGGCACTCAGGTATCAGGATGGCAGGAATTATCACTCAGGCAGAGGGAGGGCTGCTGAGTAGCTGGAGGGGCAAACCCCCTTTGTTCCTGAGACAAAGAAATACACACATGTGGCCTTGTTTGCTTGGCACACTTATGAACATATATATATATATATATATATATATATATATATATATATATATATGTAATATAATTTCTTATTACAATAATTTAGAGAATATTAGCAACAGCAATCTTCCTTCCCCCCTGGACAGCCTGAGACAGCAGGACCTGCCACCCCACATGATCCCTTGTTAGGATTTCTCTAACTCCACTTGTTTCCATGTCTTAGGAATCTGGTTGTAATCAACTGCTGAGTTAGGGCCACAGGAAACGTGAAACAGCAGAAATCCATGAACAGGTTATTTTTCAGATTTTGGAATTCCATTGCATTCTGTTTCTATTGCACTCTATGCTGAGTTTTGTCCTCTGTCGCCTGTGTTGCTGAGAACTCTTGCACTCTCAGTCATTTGTTCTCAATACCCAGAGATGTAGTAAAATTTCTAAAGGTAGGATTCTAACCGTGTTATCTTGCTATGACTGCTGCAGAGTGCAGATCTGGCTGCCTTGGACTGTGGTAAAAATGAATGATTGTCAAGACATGTTCTTTAGCCATTCATGAAACTATAGAACGGAGGCCTTCTGTTTTATGATACTGGTGGATAGGCTCACATTCTCGGTGATAGTTGCATCTATTGTTGGAATGAAAAGTGGGGGAGCCTATTGGGTGCTTTATTCAGGATGAAGTCTTCTCCCCAGGACCTAATTTTAAAAAGAAAATGCTTACCTAGTGGCCTTGGCTTCATGGGGAGTGCTACATTCTGATTTTCTGAGCTCATTCCTCAAACGGTTAAGACTGAGGTGCTCAAAGGAAGACATGCCTGCAATGTTGTTTACATGTGCTTGGGAGGAGCTGTTTGGGATGGAGGGACACGCACGATATTACCCCAATTTCAGTGATTGTAGCATGCAGAGGGACCCAGGTGGCGCTGTGGGTTAAACCACAGAGCCTAGGGCTTGCTGATCAGAAGGTCGGCGGTTCGAATCCCTGCGACGGGGTGAGCTCCCGTTGCTCGGTCCCAGCTCCTGCCCACCTAGCAGTTCGAAAGCACATCAAAGTGCAAGTAGATAAAAAGGAACCGCTCTGGCGGGAAGGTAAACGGCGTTTCCGTGTGCTGCTCTGGTTCGCCAGAAGCGGCTTAGTCATGCTGGCCACATGACCTGGAAGCTGTACGCCGGCTCTCTGCCAATAAAGCGAGATGAGCGCCGCAACCCCAGAGTCGGACACGACTGGACCTAATGGTCAGGGGTCCCTTTACCTTTACCTAGCATGCAGAGACCTGGCCATGGGGCGGGGGTGTGAGTACGTTTCTGAGCACAATTCAAAGTGTTGGTGCTGACCTTTAAAGCCCTAAATGGCCTCGGCCCTGTGTACCTGAAGGAGCATCTCCACCCCCATTGTTCTGCCCGGACACTGAGGTCCAGCGTCGAGGGCCTTCTGGCGGTTCCCTCACTGCGAGAAGCCAAGTTACAGGGAACTAGGCAGAGGGCCTTCTCAGTGGTGGCACCCACCCTGTGGACAAACACCCTCCCATCAGATGTCAAAGAAATAAACAACTATCTCACGTTTAGAAGACATCTGAAGGCAGCCCTGTTTAGGGAAGCTTTTAATATTTTATGAATCGTTGTATTTTAATATTCTGCTGGAAGCCACCCAGAGTGGCTGGGGAAACCTAGTCAGATGGGCGCGGTATAAGTAATAAATTATTATCATTATTATAAATTGTCATGGAAGAGGAGGCTATTTATACATTGCTTCTTGCCCCTATCCAAAGGCAGGGTTCCCGGGTGTCCGGGATGAGCCAGAAGTTTCAAGTTCCCCAGAGGGAAGGGGAGACACAGGGCTGGAGGAAGGAGGAGGTGTGCCAGAGGGGGACGAGGAGGAGAGAGTTATTGAAGTTAGTCTAGAGGAGCAGATTGGGAGGGACGCAGAGCCAACAACACAGGAACAACAAGGGTTAAGTTCCAGTTCCGAGTTCGCCATTTCCTAACTTGTTGGAAGGGCAAACACTGATCTCAGCAGGGATCTGAACTGAGCGACTCTGATGAATGACCATTAGGTGATGATGGCTGGTTGTATATATTGTAAATAAAGACTATAAAAACGTCAGATGGCTCTTGTGGTGATTGTGCGAATAGAGGAAGCCCGTCAGCCCTGATACCGGGTACTCATCTCCTTTCTGCACTCATCTGCTGTGCATTCTGTTGCTCAACAACGAATTGGTGCATAATAAGACACAATAGGACCCAGGGGGCGCTGTGGGTTAAACCACAGAGCCTAGGGCTTGCTGATCAGAAGGTCGGTGGTTCGAATCCCTGTGACGGGGTGAGCTCCCGTTGCTCGGTCCCTGCTCCTGCCCAACTAGCAGTTCGAAAGCACGTCAAAGTGCAAGTAGATAAATAGGAACCGCTCTGGCGGGAAGGTAAATGGCGTTTCCGTGCGCTGCTCTGGTTTGCCAGAAGCGGCTTAGTCATGCTGGCCACATGACCCGGAAGCTGTACGCCGGCTCTCGGCCAATAAAGTGAGATGAGCGCCGCAGCCCCAGAGTCGGTCACGACTGGACCTAATGGTCAGGGGTTCCTTTACCTTTAAGACACCCCCACCCCCATCCATGATTTGATCACGGATGAGGATAATGATCCGGCATGTATTATTGAGACCTGCGTGGCTGAGCTTGGAGAAGTTGAGCTGACCCAGGTGTGCCCACTCAAATGCTCAACGCGACATCAGCAGAGGCCATGATCCGTAGAAAGTCCAGCTCTATCCCTCGGAAGCCCCTCTATCTTAGAGCTGGCTGTTACTGTGTTGTGTTCCTTTAAAATGCTTCATGGGAAATGATTGAGAAATGAAATAAATATTAAATAATGTGAGCTTCCCGAATAGAGATCAGGGAATTATCTGAGGCTCAGCTCTTGTGATGCCAAAAGGAAGATCTCATGAAGTACCTTTAATTTATGTGCATCTTTTACAGATCTGTGAGCTTTTAACTTGGATTTTGGAGTGGGTGGCATAAAACCTTCCCTCATAAAAAAGAGAGAGAGAAACTAGCTCCTTTATTTTGCTAGTACGTCTGTAGAAATAAGCTTGGGTAAGGTCAGCCAATGAGACTTCTGTTAACATGAGAATTATGTACCAGTGAAATCCTAAGGTGTGGTGTTTGGGCTTTTGTGACTAGGATAAGGAAGGAGAAACTATGTAGGAAAATGCATTTGAACGCCTACATTTTGGGAGATTCTTTCTTTACTTTTCATGCAGTTGTATTTTGAAAGACAACACGATCAAATTCAAAATTGCATTTTTGAAGGCTCAGTGTATTCATCTTGGATGGGGAGAAATATTAAAGATGCCCATTTCTTCTTTATTTTTCCATGTTGCATATGGCAGATGGTTGAATTATCCCAGAATGTGTTTCTTTTGATTTTTCTCTGCAAAAGGTCACTGGTAATTGTGTGCGGGTCATTGTTTTTAATCCTTTTAAATAAAGATGGTAAGTACCGAGTTTGTAATAAACAAACAAAGTTCAAGTCAGGCAAGCAGTTTTTAAATTCAGAGCAAGCTACAGAAATGCTTGGAGTAATCTTTTTGTGTCAGTCATTCATAAATTGCAATTAAGTAGTATATATATCCCCCTCAAAATTAGACTAATCACACTGGGTAGTTTACTACCATGGAGAGTGATTTCATGACCGAATATGGGTTCAAGGTTGATGTTAGATTCGTTTTATTAGGCCTCAAGCCTATTTTGGAAGTTGATTTCTTGATGTATGAAAGGAATGAATATCTTTTAATTTAATAATGAAAAAGTACTGAAGGCTTCAGAGTCAGCACTGATAACTCCTTTCTTACAAGCATAATTAAATGTGAACTGACTGCTGTTTGTCCTCTATGAAGCTCTGAAGTAGTAAGAAATGTCATTTCAGCGGGCATCATTTTAGAGGACAAATGTGGTCATTTAAGTCTGTTCTACCATAGCCATCCACTTTAATCCTTACTTAAAACAATTCCAATGATATTGGCTAGTATTTCAATGGGCACATGCAGTCCACAATTTATTTATTTTTATTTTTTAAAGTGAACATCATCACCATGTTTAATGTGGAAATATAGTCAGCTAAGTTTAACTCAAGAGTAGACCGCTGAAATGAATGATCCTGACTAAATTGGGTCTGTTAATTTCTGTAGGTCTGAGTAAAACCTCCTCAAATAACACCTCGTGTATATTGTACCCAAATATGGAATCTATTTTCTGTAAAAGTCCTCATAGGTGTACAGCTGCGCCAGACATTTCTGCTGATTTTAGGGTTTTGAATGCAGATATCGTCTTTCCTTCCCAGTCCTGCCCAGCACCAACAACCTAGAGGTCTATTTGATATTAAAATACAATTGTCCGTCTTTGGGGTTGCATGTTCTTATATTGACACAATCTCCCCAAGGAAGGAGATTGACACCTGTGGTCCTTTTTTGTAAATGGAAAATGCCTCTCCCATCCCTTCTCTCTTCCTGTGAATGTCCAACTTCTCTGTTGAATTCGTAGGTAATTTTTAATTAAATAGAACCATAGCTGTCAACTTTCGGTTTTGAAAATGAGGGATTTTTTCAAACTTTCGCATTTGAAAATAAGGGATGCCGCGAGGGCGGTGCAATGGCACCAAGTAGCCTCGCCACCCTGCGCTCCAGAGGCTGCGCGCGAACGGGTGAGCGAAAGAGCGAGCGCGTAGACGGCAGGCAGGCTGTCTGTCTGGTTGGGCGTGAGGGTCTGGCTGCACAAGGCATGCAAGCTCCGCCCCCCAGTCGGTCTCAGACTCCTTATTGGCAGCCGAGCAACGCAGCTGAGGAGCCTCCCTGACCGGCAGGGAGGGAGAGGAGCTGCTTCCTTTGAAATCCGGGAAATGTAAGGGCTATCAACAATCCGGGATAGCAGCAGGAAATGGCATTGGAATAAGGGAGTTTCCCCCCAAAAAAGGGAGGGTTGCTAGCTATGAATAGAACACACACACACACATCGGCGTGTGAAATTAGTCCAGCACCAGGTGCATTTCGCAACTGAGGATTCCCTGATTGCGAGCGCTTCCAGAAGTCTTGTTGCGTTATATGGTGACTGACCGAGACTCAAGATCAGGAATAAAATTGCCACTGCTGACCTCTGAGGAAGCAGGAGGAGAAATGCCTCCCCTCCCCCCAACTCCCAAGTGAGACTGATGCTGCGTCAGGCCGGCTGATAGGTTATGATAGGGGCAGGCTGCCTGTCAGATGGCCTTGCAGATCAGGCAAGCAGGAGCCAGCATTCTGCATTCTGCAATGCAAAGTACAGGGCTGCTTCCTGCGTGTCGATCTGCAAGGCCAGCCGATAGGCGGTGTGTGGCACGAGGGCTCTCAAGCGGCTCTGCAGCCTGTGATCCAGGGAAGGAGGGGAAAAAAATCTAAAATGGAGTGGAATTCAGTTTACCCCTCCAGAATTTGAATTCGCTACTGGGAGCAGAAGCGAAGGAAGGGAAACAGTGAATATGAAGTAATCCAGATCGGAGGAAAAGGCAGGTGCCTGACATTTCCAAAGGGCGAGAAGATTCCCCGATGACTTGCAAAGAGTGCGTCTAGGTGCAAAGATCAGGGCCTCTTGCCCTTTCGCCTCTTGCTAGAGACCCAGCATAACAAAAGCAGGAGCCAAGCCACGCTGATCGCCTGATTGCGAAAAAGAAACATCTTTACTGATGGGGAATCTCCCTTCCCTCAAGCTTGGTTAAGAGCATAGCTGTCAACTTTCGGATTTGAAAATAAGGGATTTTTTCGAACTTTCGGATTTGAAAATAAGGGATTTCCTCCAAACTTTTAGATTTGAAAATAAGAGATGCCACGAGGGCGGTGCAATGGCACCAAGTAGCCTCACCACCCTGTGCTCCAGAGGCTGCGCGCGAACGGGTGAGCGAAAGAGCGAGCGCATAGACGGCAGGCAGGCTGTCTGTCTGGTTGGGCGTGAGGGTCTGGCTGCACAAGGCATGCAAGCTCCGCCCCCAGTCGGTCTCAGACTCCTTATTGGCAGCCGAGCAACGCAGTTGAGGAGCCTCCCTGGCCGGCAGGGAGGGAGAGGAGCTGCTTCCTTTGAAATCCGGGAAATTTAAGGGATAGCAGCAATCCGGGATAGCAGCGGGAAATGGCATTGGAATAAGGGAGTTTCCTGCAAAAAAAGGGAGGGTTAACAGCTATGGTTAAGAGCGGTGGACTTGTAATCTGGTGAACCGGGTTCGCTTCCCCGCTCCTCCACATGCAGCTGCTGGGTGACCTTGGGCTAGTCACACTTCTCTGAAGTCTCTCAGCCCCACTCACCTCACAGAGCGTTTGTTGTGGGGGAGGAAGGGAAAGGAGAATGTGAGCCGCTTTGAGACTCCTTAGGGTAGTGATAAAGCGGGATATCAAATCCAAACTTCTTTTTCTTCTTCTTCTTCTTCTTCTTCTTCTTCTTCTTCTTCTTCTTCTTCTTCTTCTTCTTCTAGATTGGGCCGGCAGCCAGGAAGCATGCCTTCATTTTGCACTCAAAAGACGCAACGGATCCAATAGTAGGAAAGCAACCCATTTCTAGTGTGAAAGTAACCTTAGGGCAGTGTTAATAATTTATTCTCTATATAAATATTTGCACACATGTACAGAACACATGGGAAGACCTTCCTGGTGAAATTGATTTATGTACAAGCACACAGCTAACCGCATTAGTCCACACGAATGCCTGTTACTACTGTTGAGGAATTGACGATGGTCCAGAGGAATATGTCTCAGCCTGGAGAATTTCAATGTTGCAAATGCAATTAATTTGTGGCGAAAGGATGTTGCTACAGGACATATTAGAATACCGGACTTAACAATAAAGAGTAGAATATTTTTGAAAACTGAAGTATTTTATTTATGTACCACCCTTCATCATAAGATCTCAGGGTGATTCACAGAAGTAGAGTCCCAAGATCTTTATTGCATAAACAAATTTAAACATGTAAGTTCAAATCTAGCCCAATAACTTACATAATTATAATATATATACACATATACGTATACATGCCGGTATTTGTCAGAAAAATCTGGGAGAGAGAGAGGAGATCCCAGTAGGCTTTAGGGATGCCAAAATTATAATTATTTGTGCTCGCTAGCATGGCCAGTGGGTGGGGGTCCCAAACATTTGGGGGCGTCCCATGGAGGAAGTACTGAGACAGAAGAGCGGAGGGCAAGGTGGGCTATCTGGGGGACCCCAACAAAAGCCAGCGAGGGGGACAAAGTAAGATTCCTTGTGGAAGTGTCACAACTATTTCTAAAATGTCTGTTGCTTTTAAGTGCAGCAGTTCTTGGCTTCCCGGTTATATTATCCTCAGTAAGTACATCATAGATCTTAGACAGTAGTCGTTTTAGCACTGGACTATGAGGTCATTCTTTTTTATATATAATCAAGTTAGATTCCTGTTTATTACATATGTCACTGAGGTTTTTAAGATACAGTATCTTATCTGAAAATGCTTATTAAAATAAATGCCCACGTCCTCCCATTTTATTACAGATTTCATCGTACTGTATTGCAGAATTTGATTAATGCTGGGGAAACCCAATGCTATTAAGAACCAAATAGTTTCCAGATATCATTATCACTGATGAAATGCCTTCGGATCATATTTCTTTTTGTAAAAAGCAATGACATTAAAGGCAAAAACTTAGAACTTGCTATGTGTGGTTTAGTGTAGCATACTCTTGATTAATAGGGTTTTTATTCAGCTGGTTAAACCTGGGGAGAACTCCTTCCAGTAGCACCTTGTTGTTGTTTAGTCGTTCAGTCGTGTCTGACTCTTCGTGACCCCATGGACCAGAGCACGCCAGGCACTCCTGTCTTCCACTGCCTCCCGCAGTTTGGTCAGACTCATGTTGGTAGCTTCGAGAACACTGTCCAACCATCTCGTCCTCTGTCGTCCCCTTCTCCTTGTGCCCTCCATCTTTCCCAACATCAGGGTCTTTTTCAGGGAGTCTTCTCTTCTCATGAGGTGGCCAAAGTATTGGAGCCTCAGCTTCAGGATCTGTCCTTCCAGTGAGCACTCCGGGCTGATTTCCTTCAGAATGGATAGGTTTGATCTTCTTGCAGTCCACGGGACTCTCAAGAGTCTCCTCTAGCACCAGAATTCAAAAGCATCCATTCTTCCGCGATCAGCCTTCTTTATGTATCTTGCAGTTAATAGAGATTTCTATCTTGCATGCACACGAAAGCTCATACCAATCACAAACTTAGTTGGTCTCTAAGGTGCTACTGGAAGGATTTTTTTTTATTTTGTTTCGACTATGGCAGACCAACACGGCTACCTACCTGTAACTAGAACTGGGGAGAACTGTTATGGCAGAACTATAATCAAGTTTCAGCAAGCTAGCAGCTCCACGGGGCTGAAGAATATTCCCCAAGCATCACCCTCTAGGATCGATCATCCAGGAATGGAACCACCACAAATCAGTGCCACTCTCCCCAACTCAGACAGCCTCTCCAGAAGAAAACCATGTCTTTCTCCCAACAGAAGTCATCATACAGGGTGACCAAAGCAGTATCTGTGCCAAAACCAGGCACGGACGCCTGATTTAAATGGATCTAGAAAATCAGTTTCCGAAGGTCACCAGTGGAGATGTTGGCAGCCTATCAGAAAAGGGGAAATAGTTTTAAAAATAGGTTCAGGAAGGTACCCATGTTGGTCTTAACGCAGTCGAAATAAAATAAGTAAAAAATTGTCCAGTAGCAACGTAGTTGGTCTCTGAGGTGCTTTGTTGTTGTTCAGTCATTCAGTCGTGTCCGACTCTTCGTGACCCCATGGACCAGAGCACGCCAGGCACGCCTACCCTTCACTGTCTCTCGCAGTTTGGTCAGACTCATGTTGGTAGCTTCGAGAACACTGTCCAACCATCTCATCTTCTGTCGTCCCCTTCTCCTTGTGCCCTCAACCTTTCCCAACATCAGGGTCTTTTCCAGGGAGTCTTCTCTTCTCACGAGGTGGCTCTGAGGTGCTACTGGACAATTTTTTAATTTTAAAAATAGGTGTTTGTGAGGTTTGCCAAAACACAGTCCATGCACCCCTGCTAATTGCAGTGGATCTGATAGGCAAAAGGAAAATTGCCTCTTTACAACAATGTGTAGGAGGCCCCACCACTGGTCCACTTAACGCCCTACTACTGTTTGTAACTGACGGTGTTCTGCAGGGTCTTTCCCAGCCCTGCTAACCGAGTTCTGTTTTACTAGCAATTCCGGTGACTGCCCCTAGGACCCTTCTGCTTTCAGAGGACACTTGGGTCCCAGATTCCTTTATCAAGGGGGGCAGTTGCCATGGGACTGCTGTCTGGATCTTGCTGAACCATTTAGTATACACATACATACATACATACATACATCAACCTTTTATTGGCATCACATAGAAACATTGAAAACAAATCAATACAGAATTACCACCAAGTCAGAGTGGTGGGCTCCGATACTTGCAGAACTGTTCACTTTGGTAGATAGATCAGGAATTATGCCTAACTCATTGCAGCAATCTATAATTATTCCTATCTTTAAAAAAGGTGACAAAAAGCTGCTGTCCAACTATCGGCCAATAAGTCTGTGGGAGATGAGTGGGAATGTGGATGAGGGGATATTGTTTAATATTTCCTATCCCAGCTTGTGCTAACAAGCTCCAAACTAGCAGAGTTTCTCATTCCCAATAAAGCGCAGCAAAACGTGGCGTTTAAGTTCCTATGAACTTCTAGAACAAGGCAGATCCTGGCATATAATTCCCCTGCTTCCCTCTTAGAAGTAAATACACGACACAATGCTTTTTAAAAGTAACAAGATTTTACTCACAGACATTCCAGGCTTTTACAAGTCTCAGAAGGCAGGCTAGCTTAGATTAAATGTATGTAAATGTGGACACTCTCCTTAAGGGAGAAGGGTCCACCTGGGCCCTCTTGGCTGGAAGCCAAGAGTGCATCTCTTGAGATGTTGCATCTTCGAAGTCCTGAAGAGAAGAGAAGGAGAATGGCAACTGACCTGTGTACTACAGGTAAGGCCACTCCCTCCTCTGGTCACACAAAGGAAATGAATTCAGTCCAGGCACAGGAAACTCTACCTGGAGGACCAAGACCCCTTGTGTACACTCTAGGAATGTTGTGATTGACTGCACCAGTGTTATACATCCCACAAAGTCTACTGTCAAACATCGGGAAATTGTACACTAAACATCTGTTAAATAGACTAACTACTTGGCTTGATGATAATAACATCATAGGTCCAGAGCAGGCTGGGTTTAGGCCAGGGAAATCCACTTTACGCAATTGTATGGTGTTGTCCCATTTAGCTGCTAAGTACATGCGGCTCTACAAAGAACATCTCTACGTGGCCTTCCTAGATATTAAGGCTGCTTTTGTCACACCATTTAGTAACAGCAGCTTGTTCTTTGCATGCACATCTGGAGTCAGCTTGACAGAGAGCATCGCTGCTGTGTTAGGCAACATTGCTGCTTTTATTGTCTAGGGACAGTAAAAACTTCGGACCAACTTGTGTTGATTTAAACATTTGTGGATCTGTGGGGCTCTTCAAAGGCTTAGTTGGACCAAATCCCAAATGCACGCTGCAAGATCTAAAAATGATGAGTACCTTTGACTAATTGAGCCGTACTCTTGCCTGGAAGCTGATTGTAATATGAGCTGGGCATTTTCATGGCTTTTTCATTTTGGTTTTATTTCTGTTAAATAAATCCTCATACGCTGTAATATGCCATGTGTTGTTGTTCATCTGAGGTTGTATTTACCTGATTTTAAGACCTGCTAAGGAACAGATGATTGTTGTTATGTCCTGATATGTAAAACCACAGATTTCAAAGAGGGGGTACTTTCTTTTTCCCATGGCTGCATACGAAAGTTCAAATTTGGAGGACCCAACCATAGTGCTTGGGGACTGGAATTCAAACAGTGAAATGCTCAGGTTCTCCATAATCATTCTGGCACAAACATTTCTGAGTTCCAAAATCACTTCTAATAAATTGAATGTTCTAGCAATCTTTTATTATTATTATTAAAGTTTCTTCATTTGAAGAGGAACCGGTGCATGGATATTAAGAATCTGGCATGTGACATTCAAACAGCCTCCAACAAGTTTTCACGTAAAACAGGGTCAACCAGAGGGTTGATTCCAGTACTGGGACAAGAACAACAAACTGGGAAACAGAAATTAAAATGATCCTGAGAACATTTTCAGATGAATTTGCAAGATTTTGGATTTCCACAGGATAAGCACCATGTTCATCCTTCTATCCTGGGATGCGGGTGGTGCTGTGGTCTAAACCACTGAGCCTCTTGGGCTTGCCGTTCAGAAGGTTGGCGGTTTGAATCTGTGTGATGGGGTGAGCTCCCGTTGCTCTGTCCCAGCCTCTGCCAACCTAGCAGTTCAAAAGCACACCAGTGCAAGTCGATAAATAGGTACTGCTGCGGCAGGAAGGTAAATGGCATTGCTGTGCATTCTGACACTCGTCACGGTGTCCCGTTGCACCAGAAGCGGTTTAATCATGCTGGCCACATGACCCGGAAAGCTGTCTGTGGACAAACGCCGGCTCCCCCTAGGCCTGAAAGCAAGATGAGTGCCGTATCCCATAGTCGCCTTTGACTGGACTAAACCGTCCAGGGGTTCTTTAACTTTACCTTTACCTTCATCCTTCTGTGAAAATATGGGCCACAAAATAGAGACTATTAATCATCTTACATAAACCTAGAAAATTGAGGTCAGTGTAAGATAAAAGTTGGCAATTAGGACCGATAATTAGCCGGCAAGTTATCTTGCTGTTGCATATTATGTGAGCATCCAAAAGTGTAATGCATGATTTTTTTACATATATGCTGCAATCCTTGGGCAAAATGGGGTAAGCTAAGGACAGCATGTCAGATATAATTCTCATCCTTAAGTCTGATTGTGCATGCTGTTGTGGATTTGTCAGACCTTTAATACGAGTATTGTGCATTTTGAATTTTTAAGCATTTTTTGATTAGGTAAAATCTGCCACTAAAAGACAGTCTTTGCCTTCTGTTTATTTTTAAGTTATAATTTTTACATTAAAGAAAACGATTGGCATGGTACAACAATCACAAAAAAACAATTTTAGCGTCCTTTCATTTTTGACAAATACTACAACGTGTCTTGTTGGTTGCAAGTTCAGTGGAAATAATCAGTTGGCTCAACTTGTATCTGTGTAGCTCTGTTTCATTAAAGGTCACCTTTTTTTACCAGATAATAATCTTAAATGTCAAAATCTCATATAAGTGTTGAGTATTACCTAGATTTAAGTATCTGGCTGAATGAATTTTGAAAACTGTCCTAGCCTCTTTGGAAAATGCCCACCATGCTACAATGAATAAGAACCTTCCAGGACATAAATCGTGGTATGCCATGTGTAGTGCCTATGTATGAATTAAATTGTAAAATGTGGTACATCTTACATTGAAAACCAGTGCTCAGATGTGTTTCTAAATTCATATTGGAGAGATTTGCAAATAAATTTACTCTCCAGTTACCACTGAAGGATAATAGCATGTCTGCCTCTATGGACCAAACTAGACTTGATGATGGTTTGGCTGTCAACCATATATTGCATCTCTTCTCTGTTGAACTTCACACCTCTGGTGTGGGCACATTCAAGAATTTGTGTTGGAATGATGTCATGCTCTATGCTCTGTCTTGTCTGCAGTAGCTACGATCACCTGCTATGATGTGGACACCCAGGATGTCTCCAACAATCCCAAAATTATTCTGCAGGAAGACCTGAGTGGCTGATTAAATGCCCAAAGGGAGCAGATTTAAAATCATAATGCTCCTATGGTGCATTCACCATACATAGTTCAGCTGCCTGATGTGTTGGACTGGGGACCATTTGAGAGAGACCCATGGTTGTCAGAGGATAGGGCTGGGCGATATCTGGAGTAAATAAGGTGGAGAGGAAGAGGCAGCCGAGATACATCGCCCAGCCGTATCTGCTCTCTCCATATCGGCCCCGCAATAGCCAGGCATCCTCATGGCAGGGTACCAGCCCCTGCCATGCACAACATAGCACACAACCTTGCCTCTCCAAGGCAGGTTCCCAGCCCTCAAACAGCCAGCCAGCCCTCTGCATCAAAGTCTGCCCCTCATCACTTGCGCAGCCACTGGGAGCCACCCTCTGGAGCCCTGCCCCCTGTCCGTGTAAGCCTAGGCACTGGGGTGCAGCACCCACTCTGCCATGACCGGAGGTGAGGAAGAGAGACTTGAGCGTAACAGCTATCACTCTTCCAGTGGGGTGTAGTGGTTAAGAGCGGTAGACTTGTAATCCGGTGAACCGGGTTTGCGTCTCAGAAAGGAAAGTGGGAGGGCTGATCTCTCCTGCAGCACACTGCACCAGTGGTTAAGAGCGGTAGACTTGTAATCTGGTGAACTGGGTTCGCGTCTCTGCTCCTCCACATGCAGCTGCTGGGTGACCTTGGGCTAGTCACACTTCTCTGAAGTCTCTCAGCCCCATTCACCTCAAAGAGGGTTTGTTGTGGGGGAGGAAGGGAAAGGAGAATGTTAGCCGCTTTGAGACTCCTTCGGGTAGTGATAAAGCAGGATATCAAATCCAAACTCCTCCTCCTCCTCCTCCTCCTCCTCCTCCTCCTCCTCCTCCTCTTCTTCTTCTTCTTCTTCTTCCCCCTTGTGATTCCCAGAAACTAAATCTCAAATTATGTAGACTATTAATTTTAAAGACAAAATCAAATGTTAAAAGTGACTTGAGTGTTTAAACATTTAGCCCAATTGATTACTGATAGGGCTATTGTCCATTTAAACTCAAGTGTGGCAATTTTGGCTGGCTTGTGGATCAGGAGGAAAATAAACTGATGTCTGGCTAATCCATAAATTTTGAAATTTTAGGCACTTAACAAATTAATGAGGCGAGACAAATGCAGCATCTTTAGACTTACACGCTATTAAGAAACTCTTACCCAGATTAGAATTTCATTAATTGTCAGTTCAGCAAGACCTTCTTAAATCAAGCTGCTTCTAGCCTCCTGAAGAATAAGCACCAATAAAGAAAAGTCACTGAGAATTATGTAAGCAGCAAAGCAATTTCCATGGTAAACCATTCCTTGGGTCCGAACCTTCCAGACCCCCTGACCTTCATAGCTGTCAACTTTTGGATTTGAAAATAAGGGATTTTTTTCCAAACTTTCGGATTTGAAAATAAGGGATGCTGCGAGGGCGGTGCAATGGCACCAAGTAGCCTCGCCACCCTGCGCTCCAGAGGCCGCGCTGCGAACGGGTGAGCGAAAGAGTGAGTGCATAGACGGCAGGCAGGCAGGCTGTCTGTTTGGTTGGGCGTGAGGGTCTGGCTGCACAAGGCATGCAAGCTCCGCCCCCAGTCGGTCTCAGACTCCTTATTGGCAGCCGAGCAACGCAGCTGAGGAGCCTCCCTGGCCGGCAGGGAGGGAGAGGAGCTGCTTCCTTTGAAACCCGGGAAATTTAAGGGATATCAAGAATCCGGGATAGCAGCGGGAAACGGCATTGGAATAAGGGAGTTTCCCGCCAAAAACGGGAGGGTTGACAGCTATGCTGACCTTCCAGACCCACAAGGGCGTTTTTATTGTGTCAACAGACTGTGCCAAAAAGTGTCACATTCTGAACTCAGATCAGAAAAAAGTAGAGGCAATCGCATACAACCACATAAATTACATTCAATAGCCCTGCAGTGAGGGTTCCCAAATTTTCCACCCTCAGGGCCTACTTGAAATGGCTGAAAATTACAGTACTGAGAACCACCAGTCACAAAATGATGCTGCAGAACCAGAACCAGCCATAAAATGGAGGCAGACCCAGGCAAAGTTTGGCATAATCAGCTACTAATTACATATACAATTTTCTACCAATATCTAATCCATCTTTGGAAATTGCTTACGGATGCTTATTTAACCATGACCAGTTTTTGGAAAGAATTACATTTAAATTGAAAGTAATTATGGGACAAGCAAAGAATGATTACTTTGTAGGAGAGTGGTATGATTCCCCCCCCCCTTTTGTCAATGATAAAACTTATTATTTCTCTCCTTCGTATTATATGAGGGGTTGTATGTTTTGAAGTAAACTACTTTTCTGATAGATGTTCTATCCTTGGGTATACATTATGAGCCATGTGTAAACTGTTATTCTACCGTACATGGGGATATCATTTCAAAACCCAGAGTATCCTGAGGAATCCAGGTCCAAATGTCTTGTTCCTTCAACAACAGCAACACAAATTCTGCAGTGGATCAGAGTGACATCCAGGAAAATATTTCAAATTCAAATGGCCAAATTTTAGCATTCGATTTTAACAAATAAGATTGAATGCTGGTTAAAATATAATAACTAAAATCCACCAACTGGCTAATAATGGCACGTTCCTATTATTTAAGCTCTAGCTTCTATGTTATTAAGATACTACATGCTTCTTAAATGAAGACCTAGGCATCAACTCTATGGTGCTGGGGTGTTCTCAGCTCCCCCCTCTCCGTAAGCTCCCCCAATCTTGAGAGATCGGACCTTGCCGGGCCTCCTCCCAATGCATATGATGGGCTCCCCCAATGTTTGGTAGAACTCGGCATGCTTGAAGGAAGATAATTTAGCCAAGATAATTACTGACATCACTTTCTACTGATGTCTAATCCATTTCTGGAAAATACTTATGACTGCTCCTTTAACGACTATCAGATTCTGGAAAGATTTAAAGGGTGCCGTGTTGGACTACTGGCATGGGAGAGTCTGGGGGTTAGCTTTAGTGGGAAAACTTGCATATAAATTGAAAGTAATTAGGGGACAAGCAAAGAACGATTATTTTGCTACCTACCTTCATTGGAGGCTTCTAGGTAAAGGTAAAGGGACCCCTGACCATTTGGTCCAGTCGTGTCTGACTCTGGGGTTGCGGTGCTCATCTCGCTTTATTGGCCGAGAGCCGGCGTACAGCGTCCACGTCATGTGGCCAGCATGACCAAGCCGTTTCTGGCGAACCAGAGCAGCGCACAGAAACGCCGTTTACCTTCCCGCCGGAGCGGTTCCTATTTATCTACTTGCACTTTGACGTGCTTTCGAACTGCTAGGTTGGCAGGAGCAGGGACCGAGCAACGGGAGCTCACCCCGTCGCGGGGATTCGAACCGCCGACCTTCTGATCAGCAAGCCCTAGGCTCTGTGGTTTAACCCACAGCGCCACCTGGGTCCCTTGGAGGCTTCTAAGCAGAGGCTAATTCTTTAGTTGAGACTCCTGCATTGTAGTGAGTGGACAAGATGACCCACAAGGTCCCTTCCAACTGTACAAGTCTATGGTTCTACCCTGTGAGGAACAATGGGACATCCTTATGATACTTGCGGGGGGATATCTTCATGTTGCGAGGGGTTATTGGGTGTTTTTCTTGTTTGTTACTATGGTTATGTGTTTTTGTGTTTTTTACATTGTAAACTTCCCCGTGATCCTTGGATGGAGGGTGGTATAGAAATGAAATGAAATAATAAAGTATGTGCCTATGTTTATTATTCTCATTGCGTTAAAAGAGGGGGATAGACCTTTGCTTGTGGGTATGATGCAGAAGAGAGAAGGGGTAGCAGAGCTTTGAGGTATAGAGCGTTGTTTGGTGCAGATACAAAGGATGACAGATTCCAAAGAGCCCTATTTCTGCAAGAGGATGGGGAGTTTTTCAATGCCTGCCAGGTCACTGTTGAGGTTGATAAGCAAAAGATAAAAGTTGTTACCTGCAAATCTGAGACCTACTGTGCTCCAAAAAAGAATGTGGCTTATGAGAGACATACGTTCTTCTCCAAAGATCAAACGGAAGCATTTATCTTTCTGTCACAGATTTAAAGATGCTTGTACAAATTTGTTTTTGGAGCAAAAGAGACTCTGAATCCATGTAAGCACACATTGGTTTGTTCGAGAAGTTGCCACTTGACTCATTTTCCTGTTTCATTATCTCTGTTTCACATGGAGAGGGCTAAGGCTGAGAAGGCGAATTGCCCAGGTTGCCCCACTGAAACAGCGACTCCGTTGGGGTTTGAACCCAGATCTGATTGTTTATTCCTGTTATCGAACAGAGCATTTGGATGATCCGTCTCAAGCAGAGTGGTTTCCCTTCAACATGTAGAGCTTTTATTGATTCCTCTTTCCCCAGGGGCTCTTTCCAAAAGCTTGGGCTTAGTTCACCCAAAGTGATTTATTAAGAACCAGCATGATTTGGTCAGAAAGATTTATTGAGAGATAATCTGATAGCAAATGACATCTATTTCGAGTAGTACAAGAATGGTTTTGTCGTGCTGCTGTGTTTGCCCTGGGCCTTTAAGCATTTTATAAACTCTCAAGATAGTTATCTCTTGCTCCTTCATTTATTATAAATGTGGGTATTTGTTCCACACTTTGATTTCTGGTTGTAGAATTTAGCACACACGAACCAATAGGGGGTTGGATTTTTTTTCCCTTTTAAAAGCATATTGAGGCTGTTCTAGGAAAGATGCCTTTCTTCTGGACCAGGGTGTGAGGGGGCTATGGTTCTCCACATGTTGCTGAACAGCATCTCCCATCAAGCACGCTCAGCAGGGCTGAATGGCACCTGGAAGGCCATGATTCTCCCATCTTAGAGAATTATGACAAAATATATTGGCGTCAAAATTACCTTTCATTGGACTTTGCCTTATGTCAGCAGAATAATCTCATGGCTATGGTGCAAATTTGGTACGTCCTGCATGCATTATGGGGTTATACAGTAAGGGGGAAAAGTATTTGATCCCTGCTAAATTTGCCCGGTTGCCCGGTTGCCGCCGGGACCACATAACACCGGTCCTGAGAGATCTACATTGGCTCCCAGTACGTTTCCGAGCACAATTCAAAGTGTTGGTGCTGACCTTTAAAGCCCTAAACGGCCTCGACCCAGTATACCTGAAGGAGCATCTCCACTCCCATTATACAGCCCGGACACTGAGGTCCAGCGCCGAGGGCCTTCTGGCGGTTCCCTCACTGCAAGAAGCAAAGCTACAGGGAACCAGGCAGAGGGCCTTCTCAGTAGTGGTGCCCACCCTGTGGAACGCCCTCCCATCAGAGGTTAAAAGGATCAACAACTACATGATATTTAGAAAACACCTGAAGGCAGCCCTGTTCAGGGAAGTTTTTAATCTGTGATGTGTTAATGTATTTTAATGTTTGCTGGAAGCCGCCCAGAGTGGCTGGGGAGACCCAGCCAGATGGGCGGGGAACAAATAATAAATTATTATTATATGACGAAGAAATGACCAGTCCGTAATTTTAATGGTAGGTTTATTGTAGCTGTGAGAGACAGAATAACAACAGGAAAACCCCCAGAAACCCAGAAGACAAAAGTCAGAGATTGATGTGCATTATAATGAGTGAAATAAGTATTTGATCCCCTGTCAACCAGCCAGATGTCAGGCTACCTGGTATCTTCACTGTATGTAACGAGCTGAGATTAGAAGGACCTGCTGTAAGGGTGAGGTCTTACCTGTAATCCCAGCTCGTTACAGTACCTGTACAATAGTGGCCAGGTTTGCTCATCAGGGCAAGATGGTTTATATTACACCGATCCTGACCCAACTGCACTTGGCTGCCAATTTGCTTCCGGGCCCAATTCAAAGTGCTGGTTTTGACCATAGCTGTCAACTTTCGGATTTGAAAAGAAGGGATTTTTTCAAACTTTTGGATTTGAAAATAAGGGCAATGGCACCAAGTAGCCTCGCCACCCTGCGCTCCAGAGGCTGCGCGCGAACGGGTGAGCGAAAGAGCGAGCGCATAGACGGCAGGCAGGCTGTCTGTCTGGTTGGGCGTGAGGGTCTGGCTGCACAAGGCATGCAAGCTCCGCCCCCAGTCGGTCTCAGACTCCTTATTGGCAGCCGAGCAACGCAGCTGAGGAGCCTCCCTGGCCGGCAGGGAGGCAGAGGAGCTGCTTCCTTTGAAAATTTCCTGGGAAATTTAAAGGATATCAACAATCCGGGATAGCAGTGGGAAACGGCATTGGAATAAGGGAGTTTCCCACAAAAAAAGGGAGGGTTGACAGCTATGGTTTTGACCTATAAATCCTTAAACGGCATGGGACTGTGCAATACCTCAAGGATTGCCTCTCTCTATATGAACTGACCCGGACCCTGAGATCATCCTCTGAAGTCCTTCTTTGTGTGCCTCCTCCATGAGAGGGCTAGAGGGTGGCAACATGGGAACGGGCCTTCTCTGCAGTGGCTCCTCATTTGTGGAAGGCTTTCTATGTCCTTTTAAATGTCTTTGTGGGAGTGGGGTTATTGGTTTGTTTTTGCATTTGTTTTATTGTGCATTATGTCTCATTTTGTATTTTTTCTGTTGTGAACCACCCTGTGGTCTTCAGATGAAGGGCAGTATACAAATTTAACAATAGTAGTAGTAGTAGTAGTAATAGTAATAATAATAATAATAATAATAATAATAATAAATTAATAATAGATGGTCAGGGAAGGATGTTTAATTGCTGGAACAGGGAAAAGGCAAGGCAGTCAAACGACAAAACAGTGAGCATTTCAACAAAACCCTTGTATCCACCTGCATTTCACGGTAGCTGCACTTAGATTTGTGCATCTGTCTCTCCTTGAATTATCTCCCATTATCTGATATGAGTATGGGATGCTTCAGATTCCCCTCAAACCCTCTGAAAGAAAATGATGGGGGAAGTGATTAAAAACTCATTGAAAATAAGGAGTGGTTTTATACACGACACAACAACAATTTTGTTTATTCTCAGCCTTCCCCTCACCCCCAATGAGACACAAAGTAGCTTACTGATAAAAATAAGAACCACTGAAAACATAGAATAAACAAATTTAAAAACTAATAAACATGTTGTAGCGTGGGGTTAATGATTTCAGCAAGTGATTTCAGCTCTCTGACATTGCAGGCAAGGAGACAGCGTCTTCAGGTAACAACTCTTTATACAACTGAAGGCAGGGTAGCAGCTACATTTATAGGGAAAGAGACTGGCAAGGAAAATATACATTTTGGAGGGAACAATCTCAAGCAATCACACAGCAGCTTTTTGGTGGGAACCAATAAAGCTGAGGATCCAAATACAGCAGCTTGAATGAACCAATAGTAGCTGTTCCTTCTGGAACAGGAATGCAGTTACTTTACAGACAATAGTAATACAGATATAACATTTGAATCAATACACAACAAAACATATATCTTCTAACACATCTGTTAAAACCATGCCAATAATTGCAATAAAAACAGCATGGCACCAGCCCCTTCATTAAAACCATGCGTTTCCCAAGAGCCTGTTGGAGCAAGAAAATATTCAGCTGTCAGCAGAAGAACAGTGAGGAGGGAGCCACTCTTAAGTTCTCCAGGGAGGGAGTTCCAAAGTCCAGGAGCTGTCACTGAGAAGGCCCTCTCCAAAACTGGCTTTTGCATTTCCCAAATCAGTGATTTGAAAGTAATATCTACGTTAGCTAGGTTTGATATAATGGGCCACTTCTTTGCGTGCAAAGAGCGCAGGAGTGGCTCCAAGAAGTAGCTGTGTCATGTCTGAAGATGCCCCAGGTCAGAGTCAGCCAGGCTGCATGTCCACGGACTGCAGTAACTATAGCAACGCAAATGTAGAAGTTCAACAAGCTGCAAAGATCACAAACATGGAGAGCTGAAACCGAAGACAGCCCTGCTAATGCTTCCTGCTCCCTTGACAGCTTGCGGGTGGTGTCAGCTCCCACAATAAATTGGCCCTGACCCTTGTCACAGACCTCATGGATTCAATTCCAGTAATATATGATGGTGGCAGAGGACGGCTTGTGGATCCGAGAGACAGTTTGTGATGCAGAAGCTACTGGTATCTAAAATGCTCTCACAAGTAGATTCTTAATAATATGAATACAGGTTATTATAATCTGGGATCATTGCTGGGAACACATCTTGCTGGTGCTTAAAGGAGTTTACTGGCTCCTAATCCATTTCCAAATATATAATATCATAAGTGGAGCCTTCTGGATCAGGCCAATGGGCCACCTAGCCCAGCTCTGCTAGCACGTTTGCAAAGCTACGCAGGGCCTATGATGGTTTCAAATTGAACTGTGCCTGTTAACATACCTGCATTGCAGTGGGTTGAACTCTTGAGGTTCCTTCCAACCCTGGAGATTTGAAATCATTTAAACCCTGAAGTGTTTAATGCAGCCAGAGTTAAGGAACTGGAGAGTTTCAACCATAGGATCGTAGAGTTGTAAGTGATCCTAGCGGTCCTCTTGTCCAATTTATTGTGGGATGTAAACACTAGAGCAGTCAAGTACAACAATGCTAGAGCAGACAATGGAGATTGTCTCAGTCCTCCAGCCACAACTTCCTGGTCACCTGGACTGAGACAATTTCTTCTTGCAACTAGATGTGGGAGTGGCTTTACCTGGGCAGGTTAGAACAAAACCCACAGGTCAGTAGCCATTCTCTCTCTCTTGGATCTACTACCTCATGAAAGCAACATCTTAGGAAGGATGCTCAGTTGGCTTCCAGCCAACTGGGGCCCTAATGGACTTCTCTCCCACATGGAGAGATTCCAGTTGTATATATCTTTACTATGTATAAGCCTGCCTTCTTTTGGGAGTCTTCCAGTCTCTGCAAATTGAATGTCCGTGAGTAAACACTTTATATCTTTTTATAGAAGACGTGTGCTGTGTCTTATTTGAAGAGGGACAAAGGGGAAATATAGTGACAAACCAGGAAACTAGATTAAGCTGATTCTAGCGAATCAAAGCAACTTCCGCTGTGTGTATTTTAAAAGGGAATGTTACTCTGCTAGTTGAACTTGCAAGCGCAAGTTAGGATGAGATATATAAAATTATAAATCATCATCCACGTTCCCAAACATTCCCACATTTATATTGTGAAATTTAATGCCTCCTTTCACTAAATAATATCTCCCGTCTCTCAGCACCAATCTGGAGCTGGCCATGGTTGCTTTTAAATGAAATTTAAAATGTGGAAAGATCCGACCACATAACCTCTTGTGTAATGTGTGCATTGGCCAGAAAGGCAAAAGGAAATAATTCCATTGGAAGGTATTTGAGAAATAGCTGGTAGAACACAATCCAGGATGCGATAACATTTCAAAACAATATTCTAACCACCAGTGTGCTCCAATGCATTTTTAAAATCCTAGTAGCTTACAAAAACTAATCTCGCAATGTGCCAAAGTAATTAAACCAAAGTAAATAATCTCCAGTGTTCTTATTCCCCACAGAAATTGTTTAATATCTTATCTTTCAAAGCGGGTTTCCTGCTTATTCATGATGTCTGTGAAAAAAGTTCTTCAGTATGCAAGGAACAAATCTTGTTTCAACAGGGCAAAAATGTCTCTATAAACCATTCTTAGGTAACTAGTTTGCTTTGATAATTGCCTTACCTCCAAGAATACTGTTGGCAGGCGCAGGCAAGGGCAAAGGAGCCTGGCCCACTGGGAAGAAGCTTCTTTTGTTCAAGTTCCATGGAAATGAATGGGGCTGAACCACACTTTTGTGCTGCTACCAGTCATATCCTTGGAGTTTGTGCCAGAAATTGCCACTGGTTGACCATCATTTTGGCACATAGCATTCCCAAGGCCAACATTGAATGCCTTACCCAACACCCATGGATCAGTATAGGTAAAGGTAAAGGGACCCCTGACAGTTAAGTCCAGGCGCGGACGACTCTGGGGTTGTGGCGCTCATCTCGCTTTATTGGCCGAGAGCCGGCATACAGCTTCCGGGTCATGTGACCAGCATGACTAAGCCGCTTCTGGCGAACCAGAGCAGCGCACAGAAACACCATGTACCTTCCCGCTGGAGTGGTACCTACTGATCTACTTGCACTTTGACGTGCTTTCGAACTGCTAGGTTGACAGGACCAGGGACCGAGCAACGGGAGCTCACCCTGTCGCGGGGATTCGAACCACCAACCTTCTGATCGGCAAGCCCTAGGCTCTGTGGTAATTGTCTGTCAATGAATAGCTATAGTTATGATGTTTTTGTTTTGTTTTACTTATCCTTTCTTTTTCTCCACTCTGCCTTGCAGCCCATAAAGAGCTCCCAAGTTTAGGTGGGAAGTTAATACAGCAATGAAGTGTACAGATGGCCATTGAAACAAAACCAGTTAAAATAATTCATAAGACAACATCATCATCATTATTGCTATTGCTATTACTATTAGTAGTAGCAGTAGTAAACCTCAACCAACTCTATGGATGTAACTCAAAATCAGATTTGATTCTTAGTCAAGTATCTAAAAGATACGAATATGCTTTCAACTTGGATTATACTTTCAAGTAGTCACATACATTATTTTGTTGCAATTTGCACAACAATACTATAAAGTAGGCCAGTATTATCATGCAACATTTTTTTTTGGGGGGGGGGCAGTGTCTTAGGAAAGGGACTCTAACCTACCAAAGGCATTCATAGTGGAGGTGAGTCTCAAATCAGCGACTTACTAATTCATACTTCAGTCTCTTATTCGCTAATCCATACATCCCATCTCATGCTAAGACCTTGAGCATTACTATAGTAAAAAAGGGATCAATACCTTGGCCTGACATGACACTGACTTACCACCTGGAGAAATGTGGCAGTGTGAAAATTAAAGGTAAAGGGACCCCTGACCGTTAGGAGGTCCAGTCGTGGACGACTCTGGGGTTGCGGCGCTCATCTCGCTTTATTGGCCGTGGGAGCCGGCGTACAGCTTCCGGGTCATGTGGCCAGCATGACTAAACCGCTTCTGGCGAACCAGAGCAGCGCACAGAAACACTGATTACCTTCCCGCCAGAGTAGTACCTATTTATCTACTTGTACTTTGACGTGCTTTTGAACTGCTAGGTTGGCAGGGGCAGGGACCGAGCAACGGGAGCTCACCCCATCACGGGGTTTGAACTGCCGACCTTCTGATCGGCAAGCCCTAGGCTCTGTAGTTTAGACCACAGCGCCACCCACGTCCCTAGTGTGGGATATTAGTTTAAATGTACGTAATTAATGTATTTGGGGAAATAAAGGTGGCTTTCCGAGCCCAAACCAACAGCTGCTTGTGAGGCATCCCCCTTCTCCCACCTGCTTGCCCAGAGGTACAAAGGGGGAGGGAGGGAAAACTGGGCTGCAGTTTAGATAGAGGTGGTGTCAGGTTTCCGTTATCGGTTGTTCAATAAGAAAGCCAAGCCATCTGTCTTTTAGTTCTTTTAATCAGTGCAGAATTATTTACAATGCAGAGCTTAGTCTTATCATGTCTGTTCACTCACTAGCAGAATCCGGAAGTGCCTCCCTCCGGTTTTGGCACCAACACCACAGTCTTGGCAGCCTAAATTGCCTCTTCCTCTTCCTACGTAATCTATGCGCCGGACCTGATGTCTCTCCCTCCGATCGAGCCTGCTGGGTGGTGCCAGGCCTCTCACTGAATCCCTGGACCCCTGGCACCCCTTGGCTCCCAGCCAGCAACTCCTTCTCCCCCGAGGAACTGCTGGTTTCACTCGCAGATGAATCAGTAGTTAAAACAGGTGGCGGCTCCCTATAAACACTCAGAGCTGGACTGGCAGGGGGAGGCAGATCCCTGACATCCGGGGACCAAATAGATGCTGTCTTTCGGGGTGGGCAGCAGCTGACTGGTAAGACATGACAATTGTGGCAATGGGCTGCCCTGTGGGTGGCAAATGGGGGCCATACAACCTGCTGCCCCTCCTGAGCCACATGGCCCATTCTTGTCATCTTTACCGGAGGAGGTTTTTTGCAAGCCATAACTCTGGCCCTTTGTGTTGCGCGAAAATAAAAGGTGCTACGTAGACCTTGACTGAGTCTGACTAGAGCTGCCAGTTTTCCTTCCTCCGCCAGCTCCTTCAAGAGAGAGAGCTTTCACTTTCTCATGAGGCTGTTTTCACTGCTGAATTTGCGGTTTGTGGACAGCAGTAGTTTGTCATAGAGGGAGGGAGTGGAGATGAGGAGCCAGGAAATGAACCTGTGTTTTGCTATTGTCAGCTGTTGTGTCTGGTCAGCGGCAATGCAATAATGCATAATGGCTGCAGAGAGCAGTCCATGTGGGCTCCAGTCCCCCTGCCTGTGAAACAGCAGTTTTGGGGGGCTGGGAGGGGGGGAGGGCATGACCAACAGTGGGGAAGAGGGCCTTGGGATATGCAGGAAACACTTGATCTTCTCAAGAGGCTATTTGAAATAGTCGGTTCTAGACCAGCTTTTTTCAGTCTTCTTAATAATAATAATAATAATAATAATAATAATAATAATTTTTTATTTGTACCCCGCCCATCTGGCTGGGTCTCCCCAGCCACTCTGGGCGGCCTCCAACAGATATCAAAATACATCAAAATCACAGGTTAAAAACTTCCCCAAACAGGGCTGCCTTCAGGTATTTTCTGAATGTAGGATAGTTGTTTATCACTTTAACCTCTGATGGGAGTGCGTTCCACAGGGCGGGCGCCACTACCGAGAAGGCCCTCTGCCTGGTTCCCTGTAGCTTTGCTTCTCACAGTGAGGGAACTGCCAGAAGGCCCTCGGTGCTGGATCTCAGTGTCCGGGCTGAATGGTGGGGGTGGAGACGCTCCTTCTTTGAATGCTGCGGAAATATTGGAACCAAATGATCATCTGAAGACAAGTGAAGCAAATGGATTTCTGGCAGCTTAAAGTGTATAGATTCTTATTTTTTATATATATGCTACTTGGAAGTTTGAGACTTTGGAATTTGACATTTCCAAGTCTCTATGTCTTGATGAAGCTTGTAACTTTGGCTGGTTAATAATAATAATAATAATAATAATAATAATAATAATAATAATAATAAATTTATTATTTGTACCCCGCCCATCTGGCTGGGTCTCCCCAGCCACTCTGGGCGGCTTCCAGCAAATATTAAAATACATTAACATGTTACAGATACATGCTACAGGTACATTTCTGTGTATGATCATTTGAAACCGCCATGTTACTAAAGCAATATTGCATTTCCTGGGTCCAGAGGGCAAGAGACTGCTGTTTGTGGCAAGGAGGCAAACAGGAGAGAGGGAGGGTTAAAGTCAACTACAGATACCCCCTCCCTCCTGCTAGCCTTGCACAGGCTGAGTCTCTCACCATCTGGCAAGCCAGCCCCAGCAGCTGAGAGTAGCAGTAGTCTAGTGCAGGGGTCAGCAACCTTTTTCAACCGTGGGCTGGTCCATTGTCCCTCAGACCATGTGGTGGGCCGGACTGTATATATATATATATATATATATATATATATATATATATATATATATATATATATGGGGGGGGGGAAATGAACGAATTCCTATGCCCCACAAATAACCCAGAGATGCATTTTAAATAAAAGCACACATTCTACTCATGTAAAAACATGCTGATTCCTGGACCGTCCGTGGGCAGGATTGAGAAGGCGATTGGGCCGCATCCGGCCCACGGGCCTTAAATTGCCTACCTCTGGTCTAGTGACTGCTGCACCTGCTGCCAATCTACATCTCCTGGCTGCAGCAGCAGCTACAAGTTCATGAGTCAACACCAGCACCTTCAGTTTGAACTAGTATAGCCTTTGGACAGCACTGTTGCAAATCCTGGTGCTCGGATATAAGGTGCTGTGGATAGCTTGATCTTAAGGACCCACCTGCCCTGTTAGGAATCAGTTTGCATCAGTTGCAGCAATGAAGCATCCCTTTAAGGCAGGCTTTCCCAAACTTGAGTCACCAGCTGTTTTTTTGGACTACAGTTCCCATTATCCCTGACCAATGGACCTGCTGGCTAGGGATGATGGGAGTTGTAGTCCCCAAACAGACGGATACCCAAGTTTGGGAAACCCCAGTTTTAGGGCATTCACTTGTGGGGCTTCGCAATAGTCAAGTCTCCTGAGGCATGAATGACAGTTGCTCCTTCTGGATCCTTTCCATGTGCTATGGTCATTTTCTCGCTTTTTCCTGTATTTTGCAGTTGTGAGATTCCCCCCTCTCCTCCTAGGTTTCGCATGCATTGGGCCCGCTGGCTATTTGGTCAGCATAGCAGGGATCAGGGTCAGGCTCCCATTGGGAGGAGTGGGGCAGTCACCTCAGGTGGCCAATGGTGGGAATCCCGAGTGGTGCTCCCTAGGCATTCTGCTTTGTGCATGGGCAGAGCTGTGTGCTACAAGGTCTGCCTCCAGACCTTCAGACTGCTGCCCTCAGGTGAGGACACTCCCTTTGCTACTGTTGGAAGAAATGATGACCGGTCCAGTTAGCTCCTGCACCTGCGGAATGGTGGTGGTAGCTTCCTTTGCCTTGCCTTAGGCAGCAAAACATCATGGGCTGCCCCTGGAGCTCACTTGTCTTTGCCGTGATATTAAGATGCGTTGATTATTGTATTTCTTGGCTCATTCATCACCCTTTTGATTAATCTGACTCGCCTGAATTGCACAGCAGTTCTTGGAAGCAACAGAGGTGGTGAATCATTGAAATGTCTTTTGCAATTGTTTTATGCACTTTCAAGGACAATAAATTTGATTGAACCCCCACCCACCACCACCACAACACACACAGTTATAAGAACCCATTTTAGAAAGAACATTAAAACATGACAAACAATATCAACAACTTCAGAAAGATTAATTTTTTAAAAAATCTATCAGGTTTCTGAATGCCTCTACCCATTGTAGGGGCCTCAGATTGCCCATATCAAGTTATTTAATGTCTCAAAAAGATACAGCCAGCTATGTTGTATCTTCCCCTCTCGATCTTCCCTCTTTTTTTTCTTCTGTATACCTTTGCCTTCAACACATTGTATAAAAAATTTGCACAATCTATTTTACAGATATTATCTGCATCTGTATCCACTAATTTATCATTTCCTAATAATCTTACCTCCTAGCAGTTCAAAAGCACGTCAAAGTGAAAAAGTGCAAGTAGATAAATAGGTACCTCTCCGGCGGGAAGGTAAACAGCGTTTCCATGTGCTGCTCTGGTTCGCCAGAAGCGGCTTAGTCATGCTGGCCACATGACCTGGAAGCTGTACGCGGGCTCCCTCGGCCAATAAAGCGAGATGAGCGCCGCAACCCCAGAGTACAATGTATATTTATCTCTTGTTTTAACCTTATTGTTGTCTATTCCACCCCCACCCCCCGCAAAACTGCTCATTCTGTACATGTAAACCAAAATGTTCTGATATTAAATTTTCTTCAAAATAAGTCGAAAAGTTACTTACAAAAAAGAAAAGAAAAAGAAATATTCCCATAGGAAATAATGGAAATTGTCAGCTTGTTACGTGAATGCTTGTCTGACGAATGATTTCCCGGGAATGCCTTGTGTCAGGAAAGTTGTGGAGGATAGGCTACAAAATACCTGGATGTAATAGCTGGGCCTCACCTTCCATCTCCTCCTTCTCCCTCCAGATGTTAAGCAACTGGCCTGTGAAGGGAGTTGTGAAAATGAGGTGATTAATCTTTTAGCAAACATTTTAGTGTATATGAGTTTTTATGACTTGCATGTTGTGTGGGTGTAGAATATTTGCTAAAAGGAAGAGAACTTTACACTCCGCCATATATCCCAGTGACTTAGGACTGCAAACCATATTGGGACATTATTTTCCCCCAAGCTTACCTTGTTTCTTACCCTCCCTAATTCTGTCCTTCCATTTTGACTGATTTAAAATATTGGAAGCATAAAAGGACAATATATAATAGGGGTCCCTATGTCACAAAACACAAACAACAGAAAGAGCCACGGGATATGAACATTCGTTTTGTTAATCACTTTGAGGTTTTTCTTTACAACAAGCAGAATATAAACTAATAAAATAAATGAAAATATACTATAATGTACTCAAAAGGCATATAGAAAAGAGAATAAACACTGATGCAGATAAGACAAGAAACAATACATGACAGAACAACTGTTGTGGATCCATTTCAACTAATGCATCTTTTTCAAATATGTCCCAACAGATGTTGTTGATAATGGAGCTCCCAGAATCCAACAAAACACCATTGTAGGTTAGCCTGTTCTTATACCTACTTCGAATCCACCCTATCTCTGAATCCATAACCCAACCTCCGCTGGGTGGGCCCTGTCTTCCAGGAACCCCTGGGAATAGAAATTCAAGGTAAGAATTTCCAGTTTCCCTCAGAGGTTCCTGGAGGGCATCACTGAGAGTGTCTAGGGCTATCATATCTTGAACACGCCTAATCTAGCCTGATTTCAGAAGATAAGCAGGTTCAGGCCTGGTTAGTAGTTCACGGCAAGAATTTCCAATTTTTTTGTTTGTTAGGGAAAATATTACGGCCTGTATCAAACAGGGGTTGGAACTAGATAACTCTCTCCCTTCCTTGGCCCCAGAATTGCCTATAAATTATTGGCCTTTAGGGTGCAATTGTTTGGCAAGACATGGCTTAGGATACAGCCAGCGTCAAGTCTCCATCCCCAGCTCATCCAGATGCACCAATGTAATTTGCTCAACTGGAGCTCAGTGGATGGAGCTGAAGACGTCTGGGCTGAGGTAAATTTCACAGAAGGGGTGTTCTGGAATCATGATGAGGGCAGGATCAGAGATGGTGGGCTTTGGCTGGACCCTAAGCCCATGTACCTCGATAATACCCCCGCCATATTGCTCTCCTTAGAGTTAATTGGATGCTCAGTTGAAATTACAGAGATTACAGCATTTAACCACCACTTAGTAAGCCTAAACACAGTTTATTTTCACTTCTCCTTGCGATAACTTTAGAAACCACTTGCAAAATGAATTAGTTTCCCTTTCCCAGACTATATAATAGAAGGGTATGTCAAGCTCATTTCCTAAATGTCCTCATTCCCTGCCCATTGTAATTAAATTTTAAAAATTAATAAGAGTATTAGTGCAAGAAACCTAGTGCATCAATCCTTTCATCCCTTTCTTGAATTGCTTCAGAAGATATATGTAAGAACATTTTTTTTTCGGTTTCTAAATCTGGATGAAGGAAGCAGAACCGCTGCATACAGCCAAAAGGAACGCCTTTAATTATGCACAGATGGTCCCATTATTTCCATTAAAAACGTGTTTCATATTTCTTATTCCATGCAGTCCAGCAAACAGAACAGCACTGTCAAATCTGTTACTTTCATATATTTAGATATTAATAAATGGAGAAGGTAAATCTAAGACTAGATATGGAATATGTGGCACTAGATATGGAATATGTGGCACTTGAGAAACAGTGCAGTGACTTTTACTACTATACATAATAATAAATAATAATAAATTTTATTTATACCCCGCCCTTCCCAGCCGAAACCGGGCTCAGCCAATAAAAATTACAATAAAATATAAAAGAAAGAACAACCGTTAATTAAAATACAGGTTAAAATACAATTTAAAATTTAAATGCAGCTTTATTTATCGCCCAAAATCAAAACCATAAGGGGAGGAAAAAACATCAGACTGAGTCCAACCCAAAGGCCAGGCGGAACAGCTCTGTCTTGCAGGCCCTGCGGAAAGATGTCAAATCCCGCAGGGCCCTGGTCTCTTGTGACAGGGTGTTCCACCAAGTAGGGGCCAGTAGTGAAAAGGCCCTGGTCCTAGTTGAGACCAGTCTAACAACCTTGTGGCTTGGGACCTCCAAAATGTTGTTATTTGTGGACCTTAAGGTCCTCTGCGGGGCATACCAGGAGATGTCTGCTGAAATAACCTCCTACATGGAAACGTAAAAATGGGCTAAATAATAATAACCAGGGCTTTTTTTCTGGGAGTACAGTACTGGCACCTTTCTAGAAGAAAAGCACCAATAATAACAATTGTTTTGTATAACAGCATTATTATAGCTTTAGTTTTACTTTCCATTCTTTCCCTCATGCTCCCCAGCATGGATTTTGCCTTTCCCGCCGCTGCCACACGCTGGCTTGGCTTCATTTCCGCCCTCCCCACCAACCTGCCGTGATCATAGAATCATAGAGTTGGAAGAGACCACAAGGGCCATCCAGTCCAACCCCCTGCCAAGCAGGAACACTATCAAAGCATTCCTGACAGGTGGCTGTCAAGCCTCTGCTTAAAGACCTCCAAAGAAGGAGACTCCACCACACTCCTTGGCAGCAAATTCCACTGTTGAACAGCTCTTACTGTCAGGAAGTTCTTCCTAATGTTTAGGTGGAATCTTCTTTCTTGTAGTTTGAATCCATTGCTCTGTGTCCTCTTCTCAGGAGCAGCAGAAAACAACCTTTCTCCCTCCTCTATATGACATCATTTTATATATTTGAGCATGGCTATCATATCACCCCTTAACCTTCTCTTCTCCAGGCTAAACATACCCAGCTCCCTAAGCCATTCCTCATAAGGCATCGTTTCCAAGCCTTTGACCATTTTGGTTGCCCTCTTCTGGACACGTTCCAGCTTGTCAGTATCCTTCTTGAACTGTGGTGCCCAGAACTGGACACAGTATTCCAGGTGAGGTCTGACCAGAGCGGAATACAGTGGTACTATTACTTCCCTTGACCTAGATGCTATACTCCTATTGATGCAGCCCAGAATTGCATTGGCTTTTCCACTGGCTACTTCTGTGGGAGCCATGTTTGTCTTTCACGCTTGCCTTGTTCACAAGTAGAGGTGGGGGAAGTCTGCTTTCTTGCGCCAAAAGCAGGCATTGGAGAGCTCCCTTTTCTCACCTCAACACATTCTGCCACTTTTGGCCCCCAGTCTGGATCAGTGCCATTATCAGAGCTGAGCTGGGAAGAAAAGTCCCTGGAGCAATGGATCTCAGAAAGGAAAGTGGGAGGGCTGATCTCTCCTGCAGCACACTACATCAGTGTGGTGTAGTGGTTAAGAGCGGTAGACTTGTAATCTGGTGAACCGGGTTCGCGTCTCCGCTCCTCCACATGCTGCTGCTGTGTGACCTTGGGCTAGTCACACTTCTTTGAAGTCTCTCAGCCCCACTCACCTCACAGAGTGTTTGTTGTGGGGAAGGAAGGGGAAGGAGAATGTTAGCCGCTTTGAGACTCCTTCGGGTAGTGATAAAGCAGGATATCAAATCCAAACTCTTCTTCTTCATCATCTGAGGTACTTCATAGGTTGGCTCAATTCATTTCATCAGTCTGAGCCCATGTCTTCCTCCTTCAACCATTCATTTCCTTTCCTTTTGACAGAAGTGGAGGAAATTTGCAGGCATGTTAGCACCTCTTCTCCTCCTCCTCCTCCTCCTCCTCCTCCTCCTCCTCCATGCACAACCTTTCTTCAGTAAAATGAACCGCCCCCCCATGTCCTCGAACAGGACAAAATGGTCAGTTAACAAATGTAGCTGCCTCCTCATATTTCGTGAGGCCCTTTATTCCACAGAGCATAAGGAGTTTTGTATAGATGTCCTGTCCTGAGGAGCAGTTTCCTCTTAGTGCTTTTCTTGACACTCATTGGCATTTGAGCTCTGTGAAGCTTAAGCAAAAATCATGATCAATACCTATACGACCCGAGGTCATTTTTTCTCTTGTACTGCTATTTGTATGAGAAGAAAGGGCAACAGTGCAAGTTATTTCAACAACCATTTGACTATTTTTTAAACACTGTGGTTGTTGGCAGGCTTTTCATAACATAGTTTGCAGTCCTTTCAGTTGGAGGAGTGTGTTTGCTAGTAAGCCTGTTTCATTGCTTCCTCCTTTCTGAAGAGTGTAGATAGGATCAGGCAACTCTGTGCAGCACTAAGGGCTACATCAGTAATATGCAGCCCTTACCAGCAAGACCAGGCTGGTACATCACTGGGGTGGCAGATGACTCCATTGTGGCAAACTGTCCATATTGTGCTAGATTTTCAAAAGGCAGTTTAGCTGCCAAAATGGCCAACTTAAACTCGGTGCTGTCTTGCTCCTTGTGGTTTATTGGGACAGATTCCATTACAGTGGTCCCTCAACTTACGAAATACTCGACATCCGAATTTTTCGACTTACGAACGAAAAAAGTGGCTGCACGCCTACGAATTTTTCGACATCCGAACGGAAATCCGTTGCCGGTTTTAGATGCGGTTTCCTCGACTTACGAATTTTTCCGAATATTTTTTCTCCCCATGCATTCTTATGGGAAATCGCTTTTCGACTTACGAACTTTTCGACCGACGAATGTCCATTCAGAACGGATTAAATTCGTAAGTCTAGGGACCACTGTAAATCACTCAGAAGCCTGTAGCTTCTGATTTTCACAAAAAGCCCCACGATGGACAGTCAAGTAAGAGGTCTTTATAGTTTTGGAAATTGTTCCTGTTCAGAATTTTCCTAACCTGAGTATTTTTGAGTGAAGGTTCATTCTTACAAACCTTAAATTCCTAGACATAATAATTCTGCTGTTGAAATTATTGGGGGGGGGGCTATTGGATTGTTTTTATTTTTATTATGCGTTTTGTGGTTTTATATCTTGATTTTATTCTGTGAACCGTCCTGAGACCCCCGGGTATAGGGTGGTATACAAATTAAATAAATAAATATAATAAATATCTGCTACATTTGTTTTAAAATTATGGGAAAGTATGCACAGATAATTACGATATATAAAATGTGTTAGAGAGTGCCCAATTTAAAACCATAGATTCCTCAATACAGTTAATTACTATCTTCTGCTATCCATTCGTATTCTTACTAATTAGTAAGTGCTTTAGGTGGCATATGTTTCTAGTTGATTTCATTTCCTCTTAAATATTTGAGTTTTGGATTATTTTCTCTCCAGATGCATTAGTCTGGCTTTCCAAAGCTGAATTTTTCTTCCAGTTATTCTCTTGCTTCGCACCATTACATGGTTGGTTTAAAATGTGATTGCTCCAATTCCTTTAGTTTGTGGCTTCATTCAAAAGGCATTACAGTTAAGTGTGAACATACTTTGGAAATATTGTAAAGTTATTTCTTCAACTATCACCAAAGTGAAATTGTTGCTTAAGTCTACTGGGAAGATTTGCCATGTTCAGCATTGGCGCTGTGTTGGGCCATTCTGAAATCAGGGATCTTGCGACAACTGCCCAAATATGCTTAGGGTTTTTTGTGTGCTAGGTGTTGAGGTTTTGCTTTTCTGTAGTTGCTGTTACATAAACACTGGTGACTTGCTCCTGCCCTTTGGTTTTCATTTTCCTGCTGTTGCAAGGGATTGTTGAAAGCTGCCCAGAGTGGCTGGGGAAACCCAGCCAGATGGGCGGGGTATGAATAATAAATTATTATTATTATTATTATTATTATTATTATTATTATTATTATTATTATTATTACACCCTTGCAAATACGTCTGCAAAATCTCCTGGCCTGCCTACCTACACATATCAGTGTGAGTCATTTGACAACAGGCTGAAAGGAGAAAAAGAGTGTAATTTCTTCCCGTTTATCGTAACTTCCTTGCCTGACCATCTAGAAGCAATCCCCACTCACCATGTGTAAGTAGATGACTTGTTATTGATAAGCCAAGGGTGAGAGTGTTTATTACTCAGCACTAGGGAAAGCACAAATGATTTTTTCTTGCCTCAAACTTGATGCTTGGTTTTATAATATATTTCTGTCCTCCTTACTGACTCTTGCGCCATAATATTTAATTCTGCATATGCTCCTTCTTCCAGGAATTAGGGCTACAAGTACTTTTCTCTCTTGATAATCAGCCATAAAACAGAGCTAAACAGCATGTCTGAAAAGTAACACTGTAGTTTGCAGGGAATTGTAGCTCCGTGGTGTCAACACCCTTAACAAACTACAGTTCCCATGATTCTTTGGGGGGAGCCATGACTGTTAACATGGCATAAGAGTACTTTACATGTACAGTGTGGATGTGATCCAGTGCTCTGTGGCCCCTAGCCAAGGTCTTTCCCCCCTACTACTGTGTGTTTATACTAAATATTGCATTATATATCTCCTGACACACACAGAGAGAGATCTATTAGATAACACCTTCCAGGGAAAATATGTCGAAGTTGGTGACAGTAATACAGCCATTTTGCATTTCTGAAACAAGAAAATTTCCTCAAATTTTTAAGGTAGTCAAACTGGTGGAATTTATTCTCCGACCTCCCGAAGTATTGAAATTTCTATCGGAGCTTTCTTACGGAATTGTACCCACAGCATTTATTTATCTTCGCCTACTAAGTTTACTCTGGGAGATGTTAACAAGTGTGGTTCACAACATAAAAATACAAAAAGAGAACACAAAAGTACACAATAAACCAATAACCAACACAGATTCACAATATTTATCTGCTGAAATTGTACTTGGTTCAATCTTTCTATCTAATGTTTCCTCTTGTTGCAGTGGGGGGACGTTTATTAAATTTGGCTCGCATACTATTAGTGTAGCTCAGTTTGTAGGATTCAGAGGTGTCAGGGATCTGCCCACCCCTGCCAGTCCAGCTCTGAGTGCTTACAGGGACCCGCAGCCTGTGTTAATGACAGATTCATCTTTGAGTGAATCTGGCAGCCCCTCTTCGGGGGAGGAGCAGTTAGTGGCTGGGAGCCAGGGAGTGCCAGGTGTCCAGGGAGTTGCGGTGAGACCTGGCACCACCCAGCAGACTCGCTCAGAGGGGGAGCGTCAGTTCCGGCGCCTATCTCACGTAGGAGGAGAAGGCGGCAATTCAGGATGCTGAGGCTTTGGTGTTGGCGCCAAAACAGAAGGGAGGCACTTCCGGATTCTGCTAGTGACTGAGCAGACATGATAAACTGAACTCTGCACTGTAAATAGCTTTGCACTAAAATAAAGAGACTTAAAGACAAGATGGCTTGGTGTTACTATTGAACAACCGATAAGAGAACCTGACAAGAGGCAGCAAGAAAAAGGAAGTAGAATGGCTGTTCCCACTGAAGAATAGTTTGTTTCAGGTGTGCAGTCAGGTAGTAGACCATTGGAGGTTAAAGCTGCAACATCTACAGACTTCCCTTCTTTTCCAGAAAGAGGTCTGCTTAACTTAAATGTAATCAACTGAAAGCATTAAAATGTAAATGACTGAAATTTCCCAAAACAAAATAAAATTTTAAAAAATTCCTTCCAGTAGCACCTTAGAGACTAACTAAGTTTGTTCTTGGTATGAGCTTTCGTGTGCATGCACACTTCTTCAGATACACGAAAGCTCATACCAAGAACAAACTTACCGGTAGTTGAAATTTCCCAGTATAAGATGGAAGGGCACACAACCCACCAGTATGTTTTCCTCCAGCCTCAATAAAATGAACAACTATACTCTTGCTTCTTTCAGTGAAGCTGAGGCATGAGATACTCCTGGAGAATTGTCTGCAACCATCTTCGCAACTTCTGGAGGTGAATTTAGGCCAACTTACAAGCCCATGTGGAAAACATCTGCTGCGCTTTCTCTCTTGGCAACTGTTTATGCCATTGTCTCTTGCTCTGAAAAGTCTTGGCTGTATCTGCACCATATATTTAAGGCACATGACCTAAAGAATTCTAGGAGCTGTGGCTAAGCTGTCAAGAGGTACAGAGGCAGCGCCCTCCTCTCTTTCATGCGTATTTTGATGATAAACCCCATTGCATTGGTTTCCTTAAATATTCTATATTACAGTAATGTACCATAAAATATGTATTAATGCAATGATCTTTTCTTTGCAAATAAAAGCCAGCCTTTCCCTTAGAAATAAAACAACAACTAAGGCCAGAGAACAGCTTCTACATGTTCACTTCCTGCCTGTGACTGTAGTGAAATGCTTATAATCTTCCCTTCTAGGAGACTAAAATACTGGTTCACTCTTTTGTGTAATGGAATTATCTTGAGAAAACCAACAAGCTTTATTTCAAAAACAAATTGGATTGCTGTATCTCTATAGATTTCCTCCTAAGTCTGTTCCTCACTGAAGTGGTCCCAGGCATTTCCTATAATCTAGCAATTTGCATACATTCATTAAGCTAAGTGACGGGGGCATTTGAAGAGGTTTTTGTTTTGTGCCTTACTGCATCTTTATGCCAAGCAGTGTTTAAAGGATGTGGCCTTCCATTTGCCAGCATTTATTTTAAAAGTCCAGTAGAGGCGCTTGATAGTTGAACATTAGAGAACTGGTGCAGCATAGTGGACTAAGAGACTGAGCTATGCATTAGAAAGCTCTTTGTCTACATCGGACCTCTGCATGTTCTGGCTAGACGGCTTGTGGCAAGCTGCTTATTTATCCTCATACTCCAAACTTCACTTTGAAGATAATACTCACTTTCCATACATGGTTTTATGAAGCATTTGGAACACTAGAAAAAGGTAAAGGGACCCCTGACCATTAGGTCCAGTCGCGGACGACTCTGGGGTTACGGCGCTCATCTCGCTTTATTGGCCGAGGGAGCCGGCGTACAGCTTCCGGGTCATATGGTCAGCATGACTAAGCCGCTTCTGGTGAACCAGAGCAGCGCACGGAAACGCATATATATATGGCAAGCGATTTAAAACACTTAGCAACAATAAAAAATAAGGTACTGTATTTTTCGCTCTATAAGGCGCACCTGACCATAGGACGCACCTAGTTTTTAGAGGGGAAAAGCCCATTTTTTTTTTTTTTAGGGTCAGCTCAAATTTCTGCAGCTTCTTTTGCAAAGGAGAAAAGCCCGATTTTTTGTAGATCAGCTCAAAATTGTTGAGCTTACTTTGCAAAGGGAAAAAATCCTGTTTTATGGGGTTTAACTCACAGTTCTGCAGCTTCAGGAGAGGGAGCCATTTCTACAGTTTCCAGACAGATAATCTAATCAGCCAGTCACATGTCGCTGGGGAAACAGCCTCCCTCTGCAAGGGGGCAGGGCTGGAATCTCTCTCCCTTATCTTTCTCCCGGATCGTTTGCTGAGCAGCTGCTCAGCGGGCGTCCTTTCAACAGCCCCTTCTCTCTCTTTTTTTAAAAAAAGCACGATCTGCTTTTGCCCCTGGGCAGATCAGCTCCAGGGACCACACATTCGCTCCATAAGACGCACAGACATTTCCCCTTACTTTTTAGGAGGAAAAAAGTGCGTCTTATGGAGCGAAAAATATGGTAGGCCCTAAAAACATGCACCTTGAGTGTCAAAAGCCACTTAAGAGACTGTTGTAGTTAAGGGGTATATAAATTGCTTAAATAAATCCAAAGGTGAATGGAGGAGTGTCAATGAACAAAGGACAGCTAGGTTTGTGGCTCCCAGTGAGGGACTCCATTGTTTCTCTGAACCAAAATGCTACCGCACGGCTGAGCTTTCTGTAGGCAAATGCCTTTCTGCTTTTCATGTTAGCTTCAATGGGATTCTCTTTGTAGTCCTTACATTTCTCATCTGTGAAGTTCTGTCACTGTGGGGATTCTATAAAAGGTGCCACAAGGTATTCTGTAGTTTTTGTTTCTCTCTGTGACAGTTTTTGAATGTTGATCTGAATTCAACATTAAACCTGGGAAAATGGTAAGCAGGCATATGGGTTTTATCATCATTGAAGTACAATCTCAGATTTGTGTTCGCAGTGACTGAGCATAGAAGTATAAACTGGGGAGGAAGATAATTTGTAATTGAATGTCTGGAATGTTTTCTAGCCTGGAATTTTTTCTAGCCTTGGTAGTTCTAAGGAGGTGTCCCATCCCCCCAAATTAGATCAAGATTTGTGGAGCCTTTGGGGGGGGGGTCAAATAACTTTTCACTCATGCACCATTGGAGGACCTTTGCACTCAACCACTGCAGATATGGACTGTACACACATAAATAAATAAATAAATAAATAAATAAATAGGAATTGGCATGCCCAGTCCTATAGCTAGGATCAAACCAGAGGCTCATTTTTTCCTGATTGCCCCCACCCAGTGTAACAGAAGCTGAGTGAAGAGGGTAAAAAAGAAAGAAAGAAACAATTCTTTCAGATACTTTTGGCTTTGGCAGGTTAACCCTGTCCACCCCTTCCACCATTTGACCTTATCCCATATTTGAAGAATCTTGTCTCTTTCCGTCATTGTCAGGTGGCTGGTGTGGGGCAGAGAACATTGACAATATCGCGCAATGGAGGAGGCCCAGAGGGAAAATGCTCTGTATAGATCCTGCAAGGCACTGTGTTTTTCACATACTCTAGGGGAAACTGTGGTGTTATAAAAAAAGGGCAGCTTGAATTTTGGTCCACAAAACAGGCACAATTTTAAATGTGTAGTTTTCTATCCTTTATTCAAAAGCAACATTTCATCCCCTCTTTTAATGACTTTTCAGTTGTCTTTGTGAAAGGCTGGAATGTTGTAATATTATTGGGTGGTAAAACTAAATAAATAACTACAGGGAGCTTTGTGCAGGACATATGTGAAGTGATTTGGTTCAAATCCAGATTTGGTTCTTTGTAAATCAGCCCCCACCCCAGAGAGCCAGTGTGGTGTAGTGGTTAAGAGCGGTAGACTCGTAATCTGGTGAACCGGGTTTGCGTCTCCCCTCCTCCACATGCAGCTGCTGGGTGACCTTGGGCTAGTCACACTTCTCTGAAGTCTCTCAGCCCCACTCACCTCACAGAGTGTTTGTTGTGGGAGAGGAAGGGACAGGAGAATGTGAGCCACTTGGAGACTCCTTCGGGTAGTGATCAAGCGGGATATCAAATCCAAACTCTTCTTCTTCATCATCATCTGAGGTACTTCATAAAGGTAAAGGTAAAGGGACCCCTGACCATTAGGTCCAGTCGTGTCCGACTCTCGGATTGCGGCGCTTATCTCGCTTTATTGGCCGAGAGCCGACGTACAGCTTCCGGGTCATGTGGCCAGCATGACAAAGTCGCTTCTGGCGAACCAGAGCAGCGCACAGAAACGCCGTTTACCTTCCCGCCAGAGCGGTTCCTATTTATCTACTTGCACTTTGACATGCTTTCAAACTGCTAGGTGGGCAGGAGCTGGGACCAAGTAACAGGAGCTCACCCCGCCGCAGGGATTCAAACCGCCAACCTTCTGATCAGCAAGTCCTAGGCTCTGTGGTTTAACCCACAGTGCCACCTGGGTCCCGAGGTACTTCATAGGTTGGCTCAATTCATCTCATCAGTCTGAGCCCATGTCTTCCTCCTTCGTCCATTCCTTTCCTTTCCTTTTGACAGAAGTGGAGGAAATTTGCAGGCATATTAGCACCTCTAAAATAGATATAGCTTGTTCAATTACCAGCAAATAGATCCAGGCTGTTTGTGCTCAACACATTTAAATTAAAAAAACTTTTAAAAGAGAAGCCTCTCTAACATTTTGGGGCAGAATTAGATGAAATTTGTGGGCAAGAATTGTGGCAATTTTCTTTTTTTCCCCTTTGTCTTTTTTATTTTATTTTTTACCATTTTATTAACATATAAAACACATACCGGTACATTTACATTTACACAATACACATACACAACACACTACCTTATTTTCATAACATAAAACATACCTACATTACTCTATATAATACCTACCTATGCTATACATATCAACATACCTACACAGCTACCCCACACGGACACCCACCAAGTGACTTGACTTCCAGCCGTTCTTGTTATGCTATTTTATTTTTCCAACTAGCTTAAACACATTTCATTTTTTCTTTAGTCTCTTCTTCTATCTTGACTTTACTCTCCTTTCACTCTAATCATTTTCTGGATTCACTCAATATCTGTCAGAAATTCGACTTTTTCCACATAAATTTTGATGTATTCCTTAAAGATAGCCCACACTCCTTAAATTGTGGCAAATTTCAGAAAGATGCCTGTAGTGGTTTTCACACATGGACTGTCATTATAGGGATCTGCTCAATTGCCCCCTTTCATTATTGGGGAATTAAATATTAGCTATAACTCTTGTTTTATTTTGACAAAAACGGATGAAATTTGCAGGATAGCTGCAGTGTTTTTTTCTGCAAGCTTTTTAGGATGCTTAAACAAAGGTTCACTTTCGGACAAATTTCCCACAAAACAATGTAGGAGCCCCTGGGGCTATTTGTCTGAAAGTAGCATGAAAGAAGGTACCCCTACAGTAGGTATGCAGTCAAATAGCTCCAGGGGCTTTTGATCTAGGAATTTAGAAACTTGACCTGTCAGTCACAATAGAGATCTCACGTTGACCTCTACCCACCCTGTCCTGGTATCTTTCTTAGGCTTAAAGGAGACCAAGTATTTTGCTCTTTGAAAACTGTTCCTGCCCTCAGAGCACTGGGATTGGTAAGTGCTGGTAAAATCATTCCTTCTTGTTACAAGCTAGACCTGTCAGTCACAAAGAGGCCCCTCCCCCTCCTGATCCCCTCTTTCACCTTAAGCCAGAGTTGTACATTTTGATTTGGCACACTTCTTACATCTCTCCACATGTCCTAGCCTTAACAGTTAAGCTTAGAAACATAATTTCACTATTCACATTGGCTTGTCTGCAGCTTTTTTATTTCAAAAGAAAAAGTCTGGATCACCAAGGCTGCAAAGTGCTCTGGTTTCTGCCGCAACATATGCCTGGTCTGTACAGATTAAACCCCATTTTGTAGAAGTCCCAAATCTTTTCAAGGCACCCCACCTTTGCTCATTATTTAGGATTCATATCAATCTTTTGCACACCTAATATGTAGCAAATAAGGAAGAAGAGATGTTGCCGATTGGCTTGAAATCATTAGGCTCGGTTGGCGCAATGGACTTACCCAAGTGTAAATGGAGTGTGTGAATGTCTCCGCCACTATTTGTACTTGATGTACAACATGTTCTGCTGTAAGAAAGGATGAAGCACAAGGAGGGATTATCCAGTCTTTTTAATTCAAAAAGGATTTTAGGATCTAAGTAGCTTCCCCTCTCCCCACTTAGATCTAAAGAACAGGTGGATTTGATCACATTCATTTGATCTCTAGAAGCTTAAAAGGGCCAAGAGTTTAGGAGGAATGGATTATTTGTAAGAAAAGACTAGAGTCAACCAGAAGAAATCTGAGATTAGGTTTGTTCGTCTTTAATAATATCATTTTTATTTCACCTTTCATCTTGCTCTCAGAGATCATTGGAGTAGGAATGTATCTGGTTTTTTTTTTAATGGGAAAATAAGTGGAATAGAGAACTTATCAGGAAAGGTAGTTAGCTTCAGTCATTCTTAGATTCAGCTGCTAGCCTGTCCCCTGTTTGGCACCTAAAAAAACTGAAGTTGGATTGTCATGTTTTCCACCTCAGGCAGTCCCAAATCAAGGGATGTAGCTATTGTTTGGGGTGGGGTGGGGGGTGGGAGAGCCTATTTATTTTGAATTACCAACTTATTGAGTCCAGAAGGAGTTAATTCTTTTTGAGGAGGATCTATAGGAAATATGAAACTTACATTGGCATCATTAACTACCTAAATTTGGATCAGCTTTCTTTCCTCACCTCCCAGATTTGTTTAACACCATTCTGGGCAGGACAGTCACGGAGATCTTGCACAAAATTCACCTTGTGGTTATCCCAAGGCCAAATAAGAGCCTGGAATCTTTGGACGAGGTTAATATTAGGTGGATTTGTAGCTTGCTGACTCAACCCAAAGAGTTCCTTATTATCCTGGAGAAATGTGGTCAGAATACTGCCTGTCCATTTCCTACCAGGGTCAGAGACTTTTTTTTTTAATGAAAGCTTAAATTCTGAACCATTTCATGCCTTAAAAGGATGCATGTGCCTAAAATCTCAGCAAAATCTGGTTATTTGGGAGAGCGCTGGATTGTCAGAATGTCCAAATAGTTCCTAGTCCCAAATGGCTGGCAGAAGATTTGTAACAGAGTTTGAGCAGAACCATTGATCCCAATGGGCTACATCCTCTGGAGGATTGGGAAAAGGGATACTGTACATTGTACAAAAGATAACAGTCATGTATGTATTTCTTTTCTAATCTTTAAAAGTATGTGTTTGGCAAATTTCCAGACATTTGAAAGCCACTGGAGTTATGCAGTGGCTGAACTGATGTGAAGCTATATGTGGGTGGATTTCGTGGGGACAGGTTTATTTAAATTCACAAAATAAGATAACTTTCCATCATCTCAGCATTGTCAGTCAGGTAAAAATTAACTCAATTATTTATCAGTCATACATCTGCTAATGAATCTTGACAGTCTAAATTGACTCCCTGTCAGGAACTCTGTCGCCAACTATTTTGTAATACCAGCAATTACCCCAGAAGGACGTAGTCACTCTAGTCTTTATAAATGTAAAGCAAATGCTTTTTTATTTTTGTAACGCTTTCAATTCTAGGCTGCTATCAATTTAATTACATTTAATTAGTTTGACAATAAAGAGCCACTGTCTTAATTCCCCAGCCTGGTTCTTGAAATTCTATTCCTAAGAGAAATGGCTCAGGCTGCTGATTAACAGCTGAATAGGTTTTTGCGTGGGCTAGTGGATGTGGAGCCCACTCGTCATTGCTGCCATCTCATTGTTCCATAACTAACATAACAAAAGCAAAAGTCTCTACATTGTTGTTTCCCGCACGCACTACACATTTTCTCCAAAACCTATTGATTACTAGTGTGAGATGGGCACTTTGCAATGTGCTAAGTTTGAAGGGAGGACCCAGGTGGCGCTGTGGGTTATATTTTTAAATTATTATATTTAAGTTGTCGGTTGTTGCTTCAGCTTTTTGTACACTGCTTGGGGAGATATATATTTAAAATACATTCAGCAGTATAGAAATTAAGTAATCAAAAATAATCAATCAATATTGTAAGGGGTCTACATAAGTGACCCAAAGCAGTAAAACAGAGCACTGTCAGTGCAAAGCCAGTCCCAGCAGAACCTCTCCACTGGCTCACTCTCAACACTAGCAGGTCTCCCTGAACCTTGATTTTGCTGCTGGTTGCAGAGAGAAAATTGTCTCTGTTTATTTAGAATAGAATAGAATATATTTATTGTCATTGTCCCCTTCAGGAACAACGAAATTACTTGGCTGCTCCATCCACCCAGATAGGGCACTCCACGCAAAGACAAAACAACTACAAAAACACTGATTAAAACCATGCACACTGATTAAAACCATACAATAATAAAACATAACAGGTAAGATTAGATGACTTCAAAGTCCAGGCTTCCCATTCAAGGCCGAGATCGCTCTGGAGAAGAAGCTCTTCCTAAGACGGCTTGTTCTTGTTGTCATCGTCCTGTATCTCCGTCCCGATGGCAAAAGTTCAAAGAGACGGTGACCAGGATGCGATGGATCTTTCACTATGTCCAGTGCCTTTCTGTGGCACCTCATGGCATAAATCTGCTCTAAGGTGGAGAGCGAGCAGCCAAAAATGCTCTCCGCTGCCTTAACAACTCTGCACAACCCCATCCTGTCCTTGGTAGTACATCTTCCGTACCACACACATAAGCCATAAGTGAGCACGCTCTCAATGGCACAGTTATTTACCTCAGCTCTACAGCAGTCTTCTCAAAATGGCTGCCTGTGCCAAAAACTCTGTAAATTTTTTTTGGAAATTTTCAGTCCCTTTATATCAGAATGCCCTTGTGAAGTTTTCATCAAAAACTGGACTTGATTTTGGGCCACTGCAAATTGGACATAATTTCCAAGAACCTGATAATTTCCATATTAGTTTATGGTGGGGGGTAGCATCAGAATAATACAGAAAAGGGAGCTAGTCACTTTGGGCAAATATTGCACACGCCAAAGAAAAAGTATCTTGCAGTGGCAGTAGGAGTTAATTTCATTCTCATCACGAGAGTACTCAGAGGGAATAGTGCCTTGCCTTAGCTCCTGTGTTATTTCCAATAAATATGGAAATAATGTCTCAGTACTTCAACCTGTTTGGAGATCTCACGGGAAATATCACAAGATTACGTGATGAGTTTGAAATTAATCCATGGAACACACTCTGGTCCTGTTTCTGTGTTTGCTCGCAGGGGACAGTAAATACCTTTGTCCAAACTTGGCATTGCACTTTGCCTACAATAAGAGTATTTATTTACATAAATAATGGAAAAGTAGAAAATGTAGCTTTACAAAATCACCGGACAACATCACATGGCAGTGTGCTGGTTTTATTTCTCTATTTAGGCAGCTTTGTTACTACATTGGCCAGCCTTCTTTTTTTAACAGCTATTCCTGGTTTGTTGGTTATTTCTAAGGTTGTGTGTATGTGGGTTTCATAACAAATGAATAAGAACTATAGGAGAAAAGAGAGAGAGAGAGAGAGAGGTTTTTGTATGAATATATGCTCCCAGGAGGTGATGGTATCTGTCCCTGTGTTGTTTCTGGTCTCACACACTTTTCTTAAGAAATGTTCTTTTTATTTCAGGTTTCACTGGAATCTTGGGTGGTTTCTCTTGCTGAATACAAAAATATATCTTGCTGAAAGTAACTGGCTGAGAATTATCTTCACCTTAGAGCCAGCATTGAAAAGTAAGTGGTCAGAATTATTCCTTCCAGTGATGACATCCTATATAATAATTCCCTAATGTCCCGACGTCCGTGGTGTGTGTCAGTGGAAATTTTCCACTGCGCATGTCCCAGACGGACGCTGGGATTGGAGCGTAGAGACCACGCCTCTACCTCCCCACCCTCGCAGCTCCAAGTGCTTTCCAACGGTGCCTGCCGCCATTACTGCTTAGAAGGCCAAGCGCGGGGGCAGGGGCGCGAAGCGCCCCTGCCCCCGCCGCCGGCCACCTCCGCCGCCTTGCCCGCCGCTCCCCCCCACCCCCGGAAAAAGAAGAAGGGGGAGGGAGCCCCTCTCCACCCCCCAGCGGCCTGAATCGACCCGCCTCGCGGAGCGCCGGTGCTCCGGAGGCCAAAGAGGGTCGCCGCACACCCACCGCCGCCGCTGCAGCCGCCCCCGGGGAGTAAGGAGAGGGGGGAGCCCCTTCCCACCCCCAACGGGTGTGCGCGGCCACGCGGCGGATGCGCGCTGAGAAGGCGGGAGGAGAGGGAAGTGTGTGTGTGGGGGGCTCCTCCAGCCTCCCGGGCCGCGAGAGAGACGGGGCGGCCGCCGGCTGGGAGTCCCGGCTCCTGCCCAGACACGTGCCCGCGTTCTCGCTGCCTCCGCTCCGCCGTTTGGCGTGCCGGGGCAGCCAGTCCAGTCGAGGAAGCAGCGGATGGTCTGCTCGGTGTACTTCTGGTTGGGGGCTTTCATGATGAGCGTGACGGGGGCCGGCCCCGCCGCGGGGGTCTCCATGGGGGCGAGCGGCCCGGGCGGCGGCGAGGAAGGCAGGCAAGAAGCGAGGCTCAGCAGGGAGAGCTAAGGCGGTGCGCGAGTGCCGGCCGAGAGACCCCCGTGCGCCCATCTCCGTTCGCCGCCCACACCCAGCCCAAGCCTCGCCGGGGAGACACGGGAGCGCGGTGTCACAACAAGGCCCGCCGCCCCGCAGCCGCCGGGGCCTCGGCGTCGCCCGGGAAGCCTCCCTCCCCGCCGCCCGGGGCCTTGCAGCGACGCTTACAATGGAGGCCGCGAAAACAACCACCAACTGCCCCTCGCCGCCGGGAGAGCGCTCTTGCTCGGCGCAGCGGCGGCGACGGCTCCTCCTTGCGCGGGGGCGCTGCGAGGCGGCGGCCGGAACAGACTGAGCGTGTGCGAGGCGGCGGGGAAGAAGGGGAGAGGGAGGCGGGGGGGGACACAGACCAAGAAGGAGGCAGGCCGACAACCTCCCCAAAAAACCATAAAGCTTTGTTTCGGGCGCACCCTCCGCGGTGGCTTTTCCAGGGCAGCCTCGCAGGCAGAAATCCGGCCGGGGAAGCTTCGCAGGAAGGGAAGGAGCTGCGTCTCCGGGGAAGCTTTCGGGAACCACCTAGGCCGCCCGTTTTTGTAACGGGCTTAATTTACTAGTTTAATATATTAGTACTGTTGCTGTTGTCACCAGCATTGTGAAATGTGTATACCTGTTTCAAAGCACAGTAGTTATGCCCTTTTGAGTAAATTGCTCTGTGTTGTTTGACAGAAAAATGAGGTACTGTATAAGTTTTAACAACCATCACCACCGCTTCCTCCCCCAAAAAACATTTTTGCTTGCTTACAGGAGGCCTTGCTCAATTGAGGTCATCCTCCGATGGCACTGGACACCAGTCAGGCTGGCCAAAATTAATCCCTCCCTTTCCCCTTTATGTTGGGAGGACTGTGGAAAGCTTGGTTCATTTATTCATGCTTGGTGAGAATGCCCTTACATTGCAAACTTTTGGGATAGAGTAAAGGTAAAGGTAAAGGGACCCCTGACCATTAGGTCCAGTCGTGTCCGACTCTGGGGTTGCGGTGCTCATCTCGCTTTATTGGCCGAGAGCCGGCGTACAGCTTCCAGGTCATGTGGCCAGCATGACAAAGCCGCTTCTGGCGAACCAGAGCAGCGCATGGAAACGCCGTTTACCTTCCCGCCGGAGCGCTTCCTATTTATCTACTTTCACTTTGACGTGCTTTCGAACTGCTAGGTGGGCAGGAGCAGGGACCGAGCAACGGGAGCTCACCCCGTCGCAGGGATTCGAACCGCCGACCTTGTGATCAGCAAGCCCTGGGCTCTGTGGTTTAACCCACAGCGCCACCTGGGTCCCTTGGGATAGAGTATTCTCCATTATATCCACAACTGCAGGCCAACCCCTTTCTCCAAATCCTGCCTTCGCCCAACTATCTTTGGACATAGACTTAGTCTCCACCTTGTGCCCCAATGAACTAGTAGGCTTCCTATTGACCGCAGCACGATTAGTGATATCTCAGCAATGGAAGAACCAGACTGAAATACCATTGAAGGTATGGGAAAATAATATCTGGGATACAGCAATGTCTGAGCATCTCATCAGAGGCAGGAGGGCAATTGAAAGGCATAACGAATAGAGACACCTTCCAAGAAACCTGGACCCATTTTTTAAATTATTATGTTAATGGCCAAAATCAAGACCTTCTCATCCCAACCGCTCAATATTCTCAATGGAGGGGTTACTTAAAGTAATATGTTTGAATGCTGAATGTGTAAGTGTATGTCCAGAGACAATGGATAAACAATGGATAAAACAAACACCAATGGATAAAACAATGGATAAAAACAAACACTGCTGGATAAGTGTTGTATTTGTCCAAAAAACCAGTACAAAATTGTTTAACAACCACCACCACAACCGCCTCTTAATGGAAGATGCACAAGGTAAAAAATGGTTTTGGACAACTACGCAATGTTTCCAGGGTTTTGTTATCTTATGGTTGAAATAGCCAGAAAAGTAGAAAAAAATGTGGCTGGTTTTGAGTGAATTCTTTGCCGCAGAACGGCTTGCAGTCGTGGTATTGCTCAGCTCACTCTTCTTGTGTATGCTAATTTGTCCTTCCAAGCATTTTTTGCATTTTTATGCCAAGCTGCCTTGTATGTTCATATCAATAACAATGGCATTTTGGAGTGAAAAAGAAATCGTGCTGGTTTCCCCATTATAGCGAAAAGATTAAAAGCATATCTATGCATATTTTCCCCAATCAAATTTGACTCTTCTGTCTGTAGGAAACAGACATTCTGTTACAAATGTGGTAAAACCCACGTTGAATTGCACTGATAAAAAATCTCTGCAAAAAAGTGAATAAGGTTGCAGTTCTCCTAGTTCAGTTTCATGTGCTATACGTGGTTGTCTCCCATACTTTTGCAAACGTAACAAACAGAAGATTATTTAGAGCAGAAAGAAACCAAAAAGTAAATGAAAAGGCAGGGATTGACGGCCTCCTTGGAAAGCCTGCAAGAACAGGTTATTTTTAGTTGTTGACAGCTTTCAGATGCCTTTAGGGTGCTGTAGGGAAGAGGAAGACCAAATGTGCCAAGGAGTCATGGATCTATGTTGCAGAGAAGCAGATTTAGGATGGCAGTGAGAAAATACTGCATGTTAAAATGAAAACAGAATGTATTGTGCAAGGTTGCAAATGGGAATGGCACATTTTATTTTTAGGAATTAAAAAATGCAAGATTTTGTTTTCTGATTAGTTTTAGTGAATAATGAAAACTAGCCTAAATAAAGGGGATGCACAGAACTATAGTTCAGTAGTGGGTCTGGCTGATCATGTTGCTCAACTCTTATTTATTGCATTTTGCTCGTTCTTTCCCACACTTTACCCCATGGCCCAAAACGGTACCTGTGATTATCAGGCAGGCAGGGAGCACGCCGGCTGTCCCCACATTTGGGGCAGGAGCCCCCTCACCATCCCTGCAAGACAAACTGCTGGCCAACTAGCTCGGCTTTGCCTAGTAAGGATCTCAAAACTAAGCAGGTCAAGGATTGTTCTAGCAGTCCTCCATTCTCTGCCTCTCCTGTGAATTCACAGGATAAACAACTCAGGCCCCTAATACCTGGAAGGGACACGGATGGCGCTGTGGGTTAAACCACAGAGCCTAGGGTTTGCTGATTAGAAGGTCGGCGGTTTGAATCCCCGCGACGGGGTGAGCTCCCGTTGCTCGGTCCCAGCTCCTGCCAACCTAGCAGTTCGAAAGCATGTCAAAGTGCAAGTAGATAAATAGGTACCGCTCCGGCGGGAAGGTAAATGGCGTTTCCGTGCGCTGCTCTGGTTCGCCAGAAGCAGCTTTGTCATGCTGGCCACATGACCAGGAAGTTGTATGCCGGCTCCCTCGGCCAATAAAGCGAGATGAGCGCCACAACCCCAGAGTCGTCCACAACTGGACCTAATGGTCAGGGGTCCCTTTACCTTTAACTTATCTGGAATGCCACCTCCTTCCATACAGCCCCTCCTGGGTATTAAGATTGGCAGAGGGGGCAGTAGAGGACATTCTCTGTGGTTGCTCCTAAGCTGTGGAACTCCCTCCCCACAGAGGTGCATCAGGCATTTCAATATAAAGCTGTCGCCGAATGCTGAAGACACACCCACCTATTTGCTCCGGCTTTTGACCCTTGAGATGTATGTATATTTAGGACCTGCCTTATTTCTGTTTTTAACATGTTGTTTAATGGTTGTAACCTGCTCTAGGACCCTGGAGTGAAAGGTGAAGGATGGGGAAATCACCATGTCCTTCCTCTTCCTTCACCGTTGTTGTTGTTGTTGTTGTTGTTGTTGTTGTTGTTGTTGTTGTTTAGTCGTTTAGTCGTGTCCGACTCTTCGTGACCTCATGGACCAGAGCATGCCAGGCACTCCTGTCTTTCACTGCCTCCCGCAGTTTGGTCAGACTCATGTAGGTAGCTTCGAGAACACTGTCCCACCATCTCGTCCTCTGTCGTCCCCTTCTCCTTGTGCCCTCCATCTTTCCCAACATCAGGGTCTTTTCCAGGGAGTCTTCTCTTCTCATGAGGTGGCCAAAGGAGAAGGAACTGGCAAGCCACTCCAGTATCCCTGCCAAGAAAACCCCATGGACAAAGACAACAGGCATATAAAAGCTGGAAGATGAGCCCCTCCTTCACCATAGGCGACAATTTTGTTGAAGAAATTAGGCACCTGCTCTACATTATCAGTGAATGGGGCAGGCGTGTGTGTTAAACAGACATTGTTTCTCCCATCGTGTTTGGCTTGGCTGTAATAAATTACAGACAAAGGAAGGGAACAGTAATGAAGCCATGTGAGTGCTGTGGCTTTAGCTGGAGGGGGAGGCCAGCTTTTGTAGCCTGGAGAATGATGGCTCAGGCAGGTGGTGACCTGGGACCAGACTCCCTTCCTGGCAAAGAGCTTGCTGGCTAATTACTTGTTTTATGTACACCCCATTCTTCTTGCCGAGGGCAAGGATGTTTCCCCTTCTCTTTGGCCCACCTTACGGTGTGTAAGCTGAAGGAGGGGAAAACAATTCCTGCTTTCAGCCTTCGTCCCCACCAGTATTATTTATTGCGCTGTACATCGGGGTCTGAATAGTGTGGCTGAAGAAAGAGATGATTATATAGGATGTCATTGTCAGCATGTTTACAAGGTCAGTGTGTCAGCTCATTATTAAAGGAAATTAAGGATGACAATGAGCAACAAGCCCAGGTGAGTCCACTTTCATAGGCCTTGGAGAGGATCCAAAGGAGCGATAAGCTCATGCGAGTGAAATCATGCATGCAAACCATGGGCATCATAATTAACACAAAACTGTGTTGTTGTTGTTGTTTGGTGCTATTTTAGTGCCCTGAGTGCAAACAATGTAGTACACATCTGTTGAAAAGATGGTAGTGATACCATGCTTGAATTTTCATACTTTTCCGTCTTGCAGGCCAATCTTGGCCCCTTTGGGGTTCAGTTTGGCCCCCCTGGTTCTTTCCCCCAAACCACACCTGCCACATCATTGGTGATGTCAGATTATGGGCAGGATGACAGGGTTTAATCCTGCATGGGCTACACTGCCCAGTTCTCAGCTGGAAACAGGACCATGCAGCCTAGGCAGCAGGATTTCATCTCTGCTCATCAGCTCATCATTTAAAGGGGAAGCACAGCACCATTTGAAACAGCCTACCTCCTCCTTTAAAGAGGAGGAGAGGCTCGTTCAAAGTGTCACTTTAAGTCAGTCACCGAGCTTCCAATGTTTGCAAAGTGTCATAGAATCATAGAATCATAGAGTTGTAAGAGACCACAAGGGCCATCCAGTCCAACCCCCTGCCAAGCAGGAAACACCATCAAAGCATTCCTGACAGGTGGCTGTCAAGCCTCTGCTTAAAGACCTCCAAGGAAGGAGACTCCACCACACTCCTTGGCAGCAAATTCCACTGTCAAACAGCTCTTACTGTCAGGAAGTTCTTCCTAATGTTTAGGTGGAATCTTCTTTCTTGTAGTTTGAATCCATTGCTCCGTGTCCGCTTCTCTGGAGCAGCAGAAAACAACCTTTCTCCCTCCTCTATATGACATCCTTTTATATATTTGAACATGGCTATCATATCACCCCTTAACCTTCTCTTCTCCAGGCTAAACATACCCAGCTCCCTAAGCCGTTCCTCATAAGGCATCGTTTCCAGGCCTTTGACCATTTTGGTTGCCCTCCTCTGGACATGTTCCAGTTTGTCAGTATCCTTCTTGAACTGTGGTGCCCAGAACTGGACACAGTATTCCATGTGGGGTCTGACCAGAGCAGAATACAGTGGTACTATTACTTCCCTTGATCTAGATGCTATACTCCTATTGATGCAGCCCAGAATTGCATTGGCTTTTTTAGCTGCTGCATCACACTGTTGACTCATGTCAAATTTGTGGTCTACCAAGACTCCTAGATCCTTTTCACTTGTACTGCTCTCAAGTGTCCATTGAAGTATCCTCTTCCTCCCCCACCCCTTTGCAAGGGGACTTTGCAAAACAATGGAGAGGTGTTTGACAGGTGGGCAGCCCTGAGACACCAATTCTTTTTTTTTTAATTATTTTTTTTAAAAAATTCCATAATACAATAAAATTTCAGCTACCAAAAATACAAATTAAATAAGTAGGAGTCCTCTCTTAAAGATAAGATGCATAAAGCAGAATCAGATATGTGTTGGAAATGTAAAGAAATGGGAGGAACCTTTTTTCATATGTGGTGGACATGTAGAAAGGTGAAAGAATATTGGGAAATGATTTATAATGAGTTGAAAAAAAGTTTAAATTTACTTTAAAAAGCAAAACAGAGTCCTTTTTGTTGGGAATAACCCAGCCAGAAATTTCCAGGTGTCAAAAAAGTTTGTTTATATATGCAACAACAACGGCTTGTGTACTCACAGAATAAGAGAGCAAGAAGAATGTATATTTAAAGAAGAGTGAGTGGAAAATATTTATTGAATATATGGAAAATAATTATACAGCTGAAAACTCTGGCAGCATTAAGATAAAGGCAACAGAGTAAACAATATTTGATTGATGTAAAAGTGGAAAATAGATTTGAATGGTTATAGTAAAATATGCAGGAAAGTATTATATGTAATATGAACCATGGAAGGAGAAGAAGGGAAATCATTGGATATTTTAAAGTTTGTAATATGTTTAATTTGAAATGTAGAAAAATGAAAACTCAATAAAAATTATAGATAGATAGATGATGAGAGAGAGAGAGGGGGGGGGAGAGGGAGATACAGAAAGAAAACTACCAATTTTCCATCTGCCAGTTGCATAAAAAAAGAAAAAGGGATTATTTAAAACGTTCAGTCCATTCTAACACCCATCTTCTCCACTTTCTGCTAAACTATTTTTCTTTCAAGTCAAGGTGTCTCAGAATCGTTCATTAATCAGGCATAGGCAAATTCGGCCCTCCAGATGTTTTGGGACTACAACTCCCATGATCCATAGCTAACAGGACCAGTGGTCAGGGATGATGGGAATTGTAGTCCCAAAACATCTGGAGGGCTGAGTTTGCCTATGCCTGGTTCATTTCCTTTTGCCATGAAAAGTCCAAGATGAGTTCCCTAATTGTTGTTTTTATTGATAAATGTCAACCATATTTATTCTGTAGACTTTACTGCTGTTAATTCCCACCACCATTACTTCATGTTGAGTGATAGTAAATTATTCCATCCATGTCCATTTTAAATTCTCTCTGCAGTGATCACATACCAGGCCAACATTCCTTAATTATTTTCCCACTATATATTCCTCAGTTCATGTCCAGTTCAGTATGTTCAAATTCCATTTTGTGTTGTGATTATGATAGTATCCCGATCACCTCCTCTAGGACCTTCCATTTTCATGTTTTCCAGTCTTTTTCCAGAGAGAGTACCATAAATTTAGTAACATCATTCTCTGAATTCGCTCCAAATTGTATGCATAATACGTTCCTTCTGCTAAAACTGAGCAAAGGCCAGGACTGAAGTTTTCCCAAATATTACTGTGGTCTTGGCCACACCACATGCACCCATTTACTGGCCTTATTGTGTCCCTCATGTCCCAGCTTTTGCAATGGACCCCTTTGTCAGGGCACCATCTGGCTTCAGAGTAATCTGGCTGAATTCCCAAAGGGTCAGAATGGCTCTATTTTGATGAATGTGAAGAGCTGTCCACTCTGTGGGTACTTCCACAGACTACAGGAAACATTCGCTGGCTGAGAATTCATTCCACACCTCCCACAGTTCTGCAGACTGAATTTTAATAGTGGAGATGTTCAAAGCCCTGAGCTGACCTTGTTGAGACATAACGGGTATATACTGAAACCTCATTATAGTGGAATCATCAGGGAAGTAAAGAAATCTAGTTTCAGGTATTTCTTAGTCTCTCCCCCCCCCCCCCTTATCGCAAAGGGCAGAACGAGTAATAAGATTCCAGCAGAATTGTGTTCTGGCTGCAATGTTTTCTCTGCATGTCTTGGTTTTTTAAGGCCTTTTAAAATGGTCCTGTGGAAATAAGCATTTTGTGTTCAGCAGCCTACATTGATGTGATCTTCTGGTGTGTCTTGCATTGCAGGCCACATTTACTTTGGGGGGGAAAATCCTTTCCCAAAAGGTCTTTTCCGTGACAAGGATTGCATCTGTTTAAAAATAAGAAACCATTCTTAAGCACGAGGTTCAGTTATTGGGGGGCTTTTGCAGCGCTCTTCTATGCAGGCCTGTGGTTTTTCTAAATTTATTTTTGTCTTGATAAGGATATGTACCGCAGTCAGCATTTTGAAAAAGCCAAGAGGCAGAAACGGGTTCCATACTGCTTTGGATAGAACTGAGACACACTTAAACTGAAAAATACAATATATTGTGATCCCAATGCTATTGCCATAAGGTAAAGGGACCCCTGACCATTAGGTCCAGTCGTAACCGACTCTGGGGTTGCGGCGCTCATCTCGCATTATTGGCCGAGGGAGCCGGCGTACAGCTTCCGGGTCATGTGGCCAGCATGACAAAGCCGCTTCTGGCGAACCAGAGCAGCGCACGGAAACGCCGTTTACCTTCCCGCCGGAGCGGTACCTATTTATCTACTTGCACTTTGACGTGCTTTCGAACTGCTAGGTTGGCAGGAGCAGGGACTGAGCAACGGGAGCTCACCCCATCGCGGGGATTCGAACCGCCGACCTTCTGATCGGCAAGCCCTAGGCTCTGTGGTTTAACCCACAGCGCCACCCGTGTCTCATTGCCATAAGGTAGAAAGAATCAAAATTGATTAAAAAAAATATTGGGCTTGCCTCCCAATAGGGGAGGGGGGCATAACTTATTAGTAGGGGACATATTTCACAAGTAGAAGGTCCCAAATCCAATCCCTGTGATCTACAGGCAGGGCTGAGAGACATCCCTGTCTGAAATTACTGAGGTAGAGGAACTAAAGGACTTACTTAGTATCAGACAGCTTCATAGTGGCACCCTAACTCCCTCCGATTGGAAATAAGGTTGTCCCTACCAGCACTTACATTTCAATGGCAATGGAAGGTGTGCCCCCCCCCCAGGTCTTTGGGGATGAACAGGACAACAAGGCTGAATGACTACCATAGGAAGCTATCTCAGACTGAGTTGGGTCCATCTAGCTTAGCACTGTCCACATTGGATGGAAGAGGCTCTCCAGGATTTCAGGCAGGGCTCAATCCTGCATGCCGAACAGATGGTCTCCTAAGCTTTGGGCCTTACCAGATTCCAAGATGTTCTAATTCTGTGGTGTAATATATTTTAATTCGATTTTTAAATTGTTGCATCGGGATTTGATATGATTATTTATACACTTTAAAATTTCTCTCATCTCCCAGGGATTTAATAATAATAATAATAATAATAATAATAATAATAATAATAATAATAATAATAATAATAATAATTTATTTATTTATACCCCACCCATCTGACTGGGTTTCCCCAGACACTCTGGGCAACTTCCAACAAAATATTAAAATACAATAATCAATCAAACATTAAAAGCTTCCCTAAACAGGGCTGCCTTCAGATGTCTTCTAAAAGTCTGGTAGTTGTTGTTCTCTTTGACATCTGGTGGGAGGGCATTCCACAGGGCGGGTGCCACTACCGAGAAGGCCCTCTGCCTGGTTCCCTGTAGCTTGGCTTCTCGCAATGAGGGAACCGCCAGAAGGCCCTCGGCACTGGACCTCAGTGTCTGGGCAGAACGATGGGGGTGGAGACGCTCCTTCAGATATACTGGACCGAGGCCGTTTAGGGCTTGATGAATTCAGAACTGATGAATTCTGGTTGATAGCCTATTGGATGAAGTGTTCTTGCTGCTGACGTTTTTGTTGTTTTTTCTACTGTGTTTGTTCAATGAATGGTTTTATTGGGATGCATTTTTTGTATGTTATGCCTTTTTGTTTGTTAATCTTTTTTAAACAGACTGCTGTCTGTAATGAGGCATATGAATAAATAAATATACTGCCCGGAGATCTATATAGCTGAAGCCTTCCATCATCCCTAGCTAACAGGACCAGTGGTCAGGGATGATGGGAATTGTAGTCCCAAAACAGCTGGAGGGCCGAGTTTGGCCATCACTGGCTGAAGGGCAGTCTAGGAATAAAATGAAATAATCTTCTTCCTATAATAATTAAAACCAAGATAAAATTATCCTTGAGGAGCGTGACTGAAAGACAACACTGACAAGACTGACTGTTTTTAAACAATCTTAACTTTTAAAAAACACTTTGCAGCTGGACTGGTATCCAAATTTAACTGTCCTCTGTCTAATTCATATACAAGCTGATTAAAACAACTGTTGGCATAAAGGTGCACAACCAATTGTCCCATACAAGATACAAATTATCCAGAAAAGCTTCCTGCGGTACATCTGGTTTTCTAATCTGTTGGCTACTTTTCAGATTTGGCTGAAAAAGCCCATACGGCTAACTATGATAATTAAATCCTCTCTCAGACAGCTCAACTAATATTTCACACAATAGCAGCAGTGTAAAAACCCTGGTAATTCCCAGACCTGGTCATGTAATTGGATTAAAAATCTTGTTAATTATTATTATTTTTGAAAGCAGCTGCTTTTTGAAGTTTGGTGCCTTCTGGTGACTGCTGTTACCCTTTTCCTTCCTGCTAATGCAAATAGCCAAGAAGTATTACAGCTTCCTCTGAGTTCTCACACCCACGTTTCAGTTTGGATAGCTAAGCTATCCCAACAGCTGCACCTCTTTAATTTTCCACGCTAATTCAGCTCGACAGAGCAGGGTGGACACAAGAGTAATGTTTAGCAAACAGTGACCAGGCTCAACAGGAAGGTCTCCTGCACATATGAAAGTACTGGCATGCTCTTCCACAGCCCCCTTTTAATAAGTTTTCCACATGAGAACCTCATGCACATTTGCACCTATCCAAATCTCTTAAGTGGACTTTTTTAACCTTTGACTCTTTCTCTTAGAGGTTTGGGGACAAAGAATGCTCCAGTAGCCTTTAACAGCAACAATTTGTTGCGTAAGCATTTCTGATATGTTACATCACTAGAAACGCCCTCTTCAGCTGTTGTTCTTCAGTTTGTGGGTCTTGTTTCCCAGAAATAGTGAAAAAACTTCCCAGGCTAGAGGCCCTCTGTGAGTTTGTCTTAAAGCAGCAGTCAAATAATCTACCACAGTGTCAGGGGCTGGCTGGACACTGAAGAGCGGTGGCTGGATATTGAGGAGAGGGCACAAGGAGAAGCAGGGGTGGAGACTGACACGGAAGAAGGGATCTTGAAGGGAGGAGCAGAAGCATGCAGGAGCTGAGGTTGGGAGGATGGCCTCTCTGTGACTGCAACTGCCTCAACAGATGCGCATCTTGGGGTAGCTGAGAATCATAGAGTTGGAAGAGACCACAAGGGCCATCCAGTCCAACCCCCTGCCAAGCAGGAAACACCATCAAAGCATTCCTGACAGGTGGCTGTCAAGCCTCTGCTTAAAAACCTCCAAAGAAGGAGACTCCACCACACTCCTTGGCAGCAAATTCCACTGTCGAACAGCTCTTACTGTCAGGAAGTTCTTTCTAATGTTTAGGTGGAATCTTCTTTCTTGTAGTTTGAATCCATTGCTCCATGTCCTCTTCTCTGGAGCAGCAGAAAACAACCTTTCTCCCTCCTCTATATGACATCCTTTTATATATTTGAACATGGCTATCATATCACCCCTTAACCTTCTCTTCTCCAGGCTAAACATACCCAGCTCCCTAAGCCGTTCCTCATAAGGCATCGTTTCCAGGCCTTTGACCATTTTAGTTGCCCTCCTGATAGACTGATAGGACTGATAGACTGATGCCTTTCCCTGACTTGTAAGTGTACTTTTCACTATAAAGAGTTAATTCCTTTCTCTCGACATCCCTTGTCTGACAGCGCTATGACAAACAGGTATCTGAAGCTCCTGAAGGTTCAAAGACGACCAACAGGGTGTCTTCTTCCTCTCTCTTGATATAACAAATCCATCCCATTTGTGTCCCGCCTTTTCTCCAAGGGGCTCATTGAGACATTTATGGGGAGTTATTCCCCTTCATGGGACGCGGGTGGCGCTGTGGGTTAAACCACAGAGCCTAGGGCTTGCCGATCAGAAGGTTGGCGGTTCGAATCCCGTGATGGAGTGAGCTCCTGTTGCTCGGTCCCTGCTCCTGCCAAGCTAGCAGTTCAAAAGCATGTCAAAGTGCAAGTAGATAAATAGGTACCGCTCCGGTGGGAAGGTAAACGGCGTTTCCGTGTGCTGCTCTGGTTCGCCAGAAGCGGCTCAGTCATGCTGGCCACAAGACCTGGAAGCTGTATGCCGGCTCCCTCGGCCAATAATGCAAGATGAGCGCCGCAGCCCTAGAGTCGGTCATGACTGGACCTAATGGTCAGGGGTCCCTTTTCCTTTTATTCCCCTTCATCCTCACAATGGCCATCTAAGGTAGACAAGGTAGAGATACATCAGCTAATGGTCACCCAGGGAGTAGAGAAGTAGTGTATGAATATATGACTTAGATTTTGGGTGTCAAGGAGATGAGTAATTATATAACATTTAGGAAACATCTGGAGGCAGCCCTATATAGGGAAGCTTTTTAAGATTTATTGTTTTGCTATGTTTTTATAAATGCTGGAAGCTGCTCAGGGTGGCTGGGGCAACCCAGTCAGATGGGTGGGGTACAAATTCTTCTTCTTCTTCTTCTTAGCTCTGTTCCAGATTACTACCATGGTGTGATCTTTTGATAAGCCAATGATTGTGTCCCCCTTTTTAAAAATGGCAATAACAAGCCTAATAGCTTCCCTTACAGGAGGCTTGTGATTGTAAAATGAACAGTAGTGGTTCAAAACGAATAGTAGTGTAGGTTCTGAATTAGGCCACTTGTACCATTCAGCAGTAAATAAGTTCCTTTCTTTTAACTATTTTAACATCTTTGGAGTAGTGTGAAATCCATTTTGCATTTAAGTGGTTCATTTTGCGGCTGATTTTAATTGGGACACATTAAGACAGTAGCAAGATGGCTTTTAAGAAACCATCTGGAAAAGGTACGCCCAGCCCTTCCTTTGACATCTGTTTAGTGGCTGGGGGAGGGACATCAGCTTGTCAGTCGTTACCAATCTACCAACCCCATGCAGCAACAGTTTTGAATTCAACAGGAACAGAACTTAAGAAGAACTGGGGGTGGGAAGAGAAGATAAAATATAAGAACAATATGTAGAATATGAGGGAAATGAGAAATGTGAACAATTTCTTTTTATATATAAAGTACTTTCCCCCATAGATATAATATCTAGAGCTGGTTTCACAGCAATGAGAAATGTGTTGGCATTTATCCATCTTTGTGGAATGATGAATCTGCACTGTCCCTTCTGGAAGGTTTTATTAGTTTAAGCTTCATTTCCTCTGGTGAACAAACAGGCTGAACCTGGACTTAAAGGCTTGCCGTAAGAAAGTCACCTCTATAATTTCCTGTGGATAAATCACGAGAGGCACTTATGTTCTTGTCTTCAAACTTGTCCCAGAGCTGTAGAAACAAATGCTCATGGGTTTGTGTGCTGCCCCAGGGTTTGTGATGTCCCAGTAACCAAGACTTCCCTGCTCATTGAAATCTGTGTCAAAACCTCATGGATTACATTTGCAAATATCCTTAAATCGACTCTTTGTGTGTGCCATAGCTCTTCTGGTGCTGGTTATCACAATATAACGCAAAGGGGAGCTAATCCCCACTTCAGCAGCCTGAGACAGCTCCAAGCCAATTTTCTTGCCCCACAAGACCTACTGATTTGGGAAACAGGAGCAAAAGGGTTTTCTAAAAAGTAGACACAGTGGTGCAGTGGAGAGAGGGCACCAATTTCCCCCTCCTAGGTCATCAAATTGATAATCTGATGAGTAAAGGTAAAGGTAAATGTACCCCTGACCGTTAGGTCCAGTCGCGGATGACTCTGGGGTTGCGGCGCTCATCTCGCATTATTGGCCAAGGAAGCCGGCATACAACTTCCGGGTCATGTGGCCAGCATGACTAAGCCGCTTCTGGCGAACCAGAGCAGTGCACGGAAACGCCGTTTACCTTCCCGCTGGAGCGGTACCTATTTATCTACTTGCACTTTGACGTGCTTTTGAACTGCTAGGTGGGCAGGAGCTGGGACCGAGCAACGGGAGCTCATTCCGTTGCGGGGATTCGAACCGCTGACCTTCTGATCGGCAAGCCCTAGGCTCAGTGGTTTAGACCACAGCGCCATGAGGGAAATAATCCCCACTCCTCAGCTAATTTGTACGGATCAGCTGAGAAGGGGGGGGCTGTGTGTTGCACGTATGTGCGTGCATACGTGCATGCACAAATGTGCAAGAGAGTGTGAGTAGCTGCACCCACTTTTTGCTATCCCCGCTGTAAAGCGTTCTCCTGCTAGGAATCACCTTCCTTCCAAGATGGTAAGGGTAAAGGGGACCCCTGACCATTAGGTCCAGTCATGACCGACTCTGGGGCTGCGGCACTCATCTTGCTTTATTGGCCGAGAGCCGGCGTACAGCTTCCAGGTCATGTGGCCAGCATGACAAAGCCGCTTCTGGTGAACCAGAGCAGCACACGGAAACGCTGTTTACCTTCCTGCCGGAGCGGTACCTATTTATTTACTTGCACTTTGACGTGCTTTCGAACTGCTAGGTGGGCAGGAGCAGGGACCGAGCAACGGGAGCTCACCCGTCGCGGGGATTCGAACTGCTGACCTTTTGATCAGCAAGCCCTAGGCTCTGTGGTTTAACCCACAGCGCCACCCGCGTCCCTCCAAGATGGTACACATGTAGAATTACTAATAGACCACTATCTGTTCATATTACTAATACAGTTAACATCAGTGCACACATCTTGAATTAAACAGGTAAGTTAATACAAGCCCTCTAGATATCCAAATAGGGATCCACATGACACTGATGCCTGCATTTTGGGACACAGCCAGGGCTGTGAGGCCCTCAGGCCGTTCTGTAATAGATGATGGGTATTCATCCTCCCAGGCTCAAAAGTATAAATCTCTTGGCCAACATAGGTTGGCATCCTTTTATCTCGGAAGACAAACCATTGGAGAGTTACAGAGCCTACTGTGGCTGGACAGGAGAGACATGTTTTGTTGCAGCTGGGGCAGGTGAAGGTGCTTGGATTCAGCCATCTGCAAGGGATTCCCAGCCTCCATGTCATGTTTGCAGAATTGGTCTGCCAGCTTCTCATAAAGCATATCCTTAGGATCCTTGGGGAACTGGCCATCATAAGGGTTTACAAAATCCACTTTCGTTGCCCACCTGCTAATGCCCATATTGCAGGGATACTATTTAAAAGTACACAAACATATGCAAATAAAAAGGATTTCGCTAATACCAAATTGATGTGTGAAACAACTTCAGACCAAAAGCAATTTATCGCACATGTGCCTCAAATAGGAATCCTCAGTGCTATAGCTTACTTCCTATGCAAGCACTGCAGAGTTCAATATACTCAAAATATTAATTTTTGATGAATCAATCTCAGTTTCAGGTCCATGGGAATATTCTGAAGCAATTTGCCATTGTTTGGGCTTCTAATTCTGTGTTCCACATTTCTCTAAGTTCCTTACCAATGTCCATTGGACATCAACAGACCGTAGTTATCGGTTTTGTTTTATGTAAGGATTCAATAATCTCTCCAACAGAATAGATTCACCCAAAGCAAATGGGCTGTAAATAGACGCCAGCAGATGTTTGTAACCGAATATATTGCCATTCCGCACTCATTGGAAACTGATACTTAAGCTGTAGAAAAAGAAATGATAAAAAGCTTTGTTCACTCCAGGATGGTTTAAAATATGCCAACTGTGCAACACACTAGCTGGTCTTGCACCTAGATTAACACCTAGCTTTTTGTATATACATAAACATGAGCTCTACCATTTGAGCTTTCACCTCCTAAAGGAAAGGGAGGGAAAGCTTCTTTTGAGCCTTACTTTTAAAAAATCGGCGATGCCAGGGATTGAATCCAGAGCCTGCTGCAGACCAAAGTTGTTTTCTGTCACTAGGCTATGGCCCCATGGGATCCAGCTGCGTTTATGTGAATGGCTATAAATATTTAAAAACCCAACCAAATTTTATTGGTTTACCTATTAGCCTGAGGCAAATATGATTGTCATAATGGTGGACTGTGTGTTTTCTTTCCTTAATTGTTTTTTCACAGCAAAACTGTTTGAGAGACTGCTTTAGTATAATGGAAAATGGCTTTGTGTGAAACAGATAATTCATGGCACTGGGAGAAAATTCTGCATCTCTCTTTCGCGGCGCATAGAGAGTAGCTTTCCTTTTTATGTGAGACAGCAATGAAAATGTTAAGCAAGATTAAATAGCTGCAATATGGTGAGTGGGATGGCTGTCAGATTGTTTCTGAAGGGTACCAAGGTGGATGCTTAAGCCAGAAATAAGGCTTTCTTCATTATGTCCTCCTGTTTTGCACTGTGACCAAATAAAGCTGTTTCTATTCTATGGCAAATATTTTGCAGCACAGCTACAAAATTAACTACATTTTGTGATATATTTTTAAGATACATAATGCTCAAAGTCCCCCCGCCCTTCCCAATTTTGGTTGTCTGAAATTCAACTGATACCATCTACACATTTTCAAGTGTAAATTTGCTGCTAGAATGGATAGATACTTGATTTTAAAAGAAAGAAAAAGCTGAGGCTCTCAGGAATCTGAATTCTGTTCCCAGTGCCGTGCTGGGAGTCCCTCATGACCCATGGCTAATAGAAGTAAGGTCTGACTTGACTTAGCAAATACAGAACCCTGCAAATAACCTTCACAGCGTTGCTGCGCATTCCTCCTCCACTTGAATTTCAGGACAGGCATTCCTGCGAGTGCCACCTTGGTGGCAAATGCCCAGCAGCAGAGATGCTAATTCACAGGCGTTTCATCCGTCATTCCAAAGGAGAGGTCACTCAGATAAGAAAAATGAACAGCATGCTGTAGGGAAAGCTGTGACATTCGATGAGTCCTTGTCACTGGGACCCATTAGCATGCAAGTTGGTGTGGTTTCTGTCTGAGCAGCCAGTGAGCATTGCTTGACCCAGGCAGTGAGCCTTTCAAGCAAGTGATGTAGCAACTAATACCATTCAAGCTGTGTGGTTTTTTCCCCCTTCGGAGCAATGCTTGTGTACGTGTTTAAACTACTCTTCGCTTGTGTGCCTCTTAGAATAAGCAGATACGGTTGTAATAAGAGAATCAGGGCCTTATATATATATATATTAAATGTCCATAAGTGTGCCAAGCAAACAAGGTCACATGTGTGTATTTCTTTGTCTCAGGAACAAAGGGGGGTTGCCCCTCCAGCTACTCAGCAGCCCTCTCTCTGCCTGAGTGATAATTCCTGGCATCCTGATACCTGAGTGCCAGACAGGTAGCCATTCCAGAGATAACAAACCCAGATGAAGACAAAAGGGTGTGATTAACTTGGCTGAGAAACAGGGAAATGTAAATACCTCTTTTGTTTCACTTGGTGGAGGACAAGAGGGGGCAGGGTCCAGGATACTCAGATTGCTGCCACCAGACCTCCCCTTTCATGATGTAACCATGATGTATCTGGGGGTGGTGGTGGTCTCGGGCTACACCCTTCCTATGGTGTATGCATGATGTTTCTGGGGGGTGGTCTTGGTCCGGGGGGGTGGGTTCAAAATGTCTATATAGGGGCGGGCACACTTTTGTTCTGGGTTGCTTCTCCATCCAGCATGTGGTGAGGGAGACCCCTGTTGCAACAGTATTTGTTAATAAAGATCAGGCTTACTAGCCGCCTTGCTTCCCATTAGAACTCTGGTCTGGTCTCTGTCTTTTCTGCGCAGGCAGGGGTTTCAAAATAACGTCCTGCCGAGGTTCAGGATTCCACCCGGAATCGAACCCTTTATCTAGATAACTCTCTTAAATTCTTACGACACGGTGTTTAGAGGCAGGAGTAACGGAATGACTCAGTCGTATCTGTAATGAGGATGGTGTAATATTTCCTTGTCCCCAACGCATGAATTGATTGCATATGTCAACTGGAAACCTTTTCTCAAAGGGATACCTGGATAATTATCTCTAGCAGCTGCCAGCACTTGGATTCCATGAGGACTCAAACAACCCACAGCGGATTGAACCTGCCTTGACATCACCGTTGCCACAGTGGAAACCACAGCAAGGGCTGCAGCCGAAGGACTGAAACTTTTCCTTTCCCCGATACAAGGGCCAAATGTTATGCATGCCTATTTCTTTCCCCGACATTTCTTAAACAAAGAAGAGAGTCGGAAAATCTCTGCTGGAGATCCAGCCCAGCATCCTGTTAGCAACAACAGCCAGCCAGATGGTTTTTGGAGGGTTTATGAGCAGTGCAAGAAGGCAGCAACCTTCCACTGCTGTTTGTCTCCTAGCAACTGGCATTTAGTGGCACATTGGCTTGGAGCACCGAGGCCTTATTTACCTGTCATGTCTAATAGCCCTTGATAGACATCTCCTCCTCTTCCTGGAATTTGTGTCGTGCCCCTTTAAAGCCATCTAACCGCGGCCACCGCTACTTCTTCTGGTAGCAAATTCCACAAGTTAACTAAGTTCTCTGTGAAGAAATCCCTTTATTTATTTATTTGCCTGCCAATTTCATTTGGATAACCCCACATTTTAACATATTATAAGAGGCAAAATAATAATAATAATAAATAAATCCACTCCCTCCTCTTTGTGCATCATTCTATAAAGCATTTGCAGAGGATGAGCTTTGGATGCTGGCAGGAAGACCTGGAAAGTAGCAGCGGCCAAGGAAAGGGGCTGCTTAACCCTTTCCCTCCCTTCCATTTCCCTGCTCAGTCTTTCCATTTGCTACTCCACATCTTCCTCCAGGGATAAAAGAAAATGTCAGAACGGGAAAATCTCTGTTCTATTGGAGAAAATAAGTTTGGTCAGATGAACAACTGGGGGTGGGGGGGGGAGTTCGGGAGGATTAAGCCATCCCTCGCATTGCTGAGTTCATTCTGAGCTTGGGCACACCTGACCTTCTGTTTGCAATTTTTGGCTGCTAGTGTATACTCCTCCTTTGGGATTTCTCCTTTCTTCCATTTCTTATCCATGCCCTTCTTAAATCTCAGCTCATCATGCAGCCTGACTGGTTTCTTTAGATGGCTCCCACTCTTCTTTTATTATTGGAATTGTCTGTATATGTGCCTTCAATATATCACTTTTAAGAAACTCCCATCCATCTTGCACTTCCTTCTCTTCAAATATTTCTGACCATGTAGCTCCTTAAGCTTTTTGAAATCAGCCTTCTTAAAGTCCAGAGTGTATGTCCGGCTACACTCAGCTTTCCCTTGCCTCTGTATCATTAAATTCCTCCTAAGTTTCTGAGTACTTCCACTTTGTTGTTCAGTTCCTCCCTGTTAGTGAGGACCAAGTCCCCTTGTTGGTTTCCCCACCTTCTGGGAAATGAAATTGTCAATGGGGCATTAGAGAAATTTCTTGGCCCTTCGGATCGATTTATTTCGGTCACTGACCAGAGTGCAAACATATACAACAACAGAGAGCATACAGATATAAATAGATTAAAATTAAGCTCTATGAGCTGATACACAATAAATAATGCTGATATAAAACAGCTAAAACAGGGGCTACCTTTGAAGGTGACCCGGAAACTGCAATTAATCCAGAATGCGGCAGCTAGACTGGTGACTGGGAGTGGCCGCTGGGACCACATAATACCGGTCCTGAGAGAACTACATTGGCTCCCAGTACGTTTCCGAGCACAATTCAAAGTGTTGGTGCTGACCTTTAAAGCCCTAAACGGCCTCGGTCCTGTATACCTGAAGGAGCGTCTCCACCCCCATCGTTCAGCCCGGACACTGAGATCCAGCGCTGAGGGCCTTCTGGCGGTTCCCTCCCTGCGAGAAGCAAAGCTACAGGGAACCAGGCAGAGGGCCTTTTCGGTAGTGGCGCCCGCCCTGTGGAACGCCCTCCCAGCAGAGGTTAAGGAGATGAACAACTATCTGACATTTAGAAGATACCTCAAGGCAGCCCTATTTAGGGAAGCTTTTAACCTGTGATTTTAATGTATTTTGTGTCTGTTGGAAGCCGCCCAGAGTGGCTGGGGAGACCCAGCCAGATGGGCGGGATACAAATAAAAAATTATTATTATTATTATACTAAAACACAATAGGGATACATTTGAATTTGCAATTAGGTATACCGGGACAATACAGATATAGCAACAATAAAAAATGTATAAAAATTAAAACTTAGTCACTAAAATGTAACCTAAAATTATCATTTAAGGCCTTAATCATTATGATAATACCGCTTGTTCCCTAAGTTTTATGGCAATCGCACAGAATTTGGCTACTCTTAACGTGATCTCAGGGTCCTTGTCCTCCACCAGGGATTTTGGACATTGAAGTTCGGATTCATTTAGAGATTTTTGCATAGTAGGGGTAATGAATACCGAACGTATCTCCCCATAGAAACGGCAGCGTAACAAGGCATGAGAGACAGTTTCTACCTCCATCAAGCCGCAGGGGCAGACTCGTTCCGCATATGGTTTACCCTCGAATCTTCCCTGCAATAAGGCAGATGGCAGCACGTTGAATGTAGCGAGGGTAAATGACCCTCATTTAGGTATTTAGGTATTTGTAATTTTGATAAATAATTTGCTGGGGTAAATCCTCTCCCATTATCTTTTATTGCTGGGTGTTTATTCATCTCTCTCACGTGGCACTGCAGTTCCCAGGGCTGGCGCGTCCATTTAGGCGAACTAGGCAACTGCCTAGAGCGCCAAAATGGAGGGGGCGCTGGCCAGCCTGCCCCCCGTCCCCCGCCTCCCCAACCAGCGGCGGAGCAAGCAGGTTGGGGCGAAAACCGCGGCGGTGAGGGCGCCAAAATGGAGGGGGCGCTGGCCAGCCTGCCCCCCCACCTGCCGCCGCCCCAGCCAGCGGCGGAGCAAGCAAACCGCGGTGGCGAGGGGCGCCCGGCAGGGCAGGGGGCGGGGCACCGCTCCGCAACGTGCGTCATACGTAATGACGTCACGTGGCCCGCCCCCTCGCCTAGGGCGCCAAAATTGCCATCACCGGTCCTGGCAGTTCCACATCCAAAATTCGTTGGCGGATTATTGCTCTAGCTTTCTCATAACCTACAGCAATCAGGGCCTGTGGGGAAAACCCCAAGCCTTTGGCCCTTCATTCTTGGCAGAGTTCCAACAGGTATTGGGGATGTTGAAGTCTCCCATGACTACTATATGTCTCCTTTTTGGATGTTTGGTAATCTGCTGTAGAGAGGCATCATCCGAGCCTCTGAGGTGGTGGAACTGTACTGTATTCATAATGACGGTGGGTGTCATGTGAAAGACTGGACTACGGCTTTTGAGGTTTTGTGGGCTCAGAGTCCTGCGAGGGCTACATCCCACTTTGCCCAACAGAGGAGCCTTTGCTCTGGACAAAGTTGCATGTGGTTGTTCAGAATATGTGCAAAGGCAGTCTTGAGAGCATGAATGCAAGTGTGCATGCAAAGCGGAGCTTCTTCCTGAAATTCTTCTGCTGCAAGGGGCGGGAAAGTCCACTGATATTGGAAAGACCAATCAAGTGCACTCACAAGACTATTTTGAGTTTCATTGAACTAAAAGCCTACAAGTGCCATGGCTAGAAAGAAATGTTTACTTCTTTTGATATGTTATATGTTTGAAAATGCACTCCAAAATGTGTGCTGTAGGCATTTCAAAGAGAATATATGGAATATAATTGAGGAGGCATTCCTTTTATCCTTTTCAGTTGTGCATGTCTATGCTTCTCATGCATCAAAACAATTTCCGGAGGCCTGCTCAGGCAGGAGGTTTTGCCTTTGTGTTTCCTGCCGTTGGCCCTAACATCATTCGGAATGCTTATTCTGGTGGGGGTGGGGAACCATTGTGCCAAATTCTGAGTACTGCCCCCAAAATGGCCACGTTGTTCCCATAATGTCAGCAGATGTACGGATCCATGGGTCACACTTACGCAATGCTGCTCCTGGATTTCATAAAACTGGGGAAGAAGTGCAAGATTCTGCAAGACTCTAGCACAGATCTCTTTGGTGCGCAGCTGGACCATGGCAATTCCACCCAAATCACAATTTTCTAGGCCTCTTCCAACACATACCGTATTTTCCCGTGTATAAGATGCCCCCCATGTATAAGACGACTCCTATTTTTTTAACCCAAACTTAAGAAACTAAGTTGTTTAGCTTTTTTGTGTGTGTGTGTGTGTTATGATTTTTGTACAAGCCGAGCGGCAAACAGCTGCAGTGGTCTGACTTTTGCCTGTCTCACTAAGCCGTGAGAAAGCTGCCTTATCTTTTCCTACATGGAATGTTTATGTGTCACTGTACTATTGTAATCCTAGCCTTTGTGCTCTCTCTTCTGGCTAGACCAAGATGCCAGACAGGCGGCTTTATGCCAGCTCTCTCTTACTGAGATGGCACCAGAGATTCTCTCTGCACTTTTCCTATAATAAATGGTTTAGCCTAAATCATGGCTTGTGTGTGTTGTTCTTCATGCTGGGAACAATCACATATGACTGCGCCACCGGACTACTCCTGTAGCCGGGGATGTGCGCACACGGCTTTGTTCTGGCTTTGGGGCAGTCTCACAAACTGCCCCAGGCGGGGTATTTGCTGACAGGGGGAAGGTCACTTCCGCCAATCCCTCACCTGCCTGCCTGCCACTGCCGATCGCACACCCGCGCAGATATGGCGCTTCAGGTTGTGGGCTTTTCATGTTGCGAACGGGCCTCCGGAACGGATCCTGTTCGCAACCAGAGGTACCACTGTATCTTGGTCAGGATAACCTGGCCATGGTAGTCAGCTCAACAGCTTTGCCAAAAAAAGCTCAACAGCTTTTCTGCCCGGATTTTCACTGTTTGAAATATGGCAGCCCTATCTGTGTGGGGCTGTCCTTGCCTCTGATCTGGAAGCTCCAGCTAGTGCAGGATGCAGCAGATGAGCTACCCCAGATGGCTGGCAGCATGTAGCAGCCTTGCTAAGACATAGGCCCATATGTCACCAGGCCAGGTTGAAGGTTCTTGTATTAATATACAATAAAAGGCCCTGAACAACTTCAATCCAGGATACTTCCTGAGCCCTTATCTCGCAGCTTGATATCGACAATCCACAGGAGCACTGTAATTTACCCCCCCCCCCAATCACCACCACACTATCCCCATTTCTCAACTAGAAGTTGGGCATTTACTGCCACCATTCCCATGCTGTGGAATATTCTTCTGGCAGAGATTCAGCAGCCATCCTCATGAATACTTTTTGTGTGTGTTGACGGGCCTATTCAGGGGTTTAAGCTTTTTAACAACCTACATTGTTTTTAATGGTATTTTGTCTCTTTTGTAAATCATTTTGAACACCGCCCTGGGATTTTTTTAACAAGGGATGGTCCATAAATATATATTTTTTTAAAAAATAAACAACCTACTTCACAGCATTACTATTAGCATAAAAAGCTAATATTGTTAAACACTCTGTACACTGGAAAACCCTATAGAAATTATTGTTCATTTCAGCTGGTCCCAGATTTTGTAGCTGGATTTCTTTTCTAAGAGTTCCTGACAACTGCTAGTTTAGGAGTCGCTGTCACTGTGCATTCTAGAAATCTTTCCATGAACAGACCGCACATTCCTGGGCCTTATCAGCCAAGAGAGGCATCGATCCAATTTGCAGGTTACAGCCTGATTCTCTGTAAGCACTTGGAAAGTCTCATTGAGTGACACTTGCTGAACTTGGCACAATAATGCACTTTCTCTGTCAAGCTTTTGTGCACTGAGTTTAAGCAAGCAAACCCTTTAAAATCCAAGTGTCACTAGAGCCGGAGGACAGTCTTTTGTTTTATTAACCGGGACATAGCTGCTTGTTCCCGCCCCGGTTTTATTAACCGGGACATAGCTGCTTGTTCCCGCTGCTTGTTCCATCATACTATATTCGCTGCTCAGAAAAAACATGTTCCCCTCTTTATTTTCAACTTTCTTGGGTACATGAAATTAACCACAATTACCTTGAATTTCTGCTTAACCCTCAAGAAAGAAGGGCATTTTCGCTGGCCAGGTTTAATTCAAATCCATCAAACCTCCTTTGGGGAAGGTTCTCAGGCAGGGGGGAAGGAGAAAGAACTTGCCCATGTGAAGACCACCTGGTGGAAAGCCTTACACATATGCTTCTTAATTGTAAACTATATGATGATCTCCGTCAGCAATTTCTAGATCAACTCTGCATCCCCAAATGGAAACCAGAGTTGGAGGTTATACATTTCCTATTACTGGGGAAAGATCAGGAGCTCACCAAGTTAGTGGCTAAATATCTCTATTTGGTTTTTTGTCGTCAGAATACACTGCAGACGTCTGATCTCCCTGGAGACCTAGAGATGTGACGATAGACTGCTCTGCCTCCTTTCTTTTCTCAAAGTTTTGTGCCACTGGGGAAGTGGTAATTCTGTATTGATTTTTTTTTGATGTTTGTATGTGATGCCAATAAAAGGTTGATGTATGTATATTTGCTGCTTTACCATTTTTGAAGGTTGCCATTAGAATCTGCCCCCGCCAACTTGTGTAATAACACACATTTACCTCAAACAAATTTGATGATTCCTCTTTTATATTTTGTTGCTGTTTAGTCGTTTAGTCATGTCTGACTCTTCATGACCCCATGGGACCAGAGCATGCCAGGCACTCCTGTCTTCCTTTTATATTTACCTGCCTTTAAAACCACTTTCATATTCAAACAAAATTTGGGGTCCAATTGGAAACCACAGTTTAAGAAGGATGCTGGCAAACTGGAATGTGTGCAGAGGAGAGCAACCAAGGTGATCAGGGCTCTGGAATCAAAGCCTTATGAGGAAAGGTGGAAGGAGCTGGGTATGTTTAGCCTGGAAAAGAGGATACTGGGAGGAGATAGGATAGCCATCTTCAAATATCTCAAGGGCTGTCACATGGAAGAGGGAACAAGCGTGTTTTCTCCTGCTCTGGAGGGTAGGACTCGAACCAATCAAATTATAAGAAAGGAGATTCCAACTAAACATCAGGAAAATCTTTCTGACAGTAATCACTGTTCGACAGTGGAACAGTCTCCCTCTGGAGGTTGTGGACTCTCCTTCCTTGGAGGTTTTTAAACAGAAGTTGGATGGCCATCTGTCAAGGCTGCTTTAGTTGAGATTCCTGCATTGCAGGGGGTTGGACTAGATCACCCTCAAAGTCCCTTCCAACTCTACAGTTCTATGATTCTACAAAACCTTAATTTGTTTTTGTGTTACCTATTAAAATGTTCATTGCCCTGCACTTCAACATATTCATGTCAATACAAGGGGTGTGTGCCTTTTGTTTGAAAGCCTCTTTGTGGTTAAGTACCGGTAAGAACCCAGGGACCCAGGTGGCGCTGTGGGTTAAACCACAGAGCCTAGGGCTTGCTGATCAGAAGGTCGGCGGTTCGAATCCCTGCGATGGGGTGAGCTCCCATTGCTCGGTCAAAGTGCAAGTAGATAAAGCACGTCAAAGTGCAAGTACCGGTAGATAAATAGGTACCGCTCCGGCGGGAAGGTAAACGGCGTATCCGTGCGCTGCTCTGGTTCACCAGAAGCGGCTTAGTCATGCTGGCCACATGACCCGGAAGCTGTACGCCGGCTCTCGGCCAATAAAGCGAGATGAGCGCCGCAACCCCAGAGTCAGACATGACTGGACCTAATGGTCAGGGGTCCCTTTACCTTTTTTTTACTGGTAAGAACAGAGACATCATAGTGTGACAAGCCATCAACTGTTTCCATTATGTATGGAATTTCAGTTGCCACAAAATGCTGTTTTTTTCCAAAAGCACTTCTAGTTTTTACCATCTATGATATCTGCAGCAGACAGGATGTCATCTGCTAGCTCCATTGACACAGGCTTGTGCATATTTACTGCCTTGCTCATTGAGAATGTGTTATGTTTCTGAACTGAGCTTATGCTCACTCTGTTCCCATTCTCCCCCCCCCCTTTTTTTTGCCAGTGATTCAAAATGCTAACCTGTCTAACATGTGTTTTGTGCTTCGAGTTTCCCTTTGTAAACCAATTAGGTTTTTGCAATTTAAATGGTGTTTTATTTGCCAATGGGGAAGCATCTTCCTTGGTGGAATAAGGTTTTCTTCATCCTGCAACTGCTGCTTGATATAATGATTTATTAAGGTACTAGGAGAAATATTGATCTGGCTAATAGCTTCTTCCTCGCTGCATAATGTTTTACATTTTACTCAACTGAAAGGGCCCCATATTCCTTCTCTCATCCTCTGATTGACCATAAATGTTTTGGCCTTTCCCCCAGCAATTATCACACTTACCAAAGAGGTAGGTAAAAGTCAAGTATTGGTAGGCTAAATTAAAAGAGTCAGCACATCCAAATAATTGTTGGAAGCCGCCCAGAGTGGCTGGGGAGACCCGGCCAGATGGGCGGGGTACAAATAAAAAATTATTATTATTATTATAATGTCCTGTGCATAAGGGACAGAATCCTTTGTAAGATTAAATAATGCTTTTATAAAGGTAAAGGGACCCCTGACCATTAGGTCCAGTCGTGTCCGACTCTGGGGTTGCGGCGCTCATCTCGCTTTATTGGCCGAGAGCCGGCGTACAGCTTCCGGGTCATAATAATAATAATAATAATAATTTATTATTTATATCCCGCCCATCTGGCCGGGTCTCCCCGGCCACTCTAGGCGGCTTCCAGCATACATTAAAATACATACACATGTTACAAATTAAAAACTTCCCTGAACAGGGCTGTCTTCAGGCATCTTCTAAATGTCAGATAGTTGTTAGTGCCTTTGACTTCTGATGGGAGGGCGTTCCACAGGGCGGGCGCCACTACCGAGAAGGCCCTCTGCCTGGTTCCCTGTAGCTTTGCTTCTCGCAATGAGGGAACCGCCAGAAGGCCCTCGGCGCTGGATCTCAGTGTCCGGGCTCAACGGTGGGGGTGGAGACGCTCCTTCAGGTATACAGGACCGAGGCCGTTTAGGGCTTTAAAGGTCAGCACCAACACTTTGAATTGTGCTCGGAAACGTACTGGCAAGCATGTGACTAAGCTGGCAAGCATGACTAAGCTGCTTCTGGCGAACCAGAGCAGCACACGGAAACGCCATTTACCTTCCTGCCAGAGCGGTTCCTATTTATCTACTCGTATTTTGACATGCTTTCGAACTGCTAGGTTGACAGGAGCAGGGACTGAGCAACGGGAGCTCACCCCGTCGCAGGGATTCGAACCGCCAACCTTCTGATCAGCAAGCCCTAGGCTCTGTGGTTTAACCCACAGCGCCACTTGGGTCCTATAGCATTCCCCAAAAGAAGATGTTGCTTTAGAAATTACCTTAGCACCAGTGCAGAATGAGGGCTCGGCAGGGATGCCTGGAAAAGAGCTTTGTAGGCAGAGATCTGAACATCTCTTTCACTCCAAGAAGCAGCTATGTGCTCAAGCCAGTATGCTGGCTCAAGACGGCTCAAGATGCTTAAGAAGATTTATGCTAATCAAACTTTGGTCTACAAATCCTAACACTTGCCTCTCCCCCAATTTTCAACTGACCAATTGCAGTCGTTAACAGTCGTCAACAGGTTTACCACAGCTATCAGCCTATCACCCATTCCCACCACCCTTCTGAGTAATACCCCTCCCCACCCTCTCACTATATATAAGGGTCTGGTGCTACTGGAAGGATTTTTTTTTATTTTGTTCCCCAATTTTCAGAAAACTACTGGTTCGCAAGCAGCTATGAGGAGGCTCAATTCTTAAATCTACACAATAAATTAATTTGGGGAGCTTAGAAAGTGAAATAAAAGGATTGGGGATTCAAGCCACCCCTCTGTTTTCATAGAATCATAGAATCATAGAATCATAGAGTTGGAAGAGACCACAAGGGCCATCCAGTCCAACCCCCTGCCAAGCAGGAAACACCATCAAAGCATTCCTGACAGGTGGCTGTCAAGCCTCTGCTTAAAGACCTCCAAAGAAGGAGACTCCACCACACTCCTTGGCAGCAAATTCCACTGTCGAACAGCTCTTGCTGTCAGGAAGTTCTTCCTAATGTTTAGGTGGAATCTTCTTTCTTGTAGTTTGAATCCATTGCTCCGTGTCCGCTTCTCTGGAGCAGTAGAAAACAACCTTTCTCCCTCCTCTATATGACATCCTTTTATATATTTGAACATGGCTATCATATCACCCCTTAGCCTTCTCTTCTCCAGGCTAAACATACCCAGCTCCCTAAGCCGTTCCTCATAAGGCATCGTTTCCAGGCCTTTGACCATTTTGGTTGCCCTCCTCTGGACACGTTCCAGCTTGTCAGTATCCTTCTTGAACTGTGGTGCCCAGAACTGGACACAGTATTCCAGGTGAGGTCTGACCAGAGCGGAATACAGTGGTACTATTACTTCCCTTGATCTAGATGCTATACTCCTATTGATGCAGCCCAGAATTGCATTGGCTTTTTTAGCTGCTGCATCACACTGTTGACTCATGTCAAGTTTGTGGTCTACCAAGACTCCTAGATCCTTTTCTAAGGACCAAAGTGTACATTGCATGCAACTTTGGGATAGGTTTGTTTTGAGCAGAGGAATGTGGTGTTTTCCTGCTGACCATTTGTCTGCTCCAAATTCATTTTCCCGACATGCCTGACACCTCTTGGCACGGGGAGTGGGGACAACTGGGGGGGGGGTGTGATTTGAAACTGGAAAATGTCCCATTGGGAAAGTATGGGCCCTTGGAAGATATAGTACATGTATATAAATAAAATATATAAAACAAGTCTATACAGTACATAGGACAAGCTGAGTCTAGGAGCTAACCAGGGTGCTGAAACAATGAACAACCAGGAATGGGCTTGATTGGAATTAAGTATGATGTGTGTGCATTGGGTTAAGGCTGCAATTTTAACCTCACTGGGAGGAAGCCCCATTGACTTCAGTGGGATTTATTTCTAAGTATGCATGGATGGGTTTGCACTATAAGTCAATAGCTTCCCAGGGAAGAAAAGACAAACCACACCACACCAGGCTAATCCTGTGAAAACAAGCAGCTCACGTGCCTCCGTTTTGCTGCTCCATTCTGACTTCTCAATATGGATGATTGTCAGCTGCCTTCAGTTTGTATCTCACCTGCAAGAGGACAGAAGCCTGATAGCTGTCAACTTTCGGATTTGAAAATAAGGTTTTTTTTTCAAACTTTCGGATTTGAAAATAAGGGATGCCGCGAGGGCGGTGCAATGGCACCAAGTAACCTCGCCACCATGCGCTCCAGAGGCTGCGCGCGAACGGGTGAGCGAAAGAGCGAGCACGTAGACGGCAGGCAGGCTGTCTGTCTGGTTGGGCGTGAGGGTCTGCCTGCACAGGGCATGCAAGCTCCGCCCCCAGTCAGTCTCAGACTCCTTATTGGCAGCCGAGCAATGCAGCTGAGGAGCCTCCCTGGCCGGCAGGGAGGGAGAGGAGCTGCTTCCTTTGAAATCCGGGAAATTTAAGGGATATCAACAATCCGGGATAGCAGCGGGAAACAGCATTGGAATAAGGGAGTTTCCCGCAAAAAAAGGGAGGGTTGACAGCTATGAGCTGCCTGACTGGCTTCTACATCTTTACCAGAAGGAGGCAGATAGCAGCTGTTACACAATGGGGCATGTTCTTTAAAATGTTGTTCTGCTTTTAAATAAAATAAACACTGAGAAATGCTTTCCAGGCTGCCCAAAATCTGACCTAAAGAATCTATTGAAAAATCTCTCTGTTCCCACCTTAAGACTGCAGAGCCTTAGAAATTTATTTCCCCCTCCCTTTGAGTTTTCTGTTATTTACCATGAATCCTGACAGAGAATTCTGTGTAATTCAGAATTGTATATGTCACCAATGAATTTTAGTTTAGTCTAATATAATATACCTTTGGATATTCTATAATGGATTCACACACCTACCTGGGATTTTTTTTTGAAAGGTATTTTGGAAACTCTCCACAGGTCCATTTGGGCTTTTAAATTTTAGGTCATTTTGGCATATATCTAATGTTTAATTGCTGTTCAACAGACATCAGCTTGGCTTTATTTGGAAGGCGTATTCAGAGATGTATGAAATTTTGCCATGTACTATCTTCTTGCTTCTTAAATAACTCTTCGGACGTGAGTTAAACAACAGTGGCAAACAAAGCAAGTTGTAAATCTTCCTGAGCTAAGTCTGGTGCTCCTTATTGCTTCAAGGTAAAACCAGGCTTTTCTCTGCTGTTCATAGTTGACCTAGCAAAAGATCACTTAATTTTTCTATTAAGACTGAGTGTGGCATAGATTTTTGTTGTTCCTAGCAATTTTTTAATGGATCTAAGCAGCCAAGAAGGCTTTTAGGCAGGTATGTTCTAGCCCAAAGGCCTTTGAGATTAGCTTTTAATGCATTCAGCACATAACCTTCCGCATGACATTTCGATTTCTGTTAAGTACAGCAAGCGTTCAGAGGTGAGGCTTGTCTCTCTGCAAACTATTCAATACTCTAAGCAGTCAAAGATATCAGACTATGGGCACCACTAGCTATACTTCTGTTCAGCTCATATTTATTTCAGTGGGGGCTTGTGCAAGAGAATTTCCCTCTGCACACAGAGACAAGTGTTCAGTTGTCTTGCTTTGTGAAACCTTCAGAAAGCAAGGGCTTAGCCACACTTACTTTCCAGGCATAGCCTGCGCTTCAAAGTTCCGTGTCTGAGCATTTTATTTTGTTTATTTTTTGCTCCAGAGCTTTCCCCATGAAAACCCACTCTTTAAAGCTCAATCAGAGTAAACAGCAATCTGCAGAAAACTTGAGTGGACATTTGCGCCGATTAAGCTTTTCAGTGTAGGTTTTCATGAGGAAAGGAGCTTTTGAACATGGATCTGTGCCTGGAAAAAGTGCGGCAAAAGGTCAGTGTGGAAAAGCGATGTCCTGTGAATTTCAAGTGCATTTGGGGAACTGGGGTGGAGTGCTAGTATTTTCAAACTGTGATGCTTGCTTCATTCTGTATATCTGTGTATTATAGTTAGAGACTTTGGAGAACTATATAAATAGTCTTGTTAGGTATCCCGATAAGTTAGAAAACATGGCGGAAATTAGCTGTCTTCTACTGTGTCAGGCCACTAGCACATTGGTTCGGGTAGTATCTAGTGTGACTGGCAGCAGCTGTCAGATTCTTTCAGTTGAGCTGCCAGGGGCTAAAGCAGACATTTAGCACACAGAACAGGCATTCTGCTACCAAGCTATGGCTTGCTCCCCACTCTGTAGATTCTGTCTTTTTTCCATTTTCTTTCCTTTTGGCATTAGGTGGTGTCACACACACCCCATTTCCCAGTTCATCTTAATTAATTTTTAAAATTTTTATTTAAAATGTTTTTTATTTCACCCTTCATTCTTTTTGATTTCACAGTATCGTTGTTGTTTAGTCGTCTTAGTCGTGTTCGACTCTCCGTGACCCCATGAACCAGAGCATGCCTTGGAAACTCTCGTTTTCTTCTCAAAGCTTCTCCTTTTTATGTCCATTGAGTTTTCTTGGCAAAATACTGGAGCGGTTTGCCAGTTCCTTCTCCAGGTGGATCACATTTAGTCTAAACTCTCGGCTATGACCTGTCCGTCTTGGGGGTGTGTGTGTGTGTGTGTGTATTTATATTTATATTTAAATCCAACAGATTAAAATGCCTTTGTAACCAAATGCGTTTTAGCCTAGTACTAAAAATTTGAACCTCTCTCCTGGGATGATGTTGTAGCAGAAGCCCTCCAGCTATTGAATGCTGCCTATAAAGGAGGTTTCTCGATAAAGTCTTCAGCAGAAGATGTCAAAGCATTGATATGAAGAGAGGCACTTGTAGGGCATCTTGAATTGGGCCCAGAAACAAGCAGTCAGTCAATTGAATTCTTTCAAATGGTAGTCAACTTGCCAGGACCTGCGTTTTGCAACCGGTCTTTAGTGGCAGCACCATCTAGTCCAGGAGTGGCCAACTTCCAAGAGACTGCGATCTACTCACAGAGTTATAAACTGGCAGCAGGGTGGATTTGATTTGATTTATCGTGATTTTAATCAGTTTGATTTAAATCGGGATTTTAATCAGTTTGATTTAAATCAAATCTACCCTGACTGACAGTGATCAACCCCATTTAGGTCAAAGTTGTTGAGCTTTTTTTAGGAAGGAAAACCCTGTTTTGGGGGGTTCAGGTCATTTTAGGGGTGCAGGGCAAAGATGTTGACCCTTTTTTAGAGGAGCCAAAGTTTTTTAGCTTCTTTGGGGGGAGCCGCTGATCTACCACAGACGTCCAGTGATCTACCGGTAGATCATGATCTACCTGTTGGACATGCCTGATCTATAACAGAGCAAATATCAAAGCAGGAGGTTACAAGAGCATGGCTCATCTGGGCCAGATTGTCCCTCTCCAGGGGTGGTTGAAGCTTGCTAAAGGCACTCCATGCCACTGACAGAACCTGTTAATAAAGCTGGATGCAGGAGTACTCTCAAACTCTGTTCTTTCAGGGGCAGCACAGTCCCTTCCAAAGCAAGACATGGATCAGTTTCCTGGACTTGTGCCACAGTGCCTCTGTTTCGTCAATATAATGTATATAATAATAATAATTTATTATTTATACCCCGCCCATCTGGATGGGTTTCCCCAGCCACTCTGGTCGGCTTCCAACCGAATATTAAAAACAATACAGCATCAAACATTAAAAACTTCCCTAAACAGAGCCGCCTTCAGTTGTCTTTTAAAAGTAAAATAGTTGCTTATCTCTTTGACCTCTGCTGGGAGGGCGTTCCACAGGGCAGGTGCCACTACCGAGAAGGCCCTCTGCCTGGTTCCCTGTAACCTCACTTCTCGCAGCGAGGGAACTGCCAGAAGGCCCTTGGAGCTAGACCTCAGTGGCCGGGCTGAACGGTGGGGGTGGAGACGCTCCTTCAGGTATACAGGACCGAGGCTGTTTAGGGCTTTAAAGGTCAGCACCAACACTTTGAATTGTGCTCGGGAAGGTTCAGTTTCCTTTATTAGCCGTCATCCAGCTCAATACAGCATCCAGTCACAGCTCCAGCATCTTCACAGCCTTACAGCATCTTCCAGCATCATAAGCCTTACTTATTATTATTTAGGGAAGTTTTTAACTTGTGATTTTGATGTATTTTAATATTTGTTGGAAGCCGCCCAGAGTGGCTGGGGAGACCCGGCCAGATGGGCGGGGTACAAATAAAAAAATTATTAAATAAAATTATTATTATTACCTGATTCAGATTATAAGGAGAAACAAAGATGGTGGACAAGGTCGGTTTCTTTGCAGGGTTGACATATTCCAGGGACACTGCCCCAATCTTCGCCTGTATACTTGCTGCCAAGCCCCATAGCAGTAACATCAAACAATTCACGCCCCCAACAATTGCAGGCATTGTGCTCAAAAGTCAAAGCAGGGCTGGCCTACCTACCTGTAGAAACAGAAGCATCTGTCTTTTATAACATGTCTTTATAATATGGCACCATCATTGGCTGATCGGGACCCGATCCCAGACCAGCTCTTTTGCATTGGCAGCAGTAGGAGTTACATGGGGTGCAAGTCAGGCCTCAGGTACAGAAACAAGAGCAGTCTAAGGATGTTCACAAGAATATAACAAAGCTTTAGCTTCCTGAAGATGAAGGTGAAGTAGAAGAGCTAAACTGGAGCTAAACTGCATCTTAAACCTAGGTTATGGGCACAACAACGGAATAGCTAGGCATGCTCTTTTTATAACAAGAATACAAAGCTGAAAATGAATGAACTGCAGCTAAAATATTATGTTCATTTTTCACATGGTCTAGTCCTTCCCCGGCCCACCCCCCTAACATTCTTACGCGGGTCTCCTCTCCAGTCTGCAGAGAGTAGCTGGAAGTGGGGAGGCAGAAAAAGGTCCTCCTTTTTAGCTTCTACTCTGCAGTTTTAATCTGAAATTTTAGGTGTAGAACTCTGCCCAAAGCTCAGAAACGGCTTGTGCTAATGAAATTCCCTGTCGCAAAATGCACCTAGAATAATAGGAGTGTCGGACACTGGTTTTAAGTAGTTCAGTACCAATGGCATAATTTGTTTTCTAATTGCACAGTAAAAAAACAACAACAACTTGGAGTGAGATTTTCATGTGAGATTTGGCTGCTTCGTGGGGAAGAGCAGGAGATGGCCACCATTAAAGGTAAAGGTAAAGGGACCCCTGACCATTAGGTCCATTCGTGACCAACTCTGGGGTTGCGACGCTCATCTCGCTTTACTGGCCGAGGGAGCCGGCGTACAGCTTCCGGGTCATGTGGCCAGCATGACTAAGCCGCTTCTGGTGAACCAGAGCAGCGCACGGAAACACCGTTTACCTTCCCACCGGAGCGGTACCTTTTTATCTACTTGCACTTTCTGCTTTCAAACTGCTAGGTTGGCAGGAGCAGGGACCGAGCAACGGGGATTCAAACCGCCGACCTTCTGATCGGCAAGCCCTAGGCTCTGTGGTTTAACCCACAGCGCCACCTGTGTCATGGCTGCTTCGTGGGGAAGAGCAGGAGATGGCCACCATTACTGAGCAACAAATGAAGCACAGTGTAGAATAGAAGGCAATAATCCAGCTCAGCCTACTTCAGCTCTTTCTACCTCTGCCTGTCTTCATACAATAGAGGGTGTCCTGCTTCCCAGTTTCCAAGCACACAGGCTCTGCTCCACACTATTAATGTGGACTCGGACCACCTTTGGCTTGTGCAGTTCTACAGCAGGTAGCAGAGAAACAATGACATTAATTAGTCAGGGATCTTATAACCGAATCTTAGATTTATATGATTCATGTAATCCCATGAATTCATGTGATTGATGTAATCACAGCAGGCTAAATTACACAGCCTTCTTTAAAAGCAGCAGGGAGTCAGCAGTCTGAGTAGCAGACCTTTAACTATGGTTGAGACCAGATATTATTTAAAGTAGATATATACAAATGCCAAAAAAATATTACTTTTTTCCCATTGGAAAGGCTATAAAATGCATATTGGTCTCTAGCCCCATTCATCAATGTCTTTATAGTGTAATTACAAATCCTGTGAATGTTGGGATCACTAAATTGAAATACAGAGAGGCGTTTGGAAAATGGTGCCATGTCAGCACTGTTAGTGCAATAAATATGAGCCACAAAGTAAACGCAGACTTTGAAGCTGCCTAAGCAGGCATCATTTTTCTTTTTTCTTGACATATGGTTCTCTGCCCCCTTTCTTTATCATTTCAAGGTTATATTATGTCTCAGTTTCGGAGAGTTGAGGAATTACCACATACCAAGGGGGATTTTTCCCCCTTTTGTTTTGCAGCTATTCTAAGCTTTATTTCTGCTCCAAATTACTCCAGTAATCCCTATCAATGTGTTGTCATCTCTCAACTTATAGTTGACAGGTAGACATATGAAGCAAGGAGGAGGATCACCTTCTGCCAGAGGTCATGGCTATCACTGCAGAGAGAAATAGGTGGTTGTTGTTTTCCAAAGCAGGCATCCTGCATGTAGCTCTCTTCAGCTAAGGCAGCCTTTTATCCTCTAGTGTAGCTGCTCCAAAGGGTGGTATAATTTTGCCCTGCCCTTTTCTCTCTAAACTGAGAGGCCCAGCACTCTTCCAGGATTGGTGCCTGGTCAGAAGGAAGGTGCCTGAGCAAGGGAGATGCAGGGAGCAGGATCCTGCTTCTTTCACCCATGCGGCCTTTTCTCCTAGAAGTTAGGACCTGCCCTCCATTTTGTATATGAACAAGGAAGGCACGTGAACACCAGTAATCTAGGTTGACCCATACAAAATTAGGCACAGAATTTTGGCACAACTTTGTGCCCAACTCCATTTGGAATCTTGGCCATTTTTATTGTAAAGCAGATTCTCCATCACGGAGAGCACGTGTTGCGGTGGGGGCTAACAAACTACCCCTTTGTTGCTGGGTGGGTTTGTTTGGATGGCCACTACTATGATAGGACCCTGGGGCTGTTGTTGGGGAGAAATGTATGTTGCCAATTGTGATGGACAGCCCAGCGTTTATAAATGGTTTGCACGCAGCAGGATCTCCCTCTTTGGCTGCGTGCTATGGATCACCCGCCCTCCCTCCCTATTTTTAGGCCTCTGTGTTGACCTTACTATGCCTGTCATGGGGTCGTCTGCTCTTGGGGCAGGGGCCTGGTAGGAATTTTTTCATTTGGCTGATTGGCTTGTGCCATCTGGTTTTCGCCTACTGCGTAGCAAATGGTCACAACTTGTAAGGTTGACGGTTAGGCATTGGTCATTATTATGTTGGTTGGGGGGTGGGACTGTTGACTGCGTTTGTCCCTCCCCAATTGAGGAAGGGGCTGTTGACTTTGTTTGCCCCTCTCAATTGATGATGGTGTGTGGGGAATTCCGTTAAAGGAATCCAGGGGCTCAACATGCTTTTGTCCGTATCCCCCGGTCGGGGGCCAGGACCACGCAAGAGCCCCTGGGAGCCTGTGGGAAGAGGGGAGGGTCAGACCCATCCGGCCCCCTTTCTCTACCTTGAAATCTTTTCCCCTTTACTGACAATTGTCAGTTCTGTCCTTAGGGGACAGATAGTCTGGACCAATGCCTACGCAACCACTCACATTTCTTGTAATTTAATAAAGTTGTGGCCAAATTTATGCCAAAAACCAATACCAAAATTATGTCTGAAGTGTGAATTATTTGGAGGGGTGGTTTGGGACCTCGACACGCAAACTTTCACTAAACTGACAGGGCTCAAAATTGGCAGGGTGGAGGGTGAAGAATGGGCAGAACAATGGACAAACACTTCCCTTCATGTCCTGCTTTCCAATGGACTACTAGCAAAATGTCAATCCTTATAACAGATCAGGAAGAGAAGGGTGCAAAGTTTTGTTTCCAGTGCCAGTTTTCCTTTGCTTTTCTCTTTATGGCCGGAGTATGTTTTCCTTATTATGGGGATCTGCCTGCATAGCAGGACTTACCTTGGAGCCAACTAAAACAATCAATTCTTATTCGCATAGCCCTGCCTTCCATCTGCTTAGCCCTGGCCAGCTTTGAGTTTCTTGACTCATGCTAGAGGAGCCCTGTTCAGAAGTTTGCTTTATAGAGAGAAAAATGCATGAAGGGGCAGTTGGAATTGCACTTCCTGGTCCCACTCTTCCATAATTCCCTGTAACTCCTTCACAGGGAGCTTTATGCACAGACTGTGTGTATGTCCAAATTGGACCCAATGGATACCCATAGAGGCCCGGCACAGAAAAGACCATGAATGTGTAGAGTTGAGAGGGTAGAGCCAGTATGTGATGTTCTGATTTCCCCTTCCATATAAATATTCGTGACTACAAGGATGAAACATGTGCATAGAGTTGGTGTACAGGACCCAGTGGTTTGGGTTCTTCTAATATTGCAAAACGCGGACCGTTATTTATTTGATGTATCTGTTTATGTGGGGACTGGTAGGGAGAAGCTGCTAAAGCAGGGAAAACCACTTCCGTCCATCCAGAGGAGGTGGAAGACACGCCCCTGCCACATGTACAGGGGCTGCGAGTCCAGCCCCTGTGCGATAGGGGGGATTCCCGCCCGCGTCACTCCCAGGTCGACCAATCTGGTCGGACTGGGTGTGTCCAGCTCTGTTGAAGCTGGCCATGGGTGAGAATCCTTCCTCTTTGCCCCCGCTCCCCATCACAACTCTTGGTTTGGTGGTTAGGCATTGGGTTATTTCTGTAGAAGTGAGGTGGGGAAGTTGCGCCATCACCTGCCCCATAATTTGAAGGGTATTCTGTTAAAGGTATCCAGGGGCGTGGCCCTGTCCAAAGCCTAAGGAGGTTAGGGCCAAAGGCACGCCCCTATCGGTGACCCCAGGGGGAGTTCCTAGTCGATGTGCATCACAGGGCTCCTTGGCTGGTGGTTAACCCTTCCCGGACTCGCAGCGCACGGGCTGGGGTTGGATATAGTCGGTTAGGATCCAATGCCTAAGCCAATACCGCTCAACATCTATAACCAATAAAGTTGCGGCCTATTCTGCCCATTAACCTTATATAATGTGTCAGTGAGAGATTTCACTTTCTTGGGTTCCATGATCACTTCAGATGGTGACAGCAGTCACGATATTAAAAGACGCCTGCTTCTTGGGAGAAAAGCAATGACAAACCTAGACAGCATCTTAAAAAGCAAAGACATCACCTTGCCGACAAAGGTCTGTATAGTTAAAGCTATGGTCTTCCCAGTAGTAATGTACGGAAGTGAGAACTGGACCATAAAGAAGGCTGATCGCCGAAGAATTGATGCTTTTGAATTATGGTGCTGGAGGAGACTCTTGAGAGTCCCATGGACTGTAAGAAGATCAAACCTATCCATTCTGAAGGAAATCAGCCCAGAGTGCTCACTGGAAGGACAGATCCTGAAGCTGAGGCTCCAATACTTTGGCCACCTCATGAGAAGAGAAGACTCCCTAGAAAAGACTCTGATGTTGGGAAAGATGGAGGGCACAAGGAGAAGGGGACAACAGAGGATGAGATGGTTGGACAGTGTTCTCGAAGCTACTAACATGAGTTTGGCCAAACTGCAAGAGACAGTGAAGGATAGACGTGCCTGGCGTGCTCTGGTCCATGGGGTCACGAAGAGTCGGACACGACTGAACGACAACAACAACAACAACAATGTGTCACGTGTCATTTATTTTCCACGGGAGGGGCGGGACATTGCCATGCAAAGGAGAGAGGAGGCAGAAGAGAGAACAGAGGCTGCCTCTTGAGGGAGGGGTAGGTATGTGGGAAAGAGGGGTGAGTTCAGCTCTACCCCCCTCTTTGCCCCATGTCTGGCTTTTTCCTAGCAATGGTTTCGGTCAAGAGACTGACCCTTTTGCTACCAATTTCCACTGTTGGCATTTGATGGGAAACAGCATTTGTGTTAGCCAATTCAATTTTCAGGGCTGGTTTGGTTTTTTTTTGCCTCCTTCTGAAACCTACAAAAAATTCTCGACCAAATATGTCAGCACGGCACTAGGATTAACCAAGTATCTGCTTCCTGGAATTTGGCTTAAAAGGTCAAAAAGAAATGCATTGTTACCCCATATCTGCTAATTACATGCAAAGGCAAACTCAAATCAGCTTTTCTCCATGTGATCTGTCATTCAAGAGTGCATTACGGCTGATTTGGAATTACTGTATTTTCATGAAAGGCCTTTGCAGGTCAAAGTAATTGGCAAGCTTTGCTGGTTGGAAAAGATGGGAGGTCAGGGACTGTCAGCAGTTGAGAAATATATGGTTCTGGAGGAAGAGGCATTGTTCCTTGAAAATCTTTTGGGTGCATGAAAGTAAATTGCTCCTTTCCCATTCCTTATATCTCTTCATTCTTGCACAGCCTAGGCATTAATTCTAAAAATACCTTCAGTGTCTTTCAGGCCTTATCCCTTTAGCCAGCTAAGAGTGCCACGTTCAGGAAGGGCATGTTTTCAGAATCCATCTGAATAGAAAACTGGCAGTGGCAATGCTTCATTTCCCCCACTCAGTCTAATTTTAGGTCTGTCGGTGTTGTTGTTTTTCTATCACCTGGGATTCAACCTAGTCAGTAGAGACAAAACCATTTTCTCACTAGACCTTTTAACAGAGGCCTTTTGCTTCCCAAACTTTTGTCTAGGCAAAAGTAAGTTAAGAAGAGTTGGAATAAATAAGCAGTGGCAATTAGGCTCTTTCAAATAAGTTGGGAATAAACGGGGCAGCCACTTAAAAGAGAATAATCATCACCTTCATGATGGAACAGTAATAATAATAATAATAATAATAATAATAATAATAATAATAATAAAATTTATTCCCCACCCATCTGGCTGGGTTTCCTCAGCCACTCTGGGCAGCTTCCAACAAAAGATTAAAAATAGAATCAAACATTAAAAACTTCCCTAAACAGGGCTGCCTTCAGATGTCTTCTAAAAGTCGGATTGTAGTTTATTTCCTTGACATCTGATGGGAGGGCATTCCACAGGGCGGGCGCCACTACCGAGAAGGCCCTCTGCCTGGTTCCCTGTAACCTCACTTCTCGCAGTGAGGGAACCACCAGAAGTTCCTCGGTGCTGGACTTCAGTGTCCGGGCAGAACGATGGGGATGAAGACATTCCTTCAGGTATACTGGGCCGAGGCTGTTTAGGGCAGGGGTAGGCAACCTAAGGCCCAGGGGCCGGATGCGGCCCAATCATCTTCTCAATCTGGCCTGCGGACGGTCCGGGAATCAGCATGTTTTTACATGAGTAGAATGTGTCCTTTTATTTAAAATGAATCTCTGGGTTATTTGTGGGGCATAGGAATTCGTTCATTCCCCCCCCCCCCAAAAAAAAATATAGTCCGGCCCACCACATGGTCTGAGGGATGGTGGACCGGCCCATGGCTGAAAAAGGTTGCTGACCCCTGGTTTAGGGTTTTAAACGTCAACACCAACACTTTGAATTGTGCTCCTAAACAGTATCTCCAAAGTGCTCCTATTCCGAGTCTGACTAGGGAAACTTTCCCCAGCTGTGGGACAGGTAAAGGTGAGGTTTGGCTGAAAGAGGCTGCTTGGCTGTCAGTGTCTGCAAAAGTTGTTCTGCTGTGCTTCCCCGCTGGTTGTCACACACCTGAAATGTGTAAAGCACTTTGCAAGCCCTGTTCACTGGGATTGCACAGCACGTCCCAAATGGCCAACCATTGGTTGCTGGGCATCGGGGAAGCACAGCACAAAGCACAAAGCATCATATGTCATTCTGATGTTTAAATATAACCCAAACTTAAAAAAAAACCACATGTCAAGGTAGTTTACATCGTGAAAAAATACAATAAATTCAGTCCATAAATACCTGTAAGACATAATTAAAAATGTCAGTAATGTCAGCTTGAATGCCATGTTTTTAAGTGGAGTCAGTTTGCACATTTTGCTGTCAGCTAGAGAATGCTTGGGAGAACAGCAATGACAAACCTAGACAGCATCTTAAAAAGCAGAGACATCACCTTGCCAACAAAGGTCCGTATAGTTAAAGCTATGGTCTTCCCAGTAGTAATGTACGGAAGTGAGAGCTGGACCATAAAAAAGGTTGATCGCCGAAGAATTGATGCTTTTGAATTATGTTGCTGGAGGAGACCCTTGAGAGTCCCATGGACTGCAAGGAGATCAAATCTATCAATTCTTAAGGAAATCAGCCCTGAGTGCTCACTGGAAGGACAGATCCTGAAGCTGAGGCTCCAATACTTTGGCCACCTCATGAGAAGAGAAGACTCCCTGGAAAAGACCCTGATGTTGGGAAAGGTTGAGGGCACAAGGAGAAGGGGACGACAGAGGACGAGATGGTTGGGCAATGTTCTCAAAGCTACCAACATGAGTCTGACCAAGCTGCGGGAGGCAGTGGAAGACAGGAGTGCCTGGAGTGCTCTGGTCCATGGGGTCACGAAGAGTCAGACACGACTGAACAACAACAACATAGAACGCTAGGTGAGTGACCATTCGGTGGGGGAAAGAAAGGTCTAGAGAGGTTCCTCATCGCTGCTCTTTGGCCTATTACTCAGGTGGAGAAAAGCAAACTTCTAACAGAAGAATTTCAGGAGGAGACTACATCTAAGTGGCTTCTAAAGCCTAAATAACTTCTTGCCTGCTTGTTGCATTTGAAGTTCATGCCATACGGTGCGTTATTTTTAGTTCTCCTTCATTATCTTGTCAATGGATTCTTTGACTTCATTTCTAGAGTCATTTTCATGTGGCCTGTTAGCCACTTCCCATTTCTCTTTTCATGGAATCTCCTAGATTCCTGAACGAGTAAAGGCACATCTGAATTTGGTGTTGGCTGGCTTTGTGCAATGCATGGCAAAGAACAATCTCCTATTAAAATTGGTTTTTGTTTTACATGCAAGCTGCTGGAGAAAAAGGGCTACAAACGATTACTTTGCTCTCCGAAGACATCCAGGCATTTACGAAAGATAGTATTTCCTGTCCTATAACTGATAGCTTAGATATGCTCAGTGGGTGCATCTAATAGCTGGGCTTTGCACATTTTACAGAAATTGTAGGCCTTGTCAGCTTCAGTTACAAGCATACATCAAGACACGTGCGTGATTCTCTCCTGTGTTAAACTCTCTCACTACACTGACATGTAAAAACTTACATGTTTCTAAAGTGAAGCATTGCTGGTGTTCATTGTGCCCCAATACTGAAAAATAGAAAATAGAAAATAAAACATTTTCATACCATATTAAATCCCTTGACTTAATCCCTTGACTTCCCTCTATTCCCTCCCCTGGTTCTTGCGTGTTATTTTATGTTGTACATGTCTACAGTTTTCTTATCTTTAAATATTTCCAGTTTCAAACATTGTCCTTAACATTGCAAGTGTTTTTTTTAAAAACCCTGCTATTGTGTTAACTTCTTTACAATGCTTTTTAAAATATGCAATAAACATTTTCCATTTTTTAAATATTTGTTGTCCTCTTGATTTCTTAGTCTTCCCCATTATTTTTATTTTTATTTTAAACGTGTAACAAGCTTTTTCCAAAAAATAGCAAGGAGAGACAAGAGGGCCTTTTTAAACGAGCAATGCAAAGAAATAGAGGAAAACAACAGAATGGGGAAAACCAGAGATCTGTTCAAGAAAATTGGAGATATGAAAGGAACATTTCGTACAAAGATTACCACAATTAAGGACAAAAGTGGAAAGGACCTAACAGAAGCAGAAGACATCAAGAAGAGGTGGCAAGAATACACAGAGGAATTATACCAGAAAGATATGGAGGTCTCATACACCCCAGGTAGTGTGGTTGCTGACCTTGAGCCAGACATCCTGGAGAGTGAAGTCAAATGGGCCTTAGAAAGCCTTGCTAACAACAAGGCCAGCGGAAGTGATGATATTCCAGCTGAACTATTTAAAATTTTAAAAGATGATGCTGTTAAGGTGCTACACTCAATATGCCAGCAAGTTTGGAAAACTCAGCAGTGGCCAGAGGATTGGAGAAGATCAGTCTACATCCCAATCCCAAAGAAGGGCAGTGCCAAAGAATGCTCCAACTACCGCACAATTGCGCTCATTTCACACGCTAGCAAGGTTTTGCTAAAAATTCTACAAGGCAGGCTTAAGCAGTATGTGGACCGAGAACTCCCAGAAGTGCAAGCTGGATTTCGAAGGGGCAGAGGAACCAGAGACCAAATTGCAAACATGCGCTGGATTATGGAGAAAGCTAGAGAGTTCCAGAAAAACATTTACTTCTGCTTCATTGACTACGCAAAAGCTTTTGACTGTGTCGACCACAGCAAACTATGGCAAGTTCTTAAAGAAATGGGAGTGCCTGATCACCTCATCCGTCTCCTGAGAAATCTCTATGTGGGACAAGAAGCTACAGTTAGAACTGGATATGGAGTAACTGATTGGTTCAAAATTGGGAAAGGAGTACGACAAGGCTGTATATTGTCTCCCTGCTTATTTAACTTATATGCAGAATTCATCATGCGAAAGGCTGGACTGGATGAAGCCCAAACCGGAATTAAGATTGCCGGAAGAAATATCAACAACCTCAGATATGCTGATGATACAACCTTGATGGCAGAAAGTGAGGAGGAATTAAAGAACCTTTTAATGAGGGTGAAAGAGGAGAGCGCAAAATATGGTCTGAAGCTCAACATCAAAAAAACTAAGATCATGGCCACTGGTCCCATCACCTCCTGGCAAATAGAAGGGGAAGAAATGGAGGCAGTGAGAGATTTCACTTTCTTGGGTTCCATGATCACTGCAGACGGTGACAGCACTCACGAAATTAGAAGACGCCTGCTTCTTGGGAGAAAAGCAATGACAAACCTAGACAGCATCTTAAAAAGCAAAGACATCACCTTGCCAACAAAGGTCCGTATAGTTAAAGCTATGGTTTTCCCAGTAGTAATGTACGGAAGTGAGAGCTGGACCATAAAGAAGGCTGATCGCCGAAGAATTGATGCTTTTGAATTATGGTGCTGGAGGAGACTCTTGAGAGTCCCATGGACTGCAAGAAGATCAAACCTATCCATTCTTAAAGAAATCAGCCCTGAGTGCTCACTAGAAGGACAGATCCTGAAGTTGAGGCTCCAGTACTTTGGCCACCTCATGAGAAGAGAAGACTCCCTAGAAAAGACCCTGATGTTGGGAAAGATTGAGGGCACAAGGAGAAGGGGACGACAGAAGATGAGATGGTTGGACAGTGTTCTCGAAGCTACTAACATGAGTTTGGCCAAACTGCGAGAGGCAGTGAAGGATAGGCGTGCCTGGCGTGCTCTGGTCCATGGGGTCACGAAGAGTCGGACACGACTGAACGACTGAACAACAACAACAACAAGCTTTATTAACAGTCTTACAATACATTACATATATATAGTACATCTCTTAAAGTAAATTGAAATTTCAATCATGTGCACACACACACACACACACACACACACACACAATACTTATCTTTTCTTACATAATTATGACCCTTAAGCTTCAGCTGTATTTATGCTACTTTTTATGTGATTATTAACAAATAATTATTACGGGTTTGTGGTGTTCGGGAGCCCAAACATTCGACTGCTAAGGCGTTGGTCATCCAAGGTTCAACTGTATTTAAAACCAATTTCTGACCTGAACACAATAAAAGTGGAGCAGTTAACTTGAACTGAATCGCAAAATATAGTTGCTTTACCTTGATTGCTGCCACCTTTTGGTGGCTGAAAAAGGGAAAATGTGGTCCTTTTTATTTTTTATTCTTCTGCATGTCTTTCATGCTCAGGCACCAGATAAGGGGCATCCTTGACGATCTCAGTGGACACTATTTTTTCTTATGGGACTCTTTGATCCCACAAAACAGGGAGCTTATTAAACCCCCAAACTGCTTGGGTTTCTCCCCTCCACAGTTCTTTTTACCAATATTTCCTCCAAAATCCAATATTTAGAAACGTTTAGCCAAGGAGCTAAATGGCAGCATAAATATATGTCTCTGATCACCAAAGGACGATAAACGCATCAAGTGGCCTTTAAAAGGCAATTTAACATCCAGCAATTTACAGCTCCAATAAGGTAATGTTCCAGGGACTACGAGGTCCAAAAAGCAAAATTGTAAAACTTGATTTAAGGGAGGAAATAAATAGTATCTGTTCTGAAGCTTCAGACTCTGAAATGGAAAGGTGGGGGGAGGGGAGCGCTACTTCAGCAAAAAGGCAGGAAATCAATCAGATTTCAATATGGAGGCCGATGGGGAGTCAGATGCTTACATAGACAAAATCCAAAAAGCTCTAGCCTTGGACTGGGCAGTTGCTCTAGCTCCCTTCGAACGACGATTTGGCACACTACTGGGAGACCTTAAGGAAACCTCCAAAACAGCTAATGAAGCTATGAACACAGCCCTTGAAAATCAGTCTGAAATTCGCTTGCTTCAAAAGTCAACTGATGACCATCACTTAAGCCAGAAGAAAAATTGGACAAAGACAGGCGGAAAAACCTTAAACGTAATGGTTTACCTGGAGAAGTGGAAGGGGGAAGATATGGTTTCATTTATAACCAACTGGCTACTGACCTTGACACACAATGTTTGAGTGGATTTAGCGTGGACCCCTAGAGTCCCGATTACTAAAAGCAGAGCAGGTGAGGTCCCAAGGGACATTGTGATGCAGTTTGAGCACTCCAGGCTCAACGATGCAGTCTTCAAAGCCCTTGGGAATATCCGGAATATAAAATATAATGATTCCACAACTGAAATCTTCCAAGATATTAGCCCTGCCACACTCAGCAGGAGTCTGAGAATGTATATTCTGGACCGAGGGGGTCTTTGATATCATTGCTAAAACCATTAAACACCCTCTCTCGTGAAATCCAGCGTTAGCCTTGCTTTGATTTAACATAGATTCTGACCTCACTATTCAACATAAATATTTAGTTTTCTTTCTACTGACGGCTATCTCAGAGTGACTAACTGGGCTTAGAAGGGTAGCAGAAGGTGTTACAAAGAGAGATACCTTTGTTGAAACCTGGGCTCCTTTATTTTCATATGTAAGGCAAGAAGATAACAATTATCTCTTGCCAACTACTCAGATTTGTATATGGAGAGGCTATATTGAAGGTTAATGTCTTAAGAATATGTTTGAAATGACACTACAAACTGAATGTCATGTTTTTTGTGGAGATTGTATTATATAACTAGACTTGTACCCAGTTATTGTTGTGAAAAGTTTTATTATTTTGGACAATAAAAATTTTACTGGAAAAAATATGGTTTAGAAAACACAGTAACCTCCCCTGGAAGCCATACCCTGCATTAAGTTCATAACAATAAGAACATTTATTTCCAGTGGTTGTTGATCTTTTCTATAAAAAGCAATTTAGTTAGCACAGTTTTTAAAAATAGTTTTGGCCATTATAGAATACAAAAACCTGTAAGCAAAAACTGAAAAAAGAACTATTGGCAACTACTTTTCAAATGTTTAATGTATTTTCTGTATCTCTCTACAATTAATTCTGGCAGACTCCCCTTGCCTCTGTGTTGCTGTTTCTTTTGAGTCCCTTCTACTGCAGTATTTTCTGCTGTCTGCCCTGTCATGCCTGGAACCTATGACATTTTTTCTGGAATTGATATTAGGCGAACAAATTAGCCCACACAGATTAGTTCAAGAGCCCCGTCACTGTTTTCTCTCCCCTGGCCTTGATAAGGAAACCAATTAAAAGCCCTGAAGCATGTTTAACGACAGTGCTAAATGGGCCACATCACAAATTAAAAATTCACCATGTACAGAGAAAGTTATTTACCATGGTTTACTTAAGAAAATAGTATCCATTATTTTTACTCCTGCTTTTAAGGGCCACAACCAGGAACTGAGACAAATAAAAGTGGAAGAACCCCGTTTTTCACCTTACCTGCATAACCTGCCATTTCCCCCCTGGATTTCTTCCCAAGAAGCCCACCTGACTGATAGGAAAATAGTAGCAAAATAGAGGTTTTTTTCGGTGGAAAAGGGAGTTCCAAGTTATTATCTGTGTCTCAGAGTGAACCAGTAGTATCATTTGGGTCAATGGTTTCTCTATAAATCTATTCCAACCCGGTCTTTAAAGGTAAAGGGACCCCTGACCCTTAGGTCCAGTCGTGGATGACTCTGGGGTTGCGGCGCTCATCTCGCTTTATTGGCCAAGGGAGCCGGCGTACAGCTTCCAGGTCATGTGGCCAGCATGACTAAGCCGCTTCTGGCGAACCAGAGCAGCGCACAGAAACGCCGTTTACCTTCCCGCCGGAGCGGTACCTATTGATCTACTTGCACTTTGACGTGCTTTCGAACTGCTGGGTTGGCAGGAGAACCCGGTCTTTACTAATTGATAATTCTGTTGATTAGTAGCTCAGATTTGCAGTAGTAAATGTGGTTCTAATTACAACCAAAATAGGAGTCTGATCTCATGTGTGGGAGATATGCAATCAAATCTAACAAAGCATCTTCTTGCTAGTTAGCATGTGAAAGGGTTAAAACCATAGAATTGTATTGCTTATAGGCAGACTCCAACCATAGAAACATAATTGCTAGAGAAGGCTCTCTGTGGTGTCATTTCTCCTCCTTTCCTGGGAGGGAAGAAGTAAAATAAGTATTTCCTCTTCTTTCTCTCCCCCCCCCCCCCAGCCATGCAGATTGACGTCTGTCTGTTTTCTGCAGCATCAGGTATATGCCTGAAGCTGTTTTTGCTGTAAACACACGTCTGTTACCTGCATTTACTAATAATGCTGTTGCTGCTAAGGACAAATGCTTGACTGTGAGTGAACTGTATGTTTTAAACTTACTTTTCAGTCTGTAGCCTACCTCTTTGATAAATGGGGTAACAAAGGGGGAGACCAGTCTAACTGCGATGCTTTCAGTTAAACTGCTTAAGATGGGATTTCAACTTTGCTCAGCCCCCGTGCTTTTAAACGCAAACTGTAAGCTGATTCTTTTGTCTGTTAACCCACACACACGGATCTGTAAGAGGGATAAAAAATAAAACCCATCATCGCAGACATGCGAAGCGAGAAAAAGGAGAGGATCGAACTGTAATAGTCAACGCTGCACTTTGGTCAAATCCTCACCTTTTTGAAAGAGCTTTGATCTCAAATTTAGAGAAAACGAATGGAAAATTTTATCATTTGAAATGTGTCAGGGAAAGGGTCCTGCCGTTCCTTCTGCAATTCCTGAGATGATCAAAGAGATATTTTTAAAAAGACACAAACCAAGGCCCATTGCAGGCTAAGGCCCATTCTCTGTGATGTAGGAAACCTGTGGTGAGCAAAGCAGCTTATGGAGAACATGGAGACACTCTCCTTTCTGATGTGCATATTTCTAGCCAGGACTTAGATTAGAAGCTTGGATTCTCCACCACCTGCCACTTCCTTTTTTTTTTTTTTTTTTTTTTATTACAAAATACTCTACATCAAACATCAACAAAGACAATAAATGACATAAACAAACCAAAAACCCTAACTGATCGCATATCTTTTAGCATTGCGCACAATATATTAACAATCCACCCTCCCCCCTCCCTCTTCCCCTCTCCCCCCTACCTACCCTCACAAGACAAAAAGAACAGAAAAAACATAACAAAATACAACATAATAAATACACAACAATAAATACAGCGACTTCCTGTCAAACACCAAAGCATAATCAAGCACTAAAAGTGAATGTCTTCCTTGTTATTATTTCTCTATTACCTCCTTTCTAATACATTCTATTATCTTTCTACTCCCTTACCCCTTATGTCTGTCTTATATCTCTTCTTAGGTCACTCAAAAGCTGTCATGGTTATCAAATACATCTTAGAAATTATCCCAGTTTTGTTATTTACTAACACATATTCTAACCTCGATATTTCTTTGTTAAATCCTATTTTTTTATCTCTTTTGAATTTTTCGTTTAATTGATAATATTCAAGCCATCCTTCCATGTATTCTTTTATCTCCTCATACTTCTTTAACCTAACTTCCCCTTCCTCTTCTACCAACAGCATTTCATATGTTAGCCACCTTCCTTTCATATTCTTCTTTTTAATTGCGTTGGCTTCTTGGGGAGAAATCCATCGCGGGGTCTTTGGTTCTAGCAGCTTTCTATATTTTTGCCAGGTGGTAAATAAGGCATTCCTAAATATATGATTCGTAAAGTTTTTATTAGCCCCATATTTATCGTAATTAAGGTACGCATGCCATCCGAACCGGATGTCATGCCCTTCTATGTCTAGAAAACAAAAAAAAACAAAAAAAACACCACCTGCCACTTCCAGGAGGATCCTCACCTTGTACAATTACATCAGAATATACTGGCCAGGGCTGTTGCTGCAAGAGCTCCGGCACCCTCCTGACTGGCAAGCCTCTCTAGGGCTTGTCCTTCATTCTGCTTCCTGGTACCTAGTTTCTTCATGTTCCACCAATCTCCCGGTCATAGGTGTCAACTTTCGGATTTGAAAATAAGGGATGCCGCGAGGGCGGTGCAATGGCACCAAGTAGCCTCGCCACCCTGCGCTCCAGAGGCTGCGCGCGAACGGGTGAGCGAAAGAGCGAGCGCATAGACGGCAGGCAGGCTGTCTGTCTGGTTGGGCGTGAGGGTCTGGCTGCACAAGGCATGCAAGCTCTGCCCCCAGTCGGTCTCAGACTCCTTATTGGCAGCCAAGCAACGCAGCTAAGGAGCCTCCCTGGCCGGCAGGGAGGGAGAGGAGCTGCTTCCTTTGAAATCCGGGAAATTTAAGGGATATCAACAATCCGGGATAGCAGCGGGAAACGGTATTGGAATAAGGGAGTTTCCCGCAAAAAAAAGGGAGGGTTGACAGCTATGCTCCCGGTGCACCACTGGGGCTCTTCATCACAGACTCTGACTCTGTACACAGGCGTAGGAAGGTCAGGTGGTAAACGGTGCGGAAAATTTCTTGTAACATTGATTTTTTTTTTTTGCCTGCAAAGATGGTTTTACGTTATTTCATATTTTCTTACAGAGGAATAATAATAATAAGTAAAAACAAACTTTTATTTATATCCCGCCCTCCCCGGCTGAAGTTGGGCTCAGGACGGCTAACATCAGATACATAACATTGATATAAAATCAAACAATAATTAAATTACCTCCTAAAAACATGGCAAAATCAAATTAAAGTCTAATTAGATGGCTTTCCGCAGGGTTAGGGTTGGGAACAGTAAGTGCTCCACTGAATTGAAATTTCAGCCTTCACGACATAGGAAAACGGCCAAGTAAACAGCTATTTTCGTGGAGGAGGGTCAAGATATTAACTGATATGCATGAAATTTCATATATAGCTATATAATCCCTAGTGTAGTAAGATAAGACCTTTGGAGCAGGCTTTTTTAAATAGTTTTTTATGAACCACCCTAGTAGGGCAGTAATTGTTCCTTGATAATTTGTCACCCCCTCCATGATGGAACCTGGGGCGAACCGCCCCCCCGCCCCCACTTCCTACACCCCTGACTCTGTAGTCCCATTATTATTACCTCTTAGCACTGCGTGCTTCCTCCTTCAAATTCCATTTCTTCCTCCTTCAAATCCCGTTTCTCTCACCTTTCTCACCATCTCTATTCCCCTGAGTTGCTCACTCCATAAGTGGAATGGAACGCATCCCAGCAGTTACTCTCTGCTTTCCTCTTCCTGATTCCTAATCAAGGTCGTACCTCCTTCTCAGCATTGCTACTTTTTCAATAATTGTTTTATTGGGTTTTTGATAATTTTATACATATAAAAAAAACCATTTCAAACATTAAAATACTAGGTTCTTTTGAACCTTCAGACCTCCTTCCCTCCCTCCGTGGGTTCCATGTTTAAGTTTACTACATCTTTTACCTTTATCCATCTATTATATAACCATAATTCCCATAGCCTCCTTTCATCTTTCTGGTTACCTGCCACCAGCCTGACCTTGTTTCTTGCAAGTGGGGTTTCCTAGGGCCTCCCAGAGGCACAACGCAAGCACTGCTGCCTCCTCACAAAGGTGGCACTGTGGGTTAAACCACAGAGCCTAGGGCTTGCTGATCAGAAGGTCGGTGGTTCAAATCCCTGCGACAGGGTGAGCTCCCGTTGCTCGGTCCCAGCTTGTGCCAACCTAGCAGTTCGAAAGCACGTCAAAGTGCAAGTAGATAAATAGGTACCGCTCCGGCGGGATGGTAAACGGCGTTTCTGTGCGCTGCTCTGGTTCGCCAGAAGCGGTTTTGTCATGCTGGCCACATGACCCGGAAGCTCTCGGCCAATAAAGCGAGATGAGTGCCGCAACCCCAGAGTCGGACATGACTGGACCTAATGGTCAGGGGTCCCTTTACCTTTAGGCAACCTAAGGTCCGGGGGCCGGATGCGGCCCAATCGTCTTCTCAATCCGGCCCGCGGACGGTCCGGGAATCAGCGTGTTTTTACATGAGTAGAATGTGTGCTTTTATTTAAAATGCATCTCTGGGTTATTTGTGGGGCATAGGAATTCGTTCATTTTTATTTTTTTCCAAAATATAGTCCAGCGCACCACATGGTCTGAGGGACGGTGGACCGGCCCATGGCGGAAAAAGGTTGCTGACCCCTGGGTTTACTGGAATACCTCCCTCCCCGTTACACACTGAAATTGTGTTTGATGGTGCTCCCCTGTTATGGAGAACTGTGCAGACACAGTTGCATCTTCACAAGATCCTCAGATGTGCAACTGGTGGGCAGCATGACATGTGCAGATGGTAGTGGCAGAAGGCAGGGCAGACCTCAGCTTCTCCATGCATTTATCGCAGCTGCTACTATGCCATAAAATCCACTATCTTGTGTCATCACATATGAACTTGTACTACTGATGAAGCCCAGGACGGCGAAACAAGGCCAATATTCTGGAAATCCCTGTCTTTGTGAAAGGATTCTGTGGAACTGTAACAACCCTCCATGTGGATTGTTTGGACTTTATGAACAGACACGGGTGGAATAGACATTAATACATGCATGGACCTCATGAATGAACTGATTTGAGAATGAACTGATCTTCTGGGTAGTCTACTTTCTCCGTTGAACTTCATGAGTTATTTCTGTTGATATGATACAGTGAATAGTATATTTTACTTATGCAAGAGCACAGCCTGTTACGTCTCGCGTGTTTATTGAGTATGTTTTTACCCGACAGCATTCCTACAGGGTGTATTTTCCAATACTCCGCTGGATCTTCAACTCTGCCCATGCAACAAGGGAAAGATAGAGGACTTTATCCATTTTTTCTTCCACTGCCCTCTATATGTTACAGTTAGACCCGGGCTTTTCCTCTTAATCCCACCGACCATCGCCCAGGACGATGACCGCATGAAATACTTATTGGTAGACGCCAACCCCCTGGTCACACGCAGTGTGGCTATCTACATTTTACAGGCACTGAAACTCAGGGCCACCTCTTCGGCTAACTTGCCCTAGACCTAGACCTAGGTAACTTCCTGACATAGTCACTGTTGACATGCCCTGTTATTGCTTCTTATTTTATCTGTTTTACTCAGCATGATTTTCCACTTAAAATTTTTAAATGTATTTGTACAAAATGTACAAATGTACCTGTTGTATTTTATGTACATTCGCGACAGGTTTCCGCCTGGTTTCGCATTATGTGCTATGGCCATATGGCTAATGCAATAAATAACATTTAGAGTATGTTTTACGTAACCACAGGTTTGATGTTGTTCTCCATGCATTCCTTCCATGCACTGGGAGAGGGTCAAGCAAACATCCATCATGTCATTGCTGCAACCAAAAGTCACTGTAGTTTGACTTGCTCCAGTAGTTCAGATGTAGTGGGAGCATTGCAATTATTGCTCTGTGAGTCTTATATTTTTGCCAGATAAAGAAGGAACGCTGTCTGTGTCAACAGAGTCTTGATGGGTCTTTGGAAAAAATCTAAACAGGGTTCAAGATAAGAGAGAATGTGCATTTATATTTCCTATATTTCTTTCACTAGGGCTTTATAATGAGACACTGCAAATATAGTTGTACCCAAGGTTTCCTTGGGTTGCTTAAACATTTACTTGCTTTTATGCTAATCTAAATTCTTTTTCATCACAGAATAAGTTTAACTGCTTTAGGCAGCAATCCTCTAAATTCTTACTCTGGAATAGTTCCCTTTGACTTCCTTTTGAAGGAAAAGGTTTGAGGATTGTCACAGTATCAGCTCTATCGCACTGCTTTGCATTAGAAATAGGGGGGAAGACACTGGGGAGCTTTTTTGATTCACAAATTCAGTTTTCAGGCCTTTGTCAGAATAGCTCCTTTGAAGTGAACAAAACTCCCAATCCTTTTTATGTTAAATTTAAGTAGGAAGCGTGCTTAAGAATGCTTATTATGTAGCAGCTGTAGGTTCTATATAACTGAATGATAGAAAGAATGGAGATGCCGAACTGCTAAAATACAGTTTTTTAAACTGTGAATGAATCACCCTAGACACTGTCCCAAACTGGCCTTCTAGTTTGTGGGAGAGCCTTATGGAGGAATGGTAGGATCCTGTTCCTTCTGTCTCCACGGGAGACCACCCGTCCCTTGAAAGTAGTTAAGTACATGCAACGAGCGATTTACGCATTTACGCATCTCCAGTTGACGTGGGATCATGCACATGCGCACTGCGGCAAGCCAGAAGTGGCTGGAAAAGGGGGTGGGACAGGGGTGGTGGTAGGGTGGGGTGGGTGGGGGCAAAATGGGGTGTAACAAGGTGGAGTGGGCTTCTGAATGTGCAGGGGTCAATAACAAATTGGCCATTGTATATCTGTATTGTCCTGGTTATACCTAATTGCAAATTCAAATGTATCCCCACTTCTGCTTCATTGCATGCTGAGATTTAAGTCTGGGGGGGGGGGAATATTTCTGCGACATCTGGAGTGCAACTATAGAGGGTGGCTGGAAGCAGTGGGCCTTGAAGTATTTGGCAACACTTGCGCAAATTAAATCTGCATCGTGGGGGGGGGGCAAGGGAAGCAAGAAGAAACAGAAGCCCATTTCTCTGTGCTCAAACACACCCATCCACACACACACTGTTTCCACATTGATCTGTCTTGTGGTGTCAGCCCCTATAATTGTACACAGGGAAATAGAAGTTCTAAAGTAGTGAGAAAACGTAGGGCTCGTTCACACTTCCATGGTCAAAGGCCTGGAAACGATGCCTTATGAGGAACGGCTTAGGGAGCTGGGTATGTTTAGCCTGGAGAAGAGAAGGTTAAGGGGTGATATGATAGCCATGTTCAAATATATAAAAGGATGTCATATAGAGGAGGGAGAAAGGTTGTTTTCTGCTGCTCCAGAGAAGAGGACACGGAGCAATGGATTCAAACTACAAGAAAGAAGATTCCACCTAAACATTAGAAAGAACTTCCTGACAGTAAGAGCTGTTCGACAGTGGAATTTGCTGCCAAGGAGTGTGGTGGAGTCTCCTTCTTTGGAGGTCTTTAAGCAGAGGCTTGACAGCCACCTGTCAGGAATGCTTTGATGGTGTTTCCTGCTTGGCAGGGGGTTGGACTGGATGGCCCTTGTGGTCTCTTCCAACTCTATGATTCTATGATTCATTCCTAGAAACCGTGGGTCCATGTGGTTTTCCGCTTGCCCCACACTTTCTAGGCACGAGTCCAAGCAGTTTCCCCCTTGCCCCACTCCTTTCCCAGGGAAAACCCACTTTTTAGCTCTAAATTGGAGCAAGCATAAATCTGGACAGAACCCGCATTGCCATTTTCTCTGACTAAGTGCTCAAGAGCTCTTTTCCCCCGGAGAAAGCAGCGCTGCACAAAGAAGTGTGCATAAGCACTAACTTGAGAAGCACTTCAAATAGAGTTCTCTTAAAGTTGTCCTACTCAGCCTATTAGTAAGTATTAATTTCTGGTGCGACTTTTCAACTTACCTCATTATAATAATTGCTCTGCCTAATGTGCTGGGAGATCACTGGATTTTCATATTATTGTTCAGACCAGGGTACAGGAACACCTGCAGCCATTTGACCTGTTTGCATGATGCTCTGCTGACGTTTTTACATCAAATTCTTGGGTGGCTTTTGATTGGATCCCTTCCAGCTGATTTCTTGGATGCCAATAAGCAGCAAGAGGTGTTCTTGATTCCTCCATGTCGGTCCTACTCTGCCCAAAGCCAGAAAGAAAAGGTTGTTCTGTGTGTGGTTGTGTTGGTGTGTGTGTGTGTGTGTGTGTGTGTGTGTGTGTGTGTGGAGAGAAAACCTGAAGTAGTTTTCCAGGTACAGTGGAACCTCTGGTTAAGAACTCGATTCGTTCTGGAGGTCCGTTCTTAACCTGAAACTGTTCTTAACCTGAGGTACCACTTTAGCTAATGGGGCCTCCCGCCGCTGCCACACAATTTCTGTTCTCATCCTGAAGCAAAGTTCTTAACCCGAGGTACTATTTCTGGGCTAGCAGAGTCTGGTAACCTGAAGCGTATGTAACCCTAGCATTAGGGGATGATTAGAGTCTGCCTGGATGATTAGAGTCTGCCTCTGTTTGTGCCAGTCACCTCTGTGCTCAAGCCCTGCTCATGCATCTGTTTGGGCACCATAAGAGCAGTCACAAAATTAGAGGATGCCTGCTTCTTGGAAGAAAAGCAATGACAAACCTAGACAGCATCTTAAAAAGCAGAGACATCACCTTGCCGACAAAGGTCCGTATAGTTAAAGCTATGGTTTTCCCAGTAGTAACGTACGGAAGTGAGAGCTGGACCATAAAGAAGGCTGATCGCCGAAGAATTGATGCTTTTGAATTATGGTGCTGGAGGAGACTCTTGAGAGTCCCGTGGACTGCAAGAAGATCAAACCTATCCATTCTGAAGGAAATCAGCCCTGAGTGCTCACTGGAAGGACAGATCCTGAAGCTGAGGCTCCAATACTTTGGCCACCTCATGAGAAGAGAAGACTCGCTGGAAAAGACCTTGATGTTGGGAAAGATTGAGGGCACAAGGAGAAGGGGACGACAGAGGATGAGATGGTTGGACAGTGTTCTCGAAGCTACCAACATGAGTCTGACCAAACTGTGGGAGGCAGTGGAAGACAGGAGTGCCTGGCGTGCTCTGGTCCATGGGGTCACGAGGAGTCGGGCATGACTAAATGACTAAACAACAACAACAACAAAGAACAGGTTGGGACATGGGCCTGATCCAGCAGGCACTTATATTCTCATGTTCTTATGACCTTTGTGGCACCACATAACTCTTTGGCAATGGCGATAGGTACACCAAGTGCCCCATCCACACATAACCACCTCAGAAGTCCTAGAAACTCTGAGCCTGTGTTTACCAAGTGCACAATGTCATTTCCATGACGCCACCTGAGTGAAATGCACATGGAGAGGCTCTGGGTTCCCCAGCAATCTTCCTTCTGTGTGGCCTCTGCTGGCATCACTCGAGTCTTTGCCAATAAGAATGGTGGTTGGGTGGGCATGACCCATAGGCTGTGATCTCTGGTCTCTGTTTGGCTGCAGTTCAGGAGTAACTTTCCTTCACTCACAGCCTTTATGTACATTGTTTTATGCGTGGGCCAGTGTGGTGTAGTGGTTAAGAGTGGTAGACTTGTAATCTGGTGAACCGGGTTCGTGTCTCCGCTCCTCCACATGCAGCTGCCGGGTGACCTTGGGCTAGTCATACTTCTTTGAAGTCTCTCAGCCCCACTCACCCCACAGAGTGTTTGTTGTGGGGAAGGAAGGGAAAGGAGAATGTTAGCCGCTTTGAGACTCCTTTGGGTAGTGATAAAGCGGGATATCAAATCCAAACTCCTCTTCTTCTTCTTGTATATGTGCACAAACTTAGGAAGTAGTTTGCAAAAATTAACATTTAGGAGGCAGGCATCACTAGTTATTTCACACGTTATTAACTTATATTACAATTCAAATAAGCTTACAGCTGGCAAAAAGAAGTCTCTTTTGTAAAGTGATCTCAAACATAATAGGCTTAATCAGAGATAAATTAAATTAAGCAGCCATGCATGCTGTAGCATATTAGCACTGAGTAGGTATTAAATACACTTTCTGCTATCAGTTGCACAAGAGAGGATTGTAAGCAAACAGAAGATAACAGGCTCCAGTAAATAAAGTTTGTTAGAGAAGCCCTATTCTTGACAATACCTTTTCCCTTTTCTTCTTCTCCTTAATATGTAGCAGGGTCTTTGCAACTAATGCCGGTACCGGCTCCCTTGTATCTCCTGCTACGCTCCAACTTCACTCCCAGGCAATTAGCCAAAAGCAGAGCAGACAGAACTAATGAATACCTAGACAACAGATGTTCAGCATGTTTCCTGAATGGGAACTTTTTCAAAGCAGTTTTTTCTAAAATGCATGGACGAGTCATAGCTACTGATGTGGAAGATGATCATGGCAATTTGCAATTGTTCTAAAACGGGACTTAATGATTAAGCCTTTGCAATGCAAATAGTCCTAGGGGTTGGGAGATCCCCTTTATAGATCCGTCCTCAAATCCAAGCAATGGCAAGCGAAAGGGGCTGCTGTCATGTGAAGCTGCTGCCAACTGAATTGGTTTATCACTCCCAGCATTGTGCATTTGGCCAAGCACTGCAGGCCCTCTAGACGGCCTTTACTGTGATTTCTTCTTTTAACAAGAGATGCCAGAGATTGAACATGGGACCTTTCGTGTTCTGTGTGCTGCCGGGTTATTAGCTTTTTATGTCTGCTGTGGACAAGCTTCACAGATCTAAATATGTTGCTCCAAAAGATAAGGATTTGTGGATTTAGGCCATTGTGACTACAGGAAACTCCTAGTTTGCGTAGGAGTTGCGTTCTGACACACTGCGCATGTCGGTTATACCAGCCCCATTCTGCCCCCTTCCGGGGCCGAAAACAGTGTGTGTATCGGTGGTTGCTTGTGTGCTGGGTGCACACACACGAGCCTTGACTGTATTAAAAGGTAAAGGGACCCCTGACCATTAGGCCCAGTTGCAGACGACTCTGGGGTTGCGACCCTCATCTCGGTTTATTGGCCGAAGGAGCTGGCATACAGCTTCCGGGTCATGTGGCCAGCATGACTAAGCCGCTTCTGGCGAACCAGAGCAGCACATGGAAACGGCATTTACCTTCCCTCTGGAGCGGTACTTATTTATCTACTTGCACTTTGACGTGCTTTCGAACTGCTAGGTTGGCAGGAGCTGGGAATGAGCAACAAGAGCTCACCCCGTCGTGGGGATTTGAACCGCCGACCTTCTGATTGGCAAGCCCTAGGTTCTGTGGTTTAACCCACAGCGCCACCCGCGCCCCTTGTATTACGGACTGTTACAGAATTATAGAATTGTAGAGTTGGACGGGACACCAAGGGTCATCTAGCTCAACGCCCTGCAATGCGGGCACAGGGGCGGAGGAAGGGGGTGCGGTAGGGGCGGTCTACCCCGGGTGTCACCACTGAGGGGGGGTGACAAAATGCCGGGCGGCACTCACCCCGGGGCCTGCAGTGCACCTGAGCCACGCATCTCTCCTGGGAGAGACATGGTGGCTTTGGCACACGCAGGCTCCACGCTGCCCAAACAGTCCACCTGCCGCCTCCCCCTCAGTTGTAGGGTTTCTGTGTGGGAGGAGGCAGGCAGACTCCTTTGAGCCCCCGCGGAGCGTCCTGCCCCGGCTGCCCACCCCACCCCTGGGAGCAGGGCACACATGCCACCCCAGGTGCCCCATCGGCTGTATATTGTTCTCATCCCCCCCCCATTTTATCACCACAACAACCCTGAACCCTAAATGGCCCGGTCCTGTATACCTGAAGGAGCGTCTCCACCCCCACCGTTGAGCCCGGACACTGAGATCCAGCGCCGAGGGCCTTCTGGCGATTCCCTCACTGCGAGAAGCAAAGCTACAGGGAACCAGGCAGAGGGCCTTCTCGGTAGTGGTGCCCGCCCTGTGGAACGCCCTCCCAGCAGAGGTCAAAGGGATCAACAACTACATGACATTTAGAAAATACCTGAAGGCAGCCCTGTTTAGGGAAGTTTTTAATCTGTGATGTGTTAATGTATTTTAATGTCTGCTGGAAGCCGCCCAGAGTGGCTGGGGAGACCCAGCCAGATGGGCGGGGTACAAATAATAAATTATTATTATTATTATTATTATTATTATTATTATTATTATTATGAACAGAGAGTTGGGCTAAGAAATATTGCCTAGCTGTGATTTCAAGGCTGAGTGAAATTCAAACCCAGTAAGTAGTCTGGGCCTCTTAACGGCTGCTCCACACTGAAGCTTGGCTTTTACATGGGCGGAGAAAGAGGTCGGAAATCCAAGGTGAAAGTAGGAAAATGTTCAACGGCCGTTAACATGCCTGTTTATTCTCCCCCACATTTTCCTGGCTAAAAAGGTAAAGGGACCCCTGACCATTAGGTCCAGTTGTGTCCGACTCTGGGGTTGCGGTGCTCATCTCGCTTTATTGGCTGAGAGCCGGCGTACAGCTTCCGGGTCATGTGGCCAGCATGACTAAGCCGCTTTTGGCGAAGCAGAGCAGCGCACGGAAACGCCGTTTACCTTCCCGCCAGAGCAGTTCCTATTTATCTACTTGCACTTTGACGTGCTTTCGAATTGCTAGGTGGGCAGGAGCTGGGACCGAGCAACAGGAGTTCACCCTGTCGCAAGGATTCGAACGGCCGGCCTTCTGATCGGCAAGCCCTAGGCTCTGTGGTTTAACCCACAGCGCCACCTGGGTCCAATGAATGAATGGTTTCATAATGGCATTGGCAATATTTTGCAGCTCATCTTTACCAATAAAACAGCCATCTTCCCTTCTGGGGAAAATGAGAATGGAAGAGGATTAAAATGGGGAGGCAATGCTGATACGATGGCTGTCCTCCTCTCTGTGACATTTCACGGGGGGGGGCAGCTGGCATTACAGGTACAGAGCGATCGCCACGGATGCTGATGGAGACAGCAATAACATCTCCTCGCTTAGTTTAAAGCATCTTTTTGTGAGAAAGAACGAGACATAGCATCACTCAGGCCTTTTTGACAGGAAAAATACATGCGTGGCAGGAGTCAGGCAACTTGCCTTGCTCATTCATCCATCTCTTCAAAACCTATCAGTTGTGCACCCAGAGCTGCCAAAAGTTCCCGAACATGACCTTAAAATCTTTGGAAAACATCTGACATTCTGTTGCATCGTGCGCACTTAAAGCTGAATGTAAGGTGACAAGAGCGTTAAGCTGCCCACAGAGCGAATTGTGTAAGTAATCTTTTATCTGTGTTGAGCCACAGGTACAATAATTGGAAAATTAAAGTGCCTGTGAACTATGCAACATTTTGAAATGATTAATGAAGTCAAAGCTATGCAACTGTTTCTATCAACATGCACTTCAGACAACATGCACTTCAGACAACTGTAGAGAAAGAGTAGCCTTCTGTTTAGCGCTTATTTGCCTTGAAAATTCCCCACTTAAAAATATTCACAAACACTTAAATTATTTAACTGGTGACCTGCCTTATTTCACTCTAATGTAGAAGGCACCGGCTAGGAAACCCTAGAAATGCTAAGTACAGTATATCAGCTGTCGATGTTACAGAGTAAAATTCAATTCAGCGGTCATTTTTGCATGGACTGCCCAGTACTTTGGCAACAACAGATCAAACAATGTGAAACAAGATGGTTCTGGGACACCATTAAATACTTGCATTAAATACTGGTGAAATATTTTGGCCAACCCATCCACCCACAATGCTGTGTTGTTGCTGTATATTATTAATCAATAATATATGGCAAATTTAAATAAATCTGTCACAAGATGGCCAGTAGGAAGTTGATTTCCACACTGAAACATCATCATGATCCAGGAAAGGTCCTAAAACAGATAATGGAACAACTGGTTTGTGAGCACTTAGAAAAGGATGCTGTGATTATTAAGTCCCAGAATGCATTTCTCAAAAACAGTCATGCCAGACAAGTCATTCATTCATTCATTCATTCATTCATTCATTCATTGTGATAGAGTAACAAGTTTGGTGGATCAGGGGAATGCTGATTCCAGTAAGGGCTTTGACAAATCTCCGATGATATTATTGTGGAGGAGGTGGTAAAATATGGGCTGGATGACGTAGCTCATGGGTAGGCAAACTAAGGCCCGGGGGCTGGATCCGGCCCAATCGCCGCCTAAATCCGGCCCGCAGATGGTCCGGGAATCAGCATGTTTTTACATGAGCAAAATGTGTCCTTTTATTTAAAATGCATCTCTGGGTTATTTGTGGGGCCTTCCTGGTGTTTTCTCATGAGTAGAATGTGTGCTTTTATTTAAAATGCATCTATGGGTTATTTGTGGGGCACAGGAATTCGTTCATATATTTTTTTCAAAATATAGTCCTGCCCCCCAAAAGGTCTGAGGGACAGTGGACCGCCCTCCTGCTGAAAAAGTTTGCTGACCCCTGACGTAGCTGTTCAATGGACTTGTAACAGGTTGAATGACAGGACCCAAAGAGTGCTCACTAATGGCTCCTTGTCATTGTAGGAATGTTTGGGAACGTGGATGATGATTTATAATTTAATATATCTCATCCTAACTTGCGCTTGCAAGTTCAACTAGCAGAGTAACATTCCCTTTTAAAATACACACAGCGGAAGTTGCTTTGATTTGCTAGAATCAACTTAATCTAGTTTCCTGGTTTGTCACTATATATTTCCCCTTTGTCCCTCTTCAAATAAGACACAGCACACGTCTTCTATAAAAAGATATAAAATGTTTACTCACGGACATCCAGTTGCAGAGACAGTAAGATTCCCAAAAGAAGGCAGGCTTATGCATAGTAAAGATATGTACAATTGGAATCTCTCCATGTGGGAGAGAACTCCATTAGGCCCCAGTTGGCTGGAAGCCAAATGAGCATCCTTCCTGATAATCCAGGCGAGAGGCAAGAGAGAGAAGAGGGGGGAGAATGGCTACATGACCTGTGCCTTTTCTTCTAACCTGCCCAGGTAAAGCCACTCCCACATCTAGCTTGCAAGAGGAAGTTGTTTCAGTCCAGGTGACCAGGAAGTTGTGGCTGGAGGACTGAAACACCTTCTAGCATTGTTGTACTTGACTGCTCTAGTGTTTACATCCCACAGTCATCCTGGAAAATCTGAGAAGTGGGGTGCCGCAGGCTTCTGTCCTAGGTCCGTTGCTATTCAACATCTTTATAAACGACTTGGATTAAGGAACTGAGGGGATGCTCATCCAATTTGCAGATGACACCAAACTGAGAGGGGAACCAATGCCATGGAGACATAATTGGGATTCACGTTGACCTTAATAGATTGGAGAACTTACCCAAAACTAGCAAAATGAATTTCAGTAGGAAAAACCAACTGCACAAATATAAGATGTGGGACTCCTGGCTTACCAATAGTACATGTGAAAATGATCTAGGGGTCTTAGTGGGCCACCAGCTTAGCATGAATCAACAGTGTGATGGAGCAGCAAAAAAACCTAATCCTGTTCTAGGCTACATCAACAGAAGTGTAGTGTCGAAATCAAGGGAAGGAATGGTACCACTCTATTCTGTCTAAGTCAGACCACACCTGGAATACTGTGTCCAGTTCTGGGCGCCTCAATTTAAGAAGGATATTGTCAAGCTGAAACATGTGCAGAGGAGGGCAACCAAGATGATCAAGGGTCTGGAATCTAAGCCTCATCAGGAACAGTTGGGGGAACTGGGTATGTTTAGCCTGGAAAATAGGAGACTGAGAGTAGATAGGACAGCCAACTTCAGATAACTAAAGGGGTGTCTCATGGAGTGTCAGGTTCTCTTATCGGTTGTTCAATAGAAAAGCCAAGCCATTTGTCTTTTCATTCTTTTATTCAGTGCCAAGCTAATTACAGTGCAGAGCTCAGTCTTATCATGTCTGTTCACTCACTAGCAGAATCCGGAAGTGCCTCCCTCCTGTTTTGGCGCCAACACCACAATCTTGGCAGCCTAAATTGCCGCCTCCTCCTCGTACGTAATCTATGCGCCGGACCTGACGTCTCTCCCTCCGATCTAGCCTGCTGGGTGGTGCCAGGTCTCCTACTAACTCCCTGTACACCTGGCACTCCTTGGCTCCCAGCCACTAACTGCTCCTCTCCCGAGGGACTGCTAGTTTCACTCGAAGATGAATCTGTAGTTAAAACAGGTGGCTGCTCTCTATAAACACTCAGAGCTGGACTGGTAGGGGCAGGCAGATCCTTGACATGGAGGATGGAGCAAGCTTGTCTTCTCCTGTTCTGGAGTTTCTGACTAAACACCAGGATGTACTGCAATGCAGGAATCTCAACTAAAGCACCCATGACAGCTGGCCACCCAACCTCTGTTTAGAAACCTCCAATGAAGGAGAGGTTTGTCTCACCATCTTCCGGAAGGTGTGCCAAGGAGGGCAACCAAGAAGATCAAGGGTCTGGAAACCAAGCCTTATGAGAAACGGTTGAAGGAGCTGGATAGGTTTAGCCTAGAAAAGAGGAGATTGAGAGGAGATAGGAGAGCCATCCTCAAATATCTAAAGGGCTGTTGCATGGAAGATGGAGCTAGTTTGTTTTCTCCTGCTCTGGAGGGTGGGACTCCAACCAATGGCTTCAAGTCACAAGAAAGGACTAAACATCAGGAAAAGCTTTCTGAAAGTAAGAGCTGTCCAACAGTGGAAACGTCTTCCTAGGGAGGTTGTGGATTCTCCTTCTTTGAAGGTTTTTAAGCAGAGGTTAGATGGCCATCTGTCAGGGATGCTTTGGTTGAGATTCCTGCATTGCAGGGGGTTGGACTAAATGACCCCCGGGACCCCTTCCCACACTACAATTCTATGGCTATAAAATTGGCTTAAGTAGATTCTTGCAGCAGTTGCTAACCGTCTCAAAAGCCCATTATATGAATTCATTAAGTACTGTTAATGTACAATGCAGCACAGGATATTCAAGGCAGAGGCTGGGAGTGTTTATATAACGGCCTTTTATTAGCCAGAATAACATACAAGATACGTTTTAAGGTCGCAAGGTTCTGTTATTTCCTTCAAGACTGTCCTTTTCCTGGCAAAAAGCAAAGAAGCAACCCCCGGTAGGGGCATTGCATGTACAGAATGATAATTTCAGCCTCAGTTTCACAAGCATTATTGAGCCTTCTCCCCCCTCCCTCTCTGCCCCCAGGTCTTAATTTGTTTGAGGGCTCAGCTAGTATTCATAAAGCAAAGAAAAAGAGTATAAGTAGCTCTAAAGGAAAAAAATCCATATTAGTGGAATATCCTTATTAGGCCAACCATGCAATTGTTCGACTTCCCCAATACCCAGACCAGATGTTTAAGAAAAATGGCCGGGGGAGGGGAGAAAAAGGCTGCTAATGATAGCTGGATTTAGTGAGGCATCTCTCTCTGTATCTGGTAACTTGGATATTGGGAAGAGCTTTTAGTCATTCAGATGAAATGCTTGCAGTTTTCATGACTGATCTTCCATGCACATTTACTGCAGCTAGCTTTTACTAGCTTCTATCCTTAGGCAATACAACTTTGCTAAGTGGAGAGCAGGAATAAAGAGAAACTAGGACGCGGGTGGCGCTGTGGATTAAACCACAGAGCCTAGGGCTTGCCGATCAGAAGGTCGGCGGTTCGAATCCCTGTGACGGGGTGAGCTCCCGTTGCTCGGTCCCTGCTCCTGCCAACCTAGCAGTTCGAAAGCACGTCAAAGTGCAAGTAGATCAATAGGTACCGCTCTGGTGGGAAGGTAAACGGCGTTTCCGTGCGCTGCTCTGGTTCGCCAGAAGCGGCTTAGTCATGCTGGCCACATGACCCAGAAGCTGTACGCCGGCTCCCTCGGCCAATAATGCGTGATGAGCCCCGCAACCCCAGAGTCGGTCACGACTGGAACTAATGGTCAGGGGTCCCTTTACTTTACCTAGGCAGACCTTAGATAAAGAGAGGTGGACGGCAGCACAGATTCTCAACTCAACTCATTTTATTTCGGCTTTAAGCCCATAGACATAACAACCCAAAACAGAAACAGCACAGTCTGGTTTACAATTGCTAACTGTAAAATAGATTAAAAGGGATACTCAATTGAATAAAATATGATAAAAATTAAATTAAAATTTCAAGCTGTATATAACAATCCATTGCATCTCTTAAGTGTCAGAACTGATATCAGAAATTTTGCATTATATAGGGTTATAATCGAGTCTGAATCTTGCAACAGAAGAGCAAGGTAATAATAATAATAATAATAATAATAATAATAATAAATTTTTATTTATACCCCGCCCTCCCCAGCCAAAACCGGGCTCAGGGCGGCTAACATCAAATAAAAATTACAATAAAATATACAGAAAACCATTAATTAAAATACAGATTAAAAAACCAATTTAAAAATGCCACTTCATTTGTCGCCCAAGACAAAACCAGGGGAGGAAACCATCAGACTGTGTCCGATCCGAAAGCCAGGCGGAACAACTCTGTCTTGCAGGCCCTGCGGAAAGATGACAAATCCCGCAGGGCCCTAGTCTCTTGTGACAGAGTGTTCCACCAGGTTGGGGCCAGAACTGAAAAGGCCCTGGCCCTGGTTGACACCAGTCTGACAGCCTTGTGGCTCGGGACCTCCAACAAGTTGTTGTTTGTGGACCTTAAGGTCCTTTGCGGGGCATACTGGGAGAGGCGGTCCTGTAGGTACGAGGGTCCTAGGCCGCATAAGGCTTTAAAGGTCAAAACCAGCACCTTGAACCTGATCCTGTACTCCACCGGGAGCCAGTGAAGCTGGTAAAGCACTGGATGAATGTGGTCCCGCGGCAAGGACCCCGTAAGGAGCCTCGCCGCGGCATTCTGCACCCGCTGGAGTTTCTGGGTCAGCTTCGAGGGCAGCCCCGCGTAGAGCGAGTTACAATAATCAAGCCTGGAGGTGACCGTCGCATGGATCACTGTGGCCAGGTCCGGGCGAGAAAGGTAAGGGACCAACTGATCCGTCGAAGATGGAAAAATGCCACCTTTGCTGTGGCTGCAACCTGCGCCTCCATAGAAAGGGAGGCGTCGAAGGTTACACCCAAACTCTTGACAGAAGGCGCTGGCACTAATTGGGCCCCCGCAAGAGATGGGAGTTGGCCCCCCAGCCCCATGTCGCCCCGACCCAGCCAGAGGACCTCTGTCTTCGAAGGATTTAGCTTCAACCGGCTCCCACGCATCCATCCAGCCACAGCTTCCAAACACCTGGTCAGTGTGTCTGGGACCGAGTCAGGGCGGCCGTCCATCAACAGATAAAGCTGGGTGTCATCAGCGTATTGATGACAACCCAGCCCAAAACTCCGGACAATCTGGGCAAGAGGCCGCATAAAGATGTTAAAAAGCATCGGGGAAAGGATTGCGCCCTGCGGAACTCCACACACCAAGGAGTGCCGCGGCGACTACTCCTTCCCTAGCGCCACTCTCTGTCCCCGACCTGAGATAAAGGAGCGCAGCCATTGTCGGACTGTGCCCTGAATCCCCACGTCGGCAAGGCGGTGGTCCAAAAGGCTCTTCCAAATACCCTGGTCCAAAAGGCTCTTCCAAATACCCCGGAAGAGTAAGACTCTTCCAAATACCCCGGTAATTTTTTGGGTTAATGGAAGTAATAGAGTCTTTCAGGTGGCAGAATACAAGGGGCAGACAAACACTATGTGATGAAGAGATTCAATCGAACGGTTATCACAGGCACATAAGACCGAAACTTGGCCCCTAGAAAATCTATGAAAAAGGACGTTTGAGGGGAAGACATTAAACCGTGCTTTAATAAAAGCGAAACGATGACTAGCAATAGAAATAGTTGATAGATAGGCTGGTACTTGAAGTGGGGGTACAATGCCCAGGGATGGCAGCACAGATTTAAAAAGGCCCATTTTTTAACAGTTGTACTCACTCTTCACTCGACCGCTGCTAAGGAGCTACTCAGCGAACTCCTTTTAGATTTACCTTTTCCACTTTTCCATTTAACCCTCTTGGTTTATTGAACCGTGGCAATGTTTGATGACGTTATCCATAACCTCTGACATTCCTCAGATGAAAATGGGGACATTCTGTTCTACATCAGTAATAGTGACGATAATAATAGGGTAAAGCACAGCAGATGCCTGGCACCCTTTATTTTGGGGGGGGGGAGACAGAGGAAGTAGATGGACCAATGTTTTGAAACCTCTTCAGCATTCACCCTTTTTATTCTTTATTTTGGAGTAGGTAGTGCAACCACCCACACAGGACGACACTGAAAAGCAGTTATTTGCGACAAATCTCTTTAGATTTTCCTCTTCAACTCAGCAGGAAACTGATATATTTCTTCCACAGTTAGCTCTTTAAATGCTTATTGTAGAATGTTTTCTTCGCCTCTATATAGGTAACATTTCCCCAATAATCCTAAAATTTGTATCTTTTTCTTTTCCCATAGATGCTGCAATTGCAAATCCAAAGACTTCACTCATCCCAAAAGAATGCCCAGAAGTTTTCACGGCCAAAAGGAAGAAATCTGAGTAGGTAGGTACCGTGTAATGTTTCTGGAACATTCCACGGAAGAGCCCCTGCAGGCAAGGGAAGAGAACAATAAAGAACAAGAGGAATTCCTTCAAAGCAGGTTGTGTGTCGGGAGGAAAGGAGGGAAATATGGAATTTATGCAGCCTAAGAAACCTAGCTCGGGTATGCAGTGTTAACCAGCATGGCTGTATAATGAGCTTACAGATGAGCTGAGATTTAATAAGGGCATGTATAAGAAATGGGGGAAAGGGGGAAATCACAAAGGAGGAGTATACACAAGTAGCCAACAGTTGCAGGGTGAAGGTCAGGCTGGCTAAAGCTCGGAATGAGCTCAGGCTTGCAAGAGAAGTCAAAAATAATAAAGGTTTATTTGGCTGTGTCTGAAGTAAGAGGAAGAAGAGGTAAGTGGAGAAGACGGAGAAATACTATTGGGTAACAGAGAGAAGGTGGAACTGCTCAACACCTACTTTGCCTCTGTCTTCACCCAAAAGGAAAGCAATGCCCAACCTGGTGATAACAGAATGCTTTATTTTTCGTTCCATAAGACACTATTTCCTCCTAAAAAGTAAGGGGAAATGTGAGAGGTGTGTGGTGTCTTCTCAAGAGTAAGCATCCACGCACGTTTCTTGCTAAATTAATAGCTTTATTTATAGCATCAAACATTCAAGCGTTCAGACTTCATCATCCGTCTCATCCGAGTCAGATACCTGGAGTGGCGGTTGGCGACTCCGCCCCCAGCATAGGAGCTTTGGGAAACCAAAGCGCCACCTACCTTCCTTCCGCTTCCTCCCTCTGGACCTGAGCGGGGTGGTGCTGGTCGCTTCCCCCATACTCCCATCCTGACCGCTGGGCGTCTCTGGGGCTCTTGCAGCATCCCAGGTCCCCTGCTCCTCTTGGTCCACCTCCATTTCCTGTCCCCCACCTTCCGGCTGCTCTGAGGCTTTGGTAACATCCCCTAGCCCCTCCTCTGCTTCCTGCGGACCAAGAGCTTTAGCCTCATCCCAGAGCCTTAGCACCGCTTCCGGTGTGAGTGGGACTCTAGTCTCTTCCTCTTCACTGCTTTCTCCCTGACTCTCCTGTGAGTCGCTATCTGATCTAAACTCCTTCCTTTCCCTCCAGCTGCCTGTGCCTTCCGATCCTGCCTTGGGGATGGACCCATCCCTGACAGGAAATGTCTGTGCATCTTATGGAGCGAATGTGTGGTCGATCGGACTCTGTGATTGTTCTTTGCTTTACTATTTTATAATAACGGGCAAACCCTCCCCCCAGAAGAACCAATTTCACTATGCATAACAAGTAAGATTTGCATAGTGAAATTGTATCTGAAGAAGTGTGCATGCACACGAAAGCTCATACCAAGAACAAACTTAGTTGGTCTCTAAGGTGCTACTGGAAGGAATTTTTTTTATTTTATTTTCTTTTAAGTAAGATTTGAAAGACTGATAGTTTGATTTCGGTTCAGAAGATTTGATATTATAAATATAAACTGTGTGGAACGAAAATAATACTTAATAACGCTGTCCCTAAGTGATAATGAGCTACATCGTTAATACTTGGAAGAGGATAAAAAGCGTCTCTACATGTTGATTTTGGCAAAGAGAGAACCCCTTGGACACTGACTGATCTTAATTGGAGGAATTTGGACGGTTTCCTAGAAATGACGCAGTTAAAAAAAAAAGCCGTGCCATCTTGAAAGAGAAACCCGGGCTGCACAACATGGCACCATAGGGAGAGGCAAGCCTTTAAAAAATCTACAATATACGAACTTTTAATATAATTGGCAAACCCTCCTGGAAAGGTACAAGTGAAAAGCAGACGGGTGAACAACAGCTGTGGAAAAAGAGGTTTGGATGTTATCGGGACTGAATGAAGATGGCGACTGTCTGTGATTAGGCTTTTGGAATCAGAGTGTCAAGGGGCAAGGCGATCGTATGGTGATGAAATATGGACTTAAATCCACACAGAGACATTGTTTGTTTTGATTTATCTTGCTTGCTGGAATACATCAGAGGCTGTGAAAATATTGGAAGGGTAAAAAGCAATGGACAAATAGTTGATTAGATACCTCCGGAGTTTGAAGCATGGGAAACCTTCAAATAAATTTAAATAATAATTTGGCAGAATTGGAAATTTTCTTTAATTTTTATTATTATTATTGATAATTGGATAAATAATTTGAATGTAATTTGGAATGTTTCAATGTGATTTTGTTGTATTGAAAACTTTAATAAAAATGATTTGGCAAAAAAAAGAATGTGTGGTCGATCGCTGGCTCCCTTTCCGGCCCCGCCCCCTTGCCCAGGCCTCCATTGTTGAATGTTCTGCAGACGGGGGCTGTTTGTTTCCTCAGCGACATGTGACTGGGTGATTAGATTGTCTGTCTGGAAACCGTAGAAACGGCTCGCTTTCCTAAAGAAGCTGCAGAACTGTGAGTTGAACCCCATAAAAACAATATTTTTTTCCTTTGCAAAGTAAACTCAACAACTTTGAGCTGATCCTCAAAAAAAAGGGGGCTTTTCCCCTTTGGAAAAGAAGCTGCACAACTTTGAGCTGATCCTCAAAAAAGGGGGCTTTTCCCCTTTGCAAAAGAAGCTGCACAACTTTGAGCTGATCCTTAAAAAACGGGGCTTTTCCCCTTTGTAAAAGAAGCTGCACAACTGTGAGCTGATCCTTAAAAAACGGGGCTTTTCCCCTTTGTAAAAGAAGCTGCACAACTGTGAGCTGATCCCCCCAAAACCAGGGTTTCCACCCTTTCCTCCTCTAAAAACTAGGTGTGTCGTATGGAGCGAAAAATACGTAAATGATGCAGTGAGGGAGCTGGCAAGGTAACACCTAGCTAAGTTTTCATTAAAATAAAATAAAAATTAAGAAGAGGACCGGAGTAAATGAATGCTGCTATTCACCTGGGTTTTGTTTGGAGCGGGTCTGTGAGACAAGGTTTTCAGTGTGACAACATGAGAGTGCTCCAGAAATAATGATTCGTTTTCTAAGAAACAGCTATCTTTACCTAAATAGCCTCAACGTAAAAAGTGGGCCTGTGTTACTTCCACAGCCTGCTGGTAGCAATGTTTAAAATATTGCTGTTCAGAACATAGTACTGTGTGAGCAAGAGACATACTATACAAATGGAAATAACCTGCCAGAACAGTGATCCTGAAAACACAGCCTCATAGTTCTTTCTGTACTGTCACCAAACTGTAAGTGGAATAAAACAAATCTCATGGATTTAAAAGGTCTGGGTTGCTCCTTGATATTTTCCTCATCTTTACTTGTCAGTTCCCCCCGGCTTTTTTCTAAAACCTTTCCTATATACCAGCATTATTCTTAAAGCCAACACATTGCATTACTGCCCGTGCAGGACAGATGAGATTATCTCTCACAATTTCATACCCCCCCCCCCAAAAAGTAGATTTCCGTTGTTCAGACCATTCATCCTCCCCTTGTTTTCGATGTGGGTTCTTAAGATATTAGCTCTTTGTTTTCATTCACTTGACACATAAACACACCTTTGTGTATAATTTGCTTTCCTTTCATCAAGAAATCCATCTCAAATCTATACCACTTTTATGTTAGGAGTGGCATATGCCACTTCCAGGTATCTTTATCTCTTTGCAACTGATGTTGCATTTTAAGCCCTTTGACAGAGCCAGCTCTTTTCATTTGCTGGCTGACAGCTCCTCCAGTTCCAGATGTTGCAGACAGATGTGGATTGCAGAACTGAGACCATTGCAAGGAAGAATTCTGCCGTCCTCCACAGACATGGCCAGCGACAAGAGATGCAGCACACACTTTCTATAAAATGTTGTCCAAGGACCACTTCCAACCACAAAGGTTCCATGTGAATCTGCCACATACATTTGTTTATGTCATTACACACACACACACACACACACACACACACACACACACACACCGCTTGGTTGCAGGAAACCTCAAAGTGGTTTAGAGAACACAACTCAACTGCTCAACTGCTGATGGGGAAATGCTGGTATTGTTCAGCGGCAACATTAACGAAGAGTTTAAGCAAATGGCGGCCCAAATGCGGACAATTCAAACAAGAAAGAAAAGCCTATATAAAAACACAATAAAACATCAAACATTAAAAAACAGAGTATCTTATACATATTATTTGATTTATGGAATAATAATAATAATAATAATAATAATAATAAACAGTTTACAGTTATACCCAAATTAAAACAACTGCCAACCCCAACTAAACATTTAACCAACCCCAACCCGACAAAAACAAAACAGAGGAACCAAAATTAAAACCATTTAGGACATTTAGGCGGTTAGCCAAGATTGATGTGAATTTCTTGTAGTCTTGGTTTATTAATGAGATTGGGCGGTATGAGAAGTCCTATATTTTTGTAAACATTTATTAACTTTGCAGAATTTATTCAAGCTACAATGTATGAAATGTGGCTGAACACCCATGCTCCTCTCCTAGGATATGTTGAAAGACACAGTTTGAAATGCATCTTTACAAACATAAATACCTGAAACTGGTTTCCCCCCAAAAAAACCCAACACTGAATTCCTGTGAACATTTTATTGAGAGTAAGCGCAATTGTTTCAGTGAGACTGCCTAAAAATTTATATATGAATGGGCCATGAGATGCTGAGAATTCCTGATTCTGTCCCACTTAAACAGTTTCACATAGAATCATAGAATTGTAAAGTTTTTTCTTTACAAAGTTGTTGCAGACGTTTAACAGCATATTTATTAATGTGGTGCAGCTGCAAACCTTACCACTCTCTCTTGCAGCCGTTCTGCAGCCGAGCTGCTGGGCTCTGCCAGCTTAATGCCTTCTTTATTGGCTCATCCAGAGATATTCTGGGTGTCGCCCCATCCCAGCCCAGCTGGGATCCCAAGCCTGTTCACCTGAGTCACATGAACTGGGACCACAGCAAAAATAAGCTGGCAGAAAGGGTGTTGTAACTCGAACACTATTTTAAAGGCTTGCTTTTGCCCTCTGCCAGGCTTAAACTGACTCAGCCTGCCGTCGCCCCGCTCCAGAATGGAGTTTGGATATGCTGGCTTTATTTATGCTGGCTTGCTTTACGCCAGCTTCTTGTGTATAGGATTGCTGCTTTAATGTGCTACACAGCTAAAGATGCAGGGTTACTGTAATGGAGTTGTGAGGCTGCAAAAGATGCCCAGCCATTTACAGGTCTTTAAAGCTAACTATGCATTACATGTGTGGGATGCGGGTGGCGCTGTGGTCTAAACCACTGAGCCTAGGGCTTGGCGATTCGAATCCCCGCAACGGGGTGAGCTCCCGTTGCTCGGTCCCAGCTCCTGCCAACCTAGCAGTTCGAAAGCACATCAAAGTGCAAGTAGATAAATAGGTACCGCTCCGGCGGGAAGGTAAACGGCGTTTCTGGTTTTGCCAGAAGCGGCTTAGTCATGCTGGCCCCATGACCCAGAAAAACTGTCTGCGGACAAACACCGGCTCCCTCGGCCTGTAAAGTGAGATGAGCACTGCAACCCCAGAGTCGTTCGCGACTGGACTTAACTGTCATGGGTCCTTTACCTTTACCTTTTTTATGCATTACACATACAGAGCTGATGTCTCCCCCTCCCCTTTAGCAAGCTCTTTAAAAAAGGAGGCTGAGAAGGAGGGCTTAATGCCCTTTCTTCTAAAGAAAATTGCTTAAGAAGCTGCCTTTTTGTTCTGCTGAAGGCAGAAAAATAGCCCAGAAGGAAACAGTTAAGGAAATGTCAATCCTACCAGTGCTCTGCTCAGGATTCCAAAAGGAAGTCAGCCAGCTAGCGCTTCTGTGCATACATGTGCTTACCGTATTTTTCGCTCCATAACGCACACTTTTTTCCTCCTAAAAAGGGAGGGGGAAAGTCTGTGCGCGTTATGGAGCGAAGGCACTGGCTGGCAGCGGGATCCCTCTGTTGCCACTGCAGTCGTAAGCAGAGGGATGCCTCTGCCACTGGAGGCATTGCTCCCGGCGGGGCAGGAGAGGAAAGCAGCGCTTTCGGGATGTCCATTCCTCCCCCGCCCCTGGAGAGCACAAGGAGGGAGGGAGGGAGATGCTTCCCCCCTCCTTCCTTCCTTCCTTCCTTCCTTCCTTCCTTCCTTCCTTCCTTCTCTCTTTCTCTTCCCTCCCTCTCTCCATCCTTCTTTCTTTTTCTCTCTCTCTCCTTCCTCCCTCCCTCCCAGCCTTTTAGAGGAGGAAAACCAGAAAAAAAAATTTTTTCTTGTTTTCCTCCTCTAAAAACGAGGTGTGCATTATGGTCCGGTGCGCGTTATGGAGCGAAAAATACGGTAATTTAAAACATAACTTGAGGAAGCTGCCTTTACTCTCAATTTACTAATTGTTTCTTTCCTAAATGTGACTGGGGCTAGATCTAAATTTATCTGTAAAAACACTTAAACCCTGTAATATCGCTCTCAATGCAATTTTCCATTGACGACAGCTCTACAGCGCCCTCTGGTGCCACATTTTTATAATGCATTTTAACGTTATAACTGACCAGTGTAGATTAGTCCTGGGTAGAATCTCATTAATCAAGGGGAGTAGAGTCCTTCAGATGCTGTTTGACTTCAGATTCCACTAACAATGACCCCACTGTCCCCACTACCAATGACCAGGGATGATGACAACTGGAGTCCAACAAAATATGGAGGGCACCATGTTAAGAAATGTTGTCCCAGACGCATTTGCCTCCCTTCACCAATTGCTTAAAAAAAACGGGTCGTGTAAAAAAACATGAGCAAAATGCTGTGTATAATTTAAATATTTTATTATGGTGACATTGATTATGTACTTGTGTAGTGCATAATTTTTATTCTGCCCCCATCTCTGATAGAGAAAATCTACCCCTTTTATCGCCCTGCGCTCCAGCTCTTTGCTTGAGTTTCTTTCTGGCAAATTATTGTTCGTGGTCATCGGCTCTGTTGAAAGCCGCCCAGAGTGGCTGGGGAAACCCAGCCAGATGGGCGGGGTATAAATAATAAATTATTATTATTATTATTATTATTATTATTATTATTATTATTATTATTATTATCACTTGTAGAGCAGGATAAATGTACTAGCCAAGAAACTAGCCAGTTTCTTTCAAATAAATTTCATTTGTCAAGGGGTGATTGTTGCATTACAGCGTCTACATCCTGCACAATCTTTTTTTGAGCGATTACACAAATGAATACAGTACAAATAAATTGCATGCATATATTGTGTGAGTTCAGTTCGGTGCCGAACGTTTTATACAGGTGGAAACGGAGAAGAGGGGGGATTTAAAATGGGGGTGGGTTTGGTGTTGCCTCCGTATTCTTATAGAATTTCTAGGTTTTTAAAGAAAATATACAATAGCATTTATTCTTGCATTATGTAGTCAGGCCTCGGATAATTGAGGGCCTGAGGAGGATTTGCATCCTGTTCATCTCTTTCAATATGCTGAAAATTGGAATTGCTGTTTGTTTCTCAGGCTGGGCTGCTGGGCTCCTTCCCTTTCCTTGGACAGATTCCTTCTTCTGTGTGCTTCTTGCTGACTTCGTCAGTGCCCACACATTTTCATTTCCTTCTCTCTCACTTCCTCTTACGTTTCCCCCATAAAATTTTAAACCCCAGGGGGCCCAAGCCTGTTTTTATCATCAACCCATCCAAAGACTCTTCTTTCTTCTATCTAACTTATCTATATTTATAAGGTTACTTCTTCTCAAAGGCAAATTTAAGTCTGGCTAATGCCTTTCCTCAGCAGTGTTTCGGAAGCGGAGGCACATGATAAATACGATGCAGTGTTAAACCTCCCGCTGAGCTTCAATGGTTGCTGTTTTGTCAGCCTTTGGGTTGCAAACAATGAAGGATAAGGGATGGACATGAGGTTTCTAGGCAGATAATCCGATAATCTGAATAGCTGCATGGGTGCCCTGGTAACACATTGAAACCCAGATTTATCAGTGAAACAAACACAGTTTTGAGAGTTAAGAGTCAGTCCTACGCATGCTTACTCTGAAGTAAGAACCACTAGTTTTGGTGGGACTCGCTCTAGAGTTGAAATCTAGCATTGAGAGGCTTGTTCCATCTGATGTATATTTCTCTGTTGTCTACCGTAGCTAGGCATTTGCGGATCAAATCATTTGCATCAATTGTGGCCAGTAAAAATACAAGGATATATTCCTTGTAAAATTTCTGTAAGAAACTGGAGCTGGGGGACTTGTCCTCAGAGGCGTACCTAGTGGTTGGCGAAACCAACCCCCCCGGGGGCGCAGACCCAGGGGTGTGTGCGCAAAAAATCACCCCCCTCAAAAAAATAAGGGACTTTTTGATTCTGTGTTACATGCCCCTCCCCAAAAGTAATACATAACCTTCCCATGTTTACAAGATTTTGTACTCTTATACAGTGGGACCTCGACTTACGAAGATAATGCATTCCGACGCGATCTTCGGTAGTCGAAAACACTCGTAAGTCGAGTCCCCATAGGGATGCATTGAGCGAAAAAAATTCGTAAGTCGAAGAAAACCTATTCAAAAATTCGTAAGTTGAAGAAATCCTATTCAAAGCGGCCGCGACTTCCTTTCGGAAGTCGAAAAATTCAGTTGCGGCGGCCATTTTTTTTCTTCCGGAAGTCATTCGGAAGTCGAAAAACACGTAAGTCGGGTCACTCGTAAGTCGAGATCCCACTGTATAGGATCGAAGAGGTTGCCCAACTCCGCTCACGCTATAAGCAGCTACTCAGACATAAGAAACTACTCTTCGCAAAAGCACGCTGGACCGAATTGGATGCCGCTACCAAACGTCGAGATGATAAGAAATTCTGGCAAATTATAAACATGGGCCTAACCACCTCCGCCTTCCCCTGTAACAACATTGCCGCAGATACCGGTAGTTGGTACAAACATTTTTCCCATCTATATTCCGCTCCCTCTTCTACCACAACCACAACCCTTGAGCCAAAGTCCATCTTGGACACAGCAAAGGCATATGCTTTTGTAGGAATCTGCTTCTCCAACTGTGGGCAGGTTGTGGTGCACCTGGATGGCGAGTTTGAAGTTTGATGGGTCAGATCCTGAGGCAAGAAGTGGTTTGCTCCCCACCCCACTAGATGGGTAGATTGAATGCCCACTGGCGGTGGACTCTCAGTGATTCATGTTGAATTTGGGGAGTTGGCTAAGCACTTACTGCCCCGTCATTCTAGTTCAATTTAGGTAAACAGTTGTGCTGGACCCGTGGGGTATCCGAAAGGCGAGGTCCAAGTCCGGTCCGTGGTCAGAGGGGTAATGTAAAGGCAGTCCATAATAACTGAAGCTGGGTGCAGGGCAGGAAGTCAGACGAAGTCAGGAACAGGTATGCAGGCAGGAAACCAAGGCGGGTCAGGAACTGAAGCAGGAAAACAGGACAGGTTTCAAGCAGGAACTGGTATCCAACAATGTTGCTCCTGCAACTTGGGGCTGGGGCTGGCTGGCTTTTATCTGCCCCGAGGTATAGGGCGGCCCCGATCCTCTGGTGACTCGCCTCTCCTGGCTTGGAGGCGAGCACTCCTCCTGCGGGAACTTAGTTCCCTTCGCCTCTCTGCCCTGAGCCTCTGCAGCTCAGGAGAGGCTGGAGGGTTACCGGACCCAGAGGCAACCTCAGCTTCCCCTGACAGGGCTGGGAGTGGAGCACCTGCAGGCAATGGGTCCTCCATCCCATCAGGAGCCAGAGCAGACTCAACAGATGCCTGCACCTGAGGATCCAGCACAGGTGAGGACCCTTCAGACTCAGGCCCTAGCCCCGGCTCTGCTGGTTCTGGAGGCGGGGAATCCTGTGCAGGCTGGGGTCCCCCAGGTTCAGCATCTGAGTCTGAATCCCAGGCCATCACACCAGTAATGCAAAGAGAGCTGCTCTTTTGTTCTTACAGTTTCCGATACACAGAATTAGGAGTGGGTTGTCGAGAGCCTCCTCTGTTTAACTTCTAATTCAGAACCACCCCAGCGCACAGATTCTGGCATGCAGCATCTGTTGCTATTTCCGAATCCAAGGTACCTTGAAGCTTAGAGGAGGAGAGGGCAGAACAAAATATTTGAAAATTGTTGTATTACACCCTTACCTAATATCAGTTACAAAATGCCCAAAGCTCATCACTTGAAGAAATCTTTACTAATCAACATGTCCTTAGAAAACAGACAGGTCAAGTGCTACCTGAGTATTGCTAGGTAACAGACTTGACATTTTTCTTCGTCTTGTGGCAGTTAAGGAGAGAAATGCTTAAAATACCATTTAAGTTGCTCCCTGTAGCGTAATTACAGCCTTTTCAGTAAGTGAAGTAATTTTTAAATTATAGATTAGTCCAGTCATTTAATTTGATGGGAACAATTGTGGTTAATTTTACAATTCCTTATGCTACCAAAACAGTGACAAAAATGGTTTTGTATCTGCCTGCCTTTGCTCTAAAATGTCTATTAAAACAGGTGGTTGGTTTATTTTTATTTTTTTCAAATTAGAAAAAGACAAAACTTACTTTTGTTGAACAAACTTCTTAAGAAACATTAATGCAGGGAACACAGATAAAAAAATGAGGCATAGCCTGGATCTCATCTTGGAATTTTTGAAACGGTTTAACAAAAGGACTTGTGGAATCAAACACTGGGTGGTAACCCTTCTTTCTATTTGTCAGTCTTATTTATTTATTTATTTATTTATAGAAGTATTAATATATCACAAACTCATCTAGAAAACATCTAGATGGTATGCAGCCTATATAAAACTACAATAAACATGAAAGCAGAAAATGGGATAAGGAACTGGCCAGTTACATAAAATTCATCTGACTTAAAGGGTCTTTTGCAGCCAGATGTACAGATAGATAGATAACTTTATTGCAGCTATAAGCTCATACAGATGTACAGATGATCTAGCCATAGTAGGCAAAAGTCAACAAGAATTACAAATATGCTGTCAATTCTGCAGTTTTGTAGTGCATGTTGTACAGCCCTGGTTTCAGCAGTGTCAAAAACTCTTCATAATCGAATCCAATGTATATAGGTGTTTTAAAATCAATATGTTAATACAGGCATCCCCAAACTTCGGCCCTCCAGATGTTTTGGACTACAATTCCCATCATCCCTGACCACTGGTCCTGTTAGCTAGGGATCATGGGAGTTGTAGGCCAAAACATCTGGATGGCTGAGGTTGAGGAAGCCTGTGTTAATAGATTATCTATTGTGAGATATCCTTTTCTAAATGCTGTTTGTTCGTTGGGTTGATATTCATCTAATTCTTATTAATTTCTTGGTTAGTGATTATTTTGGTTAGCAACTCATGTATATGCAACAAGAGGCTTATTCTTCTAGAATCAATGGAGACCGAGCACTTGCTTTTTTGCACATACAGTGGACGCTCGGGTTGCAAATGTGATCCGTGCGGAAGGCACGGAAGCGAGCGCCGAAACCCGGAAGTAACCTGTTCCGGTACTTCCGGGTTCGGCACGAGCGCAACCCGAAAAAACGTAATCCGTTGCATTCGCAACGAGGTATGACTGTACTCCATGCACAATCTGGAGCTATTGCATTTTCTCCCCATGGTTTCATTCTGAAAGTAAAAGCTCATTACTCATTACTAAAAGCTCATTCAAAAGCAAAGGTGGCATTTTTCCATCTTCGACGTATCAAGCAGTTGGTCCCTTACCTTTCTCGCCCTGATCTGGCCACAGTGATCCATGCGACGGTCACCTCCAGGCTTGATTATTGTAACTCGCTCTACGCGGGGCTGCCCTTGAAGCTGACCCAGAAACTCCAGCGGGTGCAGAATGCCGCGGCGAGGCTCCTTACGGGGTCCTTGCTGCAGGACCACATTCATCCAGTGCTTTACCAGCTGCACTGGCTCCCGGTGGAGTACAGAGTCAGGTTTAAGGTGCTGTTTTTGACCTTTAAAGCCCTTTAAAGGGACCCCTAGGACCCTCGTACCTACGGGACCGCCTCTCTTGGTATGCCCCGCAGAGGACCTTAAGGTCCACAAATAACAACATTTTGGAGGTCCCGAGCCACAAGGTTGTTAGACTGCTTTCAACTAGGGCCAGGGCCTTTTCAGTACTGGCCCCAACTTGGTGGAACGGTCTGTCACAAGAGACCAGGGCCCTGCGGGATTTGACATCTTTCCGCAGGGCCTGCAAGACAGAGCTGTTCCGCCTGGTCTTCGGGTTGGACTCAGTCTGATGTTTCCTCCCCTTATGGTTTTGATTATGGGCGATAAATGAAGCTGCATTTAAATTTTAAATTTTAACCTGTTTTTTAATTAACGGTTTTTCTTTCTTTTATATTTTATTGTAATTTTTATTGGTGTTAGCCACCCTGAGCCCGGTTTTGGCTGGGAAGGGCGGGGTATAAATAAAAATTTTATTATTATTATTATTATTATTACAGATTGATTCTGCAGTATGGCTTTGTGTGCCTATTTGAAAATAGATGTAAGTGGCCCCAGCAATTGGGGTTGTATCCACACTTGCCCAGTGATGTTGTGAGTGGGCATATACCAAAATCTTTCTCATTCACCTGGGGCATGGACAGCAATGAAAAGGCATGGATAACCTAATCAAGGGGAGGGTTTTCAAACGCATGTCAAGTAACCACACTCCCTCTTGCGGATGGCAGGTTCTAGAATTTAGATTGAAGGCAACTTGTTGAAGATCCACCTTCCAAGAGAGACATTTGCGCTGTGTAACAGCCAGACGTGCTATTTGGCAGACTGGGGGGGCACCCTCCAAATTTTCAAGGAAAATAAGACTCCTTATGATGTATAAGATCCAATCATGGATCTCCCAACATTTTACCGTATTTTTCGCTCCATAAGACGCACCTGAACATAAGACGCACCTGGTTTTTAGAGGAGGAAAGGGGGAAAGCCCTGTTTTTTTGAGGATCAGCTCAAAGTGGTGCAGCTTTTTTTGCAAAGGGAAAAGCCCTGGTTTTTTTTGAGGATCAGCTCAAAGTGGTGCAGCTTTTTTTGCAAAGGGAAAAGCCCTGTTTTTTTGAGGATCAGCTCAAAGTGGTGCAGCTTCTTTTTCAAAGAGGAAAATCCCCGTTTTTATGGGGTTCAACTCACAGTTTGCAGCTTCTAGTCCTACAGGAAAGGGAGCCATTTCTACAGTTTCCAGACAGATAATCTCATCAGCCAGTCACATGTCGCTGGGGAAACAAACAGCCTCCCTCTGCATTCAACAATGGAGGCCTGGGCAAGGGGGCGGGGCTGGAAAGGGAGCCTTATCTCTCTCCCCGATCGCTTGCTAAACAGCTGTTCAGCGGCTTCCTTTCAACACCCTCTTCTCTCTTTTTTAAAAAAAGAGCAAAATCTGCTATTGGGCCCTAGGCAATTTGGCTCCAGGGACCATGCATTCGCCCCATAAGACGCACAGACATTTCCCCTTACTTTTTAGGAGGAAAAAAGCGCGTCTTATGGAGCGAAAAATACGGTAGTTTTGTTTCAAAGCAGCTACAGAGTGTTCCACTTCTGACTGCAGCAGTGGCTGTAGGTGAGAAAGTGTTTAACCCTTTCTTGTGCTGTTTTCCTGCCCAGGGGGGGAGGGGGAGAGTACACACACATTCTTATAGGGTTAATAGCAGCTTTTGTGAAGGGGTATTTAACTGGGAGAAAGGCAGCAGAGCACTGGTTAAAATACCCCCTGCCAAAGGCAGCCTCTCCCAATAGCTGCATTTTTGTAAAATAAAACAGTTTTGATATAAAATCAACGGCCACTTATTTCACATATAGTAAAGGTAAAGGGACCCCTGACCATCAGGTCCAGTCGTGTCCGACTCTGGGGTTGCGTGCTCATCTCGCTCTATAGGCCGAGGGAGCCGGCGTTTGTCCGAAGACAGCTTTCGGGTCATGTGGCCAGCATGACAAAGCTGCTTCTGGCGAACCAGAGCAGTGCACGGAAACGCCGTTTACCTTCCCGCTGGAGCGGTCCCTATTTATCTACTTGCACTTTAACGTGCTTTCGAACTGCTAGGTGGGCAGAAGCTGGGACCGAGCAACGGGAGCTCACCCCGTCGCAGGGATTCGAACCGCTGACCTTCTGATCAGCAAGCCTGTGGCTTAACCCACAGCGCCACCTGGTCCCCATTTCACATATAGTTTGACCCTGAATCTGGAGAGGGGGGGGGGATAGAACAAGCATTCATAAAAGCAGAGGTCTCTCCCTGGTCTTTATTCTATCTTGGAAACAATGTGTGCGCGCAAACTTGAGACTCCCACCTCCTGTTGTTTTCATCCCCCCCCCCTCCCTAGCAAAATCTCCTTTTGGATGCTACCAGTGTCTGTTCAGTGAGTCAACTAATGGCAGGTGCCTCCTTTGTAGGCTGAATGCTCGAAAGAATAGGCCATGAATTTGCCGTGTCTATTTTACTCTTCGGGAATCAATTGCAGCAGCAACGGCAACCTCGCGAGGTGAAGGTGATACTGAAATGAAACTGTTGTTCCCGTTCCGAATTGCCATCTGCTTCTCTTATGGTACATTGAATTTCTGTTCTGCGTCTCAATTTAATTACAGTACATTTAACACAAACATGACCTGGTTCAAGCAGATATTGTAGGCTTTTACACCCTGCCGCATCTCTACCTGTCCTGTAGCACAGCCAAACACTTGTACCCCCCCCCTTCCCCAACTCCTTGCACATTCGCAGACAGTTTGCATGCACAAGCACTGGCGGAGGAAGGGGTGTGTGGTGGGGGCGGTCCGCTCCGGGTGCCATCAATGAGGGGGGTGACAAAATGCAACTTGACGCTGCCTGTGGAACTGAGCAGGGTTGAATTGCACCATGATGCGTCCCCTTCCCAGCGATCAGTCAGGCTCTCCCTGCCTGTCTCGCCCTTGGGGGGACCCCGCCTTGCCTCATGAGCAACAGCACAGCTTCGAGTGTGGCCACACGCACGCACACACTGAGGGGGTGACATTCGGCGTGCCACCTGCCCGCGAATCCCAAGCCTACCCCGAGCCGTCTGGGGAAGGTGGGGAGCTGCTCCGCTTTGCCTGTGGCCTTGCCCCCTTCCCCCTTCGTTTTGCCAGCTTGGGAGTCGCGGGCGGGCGGTACACCATTGAACCCCGCACTCCCGGGCTGCTGGAAGAGGGCAGGGCACGGCTTTCTTTGACAGGGGGAGAAGGTGGGGTCTGCATTGGATATTATCAAACAATACATTATGATTATTAAGGAGCGTCTTCACCCCTATCGTTCTGCCTGGACACTGAGGTCCAGCGCCGAGGGCCTTCTGGCGGTTCCCTCATTGCGAGAAGCAAAGCTACAGGGAACCAGGCAGAGGGCCTTCTCGGTAGTGGCACCCGCCGTGTGGAACGCCCTCCCTTCAGATGTCAAAGAGATAAACAACCACCTGACATTCAGAAGACATCTGAAGGCAGCCCTGTTTAAGGAAGCTTTTAATACGTGATATTTTAATGTATTTTTTATTTTTGTTGGAAGCCGCCCAGAGTGGCTGGGGAGACCCAGCCAGATGGGCGGGGTACAAATAATAAATTATTATTATATTATTATTATAGCTGCTTGCATGGCTTTCTTTGATGGGGATGGAGGGAGGGAGGGGGAATTTCAATGTGGGAGGGTGACAAAAAATTCCACCCCGGGTACCACCTGACCTTGCTACGCCACTGTGTACAAGGGGCTGAATCAGTGGATTGTAAGAGCACAAGAGAGCCCTGTTGGGATGGCCCTTCTAGTTTGTCGGCAGATTCTGCCCAAGGGCAGCTGCTGTTTGTGATTCAGAAGCGAGAAACACATTTTGGGGGTAAAGACTACGCATATACCGAAGACTATTCGTGTACAGCAGGCATGTCCAACAGGTAGATCGTGATTTACCCGTAGATCACTGGACATCTGTGGTAGATCACCGGTAGATCAGTGGCTCCCCCCAAAGAAGCTAAAAAACTTTGGCTCCCCTAAAAAAAGCTCAACATCTTTGCCCTGCACCCCTAAAATGACCTGAACCACCAAAAATAGGACTTTCCTTCCTAAAAAAGCTCAACGTCACTTTCTTCTTCCCTAAAGAAGCTCAACAACTTTTACGTGAACCCCCCAAAACAGGGCTTTCCTTCCGTAAAAAAGCTCAACAACTTTGACCTGAACCCCCCAAAAGGGGGTAGATCACTGCCAGTTTTTAACTCCATGAGTAGATTGCAGTCTCTTGGAAGTTGACCCCCCCCCCCGGTGTACAGCAAGAATTACCATACAGCAGCAGCACATAGCGAGCCTGCTTTGGAGCGTTAAGCACAGGACTAGCCTACTTAAAGCATATCAACTGCATAGCTAGCCTACGCAGAGTCTGATTAGCTAAGTCTGGTTACCATTTGGAGGTGTGCACACATAATAGTACAGGAAGAAACAAAGGCTAAGAAGGTAAAACTAAGCCCTCCCGTTGGAGTGCCCTCGTCTCACCAGGGTGCCCAGCTTTGGCTCATGGGATGCCAGGCAAAGGTAGCCTTGAGGAGGCCCAGTAACAGCAGCCTGAGCAAACTGTAAAATGAAAAGTAATGATTTTTTTAAAAAATACAGATTTTGTCTGAGAAGACAGAAGCTTTGCACGCTTATGTAAAAGGCATACCAAGAAGATAAGCACTGAGCTACTGAGATCTTTGCAGCTCGGTTGCTTGCCATTGGCAGCTGAGAAATGCCTTTTTATGTTAGCTAGACAATTGCTCTTGGGAGATGCCTCTGTGGCAGAAAGTGAGAAGGTGCTGCAGGGAACACATAACAGGATCCTTCATGTGATTTGCAGATCCGGCTGCTGAGTAAACACTTCACAGGAGAGACAGCAAGAGGTACCTTAAATCACTGAATAAAGTTCCAGAGATATTTTTTTTAAAAAAAATCATACCCAGAAATAGGAAAAATACAAACAACTCGTGAGTTTCTCCTTTCCAATTTTAAGCTGTTTTAAGTTTTAGTCTAAGCCTAAGCTTTTAACTGTGATTCATTGTTGGATGACTTGTCCTTTACTTCAGCTAATTTTTTCTGGGGGTGGATAAACATTGCTGAGTTTTGTTTTGTTTCTGTAGCATTCAGCAGAATTTTGAGAAATAAAAAGGGCTGCTTGGCTCAGGACAGAAAAGTGATATCTGAGGCAGTTGTGAAATTTTACCTAGTTCTTAGAGCAGATCTCAGGATTGTAGCCTTGTTTTTGTAAAAAAAAGAAAAAAGGCAGTAAAAATATATATGAAAATTTACTATTTTGAGCTTCACTACAAACTCAAAAACAGTTGACAGCAACATGTAGAGTTCTACTTAATTTATTCATCCTGATACAGGTATGTGCTACTGATCATGCAAGTATACACACTACTACAAGCCCTGCATTGCAGAGTATAATGCCCCCGTGCATTTCTTAATTTTTTAAAAATGCGAATCAACCATATTTCAAATAGAGTATGCATTCTTAAAGAGAGAGAGAGAGAATGTAACTATGCTTGCCCTTACCTGGCACAGTGGTGTTGCGGACTGGGGCTGCCAGCCCGACACAACCCAATGATGGGCAGCAGCCACCAGCTATCAGAGAATAGAGTGGTACTATTAATATTGTTACTATTACTATTATTAATCTGGCCTAGGAAGGCATCATTCAAGCCTTCAGTCTGTCTTGGAGGTCTATAGCAGACCCTCACAGTAAGGTCTCTGTTGTTTCCCTCTCCTATAATTTTTACATATATACTCTTGATCTGCCTTCCATGTTCCAGGTCTTGGATCTCTTCACAAGTGTATTCATCCTTTACATATAGTGCGACTCCTCCTCCCTTCCTGGTCTATTCCTTTTGAACATTCCAGTCATGAGTTTCATCTCACTAGTTTTCAGTAATGTCTACTAAATCATATTTGCAATCCTGTATTAAAAGCTCTAATTTGTCTTGCTTGTTTCCCATTCTCTGTGCATTAGTATAGAGACAACTGAAACCATGAGTCATTCTTTCCAGAAGCTTCCTTCTTGTAGTTTCCTGCCTTTTAGCAGGTGTCTGGAGCTCCACCTCAGTTTTCTGTGCATCAGTGAAGCTCTTATCCATAGTAGCAGGTTTTCCCGTGTCTCCTTACCCCTTAGGATTCAGTTTAAAGCTCTCCTGATCAGGTTTGTGAGACTCTTAGCAAACACAGTATTGCCACCCACTGTGAGGTGCAACCCATCTCTTACCAGGAGTCCTTCCTTTCCCTTCTGTTTTTTAACAGAGGCGTTTGTATGTATAGCGGTATTTGGAACTCTTAAGAGAGAAACCAAAATGTTTATTTAACACTCAAAAGGAATCAAAACATGAATCCAGCCACTGGTGATGCAAAATGATACAGCTATTTTTCCCAACAGGTGAAAATAAACACCTGACGGTTCTTCTATTCCAGTGCTATGTTTTCTGCAGTCATATTTATTCATAGCTGTTCCATCCAGAATTTCCACCTCTGGATTGGGACCCATTGGAATAAGTAGGATGAACATGTGAATGGCATCTGTAGGCACAGAGTTGCTTCTAGTGGCCTGTATATCTGGTGCACAAGTAAAACTGGATTGTGGCAAGTGTGTTCTGTTTGTTTTGAGGCAAATCAGGGTATTTTACATGCTTGGCTTGGGTTATATTAGTTACTGTAGGTATGCCATTAGCCCAGAATTTTTGAAATCTTGATGGAAAACATACATGTGAAGAGACACAAATGTACACTGCAAAGCCCCTGGTGGTTTATATTCCAAAATTATTGTTTCAAGAGAGTTTGGGGTGAGTGAGGGAAATGTATTTTTCTCTCTGGGTTCTGTTCAGACTTCTTGTGTGTTAAATGAGCAAACAGTATAATTTATTCAATGAGCATCCTTTACCTTCAAGATTGGAGAGTGATGCACATTTTAGAACCAACTTCTAGGCAGAATGAAAAATGGAGACATAGTTGTTGAGATATGGTGGCATTTTGTATATGTGCAACGACGGGATCTGTTTTTGTTTTTTTTTATCAGCAGCACAGCGACCAGCAGGCTTGCAAACTTACTTCCCTCTGGGTGATGATTTTGTACTGCATATGCTTTTGTTATCACTATACTGGACTTCCATAATGCATCATGTTATGAAATTCCAAATTGTGCTATTTTTAGATGCAGGTTTAGTCTGACTGCAGCTGCCAGCATGATCTAGAAAAAAAGAGCCGCACATTTGTCACATGTTAAGCGCACCCACCAATTAACAGTGATTGGGATTTAGTTTAAAATACTGATGGAATAATATTTAAAGGAGCACTCAAGGCAACAGCTATTTATCTTTTGCAGGTTGTTGTTTTGAGACTTTTTATATCTTCCTGTGTTCTGCTTCTTGAAGGAAGTTTGACTTATATATACATTATCAGTGCTCTATTCCGAAACTGGGGCAGTCATACAGCATGTTGGGCTTTGCTGGAATTGAGAATAACACATCAACACATAACTTGCTGAGAACTAAATTGCTATTTTGTCTCTGGAATTATGAACACTCTCTATAGATTGTGCATACCTGTCGCCTACATTACAATACTGGAAAAAACTGTATAGCCATGTGCTTAGCTAGGCCATTGGGGGAGGTTGCGCGTGCGCGAGTCATAATGATAATGATTCTCTGGCAAATTGATGCATGCTACTTGCAAATGGAACATGGTTAGGAGCTATTTCCCTGGGGGTGCTATGATGGACAAAAACTGCTTTCAGCTTTGCCACTTCCAATCTGAATCCCATCCCTCAAGGGCCAATAATAAGGTGAGTGGAGACCCAACGATTGGCTCTTTCCTAAATCAAAGACGCTGTTAGGTGGTGAGTTAAGGGAGCCAGAGCCTCAGGATGTTTGTGCTGGGCTCCAGATCAATCCTCGCTTCTCCCATTTTGCATTTATACACTTTGTTTAACAGGGCAGGTGGGTGCTATACCAAGCCACTTGCCATCTTAATTTGCCCAGAGGTACTTTGTTTAGATTTAGTATGTACATCAGCAGCAGTTGTTGCCAATAGATTACAGGCGGGGCAGAGAGCCCAATCCACATATACTATACTGGCCCCAGAAAATCTTGTTGATACCTCAGCAAGAGCCAGTTTCTTTTTCTTTTTAATCTCTGAAGGTAAAGGGACCCCTGACCATTAGGTCCAGTCGTGTCCGACTCTGGGGTTGCGGCGCTCATCTCGCTTTATTGGCCGAGAGCCGGCGTACAGCTTCCAGGTCATGTGGCCAGCATGACAAAGCCGCTTCTGGCGAACCAGAGCAGCGCACGGAAACGCCGTTTACCTTCCCGCCAGAGCGGTTCCTATTTATCTACTTGCACTTTGACGTGCTTTCGAACTGCTAGGTGGGCAGGAGCAGGGACCTAGCAACGGGAGCTCACCCCGTCACAGGGATTCGAACCGCTAACCTTCTGATCAGCAAGCCCTAGGCTCTGTGGTTTAACCCACAGCGCCACCTGGGTCCCTTTTAATCTCTGAAAGCCTGAACTAAATTGGTGGCTGAAATGTTGTCCCATGGTCCTGTGCCCAGGATCATTTGATGTCCTCACCCTGGAAAATTCAGAATATTCCCTTTTCACTTTCTTAAGGAGACTTTCTGGTTTCACACTGGGCTTGCCAACTCTCAACCAAGAGCTCAAAAGTGTGGCCACCTGCCGGTCTTCTCGCCTGTTGAAGTAATACGGAGGTGGATAGGTGAATTGGGCCACCGAGGCCTTGGCTTGTGGTTGTGAGCTGATACAGCCCCATTGCACCCCCCATGAGTCTTCGTTTCATCCCGAGAGCTTTGGTTGAAGCATTTGCTGTCTATAAAAAAACCAGCAAGGTAAAAGCTGTGAACTGCGCCGCATTTCTAGCTACAGGCCAAATGCTTTATTCATAATGCTGCAGAATGTTTGTTTAAAGAGTAACTAACACGCTGTTTGTGACTCTTGTCCTAAAACAGAACATGCTGTTGGCTTATGGTGGTTACATTCTCCAGTGTGTTCCCCTTGCAGGCATGCTGATGCAGATTTAGTTTTCTGCCACAAAGAGAAATATAGGTACCTAATTTAAAAAGGTTTGTCATTCTTTACTTCAAGGCTGACCACTCGCTTTTGCTAGGGATCATTTACCCTAAGCCCAGATGTCAGCTCAGCAGCGACTGGGGACACATTGACTTGGCTGGGTTGTAATTTTGAACCTTGCTCTTTCCCTAACCTCCTGCCTACCTAGCAGTTCGAAAGCACGTCAAAGTGCAAGTAGATAAATAGGTACCACTTCGGCGGGAAGGTAAACGGCATTTCCGTGCGCTGCTCTGGTTCGCCAGCAGGGGCTTAGTCACGCTGGCCACATGACCCGGAAGCTGTACCCCAGCTCCCTCGGCCAATAAAGCGAGATAGTGCCGCAACCCCAGAGTCGGTCACGACTGGACCTAATGGTCAGGGGTCCCTTTACAAAACAATAGGATCTGTACAGCACATATTTAGGTAAGCATGATATTACGCATGCGCAGAGTGTCATTATCTCCATACTGAAGATCACCTGTTACTTTCTGCACATCTGTGGTCAGAGAAAGAGCTTCTGTGTAAGAGAATTCAGGTATGACTTTGAGACAAGATTGACTCCATTCCTCTTATTTAGAAAAATGCCCCTTTATGTTCAGTGGCACTTACTCCCAAGAAAGTGTGCATAGAATTGGTTGGTGGATGATAATAATAATAAAAAAAGCTTGATGCCCCCACCACAAACCTAGCTTTTGGTCCTAAAACAAAAACCAGTGGGACTGATAAAAATACAAAACTAACCCAATGGCAGGATTAGGTTTGCAGGACAGCACTCTGAAAGTGCTGCAATCCTCAGCACGCATGTGAGACCGAATTCAACATAATGGAACTTATGTTGCCACGGAGTCAATATATACAGGGATTGGACTGGACTTTCTAGCGAAAGATTGGCTTCCTTAATTATTCCATTGAAATCAACAGGAGTTGAAATGCTTTAATTGATATCAAGGTCACCTCTTTTTCTGCCCCAGCCCCAGCCCTGTAAGTTTGACTCAAAGGCATTTATGTGAGCAAATGCAGCTGCACTGACATCGTTTAGGCTGCAGGTGAAGAATGCGTGTGGATCTGGTTTTTTACTGAGACGGTGCACTTGAGGAGACACTTGAAGGAAAAGAAAAATGTGTAACGGTAGCTGCAAGTTGGTATTTTGGAGAATGGAGCGAAAACAAATAAATCTTCTCCTGAATTGAACTTCCAAGAATATCCATCCGCTTTCTTTTGACAGACTGGAAGCAGGATGGAGATGAGAATCCCTTTGAGGATGCAGATCCATTGATCCCAATCCACTTCTATCAAACCGATCTTGTTGCTTTTAAAAGCCCTGCTGTAGAGTTAAGTGGGACTTGCAGCCAGGGCTGTCTTAAGCATATCCGGCACCGTGCTGCAAAGATCCCTCCGGCGCGCGCCCCCGGCAACTCCGAAACAAGGGAGGGGGCGGTGGAAAATGTCCTCTGCCTCCCCCACCGCCCTGATCCCCGGCGTGGCGGCGGCGATCAAGCAGGAGAACGGGCTGGCGGACATGCTCTCCAGTGTCGGGACACCCACACAGCTCCCCCACTCGCTAGGGCGCCCCTGAGAGGCCAGCGCCCTGGCGCAACGAACCACTAAGACCAATTGGAAAGACAGCTCTGCTTGCAGCCAAATCCTATGAATGCTTAAAGGTAAAGGTAAAGGGACCCCTGACCATTAGGTCCAGTCGTGTCCGACTCTGGAGTTGCGGCGCTCATCTCGCATTATTGGCCGAGGGGGCCAGCGTACAGCTTCCAGGTCATGTGGCCAGCATGACAGAGCCGCTTCTGGAGAACCAGAGCAGCGCACGGAAACGCCGTTTACCTTCCCGCTGGAGCGGTACCTATTTATCTACTTGCACTTTGACGTGCTTTTGAACTGCTAGGTTGGCAGGAGCTGGGACCGAGCAACGGGAGCTCACCCCATGACAGGGATTCAAACCGCTGACCTTCTGATCAGCAAGCCCTAGGCTCTGTGGTTTAACCCACAGCGCCACCCGGGTCCCTATGAATGCTTACCCAGCTGCAAGTCCTGAAAAGGATTTGCAGCCTGATCCTATGCAGGCTTACTCAGAAGTAAGTTCAAAGGGGTAAGTTCAAAGGGACTGCAGCTTGAACCTAGTACAACTCCACACTGTTTCACAGGTCCCTTCCACTGCTGCCTCCTCCTGCCCGCCCCCCAAATCAACTGCTGCTCCGGAGAAGGAGAGCCCGGAGCCTGGTCTCCCGCCCCTCTCTGATCTGCCGCTGAAGTGCCCGCCTCAGCCAGGCACATGGTAGAGCCGGGTCTACACCCCACCCTTTTTTCCAGGGCTTAAGACAGTGATGGCTAACCTTGACACTCCAGCTGTTTTGGGACTACAACTCCCATCATCCCTGACCACTGGTCCTGTTAGCTAGGGATGATGGGAGTTGTAGTTCCAAAACATCTGGAGTGTCAAGGTTAGCCATCACTGGCTTAAGATCTGCCGGGCTCTCATTTTCCCTGACATCTTCGCCAGTTCAAGGTACTCTATCATTGGGGTTTGCCACTCAGTTATCGTTGGGGCTGTCTCACTTTTCCAGTTTCTGGCCACTCAAATCCTCGCTGCTGTTGTTCCGTACATAAGCAATGGTCTTATGTCTTTTCCTATTTCCAGAAGGTATATAAAGAATGGAATATATTCAAAAAATACTTAAATATATATTATCCAAATAATAACCTTTTAGCGGAACTGGGTTGATACTTGCAAAAGAAAAAAGAAATATACAATAAGTTGAAGACAAGAATGTAAAAGGATTAAAAGCAGTAATAAAAAAACGTGCGATAAACTTAACAAAAAAAGACAATACAAATACAATGTGAAAAATTGGAAGTTGCTTTTATTTATGATTGTATAACATTGAAAAATGGATTTTTGTGAAACAATGTTCTTGATGTTCTTTCGTTGTCATCTAAAATTCTTTATTCTTTACTTCTTCTATTCTGACTTTTCTTTATTCTTATTTTTTTTCCTTTTCTTATTTTCAATCTGATGTATGTAGACGCATGTATTTTTTGTTTAAAAACCAATAAAGATTTATTAAAAAAAAAAAAGATCTGCCAGGCTCAGTAGTAACCAATAAACTATAAGCAACATATATGGCGTATAGAAAATATTCCAAACAGTTTCACATTCTAAAGTCTTATATTAATAGTCCAAAGTTGAGAGAAATACACGCACAATGTTATACAGAAGCCAGACATATATAAAAAACTCTTTGAGATTATTCCTATGCGGAGACTTCTCAGTTTTTGAGGTTTTTTATGCCCAGCTCCTGTTGGTATCGTCGCACAAACAGACAGGGTGGCGGCGTTTATAACCTGTTTCACCCCCAATAAGTTCTGGGCTTCTTCAGTGAGTTCTCTCTCACAAAATCGGTGTGTTTACATACATTCACTGGTGGTATAAACCAAACCTTATTAGTATTTAAAACATTCATAATGTAAGGTAACAAGGTTGCAAATAAGTTTCTAAGAGGACAATTATAATAATCAGTACTCACAATGCATATGCTATAATCTTTTCTTGGTTAGGCTACAATATAAACTTTCCTTCTTCAATACATTCTTTCTTACAGTCTTGAAGTGTTTATATACATTCTGTAGTAATATAAATCAAATTCTATAAGTGTTACAACATTAACAATGAAACAACAATGTTTCTAGGTAAATTTTCATACAATAAAGCACAAAAGTAAATACTTACAATTCATATATTCAATTCTTTCCTGGTTGCAGTTATGTTTGTAAGCCTAGCAAAAGTGCTGTGTTTGGCTCAAATATATATAATCATTCCACAAGATTATCAGTAGTAAGGCTGGATGGGACCCAGCTGAGCAGGGATGGGGGAGATACACCAGTGTTAAACGCAGTGGGGTTTACTACTGGATGCATATGCCCGGGACTGCACTGTGCAAGTTTCGATGCAATACAAATATTACTACAATGCCAGCGTATTTAAAAATAAACTGGTCGCTGGTCAATTGTGTGGCATCCTATGCTTAACTCTAAAGGATGTTGAAAGTTATCCCAAGGTGGTTTTCCCTGCCCCCCCTTCCTTACTGTGTTTAGCAGGCAACAGTTTTCTTCAAGCTTTCAGTATCAATTAATATTTAACTTTAAAAAAAAAATTCATTTGTAGCCTCAAGTCCGCCCATCCAGTGTAAGCCAGCTCGCTAAGGCGGCTGTGCAGGTGCTGATAAGACGTAAACTGCTGAGAGGTTGCTCAGCCCAGAGGCTGCGCATTAAGCAAGTTATTATATAGCACTATTTGTTCTGTTCTCGGGCAGCAAAGGGGGTGGGTGGGGGTTGTTGCCTTGACATCCTTTCTGATGCCTTCACAAGGTATGTGGTCAACACTGCTCTGGAGACCCACCTGCGACGGGCCAGCCATTGGAAGGTGGATTCCACCCCACAGTCTGCCTTGAAGAGATATTTCAAAGCAGTATTTAAATTGTTTTTATTTTTCTTCCAGAGCATACCCATTCCAGGGTTGAAGAGCGCTTACATTTCAAGATGTTAAAACAGTAGCAGGTGAAGAAGTAAAAGTGGAACAAGCTGAAGAAAACCTTCTAGGACCATGGCCACAGGTGAATGCCGCCATGTGATGTATCAGTGATGTTTTGTGTTTGATTTTATTCCTTGCCTCAGCGCTGGATTTCAGTGTTTCTGTTCTTAATCAGAATGTGGCATCTCCCTGAGATATGCCATCTTGACCTGGCGCTTTTTTCCCTGACACCTTGCTAATGTCTTTATTTTGGTGCGAAACTGAAAAGCATTCTAAATTGGTTATTCTTGCAAATGCATCAAAGTCCTTGGGAATTTGTTTCCATAGGAACCTTTGCCCTTATTGGATTAGGTTTCTTTGTGCACTGGTTTTTGTTGGTTGGTTGCTGCTGCACGGCAAGTTTCCCCACAGATGAGCAGGAGAGAATGACTAACAAGAAGTCCCTAAAAAACCCTACGCTGAAGCAATTGGGGAGATTATTATTTTTATTTTTTGCCAATTTGCAGCTTGTCATCCTTGCTTCTTTGATTATAAACTGAGAAGGTGTTTCCTCCCTCCTCCTGCAGCAGCTGATGGTGTGGGCAGCATAGCTATAGATACCTCGCAACTTAACATGTCAGTCACTGAACCAGCAGCATGGGCAACTGCGATGAATAACTTGGGGATGGTACCAGTGGGACTGGCAGGACAACAGCTGGTGACGGGTAAGATTTTCATTGAGATCTGTTGCACTAGTTTATGGATTTTTCTAGAACCCTAATTGCCTAATTGTTTTCTGAAGGTGCATGCTTCTTTTTTCAGTGTGCTTCCAGAGCATTCCCCCCCCCCAAAGGCATAGATTCCCTTTCTTAATATTGTGAAGAAAGTGTTCAATCTCTTGGTATTAAAGGTAAAGGTACCCCTGACCGTTAGGTCCAGTCCCGGACGACTCTGGGGTTGCGCGTTCATCCTGCTCTATAGGCCGAGGGTATTAAAGGTAAAGGGACCCCTGACCATTAGGTCCAGTCGTGACCGACTCTGGGGTTGCGGCGCTCATCTCGCTTTATTGGCCGAGGGAGCCGGCGTACAGCTTCCAGGTCATGTGGCCAGCATGACCAAGCCGCTTCTGGCGAACCAGAGCAGCGCACGGAAACGCCGTTTACCTTCCCACCAGAGCGGTACCTATTTATCTACTTGCACTTTGACGTGCTTTCAAACTGCTAGGTTGGCAGGAGCAGGGACCGAGCAACGGGAGCTCACCCCGTCGTGGGGATTCGAACTGCCAACCTTCTGATTGGCAAGTCCTGGGCAAGCGCCACCTGCGTCCCGCCGAGGGTATTAACAGCCATCTAGTCCACGATACATCTTAAAAGTTGGTGGAAGCTGACAAAAGCCCTTGGGGAAATTTGAATCTTTAAAGCCTCCAAATAATCTCTGAGACCTGTTCTGCATTGAATCTGAAAGAGAAGCCTCATCACAGATATATTTAACATTTTTAAAAGCTATTTCCCCACCTCCACATGGAAGCCTTTGCTAATATTCTGCCAAGGAGCAGCATGGGAAATTGGCTAAAAGCTTCTGCAGAGAGAGGATGAGCATTGTTAGGCTGACACAAGAAAGTTCAGCTATAAATAGAGACGTTATAAAAATCAGAATCCCAGATATCTGCCAACAACATCAGGTGAGTGGACCTGAGAAACCCTTTTCTTACTCACTCTTCACTGAGACCTTTTTCACACGGTAGCCTTCGTAGCTTGACAATCCACTAGTGCAGTGATAGCTAACCTTGACACCCCAGATGTTTTGGAACTACAACTCCCATCATCCCTAGCTAACAGGATCAGTGGTCAGGGATGATGGGAGTTGTAGTCCCAAAACATCTGGAATGTCAAGGTTAGCCATCACTGTACTAGTGTCTTCTGCAGGAAACACTAGGGAGGTTGAAATCTCTCAGCCTACAGTGGTCCCATGATGGGTTCCTGCAGCTCTCACCTCTCCCTGCACACATTCCTGTACTTGGCACCGCACACCTCACCTTTATACTTCGTGCATTTACTGCAATACATCTTGGCTCTTTAACATCCCCAGACTGCATGACTTCCATTGTGAAGTGCTTTGGAGCTTCCAATAAAGGGCAGAGTTTCATATCCGGCGCTCTGACTGCTTATAAATGGAAAATTAAAAAATTCCTTCCAGTAGCACCTTAGAGACCAACTAAGTTTGTTCTTGGGATGAGCTTTCGTGTGCAAGCACACTTCTTCAGATACACTGAGACAGAAGTCACCAGACCCTTATATATAGTGAGAGGGTGGGAGGGGTATTACTCAGAGGGGTGGTGGGAATGGGTGATTGGCTGATAGCTGTGGTAAACCTGTTGACGACTGTTAATGACTGCAATTAGTCTTACAGGAAAAAGCAAGGGGTGAGAAGGTTAAAAATAATGAGATAAGAATCCAACCTGTATACCTGAAGGAGTGTCTCCACTCCCATTATTCAGCCCGGACACTGAGATCCAGCGCTGAGGGCCTTCTGACGGTTCCCTCACTGCGAGAAGCAAAGCTACAGGGAACCAGGCAGAGGGCCTTCTCAGTAGTGGCGCCTGCCCTGTGGAACGCCCTCCCAGCAGAGGTCAAAGCGATCAACAACTACATAACATTGAGGAAATACCTGAAGGCAGGCCTGTTTAGTGAAGTTTTTAGTCTGTGATATTTTAATGTATTTTGATATTGTTGGAAGCCGCCCAGAGTGGCTGGGGAGACCCGGCCAGATGGGTGGGGTACAAATTATTATTATTATTATTATTATTATTATTATTATTATTATTATTATACTGCATAATGGTTCAGGTGTTCCCTAAGGTACCCTGGACCTAAGTTGTGCAGGGCTTTGTCTGTGAATACAAAAACCTGGAACCTGACTCAGTATTAGATGGGCAGCCGGTACAAAAGTTTTAACTGTTGTGTCACACGTTGCCAGCCCAGTGCCCCCATCAGCATTTTGCATCAACTGGAGCCTCTGAACCAGGCCCATGGGCAGCCCCACATAGAAACCGTGGCAGTAATCGAAGCTTGGGGTTCCTGGTGCATGGACAGGTCAGGCTGTTCAACCTATCTGAGAAAGAATGGACTTCTGAAATTGTATTTACTGGTCTTTTAGGGTTGTATCCAATTAATTCGTTGCACTCACAGAATGACTTTCACTTGTGCGACGGAAGTTCTTCTGCTCTTGCGCACCCCCAGAACTGTCCTGGGGGGTTCCCCCCAACCCTCCAAAGTGTGCTGGTCCCGTGGGGTATCCAATAGGCGAGGTCTAGTCCAGTCCAAGGTCAGTCCAAGCCAGAAGTCACGAAGCCGAAGTCACGAAGCCGAGGTCAGGAAGCCGAAGTAACAAAGCTGAGGTCAGGAAGCCGAGGTCAGGAAGCCGAGGTCAGGAAGCCGAGGTCAGGAAGCCGAGGTCAGGAAGCCGAGGTCAGGAAGCCGAAGTAACAAAGCTGAGGTCAGGAACGCAGGAACCAGGAACAGGAACTAGGCAGCACCGATGTTGCTCCTACAACTTGGGTCTGGGACTGGCTGGCTTTTATCTGCCCCGAGGCAAAGGGCGGCTCCGATCCTCAGGTGCCTCGCCTCTCCTGGCTTGGAGGCGAGCACTCCTCCTGCGGGAACTTAGTTCCCTTCGCCTCTCTGCCCTTAGCCTTTGCAGCTCAGGAGAAGCTGGAGGGTTACCGGACCCAGAGGCAACCTCAGCTTCCCCTGACTGGGTGGGGAGTGGAGCACCTGCAGGCAATAAGTCCTCCATCCCATTAGAAGCCAGATCAACCTCAGCCGATGCCTGCACCTGAGGATCCAGCACAGGTGAGTCCCCTTGAGACTCAGGCCCCAGCCCTGGCTCTGCTGGTTCTGGAGGCAGTGAATCATGTGCAGGCTGGGATCCCTCAGGTTCAGCGTCTGAGTCTGACTCCCAGGTCATCACACCATCCCCCCTCCCAGGCCCCCCCCTCAACCGAGGGGCCGGACCAGGCTTGCTGGGGTAAGTCGCATGGAAATCACGGAGGCAGACAGGCGCGTGGACGTTCTCCGCTGGTTCCCACGACCGATCCTCGGGCCCATACCCCTTCCAGTCGATGAGGTATTGGAGCTTCCCCCTGCGGTATCGGGAGTCAAGAATGTGCTCCACCTCATACTCGGGCTCCCCCTGAACCAAAACTGGCTGCGGTCGTGGATGGTCTGGGTGGAACTCGTCGGCCGGGGCGACCGGACTGAGTAGGGACCGGTGGAATACCGGGTGGACCTTCAGGGTCGCGGGTAACCGGAGACGGAATGCCACAGGTGAGACCCGGTCCACGATCGGAAATGGGCCGGTGAAGCGGGCATCCAGCTTCCGTGAAGGCCGAGAGGGGTGCAGGTGGCGGGTGGAGAGCCATACCAGGTCTCCGACATGGAGTTCCGGCCCCTCCTGACGGTGACGGTCAGCCTGGGCCTTATACGCGTCCTTGGCCTGGCTCAGTTGCTCCGTCAGAAGCTGCTGCTGTGACTGGAGCTCTTGTAGCCAGTCTGTCACTGCGGGAACTGCGGATGCCGGCAGTACGCTTGGAAACAACCGCGGGTGGTACCCATAGTTTGCCTGGAACGGGGTCTGTTGGGTGGAAGCGTGCACTGCGTTGTTATATGCGAACTCGGCCAACGCCAGGTGGTCGACCCAATCGTCCTGGTGGAAGCTGCAGTAGCACCGGAGGTACTGTTCCAACACCGCGTTTGCCCGTTCGGTCTGTCCATCCGTCTGTGGATGGTAGGCCGAAGATAGGCAGACCTCCGTCCCGAGAGCCTGATGTAGAGCGCGCCAGAACCGGGAGGTGAACTGGGCACCACGATCGGAGATCAAACGTTCCGATAGGCCATGTAAGCGGAAGACGTTTTGTAGGTACAGTTGCGCCGTCTCCTTGGCTGAGGGTACAGACGGGCACGGGGCGCAGTGCACCATTTTAGTGAAGTGGTCTGTGAATACCAGGAGGCAGGTACACTGACGGGATGGGGGTAGGTCTACCACGAAATCCAATGAAACCGTGTGCCACGGACGAGGGGGAACTGGCAGTGGCTGTAGCAGTCCCGCAGGTCTCCCGGTCGATCCCTTGGCTCGCCGGCAGACCTCGCACCCCCCAATGTACCGTGCCACGTCGGCCTTCAAGCGGGGCCACCAGAACTCCCGGCTGACCAGGTGGGTGGTCCGATACCTCCCGAAGTGGCCAGCTGCCGGGGCGTCGTGTGACATTCGGAGTACCTCGGCCCGCAAAGGCCCTGGTGGGATGTACAACCGACCACGGTGCATCAGCAGACCCTGGTGCACAACCAGTTCTGGGTATCGAGGGCACGATCCACTGGCCAATTCCTGGATCCGTTCCTGAGCCCACGCGTCGACCCGTTGCTGCCTCCGCACTCGGTCCCGCAGCGACTCAGTCTCATGAACAGCCAGGAAGGCCGCTGGTGGGATGATCGTTGTGGGGGCCGCCTGCTGCACCGTCTCTGCAATGTCCTCCGGTTTCCGGGACAGCGCATCCGCCTTCTGGTTTTGGGAGCTGGGGATGTAGCGGATCCGGAACTGGAACCGGGAGAAGAACAGTGCCCACCGGATCTGCCGCTGGTTCAGCCTGCGGGTGGTCTGGAGGTACTCCAGATTCCGGTGGTCGGTTCTCACTTCCACTGGGTGTCGTGCCCCCTCAAGATGATGGCGCCAGACTTCAAAGGCCACCTTGATGGCCAGTAGTTCCCGCTCCCACACAGTATAGTTACGCTCCGCCGGAAGGAGCTGCCGGGAGTAGTAGGCGCAGGGTAACAGTGGCGCATCGGGTCCGTGTTGCTGGGACAAGACGGCACCGAGAGCCGTACTGGAGGCGTCAGTCTCCACCACGAAGGGACGAGAGGGATCAGGATGCTGCAAAATTGGCGCCTTCTGGAAACAGGCTTTCAATCCCTGGAATGCCACCTCAGCCTCCTCATCCCAGGCAAAGGGCGTCTTGGGGCGCAGCAGTCGGGTCAACGGGGTGGTGCGATGAGCATAGTCCACAATGAATGTCCGGTAATAGTTGGCGAACCCCAAAAACCGCTGTAGGTCCTTGCGGTTCCGCGGCGCCGCCCACTCTCGAACCGCAGACACCTTCCCGGGGTCCATCTGTACACCGTCAGGGGAGAGTCGGTGTCCGAGGAAGTCCACTGACCGCTGGTGGAACTCGCACTTGCTGAGCTTAGCGTACAGGCGGTGCTCCCGCAAGCGCTGCAACACGGTCCGGACATGACTCTCGTGGCGAGCTGGGTCACGGGAATAAATCAGAATGTCATCGAGGTACACCACCACATACTTGTCAAGTAAGTCCTGGAACACGTGGTTGATGTACCGTTGGAACACGGCGGGCGCGTTGCATAGTCCGAACGGCATGACCAGGTACTCGAACTGCCCATAACGGGTCCCGAATGCGGTCTTCCACTCATCCCCGGCACGGATCCGAATCAAGTTGTAAGCCCCCCGGAGGTCCAGTTTGGTGAACATCTGCGCCCCTTGCACCCGCTCCAGCAACTCTGCAATTAGGGGCAAGGGATACCGGTCTGGGATGGTGATCTTATTCAGGGCTCGGTAATCATGGCAGAGGCGAAGCTCCCCACACTTCTTCTTAACGAAGAGTACTGGAGCGGCGGTGGGAGAGGTAGAGGGCCTAATGAACCCCCGCTCCAGGTTCTTGTGAAGGAAGTCCTGTAAGGCTTCACGCTCTGGCTCCGAAAGAGAGTATAGGCGACTCACAGGCAGGGGCGCCCCAGGCTGGAGGTCTATGCCGCAGTCAAAAGACCGATGAGGAGGCAGCCGGTCTGCCCCCTGTTCCTCGAACACGTCTACGTAGTCCCGGTACACGGCGGGGAGCGTTGACGCAGCCTCCCCCATGGAGGCGGCCGAAAGCATCTCGGACTGAGCAATCGAACCCGAGTCTGGGAAGCGTACAGTTCGATTGACCCAATCGATCTGAACATTGTGAGACTCCAGCCAGTCCATCCCCAGCACCAGGGGAAACCGGGGCATGGTGGCAATGTCCAGGGTACGCACCTCCCGGTGCTGCTGGTGGCACAGGACCAAGGGCTGGGTCTCCCGAGTAACGGCGCCTGACCGCAAGAGCCGTCCGTCGATTGCCTCCACCTGCACCGGTTCTGGCTTGTTCTGGAGCGGCACCCGATGCTGAGCGGCGAAGGCAGAGTCCATATAGGAGCGGGTTGCCCCTGAATCCACCAGAGCGTGGGTGAGAATCCAGGGCCCGCCTGGGGGGTATAGACGCACCGGGATCATGAGGTGTTGCAATTCCACTGGTGAGGGCCCATCATGTGATGCTTGGGACCCCAGATAGCCTGGGCCATTGGCTACTGGGGTTGGCGGTTTCCCTGCGGCTGGCGTTTCTCAGGGCAGGTTCGGGCGTAGTGTCCACTCCCCCCGCAGTAGAGACACAGGTTTCCCTCCCGACGTCGTGTCTTCTCCGAAGGGGAGAGGCGAGGCCGTGCTGCCCCGAGCTGCATCGGCTCCTCCAGTGACTCGGCTCTGGCCGTGGAACTGCTGGGGAGCACTGGAGTCGGGAGCCCAGAGTGCTGGCGGGCCCGGGCCTGGCGCCGGTCCTCCAACCGATCGTCTATCTGTAGACTCCGTTGGATGAGGGCCTCCAGCGTGGCGGGGCGATCCAAGGTGGCCAGCTGGTCCAGTATGTCGTCCGAAAGCCCCTCGAGATACTGGTCCCGAAGTGCGGAATCGTTCCAGGTCAAGTCCTGCGCCAACAGCCGAAATTCCGTGGCATAGGCGGCCACTGTGGACTTGCCCTGTTTCAACCGCCGAATTGCCCGATTGGCTTGACTCGCCTTCTGAGGGTTGGCGAACGCGGTTTCCAAATGGTTGCAAAACCCCGTATAGTCTGTCAGCAAGGGGGAGTCTTGCCGGAGCAGCGGCAACGCCCACTTGGCCGCCTGGTCCTTCAGCAAGCTGATCAGGAAGTGCACCTTGGTGCGGTCGTCAGGGAAATCCCGGGCTCGCCCCTGAATATACAGTTTGGCCTGGGCGAGAAACATGGGAAAGCTGCCAGGGGACCCATCGAACTTTTCTGGCAGGGCCACTGGGTACTTGCCTGGAGCTGGGGCCGGTAAGGCGTCCAAACGCTGCTGAAGCGCCGTAACCGCATTGCTTAGCTGCTGCACTGTGTGGGTCAAGACCTGGTTCTCCTGGGCCAATGCCACCAGCGCAGCCGCCTGGTCAGTCATGACGACAGGTTCCTCCTGAACGCACCCCAACGAAGGGGGAGTGCGGGTGTGGCAGGAGCAAACTGTGCTGGTCCCGTGGGGTATCCAATAGGCGAGGTCTAGTCCAGTCCAAGGTCAGTCCAAGCCAGAAGTCACGAAGCCGAAGTCACGAAGCCGAGGTCAGGAAGCCGAAGTAACAAAGCTGAGGTCAGGAAGCCGAGGTCAGGAAGCCGAGGTCAGGAAGCCGAGGTCAGGAAGCCGAGGTCAGGAAGCCGAAGTAACAAAGCTGAGGTCAGGAACGCAGGAACCAGGAACAGGAACTAGGCAGCACCGATGTTGCTCCTACAACTTGGGTCTGGGACTGGCTGGCTTTTATCTGCCCCGAGGCAAAGGGCGGCTCCGATCCTCAGGTGCCTCGCCTCTCCTGGCTTGGAGGCGAGCACTCCTCCTGCGGGAACTTAGTTCCCTTCGCCTCTCTGCCCTTAGCCTTTGCAGCTCAGGAGAAGCTGGAGGGTTACCGGACCCAGAGGCAACCTCAGCTTCCCCTGACTGGGTGGGGAGTGGAGCACCTGCAGGCAATAAGTCCTCCATCCCATTAGAAGCCAGATCAACCTCAGCCGATGCCTGCACCTGAGGATCCAGCACAGGTGAGTCCCCTTGAGACTCAGGCCCCAGCCCTGGCTCTGCTGGTTCTGGAGGCAGTGAATCATGTGCAGGCTGGGATCCCTCAGGTTCAGCGTCTGAGTCTGACTCCCAGGTCATCACACCAAGATTGAAGTTTGCAGGGAGAATGCGAGGAGAAGAGAAAGGCAAGTTGTCTTGTGCAAACACAAGTCATTCTGCGAGAACCGCGTCTTCATTAGATTCAGCCCCGAATTTTTTCTCAACTCAGGGTGTTTGATTCAGTAATAATTTAAGTGCTACATTTTGAAAGTAACAATCCGAAAGTGAGCATGGTGTGGTGATTATAATACATGTCCCATTCAAAAATTAATGTTTCATGATATTGAAATTCTTGACCCTGGGACTGGGATTTATCGCTAGTTAATCGTAGGCAGTGGGTTAGTTTGTGGAAATGGTCTAGTTCTCAATGAGTCGATAAATTTGTTTCTGGGCAGAACCACTTCAGGCATGGGTGTAGCCAAGATTTTTGTTAAGGGGTGCAGACCTTTTGTTAGGGGGGCAGAACCTCAGTTAGCTATGCGTTTTTATTGATTTTTATTGATTTGGGGGACCAGCTACCCCCCCTGCCCATGATGTTTTCTCTCTGGGTGGTATTCTATTTGTCGACCTAAAAACTATTAAAATAATATCAAGTTAAAAGCACAGGAAATGGGGAAGCTAAGGCAGAAGTGACTAACTGAAACAGCATGTGTGGTGAAAAGATGAGAGGCACAAGCAAAAGGGATGTTCCTGAAGTTCCAAACACGGTCTGGTCAGGGTGGATAAAAATCAATGATTTTTTTAAAAAAATCAAAAAAATCGGATTTTTATTTATTTAAATCAGATTTTTTTGATTTAAATCAGATTTTTTTGATTTAAATCGGATTTTTTTGATTTAAATTGGATTTTTAAAATAAAATGCTTTTGGAGGAAAAATCTTTCTAAATATAGTCTTCTATTTAAGTTACATTGTAGTCCAAAGGCTATTCATCAGGAAATAAGGATTTGTTTTAAGTTTATCAAGTGTGCTAAAACTCAGTCTAAGTTTTTTTAAAAAATGTTTAACCACATCAGTTAACAAACATGGATACATATGCTATCATGTTATTGTTTTAGTTAAATAAATTGTTTAAATGGTTATTAAGGAAATGATTATTTTTCTCCTTCCAATAAAGTACAGCAGAAAAGTTGTCCAAATATAAACAGTTAACTTATTAAACCTCACCATAATTTCATAATTATCTGTCTATGTATTTCTAGTAGTATAACCAAATCAGTAATTTTTGATATAACTGTAAAAACTACTCTGAAAATTTATTATTCCAAAAATGAAACCTTCATATGGTTGTAAATATTAAGATTATACCAGCAAGAATGAGTCTTTCTGTAAAAAAAATATTTAAATCAAGTCTTACTGACTAGTGATTTAAATCGTGATTTAAATCAAATCCACCCTGGGTCTGGTGTTCTATCCAAACTAAGTCTTCAAGAATTAGAGCAGGGGTAGGCAACCTAATGCCCGTGGGCTGGATGCGGCCCAATCGCCTTCTCAATCAGGCCCACGGTCGGTCCGGGAATCAGTGTGTTTTTACATGAGTAGAATGTGTGCCTTTATTTAAAATGCATCTCTGGGTTATTTGCGGGGCATAGGAATTCGTTCATTTCCCCCCTCAAAATATAGTCCGGCCCACCACATGGTCTGAGGGACGGTGGACCAGCCCATGGCTGAAAAAGGTTGCTGACCCCTGAATTAGAGGATGAGGCAAATGAAGACCCCTTTAGAGAAAAATGGGTGTGTCCAAGCCCTGGATGCCCCACACCTACAGACTCAAATCCTTAAAAAGCCATTCAGCTAGAAGGGTTTTGAACATGTTTATTGCAGCTGATCACCTGGTTCCATAAGGTAACAACAGGCTTCTGTTGAGAACTTTTGGCTCTACATCATATGGTGGTGTAAAATTGAGTAAAGGTAAAGGTAAAGGGACCCCTGACCATTAGGTCCAGTCGTGACCGACTCTGGGGTTGCGGCGCTCATCTCGCTTTATTGGCCGAGGGAGCCGGCGTACAGCTTCCGGGTCATGTGGCCAGCATGAGTAAGCCGCTTCTGGCGAACCAGAGCAGCGCACGGAAACGGCGTTTACCTTCCCGCTGCAGCGGTACCGTACCTATTTATCTACTTGCACTTCATGCTTTCGAACTGCTAGGTGGGCAGGAGCAGGGACCGAGCAACGGGAGCTCACCCCGTTGCGGGGATTCGAACCACCGACCTTCTGATCGGCAAGTCCTAGACTCAGTGGTTTAACCCACAGCGCCACCCGCGTCCCTTAAAGATCCATTAAAATCAATTTTATAGGACAAAATAAACTCTAGCACCAAATACGTAAGGTCTGGAATGTTGGCTGTCACCTCTTCTGTAGTCATAATTCGCGATGAGGATTAAAATCCCCACTTCATCCATAAATAGTCATTAAAAGGAACCCCTGCCTGCGCTGTATGATCACGTATTAGAGGATAATTCTTCTGTGCTACATGATTCCCACCCCTTTGGATGTACATTTAAAGTTTTCGTCTGCCAGCCTCTGTCGATGCAGCAGTAGCTCGATCACTTTATAGCCTAAAAGGGAAACTCTGTGAACAATGGAAAGGCTTTAAAATGGCATGCAACTTCTGGTTTGTTTTTCTATAGCGCTCTTGGGACATAGTTTGCTTGGCCTTGATGGCGAATCAATTTCCAGCACTGCTAGCCTTTTAGGACTCAAAGTACCCTGTATAATTCCTTATTTATTAGTGCTGTAAAATTGGATTTTAAATCTAAGCAAATGTCAAGGTTTTAAATGGTAGCAAAGTTACCGATTGTATGGAATCTCTTTGGCTATTTGCTTTCTTCTTTATGTCGCCTACCCTCTAAATTTGCCACACATTCAGTAGCCAGTGTATGCACTTTAATGCTAGAATATGATTTATACAACACATAGCTCCTTAACGATGTAGTTCTTAGAACTGTTAAATGCTGATCAGTATATTGTGCCTAAAATTAGGGTTGCATAGATTAAGTTTTATTAAATGGAGATTAATGAGCCTAAGTTACCTATGTCCATTAATTTCCGTGTGTCTACTCTGAGTAGGGCTAGTGTTAGCTACAACCCTAGCTTACACACAGTTCGATGTTGTTGTTCTAAATTAACTTCAGTGGCTGAAACATTTTCTGGCAGGTGGCCATGTTTTAGCATTCCTGCATTGCATGGGGTTGGACTAGATGACCCTCAAGCCCCCTTCCAAATCTGCAATCCTGTGAATGATCTAAGTAATAAAAAATATTTGACATGCATTTTGGTTAAATATTAGGATTTATTTCCTTAGGCTTCATAGGGGCATTCAGCTGAACATGTGAACAAAGTGTGGACCAGGGCAAGGGTCAGTGCCGGATTTACGTATAAGCTAAACAAGCTATAGTTTTGGGCCCCACTCTCTTGGGGGCCCCCAAAAAAAATTGAAGGGGAAAAACCACTGGGTGTACATTTCCAAAATAAAAGATAAAAAACAAATACAATAAAACCTACATACAGCAACAGTGTTTCGTGTTGTGTAGGCTCCTATGATGTAAGTAATGCTAGCCTGCTAGCCTGCTCCCTAAAATATCACTGGTTCTCTTCCATGTCATGCCCTTCCCCATTGCTGGAATATGTTGCACATGGAAGGTCTGTAAGCAGCTTCGCTTTGTGTTTGCTTTACCTGCTGAGGTTCATTTGAGCACATCATTAGATAACGTAAGGCCAAGGAGAAGGCGGCAAAGAAGCAACTTCTTTGTTGTGCCCTCAGGTCTTCTCCAGAGAGGTCTGCTGTAGCCCAACACTATGGGTCTTTTGGAGATATATTAAGATGGTTTTGTTGTGAAGCTGGTTTAATAATTTGTGTAGAAAAGCAGGTGCTGACAAGTGTTTTTAGATAGAATAATAATAATAATAATAATAATAATAATAATAATAATTTATTATTTATACCCCGCCCATCTGGCTGGGTTTCCCCAGCCACTCTGGGCGGCTTCCAACAGAACATTAAAATACAATAATCTATTAAACATTAAAAGCCTCCCTAAACAGGGCTGCCTTCAGATGTCTTCTAAAGGTCTGGTACTTGTTGTTCTCTTTGACATCTGAAAAGAGGGCGTTCCACAGGGCGGGTGCCACTACCGAGAAGGCCCTCTGCCTGGTTCCCTGTAGCTTTGCTTCTCATAGTGAGGGAACCGCCAGAAGGCCCTCAGCACTGGACCTCAGTGTCTGAGCAGAATGATGGGGGTGGAGATGCTCCTTCAGGTATACTGGACCGAAGCCATTTAGGGCTTTAAAGGTCAGCACCAACACTTTGAATTGTGCTCGGAAACGTACTGGGAGCCAATGTAGGTCTTTCAAGACCTGTGTTATGTGGTCTCGGCGGCCGCTCCCAGTCACCAGTCTAGCTGCCGCATTCTGGATTAGTTGTAGTTTCCGGGTCACCTTCAAAGGTAGCCCCACGTAGAGCGCATTGCAGTAATCCAAGCGAGAGATAACTAGAGCATGCACCACTCTGGCGAGACAGTCAGCGGGCAGGTAGGATAGCAATTTATACATCCATGGGGAAAGTCTTCTAACCCAACAGCAGCTGAAACCCAATTTGGATTATATCAACCACTCTCCCAAATCTGTCCTAGTGAAAACTGCTGAGACGTTGTTGCTCCTAGATTATCCACATGGTTTCCTGCTTGTTTTTTGCTTGAAATGGCTTTTTTTTTTCATAAGCAAATATCTTTATATAGTTGCAGCAAATGACACACACGTGCTTCACCGGCACGAAATCATCAAATCCTTTTAACTCTAATGATGTTACTCTTGTTTCCTGTACTTCTAATTCTGTTTCAGCAATGTCATCTGAGTTTTTGTTTGGCCTTCCACTCATTTGTATACATTATGTGAGGAACAAAAGGAACCCTCCAAAGCATTTTTATTTCCCTTGTAATCCGTTTACAGTTGGGAAATGGCTATCCTTTGTTTGCCTCTTCTTGGAGTGCAGATCCACTCTACAGAGCTGAGGAGAAGATGGTATCACAGACATGTGTTTTTGGGTGTCACAGTAACAACATTAAAAGCATAACTTTGTTGGGTTTGTCATAAGGGCTACCTTTGAAGGTGACCCGGAAACTACAACTAATCCAGAATGCGGCAGCTAGACTGGTGACTGGGAGCGGCCGCCGGGACCACACAACACCGGTCCTGAGAGATCTACATTGGCTCCCAGTACATTTCCTAGCACAATTCAAAGTGTTGGTGCTGACCTTTAAAGCCCTAAATGGCTTCGGTCCAGTATACTTGAAGGAGCGTCTCCACCCCCATCGGTCAGCCCGGACACTGAGGTCCAGTGCCGAGGGCCTTCTGGCGGTTCCCTCGCTGCGTGAAGCAAAGCTACAGGGAACCAGGCAGAGGGCCTTCTCGGTAGTGGCACCCGCCCTGTGGAATGCCCTCCCTTCAGATGTCAAAGAGAACAACAATTACCAGACCTTTAGAAGACATCTGAAGGCAGCCCTGTTTAGGGAGGCTTTTAATGTTTTATAGATTATTGTATTTTAATGTTCTGTTGAAAGCCGCCCAGAGTGGCTGGGGAAACCCAGCCAGATGGGCGGGGTATAAATAATAAATTATTATTATTATTATTATTATTATTATTATTATTATTATAATCAAAAGAACTGGTTTTTGAAAAGCATGTGCTGGCTCTTTAACCTCATCCCAAGACAGAAGAAACTAACCTGCTATTTATACAAATTTGAAGTTTAAAACCACAAAAGAGCAAGCAGATGCTCTGATTTAATAGCAGCCAGGAGGCACTCTAGCAATGCTCCAGGGTTTTGATCGGTCTCTTGGGGTGTTATCTTGGAAGCAGCAGAGCCCAGATGTCGCTGCGCAACAAACAGCTTTTGAGCCTTTTTCTCTCTTTCGAAAGGAGCCTGTTACGTGTCGCTGCTGTTTAAGTAACGAAAGAGAAGTCAGTTGGGCAGTTCTAGCTAGAATCTTCATTGTGTTGCACGAGAATGGGAACCTTAGTTCTTAGGACAATTACTAAAACACAGTTTTCAGAGAAATTGAGAGTAAGTTTTTATTGCTGAGCAATAAGGTCCAGTGAGTAACCTCCAAAAATCTGGACATCGAAACAATGGTGTCCAGAGGTTTTATAGATCTCTTCAGATATTACATATTCATACATTGCAGCAAAATTAAACCAATAAGCGTTGGCATTGCCCTTCCATTTGTCCTTTTAAAGATTACTTCTCTTTTCTTAATTTTTAGTTACATTGACCATATTAGGCGTTCCTATGATATAATCATAGTACTTTGGCCACCTCATGAGAAGTGAAGACTCCCTAGAAAAGACCCTGATGTTGGGAAAGATTGAGGGCACAAGGAGAAGGGGACGGCAGAGGATGAGATGGTTGGACAGTGTTCTCGAAGCTACTAACATGAGTTTGGCCAAACTATGAGAGGCAATGAAGGATAGGCGTGCCTGGCGTGCTCTGGTCCATGGGGTCACGAAGAGTCGGACACGACTGAACAACAACAACATGATATAATCAAACCAAGCCAAAAATCCCCTTCTGACACACTAAGCCAAAAGCCCCTTCCCTCCAGACATCCTATGTGGAAAGTACCCAACTTTGATAGGCTGTTTGCCAAAAAAGCATATTGTAACTATGAGACCGTTATGACCATGATGGACATCTTTCCTTCCAGACTGAAAACATAGCTAAATATATACATGTTCTGCTAACGCAGCAATAAGGCACAGTGAGACACAGCATCTTGATTCTTAAACAAAGCCCTTATTTTAAAGCACAGAGAGTTAGTTTCAGTAATAAGGCATAAAAGTATGAGGTACAGGTACAATAATATGCTTTCTTTAGGTAGCCTTGCCACAATTTGTAAACCTTTTTGTCGCTCTTGCAGAGACCCTGGTTCCAAGCCATTTGCTCCAGGATTCCCTCAAACTACTACACTAATCTCCGCCCACCCCTGTGGCAAGAGGAGTACATTTACTCAGCTCATTGGTTGCTAAGTGCAGAAAACAGAATCAAATTCTAAGCTCTGTACTAAAAAAGACATTTGCGGTGTGTGGGTGTGGGTGTGGGTGTCTGTGCTTTCTCGCAGTTCCAATTCAAAGACTTGAGAGTGCTGAAAGAAGCACAGTCACTTAAGACACTGATGTTACCTGTGTGAAACCTTGCTCAGAAATTTGATTATTTATTATTTATTTATGAATGAATAAATGAATGAATGAATGATAGCAGGGACATAGAAGTCCTGTTCTAGCAATAGGGGAACTTATTATAGACTAGAACCTCTGTGAAAATAGAATTCTTGGTTGCATTATTTATTAATGTTATTATTATTATTATTATTTATTAAATTACTGTACACCCATCCTTCCTCCAAGGATCACAGAGCGGATAACAATAGAAAAACACAAAAATGTATAAAGTACTAATAACCAAAAACAACAACATCCCGGGAACTTCCGGGGAGGAAGATGGTGGGTTAGTCATTGACCGCTGACACTTCTGTCAGTGGAAATAATTATGCAGTGATTAAAAGCAACCAAGGCATAAATCTTGATTGTCAAAGCTCCCTTTTGATATAAGCGGGGCATCAGGGATTAACCTCTTATGCTCAGAAGAAGACATTCATCAGGATACAGTATAATGGCCAACAGGAAATGGGACTGGAGTATATGGAATTGGGTGTGAAGATATAACAAATAATTATGGACTACCACACTGTTGGGATTTGTTGGAACCCGTGGAGAGAAATTCATCATACTGGGTCAGATAAGAACTATGATTGACATTTAATGATAATAAAAAATGAAGAGCTTCTTTTGGACTTTTTTTGGGGGGGGGAGGTAGATGCGAGAGGACTGGGAATGATGATTGAAAAACCTTCGTGTAGCAGATGGAGAAAGAGCTGGACAATAGTACAACCAGATGTTATCTTGGGGTGCATATTCTGAATATTTTGAATAATTGTTACATACATAATTGGCAGACAGAGAATTGGCAGCCTTTCTTATTTCTTTTTCATTAATTCCTTTTCTATGGTTTTCCTTTATACTTACGTTTTGTTTTGTAATTTGAAGTTCTCTATCTTGGAATAAGGAAGATAACCCCCATCGCCAACAGTTTTATGCTCCCATTGTGAGTTTAATTCATATGTGAGGTTTCTAATTGTTAACCCTTTAGGACATTAAGGAAATGAAACACTTCAGTCACACTTCTGTTTCTGTTTCACACCTTCATGATATTCCTATTCTTGCTTTCAAACTACAGTGGTACCTCGATTTACGAATAACTCGCCTAATGTATTTTTCGCCTCACGAATGACTTCCGGTAAAACAAAATGTAACGAAAAGACCCTTTGCTTTCGTCTTCTCACTTCACCCTCTCAATTTGTTAAAAGAACTAACAGGGATTGCTGAGGTAAATCTAACCTCCCACTTATCACTTTAGCCTTTCCAGTAAACCCTCTAGCCTTTGAAGGTTACTTTTATAAATAAAAGAGAGTCCCTTTCCAGCAAATAACGTGGCCAGGTACCCTTTTAAACCCTGGGCTATATATTGAGACTATCCCTTTTGTGTCTACCTTATAAGGGGTTCAGCAACTAGAAATCCCTTACTGAAAAGCTCGCCTCTTCCCTGAGGCAACTTCTTGACAACCTGGGTCTGTCTCCCTATTAAGCCCTTTCAGCGCACTCCGCAGCCACAATCTATCCTTTCCACTCTGGAGGAAAGTATAGTTTCTTTAATGGGTATCCCCTCCTGTAGGTTTCATGTTCCCTTGCTGGAAAATAATACAGCCGACTTTATGATTGGCACTTTAAATATGGAAGTTTTATTTGCTTAAGAACATAATGGTTGCAGTCAGGCTTAGCGTGTACAGACTTAATTTTCAGAGTAAATATCTTTGTTTTTATACATATAACCGATAACAATACATCTCCCTAACCTATTCCTACTCTCCCAGCTTCTTCTCCTACCCCACCCCACACTCCCTCTTCCAAGCCCCTTCTCAACTGAACAAACGGCTGCACCTTCTCCTCCAACAGTCAGCCGCCCCCCCCCTCATGAAATGTTCAGTCAGTCAAGCCTAGAGTCTGAGTTAACCCTTGATGGGTTGGGGTAAAACAAATATTCTTGTAACACACAGTGCAAAACCGTTACAGCCGCCGCATCCGAATTTCTTCGACTTAAGAAAAGACGTCGCGGCCGCTTTTAATAGGATTTTTTCGACTTACGAATTTTTGACCCGATTTTTTCGACTTACGAATTTTTCCCCTATACATTCCTATGGGGATTCGCCGAACGATTTTTTTCGACTAACGGAAATCGCGTCGGAACGCATTATCGTCGTTAGTCGAGGTACCACTGTACCTTTTTCTTTTCTTTTCTTTTTGTAATTGTGCTAATAAGATGCATGTAGATCAGCTTAGTTTTGATTACCATAAATCCAAAATGACAACCATTTTTGCATTTATTGTGAACACAAAAAATTGGAAACTCTTAAAATGTAACAAATCCTTAGGTAAAAATGTAGTATGTTTATATGTACAGTCATACCTTGGGTTACGGCTGCTTCAGGTTGTGCGATTTCGGGTTGCGCACCACGCACAACCCGGAAGTACCGGAACGGGTTACTTCCAGGTTTCGGCGCTCGCACATGCGCAGAAGTGCTAAATCACGCTTTGCGCATGTGCAGAATCGTGACCCGCGCGTGCGCAGACGCAGTGCTGCGGGTTGCAAATGTGCCACCTGCACAGATCACGTTCGCAACCTGAGCATCCACTGTATATGTATATGTGTGTGTGTATGTATATACCGGTATGTAACAGTGGTATTAAATTGAGGAAATGTTGAAACCCTACCCCTCTGAAAACCCTAAACGGTGATTCATTATACGGGCACAATTCACGTTAAATATATATTGGTCAACTTCCAGAACATAGATTGCCACTTGGAGCAAACCTACACCTGCAGAGACCTTCTGTGGTACCTGTGGGGTCCTGTGTCTGGCCCCCCAGGTCAAATTAGACTCAAAAGAAGCCCCTTTCAAGTCTAATTGGGGGGGAGAGACAATTTCGGGAGGAGGTCAAAGCTGGAGAGGGTGAGTTCTTTGAAAATGTCCCTGTGCCTCAATTAGGCTTCAAAGAAACCTTCCGCTGGTTATATTACAGCGTAGATTTCAGATGTCACAGCCCAAAATGGCCCCCACTGCAATTAAACTTGACAGAAGCCAAGGTCTACTCTTGGTTAGAGAGGAAAGAGCTTCACCATGCCAAGTCAAGTCCAGCTGTGATCCTGCACATTAATGATCTTACTTCCAATGTATGGTCCAACTCTGTTAGAAAGGGTTGCAACTTTGCTTTCTCTGGCCAGTTTTTGGCCTGTCTGGTTAAAAAGCTGAAAGTCAGTAGATACTGTTTGCTTATCTTGCTGTGTATAGGTCGGGTCTTCTTCTTTGTTTAGGGATTAATTTTGCTGTTTAAAATTGTATTTTATTGATATAGTTTTTATTAAATATTTTGAAGATTTCTGTCCTGTCTTCCTATAAATATGTTAATTATCCATTCTGAGCCACTTAGAGCATCTGGGAAATAAGTCTTTAATATTTTAAATGCAAATAAAGACTTATTGAAGCATTTTTTTTATTACAAATAAATTTAAAAGGCATCCTTATGCAACAAGACAAATATGACAATACTCATAAGTGACACAAATACATTTTTCTTTAAAAGAATTGTCTGCCAAATGAAACCTCTGTGACATAATTTGGTTTAATCTTTTTTAATATAAAAATGGTATTAGTAATTGTATTATAAATTGGTATTGTTATAATGAGGCTACTATTGGATTATAATTGAAAAGTAATAAAAAGTATTATTTAAAAATCTTTTTAAAAAAACCTGCCCCATTGAAGTGGCTAATAGTTTTTTTGTTGCTCATAAAATCAGCACATTATTGAAATCACTGTCAAAGTGAATCATATATAAAAGTTTCAGAACCAACAGGATGACAAATAATACTTTTTATATCAAATTGTTTTGCGTTGTAGTCCTGGGGAGATGGTGAAGTAAGACAAGTAGGGAGGTTACCAAAATGAAAGAAAAGAGGAACATTCTAGCAGCAGTTTTGTACATCAAAGAAATAATTAAGTGGAAGATGTATCAACATGCTGCAATCCATTCAGGATGAATGCTCATTGATGTATAACCTCGCAACAACAAAAAATCAGAATTAATGTTCAATAAATACTGAATATAATTTAACCTCCATGTATGCTTTGAGTGAGCAAATCAGGATGACTACTCAATAAATAGGTTGTCTGGAGGAGCCCGAAGTCTGGATTTAGCGGTTACTGACAGAGAGCTAGACATATTTTAAACCTAGCATCACAGCTGTGTTCTTCAAAATATGCTGTTCTGTTTTAAAGGTAAAAGATTTTCCTTCTGTGAATAATGAATAATGAAACCATTTGTTGTTGGAACATCTAACTGCTGCATTTTAAAGAGGTGGTTTTTCTGCTGTATGGCTTACTTTTAAATCCCATTGCAGAACCTAAAACGAACTTCGAGTGAGCCATTTCTCATTTCTATAGATATTTATCAGTTTCTCTATATCTATGCAAATAAATAAATATAGATCTTTTGTGTGTGAACAATGTAGAATATGTACATTCCCAGGCCAAGTTTGTTAAGGTGGTGAAGCAACTTGTTTCTTCTGTGGGTCCTTCCTTGCCTACAAAATGTCTTCTTCTCCTTGCCACAGCTGTCAACTTTCGGATTTGAAAATAAGGGATGCCGCGAGGGCGGTGCAATGGCACCAAGTAGCCTCGCCACCCTGCGCTCCAGAGGCTGCGCGCGAACGGGTGAGCGAAAGAGCGAGCGCATAGACGGCAGGCAGGCTGGCTGTCTGGTTGGGCGTGAGGGTCTGGCTGCACAAGGCATGCAAGCTCCGCCCCCAGTCGGTCTCAGACTCCTTATTGGCAGCCGAGCAACGCAGCTGAGGAGCCTCCCTGGCCGGCAGGGAGGGAGAGGAGCTGCTTCCTTTGAAGTCCAGGAAATTTAAGGGATATCAACAATCCGGGATAGCAGCGGGAAACGGCATTGGAATAAGGGAGTTTCCCGCAAAAAAAGGGAGGGTTGACAGCTATGTTCCTTGCTGACCTTATCCTCTGTGTTCTCACTTTCCCCTCTTCAGCCATTACAAATGCCTCACTTTGCTTGTGAACTGGCCAGTGTTGGCTGAAGTCCTTCCAGTTGGGGATTTGGTCCATTGTCAACACCAGTCAGAGAGATGAAGAGGAAGCTAAGGTGGCAACTGAGTCTTGATTGTGTGTCCCTTGTGTTGAATGCTAGCGATGGCTTGAGGATTCTCCTGGTATGCTTCCTAAATGAGCCTGGAGAGGTGGTCTTGAGTCTAGGATTTTAGGTTTCCAGATTCACTGCTGTGAAATTGCTACATCCATGTCAAGTCCTTCTCTGGCAGCCATTGATTAGGCCCAACACATAAAAGGTCACATGTGGAATTCATGTTTCTGACCTTCTGAAGTCATTCAAGTTAATGGTGTGGTTGTTTCCTGCAGAAGCAAATCACTTGTTTGCTTGGTGGATGTAGAAGATTCTCCTTAAATTAAGTTCCAGAGCCATACTTTGTGTACCACTAAGGCAGCATAAGAGGGACGCGGGTGGCGCTGTGGGTTAAACCACAGAGCCTAGGGCTTGCCGATCAGAAGGTCGGCGGTTCGAATCCCCACAACGGGGTGAGCTCCCGTTGCTCGGTCCCAGCTCCTGCCAACCTAGCAGTTCGAAAGCACAAAGTGAAGTAGATAAATAGGTACCACTCCGGCGGGAAGGTAAACGGCATTTCCGTGCGCTGCTCTGGTTCGCCAGAAGCCACTTAGTCATGCTGGGCACATGACCCGGAAGCTGTACGCCGGCTCCCTCGGCCAATAAAGCGAGATGAGCGGCGCAACCCCAGAGTCGTCTGCGACTGGACCTAATGGTCAGGGGTCCCTTTACCTTTTAAGGCAGCATATCTACTGAAAGAGCTGCAGTGTATCACCAAGAGATACCACCTGGGCAGGCTTATAAGCTTCACCAGCTGTCTTAACGCATACCCTCCAAGTGTCCCTATTTTCCAGGGACAGTCCTGGATTTACTAATGCTATCCCAGCTTCTAATTTTACCCTGGAATGTCCCTATTTCCTCAGCCAGTGCTGCCACCACAAAGCTCAGGGAGGAGGATGAGTCGGTGCTTGTCCTGAGCTGCGGCGGTGGCAGTTGCAAGGGAGCACCCCCCACGGTGCCTCTCCAGGGCCGTTGCTGTCAGGCTCTTCCCTTGGGCAGCTCATAGTGGCTCCTGGAGAGCAGACGGGGAGAAGAAGAGGCCGCTGCTGCTGAGGCCCAGTCCCATGTGACGTGCCGGTTTTGAGGGGCAGGCAGAGGGCAGGACCACCTTGCCCCCACATCTAAGCACTGCTTCTGGAATCTGGCCTTTGGACTAGACAGCTTGCCTCTTGCTCATCTGCTCACCAGCTCCTGTTTCTGGATCCTGACCTTTTCTCTTGTCATTCACCTCTGCTCATTCACTTTCACCTCTGTCATTCACCATCTGCTCATTCACTTTCACCTCTGAAACCTTGACACTTGCCTTTCTGGGACTACACTACTCTGACTCTGGCTTTTTCCCATCTGACATTGGGTCTCTGGTCTTGATACCGCTTGGAGTACTCACCTCTGGCAGAGCATGGCGCATTGCGATGCAGATGTGAGTCTAAAGCTGGGTTGTCTAGCCTGCCTCTGTGCAATGATATCTCGTGCTCGATTGAGTTGAAAGGCTGGCTGTAGCCAAGGGGATGGGAGAAGGGTGTGTTTTTTTTAGATGATTTTGTTGGATGCTGAGAGATGAAGCTTTGGAGAACTAGCTCTGCCAGAAATTGCTGCCTCTTACTCATTGTCAACTTTTTAAATAATAAGCAGATATGTATATAATTAATTATATAATATAAAGCAGTCACGAAATTAGAAGACACCTGCTTCTTGGGAGAAAAGCAATGACAAACCTAGACAGCATCTTAAAAAGCAAAGACATCACCTTGCCGACAAAGGTCCGTATAGTTAAAGCTATGGTTTTCCCAGTAGTGATGTACGGAAGTGAGAGCTGGACCATAAAGAAGGCTGATCGCCGAAGAATAGATGCTTTTGAATTATGGTGCTGGAGGAGACTCTTGAGAGTCCCATGGACTGCAAGAAGATCAAACCTATCCATTCTGAAGGAAATCAGCCCGGAGTGCTCACTGGAAGGACAGATCCTGAAGCTGAGGCTCCAAGACTTTGGCCACCTCATGAGAAGAGAAGACTCCCTGGAAAAGACCCTGATGTTGGGAAAGATGGAGGGCACAAGGAGAAGGGGACGACAGAGGACGAGATGGTTGGACAGTGTTCTCGAAGCCACCAACATGAGTCTGACCAAACTGCGGGAGGCAGTGGAAGACAGGAGTGCCTGGCGTGCTCTGGTCCATTGGGTCACGAAGAGTCGGACACGACTAAACGACTAAACAACAACAACAACATGTATATAATTTCACATTGCAGCAGAGTTTCTCAGCAGAGGCTGGTTCTGAAGAGATTGCTCACCACTTCCCACTTCTTGAAAAAGATGAAACAAAACACTGAATCATGTTGCTGTGGAATATCTGCTTGATCTATTAAAAGCATCCCCTCCGCCTGCAAATAATTGGGGAGAAGTAATCTAGAATTTTACCTCAGCCCAAAAACTTTAAATTGATGCAGGTTTTCAAAACTCTCAAGAAACACCAAATTAAATGTCTTCGCATCAAGAAATAGTAACAGTTGCTAAAGAAAACAATTTACCATCTGGAAGCTGAGTAGGTTTCCTTTGTGTGTTATTTGCGAATAGAACATCCAGAGACAAAAATGTATTGTCAGTACCAGCAAGGCTGAGAATTTCACCATATGTTAACGTCTTACTCAAAGGAAAAGGAAGCAAGTCTCATTATTTTGCTGCTTACTCAAGATGCATTTTTAAAAATTATTGATGGGGAAAGGCAAACATGGGAAAAGAATTAAGAAAAGATGTGGAACTTTATAATTAGACCAAACGGCAGATAGAATCAGAACTTTCTCATACTGAATTCTGAATTTTGCTCCAAGTGTACTCAATTCTCCACCCCCATCGTTCAGCCCGGACACTGAGATCCAGCGCCGAGGGCCTTCTGGCAGTTCCCTCACTGCGAGAAGCAAAGCTACAGGGAACCAGGCAGAGGGCCTTCTCAGTAGTGGCGCCCGCCCTGTGGAACGCCCTCCCAGCATAGGTCAAAGAGATAAACAACTATCTGACATTCAGAAAATACCTGAAGGCAGCCCTGTTTAGGAAGTTTTTAACCTGTGATGTTTTAATGTATTTTAATATCTGTTGGAGGCCGCCCAGAGTGGCTGGGGGAACCCAGCCAGATGGGCGGGGTGCAAATAATAAATATTATTATTATTATTATTATTATTATTATTATTATTATTATTATACAAATTGGTCTCCAAACTGGTGCCCTTCCAGATGTTTTGCTTCAGCTCCCTCAACATGGCCAATTGCCAGGGGTGATGGCAGTTGTTGTTCAAATAATATCTGGATGGCACCTGTCTGAGGATGGCTAGAAGGTATTCTGTTTCCTTGATCAGCTGGTATTCATGGGACCATAGCAGGAGTTTAGGTTCTAGGCAGCTGGGTGGTCCATAATAAGCAACAGACCACATCAAACTATATGCACGGGGGAAGCAGTGAAATTGGGCTTAATGCTGGCTGCGACCCACCTGTTGACAATGGAGCCTTTTTTTTAGTTGGGTTCAGATAACAGACGTGGCGTACAGTTCAGTTAAAACTAAACAGTTGTGAACCCCATCAATTTCAAAGGGAGAGATTGGCATTTGCCGAAATCTCCCACAGTTCAGTAGGACAAGGAAAAGTGCTTGCTTTTGGGCGGGGTGTCACTTAAGGAAAAGTGGTGAATATCTGCTTGCGTTAATGGAAATACCTGAAGGCAGCCCTGTTTAGGGAAGTTTTTAACCTGTGATATTTTAATGTATTTTAATATCTGTTGGAGGCCGCCCAAAGTGGCTGGGGGGACCCAGCCAGATGGGGCGGGGTACAAATAATAAATTATTATGTATTATATATTATAATTATTATTATAAAAAGTACGTACACTGAGTCCTTTTAAGTGTAATGGAGTCCTTATTGACTATTTTGCTTAGAAGACTCACTTTACATTGGAGAAGGTCATGTTTCATTTTTAAACCTGAATGAGGTTTGTGGCATCAAGGAAGGTTCATAATCATAGAATCATAGAATTGTAGTGTTGGCTCAGCCAGAGATCTCCCGGATCCTAACTTGCTTATTTTGGCTGATCTCATGTTAAGGTTGTGTCCTTCCCCCACTTTTTGTAACAGCAACCTTAGGTTTTAAAATATGAATGTACAAATGCAAATGCTCACTTCCAAAATGTATTCTATGGGCTTTTCAGAGTTACTACAATTATAGGAAGAACACTGTCATGTGGTTTCAGGACAAGGCATAGTCTTTATTTTCAAGCTTTGCTCTTTTTTGTTGTTTATTAGTTCAGCCACAACTCCCAAGCTGCCAAACCCTGGATTTTTCATGTTACCATTAAATATTGCTGCATTGTGATCCGAAAGCTTTGGGAATGCCCAAACAACTCGCCATTGCCCTCTGAATAATTGATGGTATCAAATTGCTGCAAAGCGTTGCCAGCAGAAGGATCCGAGAGGATTGTTTCTTCAGAAACAAGCAAGTTTCATTTTTCTAACTCCCCCTCCCACACACACACACAAAGAAAGGGCTCATGACGTACGCCGGCTCCCTTGGCCATTAAAGCGAGATTAGAGCCGCAACCCCAGAGTCGGTCACGACTGGACCTAATGGTCAGGGGTCCCTTTACCCTTTACTTGCCTTTGTGACTTTTAAACTCTTGCTGGGGAGTGTGCTTGGCACCATGCAGCTGCAGACCTCAGAACACCCTGAGGTGGGTTTGGAAGGTACAATGTACAGAACGATTCCTGCCACTCCCCAGAGGTGGAAGAGACGAGTGGCGGTGGTAGGTGACTCCCTACAGAGCGGGATAGAGGCACCAGTGTGTGGAGGAAACAAGAGGTTTTGTGCTGTCTTCCAGGTGCAGAGATACATGATGTGACAGAGAAGATGCCAAGTCTTATACACAACCTCTTCCTTCTGATTCATGTGGGTACAAACGATACTGACAGAGATTATCCATCTAAACTTTTAATTCAAGTGGCCTTACAGTGCAGGATACAGTCTAGCTGGATGTTTTCCCACATAGGCCACCAGTGAAATGAATTGAGCCTGTGCAGCGCCATTCTTTTGCACAGCCGTCAATAATTTCACAGGACTGTGACCATTAATGGTACTATCCAGTACTATCCTAAATGTATATACTCTTCCCTTCTTTCTGCATATTTGGGTTTTCTCCCCCACCCCCAGCCTCTGCCCCAGGGCTTGGCTGAAATGCCGAAGGAGGTTAATGTGAGGTTTAGGTTTTGGGTGCATGTGAGCAAACAATGACTTCTTAACAATAAATCTAAAGCAAGATGGTCTCCGCAAGAAGGCCAAAAGTTATTTCAAAGGTGCTAAAGCAAATGTTTTATTTTCTACAGATTCAATTTGTGTACGAGGTTTTGATCCAAACATCAGCATGGTCACTGGAATAACTCCAGTTAACCCCATGTTGTCAGGTATGGGATTAGTAGCCCAGCCGCCACCAGCGGAGGTGCTGTCATCAAAGAAATAATTCATTGCAAAAGCTGTACGCTCTTCCCTCCAAATCCAAGTAAGTGTGCTTGCTTAATTTAATTAAGTTCCAACTCACTAGTCCAGTTCAGGCTGTCCTAATCGTTTTTTACCCAGGGTAACTATGGCAATTTAGTTATCCCTTCACTTAGCGTTTCCACAGGGGAAAAGACTTCACAATTTGGATAACATGAGGTAAACTTCCTTCCCTTCCTTCCCTCCTTCCTTCCTTCCTTCCTTCCTTCCTTCCTTCCTTCTTCCTTCCCTCCCTCCCTCCCTCCCTCCCTCCCTCCCTCCCGTAGCACAGCTCTGATATATTAGGCATCCCACAACACATAGGGAGTTTTCATTTTCCAGGCATCCCCAACTGCGGCCCTCCAGATGTTTTGGCCTACAACTCCCCGATCCCTAGCTAACAGGACCAGTGGTCAGGGATCATGGGAATTGTAGTCCAAAACATCTGGAGGGCCAAAGTTTGGGGATGCCTGCTTTATACCTTGGTCTATGTAGCTCAGGGCTTCCAGCATCACTCCAGGCTTCACAAACAGGGGCCTACCTGGAGATTGAAGCTGACTACTTCTTCTGCACACCAAGCAGATGTTCTGCCACTGAGCTACAACTTCTCTGCAGGTCCAATATTTGCCCCAGTCCCTGTCTAGGGGGATCCTTCCTCGCTTGCTGCTGCAGCCGCAGGTTCAGTCTTCACCCTCTTTCAGTAGACTCTCCCCCCACCCCACCCTGGCCAGTTTTTTTTTGTGATGAAGACTTTTATGTGATAGGTTTTGTGCCATTTTTATTTTTATTTTTTTTACCTTTTGTTCATTGTGAAGATCTTCACCTGAACAAAAAATGCTTTGATTAATTGGGAGCTGATAAAGCAAACAGCGCTGAGCACATAGTTCCTATCTTAATGGCAGAAATCTGCGGTGTCAGCTGATTAATATTTTAATACCCAAATAAGTTCTGTGAGGACTTGATCTGATTAGATGCCTTTCTGATTATTCAATGTTAAACTTTTATTCAAGCAATTTATTTTGTGTCTGAAATGAATTATGGGGCTGAATAAGAAAGCAAGCGAGAACTTTAATTTTTCTCTTAGATCTTCCGCCGCCTTCAACAAGAGAAAGGCCACCTGGATGTAAAACTGTGTTTGTTGGAGGATTGCCAGAAAACGCTACTGAGGAGATTATTCAGGAAGTCTTTGAGCAGTGCGGTGACATCACAGCGATTCGGAAAAGCAAGAAGAATTTTTGTCATATCCGTTTTGCTGAAGAGTTCATGGTCGATAAAGCCATTTACCTTTCTGGTATTTGTCACATTCTTCAGTGGGTTTTCTTTGTGGCTTCTCGTTTGCATTTTGCGATGTTAATATGCTGTTGACCTTTATCGTAGCAAGTGTTTGCCAAGCCCAGGAGCTTGGGACAGAAACTGCAAGGGCACACTCACAATTGCTCTATCCCTAATGTATGGTTTTCCTCTTAATTCCAGGGGTGAAGGGGGCTGTTGCACAGGATTCTGTGAGCACAGGATGATCAACTTGATCCTGATCCACTGGAGCCATTCCTATGGTCTTAGGCAGGCACCCCCAAACTTTGGCCCTCCAGATGTTTTGGACTACAATTCCCACCATCCCTGACCACTGGTCCTGTTAGCTAAGGATCATGGGAGTTGTAGGCCAAAACATCTGGAAGGCCGCAGTTTTGTCAGCATTTACCCCGCCTGGGGCAGTTTGTGAGACTGCCCCAAAGCCAGAGCAAAGCCGTGCGCGCACATCCCCGGCTACAGAAAGTCCGGTGGCGCAGTCATATGTGATTGTTCCCAGCATGAAGAACAACACACACAAGCCATAATTAAGGCTAAACTATTTATTGTAGGAAAGTGCAGAGAGAATCTCTGCTGCCAGCATAAAGCCGTCTGTCCGGCATCGAGGTCTAGCCAGAAGAGAGAGCACAAAGGCTAGGATTACAATAGTACAGTGAAACATAAACATTCCATGTAGGAAATGATAAGGCAGCTTTCTCACGGCTTGGTGAGACAGGCAAATGTTAAACCATCCTCGCTGCAGCTGTTTGCCGCTCGGCTTGGACAAAAATCATAACAAGTTTGGGGATGCCTGGTCTTAGGTGTTCCTGTGTTCACCAGAACTTTCCCCTGCTTTCTGCTGTTCTGTGATAAGAGTAGAGAAGAGAGGCTCCCCAATTGGTGCCACAAACCCATTGTTTCATATAGGGACATATTCAGTCAGGACAGCTGGTTTTGATATCAGTAGCCTGTACTGCGTTCTCTACTAACAGCTGAGTCCCAATCAAAACTTACCTGACTTACTGAAAATGGCTAAGTCAAATATATCTCTCAATCTGTCTTCTGTCTTCTTAGCCGATGGATTTCCTACTTCTAGGACAGGATGCGGGCATTGCAAAGTATTTTTAAAATATGGGAATAGGCAGAATCTTTACAGCTGCAGTTGCAAAGGGCATCTAAGGATATCGCCCAGTTGAGCAGGCATAAAAATCGCCGTGTAGATGGATCAGAACTGGGTCATTTTGATGCAAGTGGATAAACCAGGCACGCTAATGAGCAAGATCAGAAGAGACGAGGCTGTAAACACGGGGTATAAATATATCACTTTGGGATGTGTCCATCCGCACTTAATGTGCACATCTGTGGTTGTGTTATTACACAGGTAATGACCCCACTGTAAGACCTGGTTTGCACATGCAGCAAAATGAATGGGAATGAGGTAAAAGTGAGTCAAATTGACTGTACCACTTCAGACACTACATAGATGTTGATGATGATGATAACAATAATAATACCTTTGTTGTCAATGTTCAACCTGTGTACAATGAAATTAAGAGAGCCAGTGTGGTGTAGTGGTTAAGAGCGGTAGACTCGTAATCTGGGGAATCGGGTTCGCGTCTCCGCTCCTCCACATGCAGCTGCTGGGTGACCTTGGGCTAGTCACACTTCTCTGAAGTCTCTCAGCCTCACTCACCTCACAGAGTGTTTGTTGTGGGGGAGGAAGGGGAAGGAGAATGTGAGCCGCTTTGAGACTCCTTCGGGTAGTGATAAAGCGGGATATCAAATCCAAACTCCTCTCCTCCTCCTCCTCCTCCTCCTCCTCCTCCTCCTCCTCCTCCTCCTTCTTCTTCACCAAGCCTCCCACAAACACTCAATCTCATTGCACTCTGTGTGCTTGTCGCACAACACACCAACCCCAAAAGTCAGTTGCCCTATATTATTTTCTGTTCAGCAGCCTAACAGCCCATGGATAGAAACTGTTTTTTAGCCTGTTGGTACGACTGATTATGCTTCTATATCTCCTGCCCGAGGGTAGAGGATTAAAGAGGTGCTGGCCGGGGTGCGAATCGTCCCTGAGAATTTTTCCCGCTCTCCTAAAGCACTGATCCTTTGCAATGTCATCTAGCGGGCTCAGAGGACAGCCCATGATATCATGTGCTGAGTTCACCACCCTCTGTGAAGACTTTCTGTCCGTGGCTGTCAAGCCAACGCACCACACTGTGATACAATTTGAGAGGACACTTTCTATTGTGGACTGGTAGAAGGAGGTCATCAATTGTTGTTTAACATTGTTCTTTCGCAAGACCCTGAGGAAATGGAGTCTCTGTTGGGCCTTGCTAACCACCTGAGTTATATTGTTTTTCCAAGTGAGGTCTTCACTAAGGTAAACTCCCAGGAATTTAAAGGAAGAGACTCTCACCACACAACCCCCCCCCCAATATACAATGGGGCTAGTTCCCCTCTCTTCCCCCCAAAGTCCAACACCATCTCCTTTGGGATCCTCCTCACTCTGTACATGCAAACCAGGTCCTACAATGGAATCATGAGGAGAAGCCCTCATAACCTATGTGAGGATCCCAAACTGTTACTGCATCGTATTACACCAGAATACTCATTCCCTTGTATCTCAAACAATACCAGAAAGAGGAAAATAGCTTTGTATTTACTGGGTCTCCTCCCAGGCTTAATTTTCGTAAAATAATGTAGCAAAGTTCTAGCTTCTAGTGTGACAGAGAAGCTGCTGTGGGTTCGGCAGATGCTTTGTTTTAATTGCACTGAATTACTGTTTTTCCTAGATGATCTTTATTATGTTTTCAAACATAAAACATTCTGAAGAGTGTAATTTTTCAAGCCTGCAATAGACAAGAGACATAAAAATAGAATGCATAAGTTATTGCAACTACAGTCTTCATGTTACATGAGGATACAGCCCTGTTGCTGTCATTTACGGTATAAAGGTAGAAGGGTTCATCATTACCTACCACGGAGGAGTTAACATGTTTAATTACAGAAAAATCATTGTTGATATTTACTAAAGATTGGAAACCTCTTATTGACTTTTTGCATGAAAAAGAACTTGTGATATCTGCGTTCTAGGAAGAAAATAGAAAGTGGAATAGTTGCGTGTTACATTGTAGTGGGTGATTTGAATATATAGCTGATGAAGAATAAGAAGTTCTCATTTTTTTTCTCTTTTCCAATTTTTATTTATTTCTTTTTTTTCTTCTTCTCCACTTCTTGGTTTGCATTTTATGTAGATTAGGTTTTTTATCTTTGATATTTTAAAAAGATATTGGGTATTTGATATTAACTTTTGTATATCTTTTATCAAACTTTAATAAAATATATGGGGGGTAAGCAAAGTAAGCTGTTAGGCAGCAATAAAAAGTTCATTTTAACCAAGGTTGTCAGTTTATTGTGGAATTGGTGCTTGTTTGCCTGAAGGCAAGTTTTATGCAGCATTCACATGTTTTCCTCATTAAAATGTTGTCCCGTACTTTTTCCCATTAAAACCAGTACTGTTTCCACACAAAAACCCTACATCTGAATTAAAGATGTGGCATTTTGATGAGGACGTTGTGTGGATGACGTTGTGCAACACCAAGTCCACAATAAACTGCTGTGTGGGAAGCACAGGGATCACGTTCAAAATATCAGCCTGTTTTCCTCTATTATTGACAGTGCATTTGGCTCAACAGAAGTGTTATGTGCCTTCAAAATGCAGATGGGAGAGCCAGTGTGGTGTAGTGGTTAAGAGCGGTAGACTCATAATCTGGGGAACCAGGTTCGCGTCTCCGCTCCTCCACATGCAGCTGCTGGGTGACCTTGGGCTAGTGCTAGTCACACTTCTTGAAGTCTCTCAGCCCCACTCACCTCACAGAGTGTTTGTTGTGGGGGAGGAAGGGAAAGGAGAATGTGAGCCGCTTTGAGACTCCTTCGGGTAGTGATAAAGCGGGAGATCAAATCCAAACTCTCCTTCTTCTTCTTCTTCTTCTTCTTCTTCTTCTTCTTCTTCTCCTTCTCCTTCTCCTTCTCCTTCTCCTTCTCCTTCTCCTTCTCCTTCTCCTTCTCCTCCTTCTTTTAAGCCATTGTTAACCATTTTTTAGTCTAATACAGGGTTTCCCAAACTTGGGTCTCCAGCTGTTTTTGGACTACAGTTTCCATCTTCCCTGACCACTGATCTTGCTAGCTAGGGATGATGGGAGTTGTAGTCCAACAACAGCTGGAGACCCAAGTTTGGGAAACTCTGGTCTAATGGTTACAAATAGCAGTAAGAGGGCAGGCCCCGCTCTCAAGTTAACAGTCTAAAATATGACATAAATGGGGAAAGGTGCTGAGAGAGAGGAGGAGGAGGAAGACAGCAAACTCAGACAATGGGTTTCACATATGGAGTATTTGTAGCAGCCAGTTCAAGGGGTGAAGGAGCTGAGCTAGCTGAGAGGGCCTACAATCCTCTCTTCCTCTTTTTATATCTGGATGGAGTGTTGTTGGCTTCTTGTTTTCCACATAATGAAACCACCGTTTTAATATGCAGGCTTCAAGCAAACCAGCAAGTACAAATGTTAACTCATTGACATGATGTGATACATATGGACATAAATAAAGGAAAGGAGACCTGACGTGGTTTTTGCTTGTTGTTTCCAGGGTATCGCATGAGATTAGGATCTAGTACAGACAAGAAGGATTCAGGCCGACTTCATGTTGATTTTGCACAGGCAAGAGATGACTTTTATGAATGGGAATGTAAGCAGCGGATGCTGGCCCGAGAGGAGCGTCACAGGCGCAAAATGGAAGAAGACCGGATGCGGCCCCCATCTCCGCCCGCCATAATGCATTATTCGGAACACGAAGCAACTTTGCTGGCAGAAAAACTGAAAGGTAACGGGACATTTCCCAGCCATGTTGTCGGAAGGTCGATAAATCCACAACCCTGTCGCAATAAGTTGTGTGCATATTAATGTGTAACAAAGCTGGTCTCACTCTTAACTTCCCTATAGCTGTTCAGGTGTGATAGTGCAGGCTGTAAAGGTAAAGGTAAAGGACCCCTGACCATTAGGTCCAGTTGCGGACGACTCTGGGGTTGCGGCACTCATCTCGCATTATTGGCCGAGATACAGCTCCTGGGTCATGTGGGCAGCATGACAAAGCTGCTTCTGGCGAACCAGAGCAGCACACAGAAACGGCGTTTACTTTCCCGCCGGAGCGGTTCCTATTTATCTACTTGCACTTTGACGTGACGTGCTTTCGAACTGCTAGGTGGGCAGGAGCTGGGACCGAGCAACGGGAGCTCACCCCGTCGCGGGGATTCGAACCGCCGACCTTCTGATCGGCAAGCCCTAGGCTCTGTGGTTTAACCCACAGCGCCACCCGCGTCCTGTACCAAATGAGGCAGGCATACCAAACAAGATACTCCGCCTCCTCTCTCTCACCACTGCTGCCACATGGGTCTCTCTCAACGTGTGTGTGTTAGTTTAAAAAAAAAAGTCTGGGAACAAACATTTAACCAAATGCATGTACTGTACTTTTCTGTGTATAAGACGACATTTTTTTAATTTTAAAATTATTTTAAAAAATTGGGGTCATCTTATACAGGGATAGTGCATGGGGCCGACGACGTGGGATTGGTTGCTGCCGCGAGCTGGAGATTGTCAGTGACTACTAGGCGTGTTATTGGTGGCTGCGGCAAGGGCTGGTTTTGATTGGCTGTCGCTGCTGCAATTGGGCGGGCGATTGACGGTCAGTCGGGTGAGCGAATTTTGGCCACCCCCCCTAAAAAAGCTCAACAGCTCTGGGCAGTCCTCCCCACAAAAAGCTCAGCAACCCCATCTTCTTAATTTGGACTCCCGAAAAATAGGGAGCATCTTATACAGTATACGGTGGCGAGTTATACACGGAAAAATACAGTACATGTGCTTAAAAATAATGGCAATGTATTTTCCTTTCACACATGATATCCTGAATGCACTTAGGGGTGAATAATGCAAAGACGGTCAAGAAGTTGGTGACAGTTCTTGTTTATTATATGTTATCTATTGTAAAATTACATAAAATGAAATAAAAATATAAGAATAAGAATAACAACTAAAAATGCGCACATGGTGGGTAAAGGTAAAGGGACCCCTGACCATTAGGTCCAGTCGTGTCCGACTCTGGGGTTGCGGCGCTCATCTCGCTTTATTGGCCGAGAGCCGGTGTACAGCTTCTGGGTCATGTGGCCAGCATGACTAAGCTGCTTCGGGCGAACCAGAGCAGCGCACAGAAACACCGTTTACCTTCCCACCAGAGCGGTTCCTATTTATCTACTTGCACTTTGACATGCTTTCGAACTGCTAGGTGGGCAGGAGCTGGGACCGAGCAACGGGAGCTCACCCCGTTGCGGAGATTCGAACCGCCGACCTTCTGATCGGCAAGCCCTAGGCTCTGTGTTTTAACCCACAGCGCCACCTGGGTCCCACATGGTGGGTAGATGTAAGATAATTAACTGCTCAGCTTCCAGATTCTTGTATCTGTCACTGTTGTTCACAACATGGGAAGCAGCTGGGTTCATCCCACTGCTCTCCTTCTCCTCCTTCTCCTCCTCCTCCTCCTCCTCCTCTCAGGTTGCTGATTTCAAATACTGTTAAAAATCACACAGCACCTAGACGGCGTGGTACCATTTCTACAACAGACAGAAAAACATTACATGGTCCACCAAGTCCCTCAGCAATTTTCAAGTGGTCTCTGGTGGAAAAAGGTTTGGGAACTGATGCTAAGCTCATACAGAACAAGATGCATTGCCCAGGGTCACATGGCTGCAATAGGGAATACCCAGCTTGATAAATGCGCAGTGCCAACTTTGTAGGCAAAAAGGACCAATGGGTTGGTTCATATTGATGGTGGCGCCTCCACAGCCCCTGCCACAGAAGGTCTGCTGTTATTCTAATAATAATAATAATAATAATAATAATAATAATAATAATAATAATAATTTATTATTTATACCCCACCCATCTGGCTGGGTTTCCCTAGCCACTCTGGGCGGCTTCCAACAGAACATTAAAATACAGTAATCTATTAAACATTAAAAGCCTCCCTAAACAGGGCTGCCTTCAGATGTCTTCTAAAGGTCTGGTAGTTGTTGTTCTGGTCACCGTCTCTTTGAACTTTTGCCATCGGGACGGAGATACAGGACGATGACAACAAGAACAAGCCGTCTTAGAAACAACTTCTTTTCCAGAGCAATCGTGGCCTTGAATGGGAAGCCTGGACTTTGAAGTCATCTAATCTTACCTGTTATGTTTTATCATTGTTTTAATCAGTGTGTATGGTTTTAATCAGTGTGTAGGGTTTTAATCAGTGTTTTTGTAGTTGTTTTGTCTTTGCGTGGAGTGCCCTATCTGGGTGGATGGAGCAGCCAAGTAATTTCGTTGTTCCCGAAGGGGACAATGACAATAAATATATTCTATTCTATTCTATTCTATTCTATTCTATTCTATTCTATTCTCTTTGACATCTGAAGGGTTCCTTCAGGGTGGGTGCCACTACCGAGAAGGCCCTCTGCCTGGTTCCCTGTAACTTGGCTTCTCGTAGTGAGGGAACCGCCAGAAGGTCCTCAGCACTGGATCTCAGTGTCCGGGCAGAACGATGGGAGTGGAGACGCTCCTTCAGGTATACTGGACCGAAGCCATTTAGGGTGGCTATGCAAAGGTGTTGGGTCTCACAAATAGAGCTTCTCTGAGTGTCACCCAGCAGTCACCCCTCTCAAGAGGGCGGGGGGTTGCAACATGCGAGCTCAAATCTGCTGATTTGAAGACCTGAGGTTCAAACATTTGAACAGATACTTTACATTGGACACCCAGATGGTTGACTTTCATCAGCTGATGGCATTCAAATATATAAATCATGGCTTTCAAGACAAGTCTGTGTTAAAAGGTTTTAATGGGACTTCCCATAAGTATGTGTATGCTTGAGTAATTGACATGCTGCCATCAATGCAATAATTTCCTCTAAAATATACTTTACAAGAATGACTTTTTTAATATAAGAAAGTGCTCCAGCATACTAAACAACAACAAAAAGATCAGTTATGCAAATCGATTATACCTAAGAGCATTTATATAAGCAACAAAGCATTCCATTTTTTATTTTCATTCCTCTGAAGTAATATTTTTGAACGGTGTCAGCTTGGCTCTGAAGGAAAGGCTGCAAAAGGCTGGAAACCAAGCCCAGCTTTTAAATTGGATTCTATTATTTGCGTTCCATAAGATATCTCCAGCAGACAAGAAATAAATTTACTGTCAGGGATCCAGGTGAACTTACAGAAGCTTAGGAGGAGACCTGCGTTCTATTTTCAACGAAGATAATTATTTCAGCATGTAAGCCACTGGGCAGTCGGCTCATCAATTTAGAAAGCAAGGAGTGAAGATGAAATTAGGATTTTAAAAATAACCCGTAGAGAGGGCATTATGTTAGGTAATGTAGTTGAGCTGTGAATAATTTCCCTCTAGCACTTGTTAAATTGTTAGCAACTTGTATCTCCTAATTACAGAACCAATGAAGATTTTTCTCCTTGCACAGAACCGTCAATTAACTGTTAATAGGCTTGCAAACCCATGCAGCTTGCCGGTGATGTGGGCCTAGATTTTCCTGTGAGCACTCAGAGAATTTCCCCAACCCTGCAATGTTGCACACACAATTGCAGCCGGGATCAGCAACAACCAATGCTGTTTCCATCCAATTAAATGGTTTTGCAACTTGCATTTGCTACCTGTTTAATGATGATTATATTTTTTTTTAAAATATCTCATTTTTTAAAAACCTCACTCTAAACAGTTGTCTCTTGAATGTTACCACTGAGTGGCCTATAGTGGAATAAGAAATGTGTGGAATTTTTAATATGTTGACTTTTGAAACGTCAGTGGAGTGACAATTTTTATTTAAAAGTCTACTGCGGAATTACAGCTCTCTTATTAAATTATAGGGATGGATCTAGACAGGAAAACGCAAAAGACGTGCTCTTTTGTTCAGACCCATTTCCACCATTCTCTGCCATTTGGTTTGCAGCCTTCAGGTTGTGCCTGCGAAGACCCACTTGATTAGAAAGTGTTGTATAATAAAGATACCTATTATAATAAACACCACATTTTCTGTTTGCTTTAACTTCATTTCCAGCTTATTTTCCTCAATTTACATGTTACTCTGTGCAGCAAATGTCACATGAGAATAGCATTTCCTGAGTTTTTATCTTTGGGAAAGAAAAAGCGGCTTTAGAAGGCTGCAATTTCAAGTGAAGTAGTGGTTTGACTCATTCCATATTTCCCATTTAAAATTGCTTCCCTGTTTTCTTTCCTTGGGCTCCAGATGAGGAGGGGCAAATGGCGAGGTAGAGCTAGGCATTCATAAGGAATACAAAGTGCCGTCACTCCATGTCGCTTGGCTCCATTTTTCTTTGAAAATCTAATGGAATGTTTGCAGTAGCTCCTCCCTCCAGACGGCGGCATGAGGCAGTGGCGCAAGGAACATAGTAATAATAATAATAATAATAATAATAATAATAATAATAATAATAAATTATTATTATTTATACCCCGCCCATCTGGCTGGGTTTCCCCAGCCACTCTGGGCGGCTTCCAACAGAACATTAAAATACAATAATCTATTAAACATTAAAAGCCTCCCTAAACAGGGCTGCCTTCAGATGTCTTCTAAAGGTCTGATAGTTGTTGTTCTCTTTGACATCTGAAGGGAGGGCGTTCCACAGGGCGGGTGCCACTACCGAGAAGGCCCTCTGCCTGGTTCCCTGTAACTTGGCTTCTCGTAGCGAGGGAACCGCCAGAAGGCCCTCGGCACTGGACCTCAGTGTCTGGGCAGAACGATGGGGGTGGAGACGCTCCTTCAGGTATACTGGACTGAGGCCGTTTAGGGCTTTAAAGGTCAGCACCAACACTTTGAATTGTGCTCGGAAACGTACTGGGAGCCAATGTAGGTCTTTCAAGACCGGTGTTATGTGGTCTTGGCAGCCGCTCCCAGTCACCAGTCTAGCTGCCACATTCTGGATTTGTTGTAGTTTCCGGGTCACCTTCAAAGGTAGCCCCACGTAGAGCGCATTGCAGTAATCCAAGCAAGATATAGTCAGACTCTTGGTCTGTATTGCCACCCATCCCTTAAAAAACAGGATTGCCCCGGTTTTGAACATCAGCGTCCCCTGTCCTGTTTAGGATGCCTTTTGTCCCATTTTCAAAGTCATGAAAAAAGTCACCTCCACCAGTGGCCTGGTCCACCTTTATCTATCTCATCCTGGCAGGGTTAAAGACATGGGACAGGGAGTTACAGCTAGTCCTAGTTTTCCATTGAATGTCCAAATTACCTTTCCTGTTGGTACCAGTGTGCTCAGTTGGTCCGAACTTCAAAATGGAAAGCGTAACAAAAGAGGTTTGAAGACTGTCTCATGGCAAATTTTTAAAAAATGTAGTATAAGCACCAACGATTGGGAAACACTGGCCTGCGAGCGCTCCAATTGGAGAACAGTCTTTACCCAAGTGTCATGGGCTTTGAAGACACTCGAACTCAGGACGCAAGGGAGAAACGTGCTAAGAGGAAGGCACGCTTGGCAAATCCACACCGTGATCATCTCTCGCCCGGAAACCTATGTCCCCACTGTGGAAGGACGTGTGGATCCAGAATTGGCCTCAACAGTCACTTATGGACTCATTGTTAAAACTGTGTTTATGGAAGATGCTACTGGAAGGAATTTTTTTATTTTGTTTTGACTACGGCAGACCAACAATGCTACCTACCTGTATTTGTATACCTGAAGGAGCGTCTCCACCCCCATCGTTCAGCCCAGACACTGAGGTCCAGTGCCGAGGGCCTTCTGGCAGTTCCCTCACTGCGAGAGGCCAAGTTACAGGGAACCAGGCAGAGGGCCTTCCCGGTAGTGGCACCCGCCCTGTGGAACGCCCTCCATTCAGATGTCAAAGAGAATAACAACTATCAGACCTTTAGAAGACATCTGAAGGCAGCCCTGTTTAGGGAGGCTTTTAATGTTTTATAGATTATTGTATTTTAATGTTCTGTTGAAAGCCGCCCAGAGTGGCTGGGGAAACCCAGCCAGATGGGCGGGGTATAAATAATAAATTATTATTATTATTATTATTATTATTATTATTATTATTATTGTAAAAGCAGGCTTTCAATTTGTGCTAAAATGCTCTCCCTGTTATTTTTAAAAATGAAATATTTGTGGAATTAAATATTTAAATGAAAAAGTGATTTAGTCAAGTTAAAAATGTGTTAAAATAGCCACACTTCCTTTTCGATTAACACCAATTTAGTACCATGTTAATCTCCCCCTCCCCCTGCAAATATTTTAATTAGCACTGGAACACTTTTTTTTTACCTACCTTTTAAAATAAGCTGTTAAAGCCAAGTGATTATTCAGTAGGACCTAAATAAGATGTCCTTAGAACAAATTAAAGAACCAATTTATTAAACACAATTGAAAACATTGATTAAAAAGCGGTGTGCTCAGAATTGTCCCTTCTCAGTGCACATATCTTCGGGTAGAAGATATAGAACAATTAGATCAAGAACAAATAGATTGAAGAACAGTTTCTACCCAAGAGCTATAACCATCTTAAATGCTGTAACCAGATAATATGACCTTGGAGAGCTGTGATGGGTGTATGTGTGGCTTTTTTTGGTGTGTGTGTGTTTTGTGCTGTTTTTTGTTTCTTTCTGGTTTTTTAACGGGATGGCATGCAATTTCGTTGCACTTGTATAGCGTTGTGCTTGTACTTGTGCAATGACAATAAATTATCTTATCACATGCCAATGTCATGCTCATTAGTGAAGATAGCAGCACACACACACACACACACACACACACACACACACACACACACACGTAAAATTATCCCCCCAGAAAAATCAATTACAACTTGGCAGCCCAAGACATTTGGGCACCTGAGGTGAACCACAAATTGCTGCCCACTCCCCACCAGGAAGAAGGGGTGAGTGAACAAGGGGAAAATAAATATCTTTATTAAGATCTGCTGCCCCTGTGGATCCTGCTGCCTGAGTTGGTTGCCTTTCCTTGCCTCATGGGTGGGCAAACCTGGGCTCAAAGCTACAAGGCTGGAAAGCTTCAGGGTCAAAGCACTTGGTCACTGAAAGCACTATAGACAAGATAAATTAATAGTTTACATTTAAATGATTCTTCATCTTACTCTAACTGTGAGCAGGGAGAGCCTTAAAAATCCTTATCCTATAATTATTCCCAGAGTGAAGCTGCTTCATATTGCTTTATTGGATGAAAATTCAAGCCACAACATTTTACAAGACTCATAGTAATTAGGACTTTGGATGACAATTTATAAAGTTTTATGTTAGGGTGTTAAGTGAAGTCTAGTGTAAGAAACATCATAAATGTTATTTATGAGACTATTAATTCATAAGGGCAGGATCGTCTTCATAGCACAAAGCATGCAATCGTAATTTAAACCTCTTGAATTGATTGTAGATGACAGCAAATTTTCAGAAGCTATTACGGTGCTGCTTACCTGGATCGAGCGGGGTGAGGTGAACCGTCGGACGGCCAACCACTTCTATTCCATGGTTCAGTCGGCAAATAGCCAGATCCGCCGACTCATGAACGAAAAGGCAACTCACGAACAAGAAATGGAGCAAGCCAAGGAGAATTTCAAAAATGCCTTAACTGGGATCCTCACTCAATGTAAGTAACCCCCGTTAGTCCTGTGGTGGTGGTGGTGGTGGTGGTGGTGGTGGGGTGTTAGCTAATCGGTGGTGGTGTTGTAACCCTGAGGGTAAGTAGTTTTGATATAGTCCCTTTCACTGTGGAAGATGAAGGACCATTCATAAGATTTTACTTCTCAAGGTGAGCAACGCTATCTCAGTGGTGCTGTTGTCGTTTGTCAGTAAACTTGAAGCAATGGAAAATGTAAGGAGACTGACCGGGCGATTCCTCTGTCGTCTGCTGTGAGCAAGCCCAATTATTTTTGCATTGAGATTCATCTGATAGCTTCTTGGAGTTTTGTAGGAAGTGGCACTTGTTTTCACTCTTTGGGGAGGGGATTGTAACTAGACAAACAATAAAAATATGTCTAGCTCTAGGAAACAAGAGTACATCCAGGCCACAGAAGACCCAGTCGCCTTTACTGAGCATCTTAACTGAGGCCCAGATGCTCTCTTTGCCCTCAAACAGTAGAAGGACCTGAAGTTTTGAGCAGAAGCAGCAGATGCTACAACAAAACTGTACCATATTCCAGAGGAGGTGGAAGCCGTCCCAATTTAAAGCCGTCAAAACAGGTCTCACCTGATTCCTGTGGATGCGATTTGTTTTAACTGTTTTTAGTTTTGTATTGTAAATTGTTGTAACCTGCTTAGGGACTTGCTGGTGAAGAGCAGGTGGTATTATTATTATTACTAGTTGAAGTTAGCCCGTTAAATAACGGGCGCTAGAGGAGGAGGAGGAGGCAGGAGGAGGCAGAGCCCCAGGAGGAGGAGGCGAGGAGGCCCGGGTTCAAATCCCGCCTCAGCTACGGCATCCTCCTCGGGCCGCTTCCCCTGTCCGAGGCTGCAGCCGCATCAGACCGGGCAGGTGAGGTGAGGCGAGGCGAGGCGGGCGGGTCTGTGGCTGCAGAGGCCGCGAGAGCCGAGGTGAAACCCGAGCCGCTCGCCTCAGCCGCCTCCAGGGCGGCGTCCGGGTCTCCCCCTCGCCCAGTTGAGGAGGGAGGCTCCGCTAGGGCCGAAGCGCCCCTGGCGAAGCCGGCAGGTCCGTGGAGGTGCCTGGGCAGGGCGAGCCCGGTGGCGGTCGGTTGCCCCCTCAGCGGCCCGGGAGGGCGACCGTGCTAGGCGGCGGCACTCACCCAACTGACGACGCGCCTGCGCACGGCCGCCCTCTTGGACACGCCCCCTCTCCGCCCGCTCCAATCCCTGCATCAGTGGGGCGCATGCGCAGTAGCGCATTTCCACTGACACACGGAACGTACGCACGGACACAGGCACTTTATTATATAGGATTATTATTATTATTAACAACAGCAGCAGCAGCAACATGATATTTTATATAAGTTGCCTTGGGGATCCTTATAGATTGCCAGGTGGCAGAAAAATCTAATAAATAAATTGGCAAGTGTGAGTACGAATTCTGCCTTGTTCACCAATGATATACCCAACGGGTTTGTGTGTGTAAAATATAATCAGTTCCATAACCTTAATGGGCCTTCCTCATAAAAAATAATCAGAATAATTTCTTGGCAGATTCTTTTCTCTTTTTTTGTAATAAAAAGTACTTCCTGCCCCTTTAGTTATGAACATTAAAGCCAACTTTATTTTCCTTAGACCATGTGGAAAATAGCTTGGATCCAGTAAATTGGCAGACAAATCACCTCAGTCAAAGCTTCTCAGTATCTCAGCATGGAGAGTCGCCTTTTCACAGTAGCAGAGGTTAACCCCCTGTTTCCACTGTTCCCCCCACAGAGAAAATGTGATAACCAAGATTTACCGTATTTACTAGAGTCTAATGCGCCATCAAATCTAATGCGCACCTCAATTTTCAGAACCTTGAAATAATAATAAAAAAGAGTATTTGCTGGCGAATGTAAATGCGCACCTTAATTTTCGCAGCGTAATTTGGCCAAAAAAGGTGAGCATTAGATTTGAGTAAATACAGTATAACATAGCTATCATTAGTCACCACATAATTATCTCCCCCCCCCCCAAGCCTAATAAGTGTGCCATATCACCAGTCTAAGGCATCTTCCTGAGTTTTACTAAAAGGTTGCGTGTCCTCAAGAAGCTCATAGTCTGAAGGACATAGCCAGACAAGGGGAGTGGCTATACATTATTTCTTTCAAAAGAATGATGAATATGTGTTAATGTATTTACTAATCAGTATTTAATTAATTTAGCAATCGGTAATTAACCTTTCTTAGGTTAATTATCTGTAACTTCAACCTTGATATGGTGTAGAATTTGTTTTTCTCTGCTAGACCCCTTTTCTTGAAGCTTGGCCTATGCGTGTCGAGGTCCCAAACCACCCGTCCAAATAAGTCACACTTCAGGCATAATTTTGGTTTTGGTTTTTGGTATGAATTTGGCCACAACTTTATTAAATTACAAAAATGTGAGTGGTTGCGTAGGCATTGGTCCAGACTATCTGTCCCAGACAGAACTGACATTTGTCAGTAAAGGGGAAAAGCCTTCAAGGTAGAGAAAGTGAGCCGGGTGGTCAGACCCTCCCCTCTTCCCACAGACTCCCAGGGGCTCTTGCGTGGCCCTGGCCCCTGACCGGGGGATACGGACAAAAGCATGTCGAGCCCCTGGATTCCTTTAACGGAATTCCCCACACACCATCATCAATTGAGAGGGGCAAACGAAGTCAACAGCCCCTTCCTCAATTGGGGAGGGACAAACACAGTCAACAGTCCCATCCCCCAACCAACATAATAAAGACCAATGCCTAACCGCCAACCTTACAAGTTGTGACTATTTGCTACGCAGTAGGCGAAAACCAGATGGCACACGCCAATCAGCCAAATGAAAAAATTCCTACCAGGCCCCTGCCCCAAAAGCAGATGACCCCATGACAGGCATAGCAAGGTCAACACAGAGGCCTAAAAATAACCCGAAACACGCAGCCAAAGAGGGAGATCCTGCTGCGTGCAAACCATTTATAAACGCTGGGCTGTCCATTACAATTGGCAACATACATTTCTCCCCAACAACAGCCCCAGGGTCCAATCATAGTAGTGGCCATCTAAACAAACCCGCCCAGCAACAAAGGGGTAATTTGTTAGCCCCCACCGCAACACGTGCTCTCCGTGATGGAGAACCCGCTTTGTTAGCTAGGCTGAATGGGTACAATAAAGTAAAGTACAATAAAAACAAAATAATAAAGATCGAAAACATTTTATATCTAGACTCTCCCTGCTTTCTTTAGTATGTTGGTTAGCTGTTAGATTCTTGTTCCTTTTTTAAAAAAATGTAACATGGAAGTTTAATGGTCTTGCTGAGTTTGAGATTTATCTTATGGGGAGGGTGTCTTCAAAGCCTTGTGTGACACCCGCCTGCCCATTGCTTTTGTTGTAAAATGGAGCACATTTTGTCTTGAAAGCATTCCCCAAAGATTTTCCTGGGGACATATTTTTATTTTTTTGCAAGCCATTCGATACTCCTCTCTCTTTCCTCTTCATCCTGTTCTTCCAAAGTGTAACAAGAACCGCGACTTTATTTCTGGTCGGAGATGCTTCTGAATTATTGATCTCAATCCTCAGAACATGGGACAGTACATGTTTTGTTATGGAGTCTGAGGCAGATGGAAGTATTCCCCAGATATCACAGAGCTATCTTTGCCATTGTGCTTTCTCATTCCAAGAAAAGCCAATGCAGAGAACAAGCTGTATCGGCGGATCAGAACAGTTCATGCAAATACCTTGGAGTGGTGGGTTAGTCTGTGAGCCAGAACTCTGATTCTGGGCTGACTGGTGCCAAGCAGAGATGAAACAACGTTTTTTTTTAATTCTAAAAGCTTATTGCCTGCAGTTTATAAATATGCATGCTGGATTTCTATAACTTTCATTCCCAGTTATTTGTTGGATGCAGGGCACTGGCAGTTTTAGGGCACAGTATCTCATGAAATCTTGTTGAAATCTGGGTCCGGGTTTACAGAATAGGCTTTTGCAAGATCCAAGGAGTGTCAGTTTACACACTTGAGTAATGATCCACTTGCTAGGTAGATGGAATTGTATGAATATTCCCAAGAAAAAATGGTAGCCATCGGTCTCTGCCCATTGAGCCCTCCTGCCAGCCTTTCCCTTGAAAAAGAGCATTGGAGGGGGAGCGCCCCACATGAGTCCAGCACTTCCTCCCCCCACCCCGGCAAACCTGGTCTTTCCCCAATGGAATGCACCCTATTTGACTCAGTGCATCACATTGCACCCCCATGAGGCCTGGGCAATCTATCTATCACTCAGAACCGGTATGAGGACCACGATGTCGGCTTCACTCGCGGTATATTGCTGGTAAAACCGCCACAGCTCCTGAGTCCCTCTGCTAGCAACGTCCACTGGAGGGAGTTGAGAGTTCCTGGCTATCCTCCCCCCCCCCCCCCACCTCGTTCTCTCTTTCTGTCAATCAACTGCATTGGACACATCCTGGTCCAGACTGCAGCAGGCTTAGTGAGTTTTGCAGTGGTTCCAAATGATAGCAATTATTATTATTATTATTATTATTATTATTATTTAAATTTGTATAGCACCCTTCATCCACAGATCTCAGGGCAGTTCACAACATAAAAATACAGCATGAAAGCACAAAATGCATGATAAAAGCAAGAAGTTAAAAAGCAAACAAACCAAAACCCCTTCCCTCCCATTTCTTTCTCTGGCCTCTGCTAACGCCAGCAGATTCTCATAGCCATATGCTGTGTGCACATGAATCTCTGCACATTCGCCTAGTTCCCAGAGAGATGGGAAATTTAGAAGTTGGGCCCAAGCAACAAGAGATTGAGAAACGCTGACTGCACTGCAATATTGTGTCACTTTACCAGTGGATAATTGTAGACTTGGGACTTAAGATTTCCACACACTCTGTCACCAAATAATCTCCTGTTGCAAAGCCGTGTTCTTTGGAAAACATCGCCCTTTCTGCTCCAAAGCTGGCCTGCAGACACCAACTCATTAATTATCGTATCTCACCTTGACTGCTATAATTCTTTCTGCCAATTCGGTTGTCAGGCTTCAGCTTTTTCAGAACTCGGCCGCCAGCTTCAGACTAGGATCAGATTGGCGGTGTAAATCCCCACTTTCCTGGGATCTGAACCTGGGCTGCCATGGAGAAATGAACCTGAGGCTTCACAAGGTGAATGACGTCCTGACATTACCGCCGGCCTCCACTCTCTGACCAGAGCCCCATTTCTGACCAGGGCTTGGTCAGAGCTCAAAGCAAAGTATAGTGTCTCTGTGCCAGATGGCAAAATGGGTGGGCCTCCCTCCCTCAACTGTCCGTTAGTTAGGAAGACAAAAGGCCAGAATGGAGAACTGAGTTATGTGAGCTGGATGCAAAAGCTACAGGCTGGGAAGGCACAGAGAGAGAGATGGAGAGATGCCTGATTTCTGCTGGAACCCAAGGCTGTGAGCTTGGGAGAGGCAAGACCCTCTGGGGGGTGTTAATGCCATGAACCCCTCCATCATAGGCTCAGGTTGTATATACAGTAATACCTCTGTGAACGTCCGCCTTGTCTAGCGTCCATTCCAGCGAACGTCCGCTGCAAACCTGGAAGTACCGGAACGGTTACTTCCGGGTTTGCCACTCGAGCATGCGCAGAAGCACTAAATTGCGCTTTGTGCATGCGCAGAAGCGCAAACTGCTCTGCATGTGTGTGCAGACGCAGCACTTTGCCCTGCGTCCTTTTCGGCTAGCTGCCAGGGCTCCGGACTGAATCCCGGCCGCAAAACAATGTGCGACTGTATGTGTAAATGAACCATTGATCTTAAAGGCGCCACCATCCCTGCTGTACCTCACCGCAAAGGAAACACAGACCCCAAGCATAGCTGTCAACTTTCGGATTTGAAAATAAGGGATTTTTTTCAAACTTTCGGATTTGAAAATAAGGGATGCCGCAAGGGCGGTGCAATGGCACCAAGTAGCCTCACCACCCTGCGCTCCAGAGGCTGCGCACAAACGGGTGAGCGAAAGAGCGAGCGCATAGACGGCAGGCAGGCTGTCTGTCTGGTTGGGCGTGAGGGTCTGGCTGCACAAGGCATGCAAGCTCCGCCCCCAGTCGGTCTCAGACTCCTTATTGGCAGCCGAACAACGCAGCTGAGGAGCCTCCCTGGCCGGCAGGGAGGGAGAGGAGCTGCTTCCTTTGAAATCCGGGAAATTGAAGGGATATCAACAATCTGGGATAGCAGCGGGAAACGGCATTGGAATAAGGGAGTTTCCCGCAAAAAAAGGGAGGGTTGACAGCTATGACCCCAAGTAAGCTCCTGGAACCACTGGAATCTGGCACTGCTCAGAGATAGGGGTGGCATGCAACGGTTTCTTGAAAGGGGCTTGCTTTAGGGCCAAACCAGAGTTGACAGTGGCACCCGTCTTTTGTTCACTCATTTCCCCATTCACATATTAAGAAATTGGAGGAGAGAGACATCTTCTTCCTTTTTATAAAGGATATGCAGTCCCTGTGCTCTGTCACGGAAGGTTCCTTTTCCTCAGCCCAACTCGCTTCTGGTGAATTTCCTGAGGTGAGTGTCCCCCTCGTCTGGGGACAAGGTTGTCAGCTTGGAGGAAGAATCGAAGTGTGAATGGACAAGGCTCCTTTTAATCAGAAAAGGCGGCGGTAGAGTTAACCACCCAGACAGAGCTACAGCTTCCATCAACCTGGGGTTATCTGTTCCTGAAGGAATGCAAGAAACCTGCCATAGCCTGGTCTATACATGGCGCTGGCTATTCCAAATGCCTCTCTTCTAGAGCTATCCATTGGCGCTGAACAGTGGCAAACCATGGTGAGGTATAATAATAATAATTTATTATTTGTACCCCGCCCATCTGGCCAGGTCTCCCCAGCCACTCTGGGCGGCTTCCAACAAATATCAAAATACATTAAAATATCACAGATTAAAAACTTCCCTAAACAGGGCTGCCTTCAAGTATTTTCTAAAGGTCAGATAGTTGTTTATCGCTTTGACCTCAGATGGGAGGGCGTTCCACAGGGCGGGCGCCACTACCGAAAAGGCCCTCTGCCTGGTTCCCTGTAGCTTTGCTTCTCGCAGTGAGGGAACTGCCAGAAGGCCCTCGGCGCTGGACCTCAGTGTCTGGGCTGAACGGTGGAGGTGGAGACGCTCCTTCAGGTATACAGGACCAAGGCCGTTTAGGGCTTTAAAGGTCAGCACCAACACTTTGAATTGTGCTCGGAAACGTACTGGGAGCCAATGTAGATCTCTCAGGACCGGTGTTATGTGGTCCCAGCGGCCACTCCCAGTCACCAGTCTAGCTGCCGCATTCTGGATTAATTGCAGTTTCCGGGTCACCTTCAAAGGTAGCCCCACGTAGTCCAAGCGGTAGTCCAAGCGGGAGATAACTAGAGCATGCACCACTCCGGGGAGACAGTCTGTGGGCAGGGAGGGTCTCAGCCTGCGTACCAGATGGAGCTGGTAGACTGCTGCCCTGGATACAGAATTAACCTGCGCCTCCATGGACAGCTGTGAGTCCAAAATGACTCCCAGGCTGCGCACCTGGTCCTTCAGGGGCACAGTTACCCCGTTCAGGACCAGGGAGTATTACAGGGGAGGGTTTATTTACGTATGCATACAATCTAAGCCTGTGAGGGAGGGGTTCAGAGCATTAACACCCCCAAGAGGGTATTGCTTCTTACCACAACCTTGGATTCAAACAGAAATCAATCGCATCTCTCTCTCGCTTTCTCTCTGGTTTCCCAGCCTGCAGAATTCTTCCAGCTTCTAGTTCACCCTTCTCTCTTCTCAACTGTGGCCTTTGTCTTTCTAACTACCGGCGAGTTGAGGGAGGTGGCCCACCCATTTGCATCCGGCACCGAGCCACTGTCTCGGTTCCATTACTGGCTCACCAGGTAGCTAGTGTGGCTAATCCAAGAATTAGAAAAGGGCCCAGGCATTAGAAACGTCTCAGCATACAGCCTACCTCCCCCCAAATCTATCACAATACAGTTGAGAAATAATCTATTTCCATTTTTCCATACAATTTACAGAAAATACAGTGATTTTCATCAGAACATATCCTTGCATCTTCTATCTTCTCAGGATACTTTAAGGGGGGAATTGCCTTTCAGTGCTTCCGTTATTGACAGCAAGACAAAATGTTGCAGCTGGCTAATGAAAATTTTATATGACATTAGATTAATCAACAGATGCTTGTTGATGAATATTTAACCATCCTTATTGCATAGCACTTCTGCTGAATGATTCTGCCCCTCCGCCATTCTCATTAAGAATCATTATACCCCTTTCCCTTCTGAGGCTTGCATTCGTGTACGCATCACTGTTTTCCTTGCCCAGAAACCCTTGAGACCCGTTTACTGGTTCAAGGTGGGTGTTGCTTCCTTCAAATATGCCAGTTTCCCCCCTCATAACACAATATATTCTGTGAGTCACAATCCAGTTTGTGAAGCAACAGTTGAGGAGTGAGGGGAATCCATTTTTTCTCTTTTAGGCTTGATGGCTTTACAGCAAACGTAACCGGCTGATAAATTGTTCTCAATATAACATAATGTAATATTTACATGTAAAACACACTAAACATATACATAACCACAATGAGATATATGGTATAAAGAAACAAATCACATTACAAATATGCAAGGATATAGGAACATTCTACCGAAAAACTGTGACGTCAAAGTTCAACAAGTCCCTTGCAACCCATATGATTCTGTTGGAGGTTCCAAAGAGCGAAAAAATAATAAATATGGAGATAGTAAGTATGGTCTTGCCAGTCCACAATGGCAATATCATCTTTATCTCTTGGATTGACGAGACCACAGTACCATCGCCAGACTCCACAGTATCTGCTACACTCCTCGTGGCAATTACACTCTTACATTGTGGACTGGCAAGACCATACTTACTATCTCTATATTTATTATTTTTTAGGGGATGCCTCCGTTCACCGCCCCAGGTAGGGAGGAGGCTTCCTCCGCCCCTGGCATAAGACTCCACCTCCTTCACTTTCAGTTGCTGCAGGGATTTTCTCTCAGCTGCAATGTAGGGTGGGGAAAGGAAGGAACACCAAGAGCCTTTTGCGTGATTTCCAGCTCTCTCCAAATCTCAGTGCAAATGAGATAGTTCTGTTACACTAGGGGCGCGTTGAATTTTTCAGTTTTCAAATTCCAAAAAGGAGAGGTGCCAAAGGGTTATAACTTGACTTGGGAATTCAAAGTATTTTTTGTTAAATTAATATAATTTAGTTTTGGTTGGTGAAGGACTACATAAAAATACTGACTTTTAAACATTTTTGTGGAATTTCTAATCATTTTAAACTTGTTCATGGATTTTCTTTTTTGTAAAATTGCATAAAAATCATTAGAAACGATTGCCAAGTACTTGCAGTTATATTATATATTAATACTTTTTATTTTTATATATTATGCATATTTTATATTAAATTGCATATTACAAACACACACACACATACACACACACACAAATTTGCTTTCACTGAAGGCCAGGGAGAGAAGACATGTCTGGACCACGTCAGATTGGTTTGCCAGACCTGCCTGAGTGTAACAAGACAAGTCAAAAAGCAGAAGCGTCAAGAAGATGAGAGAAGGTGGCTTTCTGAATGTAAGCAGAGAAGGAAGCGAGCAGGATGCTCCAGTGCCATCAAATGAAATAATTTTCTATGCTGATGAAAATGAAGAACAAATAGCTGGTGCCCAAGATGGAAATGATGGAAGTTATGAATTGGGATTAGGAAAACCAAGAACGCCTTCCATAAAAAGGCAAACGCAATAGAAATACATAATGTTGCTGTGCAGAGCATCAGATATAGTGTTGGCCTCCGTGCTACAGCTGCCGTCACCACAGCTCTCTTTATGGATGCTGGCTTGATCACTGAAGAAGGCAAGAGACTTGTAGATGATCACAATAAAGTCAAGAAAAAGTTATGAAACCTCTGGATCAAGACTTAGGTGATCTTTGTCAAAGCGTGAAGTTGACAGCACCTTCCTGTCAACTTCACGATGGAAGATGACAGGAAGTTGACATGGAAACGATGCCTTATGAGGAACGGCTTAGGGAGCTGGGTATGTTTAGCCTGGAGAAGAGAAGGTTAAGGGGTGATATGATAGCCATGTTCAAATATATAAAAGGATGGCTGTCAAGCCTCTGCTTAAAGACCTCCAAAGAAGGAGACTCCACCACACTCCTTGGCAGCAAATTCCACTGTCGAACAGCTCTTACTGTCAAGAAATTCTTCCTAATGTTTAGGTGGAATCTTCTTTCTTGTAGTTTGAATCCATTGCTCCGTGTCCGCTTCTCTGGAGCAGCAGAAAACAACCTTTCTCCTTCCTCTATATGACATCCTTTTATATATTTGAACATGGCTATCATATCACCCCCTAACCTTCTCTTCTTAACCTTCTCTTGCTTCACTGAGTTTCATGTAACGTGTTTGACATGCCTGAAGGCAATTCCAAACCAGGTTGTGAAGGACATTGCTTAAGTTCCATACAAAAATCTGTGGGTACAGAAGTGCTGCAATTGTGGACACACTTTCCTTGGCGCAAGTCCCACTGAAGTCAGTAGGGCTCACTTCTAAGAGACCATGCCTCTTAGAAGTGCGGGTGGAAGCACATGCAATCTTATGCTTGTTCAACATTTAGATTCACACTTCATATTTAACAAAATGTATCATAAATGAATCCCTTTTCACATGATTTTTTTTTAAAAAAATTCTGTATAAGGTTTGATTTGTGGTTGGTTTATCCTAATATATGTAAAATTGGGAAAAATGAACTTCTATTGGTCTAGTGCCTGAGGCATGGGTTGAATTGCACATTTATATACGGTAGGCAAGGTATCCAATTTTAAATTCAGCTCCATAGTGTGATGTCAGTACTATTTGTAGTTACTTCTCACAGATAGTGGAACTCACCAACATTTGCATTAAAAATTGCTCTCTGCAGAGCTGAGAATTAGTGGGTTGTCTTTTTAGCAGATGACTATTCTTGTTTCATTAGAGAGAGAAAAATGCATATTTTTTCACAACCAGAAGTTTGGCCACTACATGTTGCCAAGCAACTCTCTTCAGGGCAAACATGGAAACAACCATCTGTCTATGGTAATTAAAATACTGCAGTATTTTATTTTTTCTACTTTCATGCATTGAAATCTTTGAGTGATCACAGAAGTATTTATAATTAATTCTAACACCTGTAGAAAAGAGCTCTCAGCCATTTTCATAATCAGAAACTTCAAAGTTCAAGGGTTTCGGCAGAAGAATCATAATGTTCCAACTTGAACATTTCCGGTTGGAAAATGGTAGAATATCATTTCCTTGCATCTTCAGGAATATTTTCTGCTTGAATCTTCTGTCACTAATTAATTACACACAGATTGTTGATTAAGTTTAGTGCTCTTTGCACTTATGATAGACAAAACAGAATTATGTCTGGAATTTAAATCTCCTTATTAATAAACTAGTTCCCTTAATGACAACCATTCCATATTTTCCTATATTTCCAGTTTAATTTAATAAAGCTGTGAAATAAATACAGGCCACTAAAGCAGCTAAATGCACTGTACCAAACACTGAAAAGTGTTGCTTTTTTGTTTTTTTTGTTTTATTTTTACTCCGTGTTGCAATCAAATTATCTCCAAGACTGCTTGCAACACATTGCAGCAAAGCTAAAAGCTACCCAGCAACACCAGTTCCCTGACCAATGAATGAGGCCAGAATTCTCTTCAGCTCTGTAGCCCCAGTGACAGTTGGCAGCTGGAGCAGAGCATATCGTATTTTTCGCTCCATAAGAAGCACTTTTTTCCTCCTAAAAAGTAAGGGGAAATGTCTGTGCGTCTTATGGAGCGAATGTGTGGTCCTTGGAGCTGAACTGCCCAGGGGCAAAAGCAGATCCTGCTTTTTTAAAAAAAGAGAGAAGGGGGTGTTGAAAGGAAGCCCCCTGAGCAGCTGCTCAGCAAACGATCGGGGAGAGAGATAAGGGAGAGAGATTCCAGCCCCGCCCCCTTGCAGAGGAAGGCTGTTTCCCCAGCGACATGTGACTGGCTGATTAGATTATCTGTCTGGAAACTGTAGAAATGGCTTCCTGAAGCTGCAGAACTGTGAGTTAAACCCCATAAAACAGGGTTTTTTCCCTTTGCAAAGTAAGCTCAACAACTTTGAGCTGATCCTCAAAAAATGGGGCTTTTCTCCTTTGCAAAAGAAGCTGCAGAAATTTGAGCTGATCCTCAAAAAATGGGGCTTTTCTCCTTTGCAAAAGAAGCTGCAGAAATTTGAGCTGATCCTCAAAAAATGGGGCTTTTCTCCTTTGCAAAAGAAGCTGCAGAAATTTGAGCTGATCCTCAAAAAATGGGGCTTTTCTCCTTTGCAAAAGAAGCTACAGAAATTTGAGCTGATCCTCAAAAAAATGGGGCTTTTCCCCTCTAAAAACTAGGTGCGTCCTATGGTCAGGTGCGCCTTATAGAGCGAAAAATACAGTATTTTCTGCTTTTCCACTGGCCAATGGATGGAGCCAGGTTGGTCTCGCCCTTGTTATGATGGTCTTCTTGGGAAACAGAGGGTTAAGTCTCACAGGAGCCCTCCATGCCCTGGTCAGACTGTGCTTCCCTGCAGCTCCAGGCAACTGACAATTGGAGCTGAGCCTTCATTCTGGCTGCAGCAGATGGGGAGTCATTTGACCCATGGCTGCAGCTAGTCTGCCTATTGCTATATAATGCTCTTCCTGGAAGGGGGGCGGGGATGCAACTTCCCCAGTTGGTGGTAGAAACCAGAGTGTCTTTCACCTCACTTCTGAAGTCCCAGGGCAACTCACAGTTTTGTCCGTGAGATCATTTTGCTCCCCTGGTTGTCGGGTTTGACATTCCAGAATTTGATTTGCAGCACCACATTTGCTTGGCAGTCACAAAGGTCCTTCTCTGGAAAATAAAAATATGATTTGGAAGCTCTGCTGTCCCCATGTCTGCAAATATCCCTCACGTTTAGCTCTTAATGGATCTGTGTATCCCTAAATCCAACTCATAGTGCTGCATTGTGCCAGCTGCGTTGTGTGGAATGATCACTTTGGTTTCTGTGTGAAGTAAGATGCTTGCTAACACAGCACAAAAAGTGAGAAGCCATTCTTTAAATGGACAGGTAACATCCAGGCGAGAGGTAATATCACGAGATGGTTGCTGTGGCCTAGGCTCAGGCGGCAGCCTGGAAAACATCTGTTTAGAGTATAGTCAGAGAAAATGCATGCGTATCTTTCAGTAATCTGTGTACAATTTGTGTAGACTAAGTTATGGAGACAGACATGAAGGGGGACATCTCCAACAATTCTGAAATGTAAGTACAGAAAGACACTTGATTGGATGGATATTGGTGATGTCGTTTCAGCAGTGACATCATCCATAGACTCCTAGTGTCTTTGCTTTGCCTTTCTCTAGTGCTCACAACATAAATTGCTTGTCTTGTTTGACTTCCTTGTTCACCAAAGTTGAGCAGATTGTGGCCGTTTTCAACGCCTCCACCAGACAAAAAGCTTGGGACCATTTCTCGAAAGCTCAGCGCAAGAACATAGACATTTGGCGAAAGCACTCTGAGGTGGGTGAATTTCTTCTCTTTTATCCATCATCTCATAGCCTGGACTAAAGCAGGCGGGGAAGCAAGTTTGTCTGCAGTTGGTTTGTGTTGCGTTCAGCAATATCTAATTGCTGCAATTTTAGAGAAAAGGAATTAAGGACTGGCTATACAACCTCTTGAGAGGTCCCATTCACCTCTGTAATGATGTAAGTTGAAATAAAACTGCAGTGGAGAGTCATGCAGGATCCTTCTCCTCCAAGAAGCCTGAACTGACTGGAGGAGCATATTTACCATACCAAAACACTGAAATGATGGAATTAGCCAGGCCACTTTAAAATTCTTGCTTTATCTCTGCCCGTAATGTATATTGAAATTTTATTCTATTACTGGAAAATGTTGTGACAAAGCAGTTTTCTCATTTTTCATTACTTTCCATATTAAAATGGTCGTCCTGTTGAGATATATCCAGATTTCTTAATAATTAGTCTAGACAAAATGAAGGACCCGTCTCCCATTTATTTTTTGACAAAATAAAAATAAATCATTTGCATTGGCCACAACCTAATGAGCTATTTTAGGTTCACCCACAACCCTAATACTATAGGAAATTCCAAACTTTTTTCTTTAAGCAGCAGCCTGACAAGGTTTGCATTAAAATATTTTGTTTTGGCCAAACTTAGAAAGCAACGAGATTTTCTAGCATCCAGGTAACAGGAGATACCTGCTTCCTTTTCTCTGCAACAACCCAGCCACCGTTTTGAAGTAGGGTTGCCAACCAACTAGCTGGCTGGTTTGGGGCTAGCTGGCTGGTTTGGGGGCGTTTCCTCTGTCCCAGAAGGAAGAGCTAATTTTTCTAACTAATTAAAGTTAGTTTTCCTAATCAATCAATTAATTAAACACCTGCAAACTGGGTAGGACCATGCACAGAAGTAGAGGATATGCATAGCACTAGCTCACTTGAGTAAAATTCAGCTGGTTGGCCTGTCTGCTCATTGTCTTCCTGGGCTGCTCCCCTGGAGTAGCATCATGGCAAGGATGAGCCTGGCTTACCTGAGGCCAGATACTTGAGCAGCCAGCATGCTTAAGGTAGTAAAGAGAGAGGATAGGCAGCAAATGGGTGAGGAGGAGGAGGAGTCGCACCAGCTGGCTGCCTTTACTCGCTTTACCTTTGCCCAACCCTGCTCTCCTTGAGTCAAAACACTACAGCCGAAATCCTCCGACACGGCACATAACTGCCTGCTCACCTGCCCTTGGATGAGCAGTGACCATTAGGTGTGGGGGAATACAGTTTGACATGGGTGGCGCTGTGGTCTAAACAACAGAGCCTAGGGCTTGCGGATCAGAAGGTCGGCGGTTCGAATCCCCGCGACGGGGTGCGCTCCCGTTGTTCAATCCCAGCTCCTGCCCACCTAGCAGTTCGAAAGCACGTCAAAGTGCAAATAGATAAATAGGTACAGCTCTGGCAGGAAGGTAAACGGTGTAGTGGAGCCAGTGTGGTGTAGTGGTTAAGAGCAGTAGACTCGTAATCTGGGGAACCGGGTTCGCGCCTCCGCTCCTCCACATGCAGCTGCTGGGTGACCTTGGGCTAGTCACACTTCTCTGAAGTCTCTCAGCCCCACTCACCTCACAGAGTGTTTGTTGTGGGGGAGGAAGGGAAAGGAGAATGTTAGCCGCTTGGAGACTCCTTCGGGTAGTGATAAAGCGGGATATCAAATTCAAACTATTCTTCTCTTCTTCCTTGCACTGCTCTGGTTCGCCAGAAGCGGCTTAGTCATGCTGGCCACATGACCCGGAAGCTGCCTGCGCACAAATGCTGGCTCCCTCGGCCTATAGAGCGAGATGAGCGCGCAACCCCAGAGTCATCTGCGACTGGACCTAATGGTCAGGGGTCCCTTTACCTTTACAGCTTGACAGTTAGCAACAGAGGAATGGTAGAAAGCCTCCAGATTTTTGGACATATTAATCTCTATGGCAAGGCTTGGAAAGAGCAGCTTCATTCTGCCACACTCCAGGGGATGCTCTTAGGGACTAGTGAGAAGAGGTATACACCTCTTAGCAAAACACCCACCCAGGAGAGCAGGGCACAGTTTAGACAAGCCAAGAGAATCAAGTCTAGATTGAAAGTGTGAGCCAGAGGCAAGGGAGTTCCAGTAAGGTACAAAGACCAGCACCAAGAGCCAGAAACTCCTGTTATTTCCAGAAACTGGGAGGCTCTGGGAGGAGACCCTCTATACTCTGCCTCCCTTGACCATACCCTAACCATAATGGCTGGTAGTGAAGGAGTTTCGAGGGTTTCTTATTCATAAACCACAGAAATACTCTGGGTCTGCCTGGGCACCACATCCTGAATCCACATCCTGACCTAGGCACCAGAATGTCGAGAGGTGACCACCTTATTCACCAGGCCAAATGTTTTGGATGCCAATGTGTACTGGGCACCTGAGTTTTTGTATCTCTCATCCCCTATACTAAATAATAATAATAATAATAATAATAATAATAATATTTATACCCTGCCTTCCCTGGGCTGGGCTCAGGACGGCTAACACTAAATATGAAAATGTAATAGGAAAAAAACAAACAACAACAAAACAAAACAAACAAATAGTTAATTAAAATATGGCCTAAAATACAGCTTAAAATGCAGCCTCATTTTAGTAGTAGCCCATAAATCAAGACCATAAAGGGAGGAAACATCAGATATTCACCCGAGCCATCTATCCATGCTGGTCCTACATGGGCCACCTAAAAAGTCAAGGGAAGATTTATGTACCAAATCCCATATAAGGGGTCAGAGTGAGTCTAAGCCAAAGGCCAGGTGGAACAGCTCCGTCTTGCAGGCCCTGCGGAAAGATGTCAAATCCCACAGGGCCCTGGTCTCTTGTGACAGACCGTTCCACCAAGTCGGGCCCAGTACTGAGAAGGCCCTGGCCCTAGTTGCGGCCAGCCTAGCATCCTTATGGCTCGGGACCTCCAAAATGTTGTTATTTATGGACCTTAAGGTCCTCCGTGGGGGATACCAGGAGAGGCGGTCCTGTAGGTACATAATGATTTGTTCTTGAAACCTGAGTTTCACATGCAGTGTGGCTGCTCAGAACAGGGCTACTCATGGGGGAGGAGTAGACAAACTGAAATCATATGGAGTAAGACTAAGCATATTTTTTCTGAAACCGAAAGCCACAGAAATGAGGCCATTGAACCTTGGCATTAATTGAAGAATTAAAGACCGTATCTGCATTCACACAGAGAGCCATGCACAGAATGCTCACACTTTGGTTGAAAGGAAGATGGTGTTCAGTTTAAAAATGTAACTTACCTGTTCAACCATGTGCACGATTGAACTATTAACTGTCAAATAAACTTAGGACTGCAAAAGCAATTCTCTCCTCTGTAGAAATGTGTTTTCAGAGGATAAGAAATCTGGAACTATTGTGAGCAAACAGCACTGTCACCAAACTTTGTTTAAATGGTCATGCTTCTTTTGCTTTAAATTCAGTATAGAACGCTATGAGACTTTTTTTTGGTAAAGTAAGTACCACAATGTTTGCTTCTTCTCCTTTAAATTTTTTGAATGGCATACATCAATTTGCTTAGCGCTCTGTTAGTTCGGCATGTCAGTTATTAACATCACAGTCCTCTTAATGTTTCCTTGCCTAACAACAAAAAAAGTTTAGAAGGTAAGATGCATTTATTTAATTATTTTGCAATATATTTGTAAAAGAGGTGTTGCATGTTTATAGCTTGAAAATGAATAAAATTATGCTGTGATCTAAATCATTTGGGTAACATTTTAAGTGCCCATTAACAAATGCTAAATTGAACAGTGGATGCAACATCTACATGAATAAACGGATCCCTTATTATCTCTGCTGTTATGGTGCATATCAAATGGCTTCCTCATAATGGGGTCCTTCATATATAATGGTAGCCTTGATTTATTAGCAAGGGTAGCTCTAAGAATTCATACAAAGGGGCAACAATGGCGTCAGATTCTGTTAATCTGGAAGCTGCTCGTTGTTGCTTTTTCTAATCTGCCACAGATATATAAACTGTGAAGTTTGTTTGTTTTACATATTAGCTGCATTGGCAATATTCAAGAGGGAATTAATTTGTTAGCATCTGAATTTTTCATGCGGCAAAATGCACTGAAAAAGTCTTTCTAGTGATGTAAATCTACAAAACATCTTTGCTTAGTTAACAAGGATGACTCTCCTGTCTTTTGTTGCTGTGTTATCTGAAAGCAATACAGAGTTGGGGGGGGGGAATAGCACCTTAGGAGGAGAACCATGGTTTGGATCCAAAGACCACACAGCATGAACAGAAAGCCGCTGGGTTTGCATGCTTGGGAAGCTGGTAGTTTCTCTTCTGCTCTGAAGGGATCTCAGACGTTCAGGTGGGATGGTGATCCTCGCCCAACAAACTGCCTTCCAGTTGCGCAGTGGGATTTTTTTTTTTTTTTAATATCATTTTTATTTATTTTCAAAACATTTTTGCAATTTACAATACACATACCTTTTCACAACTTATACCTTTTTGCTTTTTACAGCCTTGACTTCCTTCAGTCCATTCTAAATGACTTTATAATTTTTATTATTTAACTTATATTTCTTATATCTACCATTGCTTCACCTCTCACTCAAAACTTATCACGATAAATTTGCACTTCACAACGATATTTCTTCTTAACTCTACAATGCCTCTTGTAATCCTACCAACGTATTCAATTCAGTAATTTCTTTTAGGTAGTCTGTAAATTTAGTCCAGTCTTTGACGAACTTCTGGTCCCGCTGTTCTCGGATTCTCCCCGTCATTTTGTCCATTTCTGCATAGTTCAGTAATTTCATTCTCCATTCTTCTATTGTCGGTGTTTGTTCTTGCTTCCAATTCTGTGCTATTAACATTCTCGCCGCCGTCACTGCATACTGAAAAAGCTTAGTATCTTGTTTTTTAATGTCTGTACCTATTATTCCCAACAGAAAGGCCTCTGGTTTTTTAGCAAATGAATACTTCAACATTTTCTTTATCTCACCATATACCACATCCCAGAAGCTTTTCACCCTTTTACACTCCCACCACATATGAAAAAAGGTACCTTCTTTTTCTTTGCATTTCCAACACTTATTATCTACTTTATACATTTTTGCTAGTTTGACCGGCGTGATATACCAGCGCAGTGGGATCTTTTCATCACAGCCAATATCTCCAAGTAAATATTTACATTTCTTTTAGGTGACTCCTGCCTTTCTGGTGATTATTCCAGGAGACCCTGTTCACTTTGCTTTCCCCCTTCTTTCTCCTTGACATAAATGTTTCATGGTCGGATCTGGTGGCCAGCTGTTCCATGCAGGCCCATAATTGGCAGGGCTCCTAGCTGACAACCCAGCCAGAAGGCCAGGGGAGGATCTGGAGCTAATCTTCTTTGGTCTCGATTCAGCACCTCAAATTATATGATGCTGGCATATTGTTTTGGTATCCGGCTGCAATAAACAATTCCATATTTTTGTTACATACATCAACCTTTTATTGGCATCACATACAAACATCGAAAACAAATCAATACAGAATTACCACTTCCCCAGTGGCACAAAACTTTGATAAAAGGAGGCAGAGCAGTCTATCGTCACATCTCTAGGTCTCCAGGGAGATCAGACGTCCGCAGTGTATTTTGACGACAAAAAACCAAATAGAGATATTTAGCCACTAACTTGGTGAGCTCCTGATCTTTCCCCAGTAATAGGAAATGTATGACCTCCAACTCTGGTTTCCATTTGGGGATGCAGAGTTGATCTAGAAATTGCTGGCGGAGATCATCATATAGTTTACAATTAAGAACAATTTACAATTATTTTTGTTCTAACTTCATCACATATAAAGGTAAAGGGACCCCTGACCATTAGGTCCAGTCGTGTCCGACTCTGGGGTTGCGGCGCTCATCTCGCTTTACTGGCCGAGGGAGTCGGCGTACAGCTTCCAGGTCATGTGGCCAGCATGTCTAAGCCGCTTCTGGCGAACCAGAGCAGCGCACGGAAATGCCATTTACCTTCCCGCTGGAGCGGTACCTATTTATCTACTTGCACTTTGATGTGCTTTCGAACTGCTAGGTTGGCAGGAGCTGGGACCGAGCAACGGGAGCTCACCCTGTCGCGGGGATTCAAACCGCCGACCTTCTGATCGACAAGCCCTAAGCTCTGTGGTTTAGACCACAGCGCCACCCGCGTCACATATATTACCTCCTAATTGGACTTCTTTCTGGCATTGATTAGGGTTCAATGACATACTTTTGACATGTCGCATGTCCCTTCCCAAAACACCGTATCACAAATTGAGCAGGCCCTCAGTGGTAAAAGTAGCTTGCTATGTGGCAGGGAAATGCCAACCTTTTTTGTCGGGATACCTTTGACCTGGGATGTAGAGCAAATGATTTGCATGCAAAGAATTCCAGGTTCAAAACCTGGCATCTCTAGTTAAATGATTTCTGAACAGCAAAGACCCTTACATAAAACTTTGGAAAGCTGCTGCCATCTGAGGCGACAATACAGGGTTAGATGGAGCATTTTTTTCTCATTCAGAACAAGGAAGCTTCATATTGTTGACCCCTTGGAAGGGCTCATAACTCGGAAGTAGGACAAACCTTTGCATACAAAATATTCACTCCCCTTCATATCCACTTAACAGCTCATAGGCAGCAGATTTGAGAAAGGCCCATGGTCTGAGACTTGTTGCTGCCAGTCAGAGTAGGCAGCCCTGCCTAAGTGGATCACTTGTCTAAGTGTAAAGACAGCTTCACATTTTCACTAGACTGATTCCTCTTGGGCACATAGTATTTGTCGAGTAGTTATATGAATCCAGCACTTAACGAATCTGGTTCCCTATGAGGGTCACATCCATTCTTAAGAACACGTTTAACAATATGCCTATCACGATGCAGATATCGGTGCATTATTCCAGAAGGTCCTTCCACAACTCTCTCTGACTGTTGTTTGTACATCTTAGAATACAAGTGTGGTTCATCGCAGCAGAGATAGTTAAGCCGCTGCCCTCCAGATATTGCTAGACTGCAGTTGAACGACATCTTTGACTATTGGCCATGCTGGGGGGCTTGCTGTTTTTACAGTGCCAGAAACATTCTGCAATATCCAAGTATTTTTATGTAAAACATGCATCAATCCACGTCAGAGCCTTTGCAGTGATTACTATTCACACCTTCACTATAATGGGTTAGATTTATTGATGAACTCTGGGTGCGTCTCTCAGAGGACTTCTCTCAGCTTCTCATTAAGGAATAAATAGCATGTTCTTTCGGTAACATTTATCCCCTGAAAGTGACTTCTCTTCCTTGTTTCAAAGATTTCAGACCACCTCGGTGGGAATTGGGCTCTTTGTTGATAGAAAAATTAGCTGTCTGCAGACTGAAAAGCGCTACACTAATCACTGGGCTTGCATCCTTGTGTTGCACCTGACAGTATTATTAGGATAAAATAGAATTCCCTCAGTCTTCCTTTTGCTGCTGTTAAGGAAGGCAGCCATTACACATGCTCTTAACGCTTTTCTGTGAGAACAAAAGTGATCTGAGCTTTTCTAAAGCCATACATTTGCTGACTGCATTCCCTGCCAGCCTTTCACCCCAGCAACATCTCTGCTCAATCAATCCCACGTTTATTCCAAGCCCTTTTGGCGATATTGGCTGTTCAACCCCACATTTATTCCATAAATGCACACATTTCCACAGAGGATTAGGGGCTTCATCTTTCTGCTTGCTGTGCACTATAATCTGTCTGATACGGACAAAATTTTAGAGATGCAATATGTGGAGGATGGGATCCTGCTTCCTCAGTATGGAGAGCATACAAAATAGGTGAGGCAGTATCTCTTATTGGAACACCTTCTGTCAAAAGACAATGGAAACTTTCACTACCAAATACGACCACAGTATTCAACACAGAATCTGGTAACTGTCACAATATCCCAAGGACCTGAAGTCTGTAACCTTCAGGAGGACTAGGATGTTGTTGTTGTTGTTCAGTCGTTCAGTCGTGTCCGACTCTTCGTGACCCCATGGACCAGAGCACGCCAGGCACGCCTATCGTTCACTGCCTCTTGCAGTTTAGCCAAACTCATGTTAGTAGCTTCGAGAACACTGTCCAACCATCTCATCCTCTGTCGTCGCCTTCTCCTTGTGCCCTCCATCTTTCCCAACATCAGGGTCTTTTCTAGGGAGTCTTCTCTTCTCATGAGGTGGCCAAAGTACTGGAGCCTCAACTTCAGGATCTGTCCTTCTAGTGAGCACTCAGGGCTGATTTCTTTAAGAATGGATAGGTTTGATCTTCTTGCAGTCCATGGGACTCTCAAGAGTCTCCTCCAGTTTACTAAATAGGTAGTGGAAATTCTCCTACTCTGGGTACCAGTACTTGTTTAACTTTTTTTATATCTCAGAACAGATTGTTGGTTATTTGGCCAAGGATCCTAAGATTTCTGATGCAGAATTCCAGAACCCTTGTCTTGATGGACAGCAAAGTCCACAACAGGCACAATACACACACACAAACAAACAAACAAAAGTTGAAAGTGCAGCAAAGTATTTGGCATACAGCAATTTCCCCTCCCACGGCACTCCTGGTATATGTCCATCACAGACCATCAGCCATCACTCTGAAGAGGTTGGCTTGTGCCCAATATATAGTTACTTATGGCAGGAAAACTATTCAGATAGCTTTTACTCATCATTTAACTGAAGTGCTTTAAACGTATTTATATGTTTATGTTATAATTGATTTTTATATTAAGATGTATTATTGTTTATTGTAACATTTTGATTTCTTCTTGAAAAAAATATATAATTAGTTGACAACCATTTGACACTACAAAACATAAAATCACAAAATGAAAAATTACCACTTGAAACCACATATCAACGTGCGTGTCTCAATGTAAATCGCTTTTAAATCCTTCAGTGCTTTTTTTTTTTTAAGGGTTTTGTCCTGTTTATAATCGATGAGCTGTCCAAGAAATCGGTATAACTCACCAAGTGAGGTTTGGGTCTTTGTCATTTTTAGGAACTCAGGAATGCTCACAGTGAACAGCTCATGGGGATCCGGCGGGAGGAAGAAATGGAAATGTCTGATGAGGACAGCACTGACAATCTCAGTAGTAAAAAACTAAGAGTGGATGAATCAGGTAAAGCTGCAAACCCCCCCCCCTTTACCGTTTTTTGCAATATCAAAAGGACCCATTCAAATTGTAAATGCTATTTCTGCTACAATCGTGGTGTGCTAATACTGTTGAGAGGAGCCGCTCGCATCTTCCACAGGCCGGAAAATATGGCGGACACTTAACGTATTTGTCAAACTTTCAGCTGTACAAACTGGCGCCAGACTTTTACCTCTCTGTCGAAACAACAGGTAAAGGATTCACACTTTCTGAGAGAACATTTGTGCATGATTATATAGCTAATTAAGAGGAGGGCAAACTAGGAAATGGACTCTGGGACAGCCTATTGATTTATGAGGAGATGTTTGTGGGAAGTGCCTTAATGGTAATCGTTCCTCAGGTTCCTGTACATTTGCCCTGTTATCAGCTTAATGACTTGTGAGGGATGCATCAATACTGAGCCTTCCATCTTCTGACCCTAAAAGAAAATTCCTTGCCAGAAACTGATTTTGTTCCTTCAAATCAGAGCTGGGCTATATATGTGATGTGTCAAAAAGTGCAGTTCTTAAAAAAAAGAATTTAATAATAATAATAATAATAATAATAATAAATTAATTATACCACGCCCATCTGGCTAGGTTTCCCCAGCCACTCTGGGCGGCTTCCAACAAAACATTAAAATACAATAATCTATTAAACATTAAAAGCCTCCCTAAACAGGGCTGCCTTCAGATGTCTTCTAAAGGTCTGGTAGTTGTTGTTCTCTTTGATATCTGAAGGAACGCCCTCCCAGCAGAGGTTAAAGTGATAAACAACTATCCTACACTCAGAAAATACCTGAAGGCAGCCCTGTTTAGGGAAGTTTTTAATTTGTGACTTTGATGTATTTTAATATTAATTTGAAGCCGCCCAGAGTGGCTGGGGAGACCCGGCCAGATGGGCGGGGTACAAATAAAAAAATTATTATTATTAAGGGAGGGCGTTCCACAGGGTGGGTGCCACTCTGCCTGGTTCCCTGTAACTTGGCTTCTCGTAGTGAGGGAACCTCCAGTTTGGATTTGATATCCTGCTTTATCACTACCCGAAGGAGTCTCAAAGCGGCTCACATTCTCCTTTCCCTTCCTCCCCCACAACAAACACTCTGTGAGGTGAGTGGGGCTGAGAGACTTCAAAGAAGTGTGACTAGCCCAAGGTCACCCAGCAGCTGCATGTGGAGGAGCGGAGACGCGAACCCGGTTCCCCAGATTACGAGTCTACCGCTCTTAACCACTACACCGCACTGGCTCTCTATGATCCCTAGGACCTTAGGACAGATTGGATCTCTCTCTCTTATGTCAGAGCCTCCCTTCCTACAACCTTCTCTGAAGTTCTGGACTAACCAATATTAGAGTTCTAACACTGGGAGGCCCCCAAAGGGAGAGCGTTGAGGGTGTGCCAGTAAATTTTGAGTCTCCGGGAGGCCTTAAGTCATTGTCCCATGGCACGCTGGCTAAGCATGGGAGAGACTTCGGCATAGCTGTCAACCCTCCCTTTGTTTGCGGGAAACTCCCTTATTCCAATGCCGTTTCCCGCTGCTATCCCGGATTGTTGCTATCCCTTAAATTTCCCGGATTTCAAAGGAAGCAGCTCCTCTCCCTCCCTGCCGGCCAGGGAGGCTCCTCAGCTGCGTTGCTCGGCTGCCAATAAGGAGTCTGAGACCGACTGGGGGCGGAGCTTGCATGCCTTGTGCAGCCAGACCCTCACGCCCAACCAGACAGACATCCTGCCTGCCGTCTACGCGCTCGCTCTTTCGCTCACCCGTTCGCGCGCAGCCTCTGGAGCGCAGGGTGGCGAGGCTACTTGGTGCCATTGCACCGCCCTCGCGGCATCCCTTATTTTCAAATCTGAAAGTTGACAGCTATGGGGGGGGGCGGTTGACTATTCTTTCTAGATTTGCTTTCTTTCATTGCACATGGAGTCAACTGGTTTGCAGAACAGAGATTCTTAAATAGTTGGTCCGGATTTAGCAGCGCTGGATTGGATATTTGTGGGTGGGTTTCCAAAGTGTGGCCACAATGCAGCAGCTTTTGGAGCTGCAAGTCAGAGGTGATTCCCGGAGGGGAAACATCTCGTTTGTCTTTTCCCCGTTTTCACCAATGGCATGTACTTAGCTAAAATGGTGATTGTCATAACATAAATCCTGCCTCATTTGCATTGCTGCGGACACAAAGTGGAATGAAAAACAAAAGTGGCTGCTTGCATAGAAGACTTTGTTTAAAAAGAGAAAGAGAAAAGAATGGGACACTGACCAAATTAATTCATATAAAAAGGGGAAATTAAGGCCTGGCTACAGAAGCAATTATTCTGGAAGGAAGAAACTCATGCCAACCATAAAAACTGTAGATCAAATACCATCTTGTAGGATCTTGCTCCTCTACCTTTTGGCACTGAGAGCAAAGATCTGGAAGTAAGAGACCCTGAAAGTAATTTTAAGAATTATTGAAGTGCAGCTGTGTGCATGCAGCTAGCTGGAAAGATTTTTTACCCCTAGGATATATTTCTAATTTCCCATGTTGTAGAAGGGTAGTATTCTTATGTTCCTAATGTAGCAGTGGCACATGGAGGTCGTCTATTACAGCTCCAATAAGCGAAATGCTTTAGCAGAAAAATGGTATTAAATTGGGGGGGCGGGAGGGTGTATTTTCTAACAGAGGACCACAAAATGAAGAACCGAGAGCATCACTGGCCATGAGCTTGCTTGACCACTGTCAAATATTTAGGGATAAGCCATAATCCTGCAATGTTGCCCCTGGTTTATTTTATAATGTTTAGAGCTTGGCTGTCGGGGATGCTCATCATGTGAAAAGTGGCTACATGTAGGTACCCTGTTTCTCCTAAAATAAGACGTAGCCATAAAATAAGCCGTAGCAGGATTTCTATGCATTTGTGAAATATAAGCCATACCCCAAAAATAAGCCATACCCCAAAAATTAAGACATATTAACGCGGCGCCTCTCCCTTAAGACGGCCTGGATAGGTGTGGCTATGCAGCGTACTGACACAGAGCGGTTAAAATAAGACATCCCCCGAAAATAAGCCATACTGTGTTTTTTTGAGAGAGAAAATAAATAAGACGGTGTCTTATTTTAGGAAAAACACGGGTATCAACAAATTCGCATCAGTTCACAGAATTTTTTTTAATGAGTTTTGCAATAATAATAATAATAATAATAATAATAATAATAATAATAATAATAATAATAATAAATCATCTGACGTAATGTATTTGTGTGGGATATTTTCCCTAAATAGAGACATGACTTTACATAATTTAATGCATTTTTGTACACTATGTTTGGGTCACAAATGTCAGACGGTAACTGCATCACCCCTAATTATTTCACTGTATTAAGGAAGCCAAGTTTCTTCCTTGGCCAACATCATAAGTGGGGTTTGTTTTTCCATTTCTGCTGTTCAGCATGGTTGCATTAGCCTTTTATTAAACAAAGGAGCATCTGGATTAGACCTAACTATAGGCCACACTACCTTTTCTACTTGGTTCACTGAGAGCAGAGGGAGAGAAAGAGATGTATCTGACCATATAGAGTGGGGTGGGTGTATGAGGCTGCCTTAGACTGAGTTCTACTGCCATGTAATGTCTCCTGAATGGCACAGCGCTCCAAGTCTTTCCGTCTTTCCCAGGAAATTGCAGAATGCACAAAGAAGTATACATTTCATACAAAAGAGACGCAAAATTTTTGATTATGCTTTCTGAGATTCCTTCACCTGGATATGCCAAGGACTGAACCTGTGACTTTCTATAGGACATGTGTATTCTACGTTTGTGGTTCCTCCCCATGGAACACAACAGAGAATACAATCTAAAGGGTCCAGCCTGCTTAGATTTTGTACTCTGGCTACTAATCTTGGACTCTTGAACCTTGGTCCTTCATCTTGGATGATTTCTTGGCAACATCGTGCATCGTGCATCATTTTATTTGCATGCCGCCTTTCCATACTTCAAACCACGTTCAAGGTGGCTTACAACCTGAAAAAATGACAAACATCACAAAAGTAGTCACAAACAATAAATAAAATGCACCAAAAAGTACACAATGACCCCCACCCCTAAAAATACCCCAGTCCAAGAGTCTGTTTAGCAGCCTCAGCTTGGGCAGTCAGAGCCCATGAGAAAATGGAACTTCCAGGACTCACAGCCAAGATGGTCAAGCATCTCAATAAGATATTGAACCTCCTACCATTAATGTTTGAAGAGGCTGGTGGACATGGCTCAGTCTGGGACCAAACAACCTCCTCTTCAACCATCCCTAGTTGTACTACTTCAGACCACAGTCTGATGTGGTCCAACCCAGCCACAGATATCTAAGACAGGGACCTGGGTTCTCCTTTCTTCCCCAGAGAAGTTCTGAGACCTCCGGCCAAGTGCAGGGAGAACATCAGTTCATGCACCCATATCCAGTCCCATCATCAATTGCCAGCTGGTGTTCCAGGCTAGAACAAAGGCCTTCCAAAATCTCCTCTGGCTTTTCTCTGGGGTGGGATGAGGCTGCCCCAGGTGTCCCCTTCAGGAAAGGGAAGTGCTGTAGTGTCAGTAGCTAAGCCCTGTTCAGGCATTTACCTGCCCCACCTCTTAGAACTAAATGAGGCAAAGGGCAAGGCATGCTCTCTCCACTGCATTCCCATGGCTCAGCCCCATCAACTTCCATGAGTTGGAAGGGTAACTGGCGGAGTTGTAGTGGGAACCTGCTCTCCCCATATGATTTATAACCCTGCCCAGTTAGGTTCTGCATTGTGCCGGGAGCTTACATGGGTAGAGCAGACTTTAATCCAGCAAATGGCTCAAAAATTACTCAAGGGAAATTATTCAACGACTGTAAATAACGGAGATTGATTTTCAGGGAGCTCACAGGTTGGGGACAATGTTCTGGTTCAGAAGGTTAAAGAAAGAGAAAGAGGCTTGGCATATTTTTTTTTTTACGGTTCTGCTCTAAGAAGAACTAACAGGAAAAAAATGAGGGTAGAAGAGGAAACATATGTGATAACTGGGGGATAGATGAATATTAAATTATAGAGTTTGAGATCCTAAAGGAAAGAGAGCAGCAAGACACAGTATAGGCTTTAGAACAGCAGGAGCCTAAATAGGCGATAAAGGAGAAAATTGAGTTATTTTTGGCAGTGCTAAAACAGTTGTTTTGAAAAGTGTTTTCTTGAAGGTGTTAAGAAATGTGGGAGTGACCCCTGAATAAAATGATTTCAACAAGGGACTTCCTGTTTTGGGGCATGGAATCAGACTGCATCATCCATCCAACTGGGGGATCCTCAGAAATGCAAAGACCCTCCAGTAGAGAGTTGTCATTGTTTGGCAGGCTGTTTTAGGTGGCGCTGTGGGTTAAACCACAGAGCTTAGGACTTGCTGATCAGAAGGTCGGCAGTTCGAATCCCCGCGACGGGGTGAGCCCCCGTTGCTCGGTCCCAGCTCCTGCCCACCTAGCAGTTTGAAAGCACGTCAAAGTGCAAGTAGATAAATAGGAACCGCTCTGGCGGGAAGGTAAACGGCGTTTCCATGCGCTGCTCTGGTTCGCCAGAAGCGGCTTTGTCATGCTGGCCACATGACCTGGAAGCTGTACGCCGGATCCCTCGGCCAGTAACACGAGATGAGTGCCGCAACCCCAGAGTCGGACACGACTGGACCTAATGGTCAGGGGTCCCTTTACCTTTACCTTTTAGGACTAATTCTAATACTTTTCATGGTCAGTCAGTGAAAATAAACATTAGCTTGAATTACTCATTCAAGAGTGCAGGATCCAGGAGAGAAGATAGCAGCTACTTCACTCCTCTCTCAAGCCAAGCCATGGTTTACCTTCATGTGTCATCTGAGCCAAGGCTCCTAGTTTAGATCCTGGACAAACCACAAGTTGGAAATCACAGAACACAGACCTTGGTTACAGCTCAGGGTCCGTCTGGAGAGAGCTAAACCTGGGTTTGGATGGCGGCACATTGAGCCAGCACAGCAGCAAAATGACCAGGGAGGAACGAAGCTGACACAATCTCCACTCCCAGAACTCACATGCTCATTCATTCACGTTAAGCTGTGGTTTCGCTTAGTGTAACATGTGAACCAAACCGATGGGAGTTTCATTTGAGAGTAAGTTATTAATGTTAAATAACTTCTGTGCGGGCAGCTACAAAATAGCTGACTTAAGGCATCTGGTCTGCTAAATGTGGATATATTTAACATTCTGAGCTGAAAGGGAACATCTGTGGCAAACTGCTCAGTTTGTAATTTGAGTGTTATAAGATGGATGCATTCATATATGAATCATATTTATGAACGTTGGCGATATTACGAGCAGAATCAAAAAGGAATCTAAGACTTGGCTCATGAGTTCTTACGAACTAACAAGTGCAGTCCATTCTGAGGAGTATCTCCATATTTAGAATCTGGTTAAAACAAAATAAAAAATAAAAAAATTCCTTCCAGTAGCACCTTAGAGACCAACTAAGTTTGTTTTTGGTATGAGCTTTCGTGTGCATGCACACTTCTTCAGATACACTGAAACAGAAGACTAGAATCTGGTTATTAGACTAGAATCTGGTTATTAGACTAGAATCTGGTTGTTGTTGTTGTTCAGTCGTGTCCGACTCTTCGTGACCCCATGGACCAGAGCATGCCAGGAACGCCTATCCTTCACTGCCTCTCGCAGTTTGGTCAGACTCATGTTGGTAGCTTCGAGAACACTGTCCAACCATCTCATCCTCTGTCGTCCCCTTCTCCTTGTGCCCTCCATCTTTCCCAACATCAGGGAAGACTCTAGGGAGTCTTCTCTTCTCATGAGGTGGCCAAAGAATCTGGTTATTAGACTATAAATTGTCGTTAGTTTCTGTCTAACTTTTCATTGTTCCTTTATTTTTTGCCACGTAGGCGTTATAAAACCATTTTAAAAAACAACAACCCAGCTTGTCCATATTGATGTATTCATGGAATGACAATTTGGGTGGCAGTGGCAAAAAAATATTTTTTAAAAAAAAGAAGTAGAGGAAGAGAAGAACAGGACACTATCCTCATAGGGATGTGAATTGCTACTTCCTCAGTGATCAGATTGATCATTTCGTGAGTGGGGAGGGGGCAATAATCAGCTGGGGATGAGAGGCTGTGTGCAGCCGAAAGGGTGCGGCCCTTGGCGAGTGAACCTGGCCCTCAGGTCAAAGGGGGTTAGGCATCCTTGCTTTGAAATTAGGCACTCTCTATTGCAAGGTACATATCACAAAGCAGGCAAGGGACACAAAGCACACAAGATATTTAGGGCAGAGCAGGAGACGTCTCTTCAGTGAAGAGCTTTTGTTGTGTAGCAAAGTTCCTGACTTCAGCATATCAAAGGACACCGTCATACTTCAATTCATCACAGCAATGAAAGGTTTATTAACCTTACTCTTGTTTTTTTAAAGAAAGGGAGAAAGAAAATAGAACTTTCAAGGAGACGTATTTAATAAGGGCTTTGGAAAAACTGACGGCCTAACTACAAACTGTATTGAGACGCCTGTGGTGCTTTGATGCCTTTGAACTGCCAGAAAAGCTATTATCTAGATTACATTTTATTATGTTTTCTGGTTTTTCATCCTGATAAGGTTTAATGCAGGATCATTACATATGAGAATAGATTTAATCCTGTTTTCTTAGCAGGCTTTAAGGACACCAAGGGGATTATTCATATAATAAGATGCAAGGTTGCTATGGAAAACTCTATAGCAACCCAACATCTTCACAAAAGCAAGCAGTCGCTTGTGACAGCAATCTAAATTTACATTTATTTTAGTGTCATTTTTATCGACACTCTTAGTCTCTCATTTTGACAAGATGCTAAAATATATTTTGGTGCCTTTGCTTGAACAAAATTAACACCGTAGTACTGGAATAGAAGCAGTTCATAAAAATATTGGGAAATAATATTAACAGTAGTTTAGCAAAATAAAATTCTAAACTAACATAAAAGAAATGCTTGTATTTTCCCCACAAGAAAAATATTGCTACTTTTTCACAAGCATTATCATTTATCATTTATTATTTATCTGCCCCGAGGCATAGGGCGGCCCCGATCCTCAGGTGACTCGCCTCTCCTGGCAGGAGACCTGCTAGACAGGAAACCTGCTACTAAATGTTTGTGCTGGCTAAATTGCCCGGCATCAGTGGCATCAATGCATACAGTTTGAAATTAAGAGGCCCTAAATACTGAATACTTACAGCTAATAATACACCAAGCCTCAGGATAGAGGTGTAACAGATCACATAAGCAAGGCATGCTCTATCTAAAATTAAGCACTGATTTTCAAGGTATGAAAAAGTGACTTTGACAGAATCGTGCCCTGATTAAATGGCTTTCTTCTTATACCATGAGCAGTGTGTGGCAAAATATGTTAATGAGGAAATGAATTGTAATAGATTTTATGCACTTCTGAAATATATGGTTTCTAGCTGTATTCCAAGTTAATATTTAGCTGTTCCTCATTCTGCTAGGTGATGTTTTGCCAGTATTCAACCCCAGACATCCCCAGTTAATTCATTCTCCTTTCTACACAAAAAGTCCAAAAGGGATTCTCCAGTTGTTATTATTTTGAAATGTTAAGAATAGTCTTCCTCCAGTCCAGTATGTCGAATTTATCTCCGGGGGGGGGGGGGAATCCAGCATCCATTATTAGCATAATAATCCATAGTTATTTATTAGTTGTATATTAATTAATTCCTACCCAATTCCATATCTTCCAATCCCTTTGTATGTTGACCATGATTTCCCATCCTAATTTAACAGGAGAGAATGAGAAAAAAGAGGGTCCTTCTCTTTTCATTTATTCCATTCTTTTTCCAAGTGTATCACCATATTTCGTTCTCTCTTAATTCACTCCAAATTGTGCACAGAATCATTTCTCAGTTCTATCTCTGCCATCTCAAAATGTTTCTTAATGTCTCTGTCAATGGTTTCATCATAATTCCATCGTTTGTCTGCATTGCTCTTCCAGTCACCTGTGTGGAGGTCCTCTCCATTTCATCATCTGCTGCCTCCCACTTTACTATTCCACTGTCATGTTCTGGCAGATCAGTACACCCCCCCCAAAAAAGGCTCAGTGTATTCTTTGGTCTGGTCTGTCTCTGATCAATTTCCATTCACCATTTTCTCTGTCTTGGCTCTGAGCTCTTTCAATTGCTCATCCAATAATTGCTGCACAATACCAACAATCAGTGGTGTGTTTTGTTAGTTTGTTAACAGTCTCCACCTTGAAAACTTGCATCTGTCTCTTTCAGAAGTAAGCACCTTCTTTTCACGGATGAAGTTTTATTTTTGCCATCACTCCACAAAAGGGACGGAGAGTTAAAAGTAATATAAAATGTAGATTCTTAAGAACCAGAACTCCCTTATCCATTTATAATCTTTTAAAGTCAGAAACAATTAGAATAAGCTTTTTGCTTTATTTTTCAGTCTGTTTGTTAATGCCTCTTCTTACGCCAGCAGTCAGTTTGCATTCCAGTTGAAATATTAATTGGCAGACCAGTCACCACTGTCGTAATTCATCCCAATCTCCAAAGTAATTAAAAGAAGGGAGATTTAGCTGAACTGATGGCCTGAGACTATTCAGGGCTATTATGTGGTGTCTGGGCATGATGGTGGTTCAGGAGGGAGAAATGGTTTCCACTGAATGGAAACCCTCAACGGCGCAGACTCATACCACCCATCTTACCGCTGATGGGAATTTGCCTGGCTCCAGTAAACAAACCATTGGTCACCCATGTTAAGCTTCCTTTGAATTCCTGCCCTTACCCACCCCACCCCTGGCATGATGTAGGGTGAAAGGTGTAGGGAGGGTGCCCGTGGCTGTTCCAAAATGGCCTGGTGGGCCAAATGGGGAGGCCTGTTGGGGCAACATTGCTCTGTGGGGTGGAGGTTCCCCACCCCTGTTGTAGAGGGGGGCTGAAGCCGAAAGTGTAGCGGCTCTACTAGAAGGCAGACTAGTGCACTTCTGTCTGAAGGCCAAAACAGGCCAGGCATTATTTGATTTCTCTTTTTGTTAAAAACAGCTATAGGGGATGTCATACTGGACTGGGACTGGGACATTTCTCACCCTTCAAAGCTGCTGTTTGACCAAGGCCATAATATCTGTGGTGCAACTGGAGCAATTGCTTTTTATTAGGATGTTTTGTCTTATTACTGCACTTCATAAGCTTTTTTAGCTGAAAAGCTTTCTCTCTCTCTCTCTCTCTCTCTCTCTCTCTCTCTCTCTCTCTGTTGTATAGTATACAAAATAAAAATACTGATGCTCCAGGACAGTGGAGTTTCCTCTCGCCCCTGGTGGCTACAAGCCTAAAATAACTCCTTAGGAATCAGCTGCCTGTGCACACTAACCTGGGCATAAGCTCAATTGAACACAAGTGGGATTTATGCATCTGGAACATGCAGTCACCAGGCCAGATTCAGATTGGTTCAAGCCTTGAGGCTGTACTCATTTTGGGGGGACGGGGGACGACAGAAGAACATGATTCTGTATTGTACAAAGATACACCGCTCCCATAAAAGGAACCATATTATTATTACCATTTATTAGTTCTTTTATTAAATCTCCACACTATCCTTCATCTGAAGATCACAGGGCAGTTTATTGTAAAGGGCAGTTTACAGTATGGCGCCTGGTTTCTAGCCATTTCATGCTCCCTTGGCTATCTTCACAACAGCCACGTGAGAGCTGGTGGCTTCCCCGCGAGAGGAGGTGAGCAAAAACAGAGATGAATTAAGTGAAAGCGAGTTTAATCTGTGTAACGACACATGTTCAGAGTATTTTCGTTTTTGTTTATTAAAGTTGGCAAAATGTTGTTTCCTGGTGTTTCGCTGAGAGTTGTGAAACTCTGCCAGCTCAAAAATATTTTATTGTAGTGCACAAAAGCTTATGCTGTAATTAATTAGTCTTTAGACTTGCTGTGTGGCACCTTTTGGGGTGAGAAAGGGGCCCTCTTTGGGTAATTGCACCAGGGGCCCCAACCACTGTAATCTGACTTTGCATTTGACTCACCGGAGAAAACATACATTTAAAGGTGGACATGTGTCCGGCTTTAAAAGGGACCCAGGTGGCGCTGTGGATTAAACCACAGAGCCTAGGGCTTGCTGATCAGAAGGTCGGCGGTTCGAATCCCTGCGATGGGGTGAGCTCCCGTTGCTCGGTCCCTGCTCCTGTCAACCTAGCAGTTCGAAAGCACGTCAAAGTGCAAGTAGATAAATAGGAACCGCTCTGGCGGGAAGGTAAACGGCGTTTCCATGCGCTGCTCTGGTTCGCCAGAAGCGGCTTTGTCATGCTGGCCACATGACCCAGAAGCTGTACGCCGGCTCTCGGCCAATAAAGCGAGATGAGCGCCGCAACCCCAGAGTCGTCCGCGACTGGACCTAATGGTCAGGGGTCCCTTTACCTTTACCTATGTGTCCGGCTTTACAGAGGATAGTCCTCTATTAGAAGGTGTTTTGCATTTAGTGTAGTTTCAAGGGAAATGATGCTAAGAAGGGAAGGCAGCAAGGACTTGGAAGTTGCCCATCAACCATATGCACCAGGACAGGCAGTCGGGGGCACCTGGTCACTGTGTCTCCCCCTACGCGGTATCTCCCCCTGTGGCCAATGGGAGCTGTCACCCAAAATATCTGGAAGCCACCAGGTTGGAGAAACCTGACTTAGAGGAAGGTGTTTCTGGTTTTCTGGGCTTTTTGTCTCTGCCCTGGCAGCAGGAAAATTAAAAAGAGGTGAATTTGGGCCTCTGGTGTGCTTTAATGTAATTTTAGAACTACGTATGCCCCAGCAGTATTTGAGAACAGCTCTGAAATCCTCTAAAGATTCCACCATGACTTGGGATGACAGGAGGCTGTGCCTTTGTTGTGCTCTGCCTCAATTGCGCTCTGTGCCTCTATTCCTTCCATCCCTCTAAAGCAGTGGTTCCCAATTGGTGGCCCAGGGGGTTTGCCTGTTCTACTTAGGGGGTCCGCGGCACCATTCACATAGCAAAAGCTACCATAGAGAGTTCAAGAATGTCAAAAGTAGGGGGTCCATGGATTGGCTTTAGAAAAACAGGGGGGGTCACAGTGTTGGAGATTCATTCCCCATGTGCAGTCATGGGTTTATTGTCTATCACATGACTGGGTGTGTGTTTTGATACCACAGGAATGGGATGTGACGGAAGACAGGATGTTTGTCTTACTGTGTTCCCTGAAGTGGGACTATTGTCCTTTGTTCTTTCTCTTTGCTGCCTGATGCTAGAGAGAGAGGGAGCCATGATGAAGTGTTCCATGCGTGTTTATATGTAAATAAAGTAGATTAGCCTAAATGCTGAGTTGCTGAGTTCTGTTACGCAACGGCGTAAACCTCTGCGGATCCCTAAGTGTGCTGGTGTCATCTGGCACCAGTCGCTGTGATGTTCAGGCTGAGGGGTGCTTATGAGCTCCTGAACGATCGTCCAGGAGGGAGGGAACATGCCAGTCAGGCATGTGTCCCTGCCGAGGTCCTACACATGTGTAGGATGAATTCCTGGCACACAGTACTTAGCTAATTGGGAACCACTGATCTAAAGCACACACACACCCCTTAAGACCTTTTAATTCTGCATATGTTCTTAAGAATCTGCTGTTCTTCCCCCTTTAATAAATATTTCCTCCCCCCCTGCCCTTCTCTTTAAAAATATTTGAATAATTTTATGTGATTTTAGTATTTTTAAAAATGTTTCGGGAGTCTCCAGGGTATTGTTTGTTCTGGTAAGATACCCTAAACACCAGCTGTTGGGTAGGCATGCATATAAATATGGCCTGGATCAAAAGCATTGCATCATTTGAGGTGTGGGGGGCTCCGCTATTTAGAGCGGGGGTGGGGATTAAAATCCCAGAAGACCTTGGGCACGTCTAAAGCAGCATTTTAGATCTTCGCCTTTGGTTCCAATCTAGGTAAAATTGGTTGAGCTGAAGTCCCATTCAAGTGAGCCAGAAGTTTTCCCACGACAACTATTTTCAGCTCCTTAAGAAAGCTTCCCACACAGTTGGAGATTTATGGGTTTAAGACAACAGAAACATAATAATTAAAACAAAATACACTATAGGCTTTTTTTTAAAATTCACTCCATTATTAATCACCTCATGAGATGGCCCCAAACTGCTCCATTTCTCAGCTGAAGAGAGGCAAAGCACTTTATGTTTGATTAATGGCACTTGAGAACTTGAGGAAAATGTTCATGTAATTTCTGGGTGAGAATAAAACATTACGATATGATGAATTAACCTTCTAAAGAAATTGTTTAAAATCATGCCAACAAGTGTGGGGAATCTTTCTTTCTCTGTCTCTCTTTCTTTTAACCAACCACAGAAAATTATATCAATTATAAGGAGCTAATGTTTCCATACTTTACAAAAGATATTCTCAAGTAATTTTATTATCCCAAAATGTCTAGTCTTCTCCAAGTGTAATGTCAAAAAAAAGTAAGCAGGCCAACAGGGAAGGAAATTAAAGGCACTTTCAGACCCTTGCTATATTTGAAGGGTTGAGATTCAATTGCATACCAGCCAATTCAGATTGCACAATTAAAGGGCCTTCCAGACTAGTATTTTATTGTGGCGCATTAGGGTTAGTTGTGGATTTATGCAGATTTATTAGTTGTTCCGTGATGTGTCCCTAACAAAACCACATTATTCCTGTCTGGAGAACCTATAGTAGGGTTACCAGACGTCCCCAGTTCCCGGGGACAGTCCCCGGATTTGCAAATCTGTCCCCAGACAAATTCCGTCCCCGGAATGTCCAAAGATTTGCAAATCTGTCCCCGGGAAACGTGGCAGCGGCAGCCTCAGCAGCCTGGAGCCAGCCTGTTAGCGCAGTTGACTCTGGCTGGCTTCAGGAGCTGCTTGCTGCTTGCTGCCGTGGCGCCCATTTTTCCTACGCCACGGCAGCAAGCAGCTCCTGAAGCCAGCCAGAGCCAACTGCACTACCAGGCTGGCCCCTCCTGGGCAACGGCCACCTGCCCGTGACTCCTGAACCTCCCCTGATCTGTCAAAACAAAGGGGGAAGGAGATCGGGGAAGGCTCGGGAGTGTCCACGGATTAATTGAAAAAAATCTGGTAACCATAACCTATAGCACAAAAAAATGCAGGACAAAAAAACCCCCAATAGTGTTGGTGGTATGACATGTAACAGGATTTCAGCAGGAAATTACAGGATATAGACTGACTGAAAATGAAGCCTGACCCAACACATTTGCAGGTGCAAATAATATTGAAAATGGGGTTGCATGTGACTGCCCCGATCACACTGTGAGCACAAATAATCATGAATGTGCACTAGAAAACAATCTAGAGGGGCCGAAAGTGGATTTGGTGCTCTTGTGCAACAAACTGGACTTTTTGCAGTACAGAAAGTGATGGAAAAGTGCATGAGAAAGTGTGGGATAACAATGAGGAATACAGGTGATCAAAAAATAATATTTAATTCAAAAGAATGGCAAAGTTAACCAGGAATTTCAGAACGCATCCGTGGTTTTTTGAATTCTTTTCTCTTTACAGTACCTCATCTTCTATATAACATTTGTACCTGGGCAGGACATCTATGACCTGTTGTTGTACATTATGCAGTACTCATCTTGGCACTGTAGATTGATGGCCTCTTCTGACACCATGTTGCACGACATTATGACATTGTGTCCTTTGTTGAGACGGCGATTGTATATTACAGTGTCATCTCTGTAGTCACTATAAATATTTATGCGTGTCAGCTTCTGAATTTATGCGTGTCAGCCTCTTGGCTCTTTTCTCATATTCTGTGCTGATAACACCTGCTTCAGCTTACTCCTTTTTGATGGGCTGGCTCTAATGGGGCATTTGCAAATATTATTTTACTGTGGTTCAGGTTATCATACATTCTAATACACATGCATCTATATTTCTGAGTGGGGAATACTAAATTGAGGATTAAAACTTGTTAATTTCCCTGTCATTGCATGAATATTTCATTGGCATGATCTCAGTCCCAATAAGAGCACCTGGGGATTCAGACTTGATGGCAATTCCTGCTCCTGCTCCATCTCTCCTGAGTGCCTGAGAGATCAGTGTAGCTATAGGGTGTGCATCACTCTGGTTTCTCAACCTGTCCTTGGGGCCTCCTGCATCAGCTGACCCCTGCCCTTTATCTCACAATCCCTACCCCTATGTGGAATACCGCAGACTACTCACTGCCGCCAGACTGAACGTTCTTGACTCGGCGGTTTTGAGGGGAAGATTTAGAGGAGTGCCATATGATCAGAGAACGTGCCATTGTGCTTTGGGAGAGGTAGAATCCACAGAACACATTCTACTGAGCTGTCCCTTTTATAACAACTTAAGGCAATATCTCATAGCCCCATATTTATCTCAGTTTAGTTCCCAATTAAGAGAAAGGCAGGTAGCATATCTGCTAAATAAGCCCACTGGGAAAACAACCTTATCGGTGGCTAAATTCCTCTTCCTGGCGCTCAAGTGTCGGAAGCGTAAAATCGAATGCCTCGATGTGGGTTTATCTGTATGAGGTCCAGTAGTGCTGTCCTATTTTATTTGTGTACCCCCCTGATGTTTTTAGTTTTTATAATTTTATAATTCTGTATTGAGAAATGTTTTTTCTTTCTGACTATCGGTCGAATAAAGGATATGTAATCCCTACCCCTCTCCTCCCCTTGTGAGCCAGTGTGCTAACCTGCCCCCCTCCCCCTCTTCAAATCCTTCCAGAACTGGAAGTCCTCGGGAAATTGCCTGCTACTAATGAATTGCGATGGTGAGGAATTAATTTGAATCCCTCATACTAACCTATGTATGTCACCACATCCTATTAGCATTGCTTCCCTGAACTGTGATCGCTGCTTACAGCTCTGTTGTGAAAGTAATTTGGAGGGCGGCTCACACATACCTTCCTGTGCTGCTTTGTACAGTGTTCCAGGCAATTATTTTTCCACCAATACTTCCGGGGATGTAAAACTGGTATCCATTAATAGCCCCGTGTCCCTTTGTTTTGTTTTTCTTTCTAATAAGAAAGCTTGTTGACCATATTTAGCATGTTCAACAAAGAAAACCAGTTGGTGTCATTCATCATTATGAACCCGGATCCCTGCTTAGCCACAAGGTTCAGACTTTCAGGACCTCACACAGGGCCTCGGAACAAAATAAAAACAAATCTCACATATGGCCCTAGGGGCATGATAGCATGATATGGAATACAGTCGTACCTCGGAAGTCGAATGGAATGTGTTCCGGAAGTCTGTTCGACTTCCAAAACCTTTGGAAACCAAGGCGTGGCTTCTGATTGGCTGCAGGAAGCTCCATTGGGTGCAGGCATCTGCTGAGTCTGCTCTTGCTCCTGATGGGATGGAGGACCCATTGCCTGCAGGTGCTCCACTCCCAGCCCCATCAGGGGAAGCTGAGGTTGCCTCTGGGTCCGGTAACCCTCCAGCCTCTCCTGAGCTGCAGAGGTTCAGGGCAGAGAGGCGAAGGGAACTGAGTTCCCGCAGGAGGAGTGCTCGCCTCCAAGCCAGGAGAGGCGAGTCACCAGAGGATCGGGGCTGCCCTATGCCTCGGGGCAGATAAAAGCCGGCCAGCCCCAGCCCCAAGTTGCAGGAGCAACATTGTTGGTGACCAGTTCTTGCTTGCTACCTGTCCTGCTTTCCTGCTTGAGTTCCTGACCCGACCTGGTTCCCTGCTTGCCTACCTGTTCCTGACTTCGCCTGCCTCCCTGCCCTGCACCCAGCTTCAGTTACCACGGACTGCCTTTATGTTGCACCTCTGACCACGGACCGGACTTGGGCCTTGCCTTTCGGGTAACCCACGGGACCAGCACAGGTAGGCACTGCTCTCACCAGTGCAATTGCCCTGCCTCAGCCCTTTGCAAGTAAGCAGCAGAGATGCTGGTGTCATGAAGGCAGTTGCATGTGTCTGCTGCACCCACTAGGCCATACCACCTGCTTTCAGGCGTGTCCACAAAGCCTTCCCAGTTTGTCATAAGAAATACTTCAGCATTCAGCTGTATGGTTCTGCAAGGGAAATGGACTCTTTTCCGAAGTATGTTCCCATGCCTTTTGAAGTTTATGCTGCATATAATTTACATATACTGCTCCTGTCAGATGACAATTAAAGATTCCATAATATAGAACGTGAAAATTATGCCATCACTGGCGTGAATCAATAACATGCCCTTACGTATGAATGCTCATGGAATTGTTTGCAGTTATGAATTTGATTACAGCTGTTTTATAGTGATGTGAATTCACAACAGAGTACCAGAATAAATAATAGACAATATTTATTTACTAAGCCAAACAGTCCTAGATGTTGCCAAGAGGAAAGTTTTTCCGTAGGAGCATAGCAGTGTCCCTAAAAATGCTAGATAACACATTTGCCGTCCTGTCTATATTTATGCTCAAATAATTTATTTAAATAATGTTGCTGGTGCGATCTTTATAGCTTCCTGCATTTTGCTACACAAATTTCAGTCTACACTGCAGACGGTGCAATTCATTTGCTAAATGTAATTTCCATCTCTGCATACTAATCGATTTCCTCACAAACACCTGCTATCTGTTATGATAATAAAGCTGCCATTCTGAATTGAAAAGGGGCCAAATGCGGCTTCCTAAGGAAATGACTTAAGTGTCTTTCAATGCTACTAATGCAGTAATGCTTCTGTAGTGCCAACATTTTTTTTCCAGAGCATTTGCATTTTATATCACTTGGTTCTGTTCCATAATTTCTCTGTCTTTGCATAGCCCAATACTGAGGAAAGAATCCAAAGGGGAAATCTTAGTTTTCATCTCTAGGCTTTCACTCTAGTACTGACCAGCAGGGTGTGAGCAAATTGGAAACAAGGGCACGTTTCTTGGAGACTGGAGATTAGGCATATTTTGCACATTCTCCATGAGGTCTGGTGAATGTGCACAACGGCTGGTTGTTATGCACATTAACCGCTCACATTACCCTCAACATATATGTGTATAGGGCTGTTATGCAGAAGATGGAGAGACTTGGTGTGTTTTTTTGTTGCTTCAGAGGGCAAGATTAGAGCCAATGGATGGAAACTGCAGGAAAGCAGATTTCAGATCAACATTAAGAGAAACTCTCTAACATTAAGAACTTTTCAGTAGTAGAATGGACTGCCTCAGGAGGTGGTGTGTAATATAATAATAATAATAATAATAATAATAATAATAATAATAATAATAATAATAATAATAATAATAATTATTATTTATACCCCGCCCATCTGGCTGGGTTTCCCTAGCCACTCTGGGCGGCTTTCAACAGAACATTAAAATACAATAATCTATTAAACATTAAAAGCCTCCCTAAACAGGGCTGCCTTCAGATGTCTTCTAAAGGTCTGGTAGTTGTTTTTCTCTTTGACATCTGGTGGGAGGGCGTTCCACAGGGCGGGCGCCTTCAGGTATACTGGACCGAAGCCATTTAGGGCTTTAAAGGTCAGCACCAACACTTTGAATTGTGCTCAAAAACGTACTGGGAGCCAGTGTAGGTCTTTCAAGACCGGTGTTATGTGGTCTTGGCGGCCGCTCCCAGTCACCAGTCTAGCTGCCGCATTCTGGATTAGATAGTGTAAGCAGAAGCTGGACACTCACTTGTCAATGATACTGTAGTTGCATCCTGCACCACAGATCCTGCACTGAGCAAAGGTTTTGACTTTTTCCTGGGCTCATCCCTGAAGGACAAGGTTTTGAAGATCATGCCTTTTCAGAAACAAACCCGAGCTGGTCAGCGCACCAGGTTCAAGGCCTTTGTGGCGATTGGTGACTACAATGGTTACATTGCTCTTGGGGGTCAAGTGCTCCAAGGAAGTTGCCACCGCGATCCGTGGGGCCATCGTTCTTGTAAAGCTGTCCATTGTGCCCGTGAGGAGAGGCTACTGGGGGAACAAGATCGGCAAGCCGCACACTGTACCTTGCAAGGTAACAGGTCGGTGTGGCTCCGTACGTGTGCGTCTCATCCCTTCGCCACGTGGCACTGGAATTGTGTCTGCCCCAGTTCCCAAGAAATTGCTGGTGATGGCTGGTATTGACAACTGTTACACATCAGCAAGGGGCTGCCACCTTGGGCAACTTTGCCAAGGCCACCTATAGTTCCTTGCTTCCTTCCAACTCTATGGTTCTATTATTTTCCCCAAAGATGCAGCTAATAGAAATTATCTATCAATGTCATTTTGGGAAATGTTTTGTTAACTTGTACAGCGGAAACCAGCTGAAAGTTTAAGCTGTGTTCATAGCCATTGTCTATTTTTCTAGCGAAAGAGGTGCAGGAACACCTCCCTTGTTCTCTTATAATGGCAATGGCGCCCCCCTGAGAGGTGCCAGAACTGAGTTCCACTGAGCTCCAGCTGGGGGGGGGGGAGGGAATGTCAAGAAATGGCCTACTCACACGTAGGACCCTGGCAGAGACACGTGCCCGACTAACATGTGTCCTCCTTCTTGGGCAATCATTCGGGAGCTTCTTCCAAGCATTCTTCAGCCCGAACATCACAGTGACTGGTGTCAGAAGACATCCAGCACACTTAGGGATCCACAGAGTGTGTGCAGTTGCGTAACAGACCACAGCAACTCAGCATCTTGGCTAAATCTACTTTATTACATATCTACACACAGGGAGCTCTGAGACATGGCTCCCTCTCTCTCTAGCATCAGGCAGCAAAGAGAGAGAACAATGGACAACAGTCCCACTTCTGGGAACACAGTAAGACAAAACATCCTGTCTTCCGTCACTTCCCACTTCCCACTCTGTGGAATGAAAACACATACCCAGTCATGTGATAAAACAATAAACCCATGACTGCACACGGGGAATGAATCTCCCAACAGGAAAGCCCTTCCTATTCCACAATTCTCTGGTTATCTTTCAGTTTTGTGCTTGGGGTGTGTGGATGGGGTGGAGATGTCCCTCCACGTAACCCAAAACACTTTTACCGGCACCCTCCTAGAGAGGGATGCTGGGGTCAGCCCTCCAGCACTGAGCCCCATGTTCCACCTGCCAAAACGTTGAGGCGGGACGAAGTATATTGCAAACCATGCTGCAAAGACCCTGAGCCAAGTGGGGCTTGAAGTCACCACCAGTCAGCTGATCGGTGCTGACTTCAAGCGTTATAGGGACCAATAAGCGATGAGGAGCTCCCGAGTGGAACCAATCCCAGTGGAGATTGCATTTGCCACCAAATCTAAAATACGCCAGCCCCACTGTCCAAGGAACAATTCGGAACACCTTTTGAGGCCCTCAGTTGCAGAGGAAGGAAAACAACGCAGAAAAGCAGGCCGAAACCATGGTTTGCCTGGTGTATGCTTGAAAGCTCATACCGGGGTTTGAGTTCTAATCTGTGGTTGACAAAACCATGTTCCGTTGTGATGTCTGAATTAAGCTTCTTTCATGATGCCCTTTGCTCCCGCCTGTGTTCCGCTGAAAATTGGCTTATCTAAGATTATCTGCTGGCCTGCCAAGCAAATGAACTTCTTGTTACCTGTTGAATGTGATCCCATTATATTAACTACCAGAGTGTTTCTCTTGTGGGAATGTTTGGAATGTGGATGAGGATATATTGCTTAAGATATCCTTATCCTAACTTGTGTTTACAAATTCCAACTAAGTCGGCAGAGTTACATTCCCCTTTTTAAATCACACAGCAGAAGGTTGCTCAGGTTTGTTTAAACCTCTGTAAAATAGTTTCCTGGTATTACCCCTTTATCCCTCTTCAAAATAAGACACTACACAAGTCTTCTATAAAAGTATGTAAAACGTTTACTCACAGACATCAAATGGTCACAATAAGATCCCAGATGAAGGCAGACTTAAGCTTAGAAAATATATGTACATGTGGAGACTCTCCATGTGGGAGAAGGCTCCATTTGGGCCCTCTTGGCTGGAAGAGCCCATCTCTGCTCTAAGATGTTGCTTGCTTAAAGTCCCAATCCAAGAGAGGGAAATGGCTGCTGACCTGTAGTTTTGTCCTAACCTGCCCAGGTGAAGCCACTCCCACCTTCAGTTACATAGAGGAAGTTGTCTCAGTCCAGGTAAACAGGAAGTTACGGCTGGAGGACTGAGACACCTTCATGTCCACTCTAGCAGTGTTGTGTTTGACTGCTCTGTGTGTTTACATCCCACATCTCTTCTTTCAGCGTTAGCTGCTCAAGCTTATGCACTTAAGGAAGAGAATGACAGTCTCCGATGGCAACTGGACGCTTACCGGAATGAAGTTGAACTCCTGAAACAAGAGAAAGGGCAGCTCTTTCGAACGGAAGAAAGTCTGACAAAGGAGCAGCAGTTGCAGTTCTTGCAGCAAACGTTACAAGGCATGCAGCAGGTACTCCTTAACTAGAGGTTTGAACTGTTTTTAAAATAATCCTCCCAAACTGATGCATGCTGGGGGGCATACGTGCAATTGAGAGCAGTCACCAGAAAGCCCCCCCCCCCGCCAAATTTGGCCCACTGCTCTGGAAGAGAACTGATTATTACTCCTGTAACCCAAACCATGGAGAAGCTGGGTATGCTCATTATTTAAAATTTAACACATATAATTCCCCCCCAAAACCCCAAAACCCTTAAAAATTATCTGCCTTTTATTTTATTTTATTTTATTTTATTTTATTTTATTTTATTTTATTTTATTTTATTTTATTTTATTTTATTTATTTCAATATGTGTATGGTCCCCTCTGTGGTACAGGGAGTGTGCATTCACAAACTAAGATTTTAAAATGAAGGGGTGTAAAGCGCAATTAAATGCCAGGGCAATATTTCAAAAGAGGAAATAGACTTGCTGATATTTATCCATCTGTACACAGAGCCTAGGGCTTGCCGATCGGAAGGTCGACAGTTCGAATCCCCACGACGGGGTGAGCTCCCGTTGCTTGGTCTCTGCTCCTGCCATCCTAGCAGTTCGAAAGCACGTCAAAGTGCAAGTAGATAAATAGGAACCGCTCTGGCAGGAAGGTAAACGGCGTTTCCGTGCACTGCTCTGGTTCGCCAGAAGCGGCTTAGTCATGCTGGCCACATGACCCGGAAGCTGTACGCCGGCTCCCCCGGCCAATAAAGCGAGATGAGCGCCGCAACCCCAGAGTCGTCCGTGACTGGACCTAACGATCAGGGGTCCCTTTACCTTTTACATGTTCCCAGACCCTTTTTTTTTTTTTTTGAAACTACATGAATTCTGCTGTTGGAGATGTACAACAGAAAGCACCAAGTCACTAAAATAAAGGTGCAGAGAGAAGAATTAAGAATTGCTCAAGTATTGGAGAGTGTATTTCTAGTTGTTTGTGAACGTGGAAGTAGTAACCAACCATTGACACTTGTGTCCCCACATTCTGTGTGGCAATTTTAAGTACAATGGGTGGCCTAATAAGTGGAGAATTGTGCTTTACTAGGAACAAAAGAATGCTTGAGTATGGGGGGAATGAGATATCCCTACAACCAAGTTCCAGCTGGGAAAAATACATTTTTATTCCTCTGCCATTTTTATTCCCCTGCAACTGCTGGGAGGATGTTTATATCTACTTCAGCTGTACATAAGGACTGCACATTATTTATGCAATTATCTAATCTTTTGGGAAAGCCCTCTATCTGAGGAAGAATATCAGCGAAAATAAGTGCATTTTTTCCTGTTGAAAAATAAGGTAAATATGGCAACATATTTGCATGCTACTGCTACCAGTTTTTCTTTTCTCATTTTTCTTTTCAAGATTTCTTCCCACATTTAAAGGACTAGGCAATCAAAAATTGCATTATCATTTTTTCTTTCTTGGGTATAAAAATGGCAACCCTTGCAATTGATATTGTCTGGAAATGAGAATCCATTTGATTTAAGGGCAGTTCAGGCGATGCACTTATACTTTTTGGGGATAATTCTCCTCATAGAGCTACGTTACAGTTTAATTTCACACCCAGTATGAGATCTCTAACAAACAAATGGAAATAATGTCCTGTATCCATGGTAACAAATGAGATATGCTTTACCTGATCTCATGATGGAACTGAATGAGGAAACTACAGAATTTAGCTCAGATGAAAGCATTCGAGACTTATCTGATCCGTTCCCTTGACCTTAAAAACAGGTATTCCATCCAGCTCACATCTAAATTAGGAGCAAATTGTTTTGGGCATCTGTCTCAAGAGACAATAGAGGAGGGTGCCTTCGGGGAGTGAAGTCAAACTGTTGGAGAGTTACAGCGCCTGCTGTAGCTGTAGAGGCCAATACGGGAGAGACATGTTTTGTTGCATCTGGGGCAAGTGAAGGCGTCCAGTTTTGCTGGTGCAGAACAAAATTTGCAGCAGAAGGTTCTCATGTCCCATAATCCCTGTGCTTTCACAGATAGCTATTCTTCCTTATTACCCAAATTGTGATCACAAAGTTCAGGTAAAGTCAATCGCCACTGCATGGAATTCAGCACCTCCTCTTCGACCCCAGCCTTCTGCCGCCAAACTTCTCTTTCTCAGCCATCCACTTCTTGCCCAAAACTGTACAGTCCCTTCTGGTTGGGTTTGTTTCTGTTTTTCTCCCCGTCTTATCTGTGCTCATCAATGGCTCCTCTTCATCCTGGAGAGAAATGACTAGTGGGGTGCCACAGGGTTCTGTCTTGGGCCCAGTCTTATTCAACATCTTTATCAATGACTTGGATGAAGGGCTTGAGGGCACTCTGATCGAGTTTGCAGATGACACCAAATTGGGAGGGGTGGCTAATACCCCAGAGGACAGGACCACACTTCAAAATGACCTTAACAGATTAGAGAATTGGGCCAAAGCAAACAAGATGAATTTTAACAGGGAGAAATGTAAAGTACGGTACTACACTTGGGCAAAAAAAATGAAAGGCACAAATACAGGATGGGTGACACCTGGCTTGAGAGCAGTACATGTGAAAAGGATCTAGGAGTCTTGGTAGACCACAAACTTGACATGAGTCAACAGCGTGATGCAGCAGCTAAAAAAGCCAATGCAATTCTGGGCTGCATCAATAGGAGTATAGCATCTAGATCAAGGGAAGTAATAGTACCACTGTATTCCGCTCTGGTCAGACCCCACCTGGAATACTGTGTCCAGTTCTGGGCACCACAGTTCAAGAAGGATATTGACAAGCTGGAACGTGTCCAGAGGAGAGCAACCAAAATGGTCAAAGGCCTGGAAACGATGCCTTATGAGGAACGGCTTAGGGAGCTGGGTATGTTTAGCCTGGAGAAGAGAAGGTTAAGGGGTGATATGATAGCCATGTTCAAATATATAAAAGGATGCCATATAGAGGAGGGAGAAAGGTTGTTTTCTGCTGCTCCAGAGAAGCGGACACGGAGCAATGGATTCAAACTACAAGAAAGAAGATTCCACCTAAACATTAGGAAGAACTTCCTGACAGTAAGAGCTGTTCGACAGTGGAATTTGCTGCCAAGGAGTGTGGTGGAGTCTCCTTCTTTGGAGGTCTTTAAGCAGAGGCTTGACAGCCACCTGTCAGGAATGCTTTGATGGTGTTTCCTGCTTGGCAGGGGGTTGGACTGGATGGCCCTTGTGGTCTCTTCCAACTCTATGATTCCATATTCTTCTCTAGGATATTCTGCTTCCACTCTGACAGGCTCCTTCCGTCTCCTTGTCCCTTCCACTGCCCACAATTTGGAAGAAATATATGGAGTGTCTGTGCTGAATCAGACTCTGGCCTAGGGCTTTGTCTCCCTTAGGGGTCAACCTGTTGCTCCAAGCTCACAAGAAAACATAGTACTAATTTCCTGCAGTTTTCCGCAAAGTTTTTTCCTGCCCCTGCTGACTTTTCCTCCTTCCCTCCCAACACAACATGCCTAATCCAGCCCCTTGCCCTTGAATGAGTTTTTCGCCTGCGCATGGGAGATTGCATTGCAAACTAAACTGGGTTCTCAAAAAAGAGTCATCTGCACTGCTCAATATGATAAATTTTATAGAAAGATGGTCCTTTTGGAAATGAAATATGGATTCTAATAATATTCCACTCTCTAACTCCCTCTAAAGGTAACTTTGCAAAGGTGGAGAGGGGAGGATATACGGGGGTTTTATAAGTTTATATTTTTTCCTTTCCCATTTTGCAAAAAGTCTAAATAAGAATAAGAGTGCTTTTAAAAGAATGGTATTAAGGAGAAAATAATAGTGGCTGGGCTCTGTGAATGGATCTGTAAACTAAATGGATTGTGGGGGTTGTAATGGGATATGGAGGTTATTGCCTCCTGGTTTCTGATTCATATCATGCTCTGGGGGAACAGGATTCAGGAGAGCTGACTCACCTGAATGAGGCTTTCAAGGACTGGTTTAAGAACCTGATGGCAAGCTTTTCATTTAGTTTCCATTTGTAATTGGTTGAGAGAGAGAGAGAGGATATAAGGTTGCAGTTTCCTATATCTCATATCGCTACTACAGAAACTGGGAGCAGATCTCAAAATGTAATGTTGAGTTTTGTTTTGCTACTGAATAGCTGGTTATAATTAAAAAAAAATAACAACCAGATACCATTCCCTCTTTAATCGGATCATTTCACATGTAACCTGACAGTTATTAAGATTCTCAGGTTCTGTAGTTCAGGGGAAAAAACCTTAAAACACTAGTGACAAAAAATGGCAACGAATCATTCAGTATGGATTGCAGAATATTTCCAGAATAAATGTTGCTTCGGCAGCACACATACTAAAATTGGAATGATACAGAGAAGATTAGCAGGCTAAATGTCATGCAGGGTTCTGGAAAGGGAAAATGCATTATATTCTAAGATGTTGTGTTATTCTGGTGTAAGAGATGCACATTTCAAGCCAGAGTTGGCAGATAGACAGTCTTGAATTGGGGCAGGAATGACGCAGCGGTAGCAGAGCAACTTAGCTGCCATGATGTTTGCTGGACGCCTAAGTGGGCACTGGATTGAAATCAAGTGAATGAAGTCCATAGGGGTGGGGTGAATTGAGATAACACAGGGTAAGCCAGATTGGCAATAAGGTATATTATTATTATTTAGGCAATCTGCACACTGCTCTTCATCCTAAGATCACAGGGTGGTCCACAACATAAAAAATACAAGTTTAGAACACAAAATACATCATAAAAATAGGAACAAAAATTAACCAATAACCCAGAAACACATTTAAAAGAATATATATTGAGGATGAGGCAGTTGTTCTCTTGACCATAGATACTCACAACTTTTTTTTATCAGTGCGTAGTCAAGTTGTGACCTCACAGCTAACAGATTGAGGTTGAATCCTGACAAGACAGAAGTACTGTTCTTGGGGGACAGGGGACAGGCTGGTATAGAGGACTCCCTGATCTTTAATGGGGTAACTGTGCCCCTGAAAGACCAGATGCGCAGCCTGGGAGTAATTTTGGACTCACAGCTGTCCATGGAGGCGCAGGTTAGTTCTGTGTCCAGGGTAGCTGTCTACCAGCTCCATCTGGTACAGAGGCTGAGACCCTACCTGCCCGTAGACTGTCTCGCCAGAGTGGTGCATGCTCTAGTTATCCCCCGCTTGGACTACTGCAATGCGCTCTACGTGGGGCTACCTTTGAAGGTGACTCGGAAACTGCAATTAATCCAGAATGCGGCAGCTAGACTGGTGACTGGGAGTGGCCGCTGAGACCATATAACACCGGTCCTGAAAGATCATCATTGGCTCCCACTACGTTTCTGAGCACAATTCACAGTGTTGCTGCTGACCTTTAACACCCTAAAGGCCTCGGTCCTGTATACCTGAAGGAGCGTCTCCACCCCCATCTTCCAGCCCGGACACTGAGGTCCAGTGCTGAGGGCCTTCTGGCGGTTCTCTCACTGCGAGAAGTGAGGTTACAGGGAACCAGGCAGAGTGCCTTCTCGGTAGTGGCACCCACCCTGTGGAACGCCCTCCCAGCAGATGTCAAGGCAATGAGCAACTGTTTTACTTTTAAAAGACAACTGAAGGCGGCCCTGTTTAGGGAAGTTTTTAATGTTTGATACTGTATTGTTTCTAATATTCGGTTGAAAGCCGCCCAGAGTGGCTGCGGAAACCCAGCCAGATGGGCAGGGTATAAAAAATAAATTAGTAGTAGTAGTAGTAGTAGTAGTAGTAGTATTTGTACCAATTATCAGATGAACTTACACATTCTCATGTTTAGAGAGGATAAGACATTGTGGCAGGGTGTTACTAGCAATCCTCCATTGCCCTTTGGAATTTGCGTATGCTTGGGAGCATTTCATGGTTGTTAGCATTCTTGGCCATGCTGACAATATTCATTGCAGAGGCTTGAGCAATCCAGCTTTTGTCTATAGTGCTTTCTATATTTAATGCTTCAGAAACACTCCAGATTGGTTTTGAGATGGTGATTTTTCTGTGGTGTATTTATGAGATCTGAGACATGGGATGATGGTTGCAGGAAGAGAATGAGCACAGGGTTTCAAGAAACTAGCTAAACTGACTATCTGCAGAGATAATTTTTAAGTGCTATTTTCACCTTTTTGAATTACTCTGTAAATGACGGCAGAGACTGGGGGGGGGGTTTCTATTCATATTAGAACCCCATCGCAAGAGCTTTAGCTTTAACAAGGCTCATTCAATCTACCCATCCTGTGGCGGCATCCAGGATCTACAGGTTACAACCCCTGGCCTTGATTTGCTTTGCTTCTTTCCGCTCTTTTCCTCCCCCACCATAGCTGTCAACCTTCCCTTTTTTTGCGGGAAATTCCCTTATTCCAATGCCGTTTCCCGCTGCTATCCCGGATTGTTGATATCCCTTCAATTTCTCGGATTTCAAGGGAAGCAGCTCCTCTCCCTCCCTGCCGGCCAGGAAGGCTCCTCAGCTGCGTTGCTCGGCTGCCAATAAGGAGTCTGAGACCGACTGGGGGCGGAGCTTGCATGCCTTGTGCAGCCAGACCCTCACGCCCAACCAGACAGACAGCCTGCCTGCCGTCTATCTGCTCGCTTTTTTGCTCACCCGTTCGCGTGCAGCCTCTGGAGCGCAGGGTGGCGAGGCTACTTGGTGCCATTGCACCGCCCTCGCGGCATCCCTTATTTTTAAATCCGAAAGTTTGAAAAAATCCCTTATTTTCAAATCCGAAAGTTGACAGCTATGCTCTGGCTTCCTCCACTTTGCCATCATTGCCTGGGCACATACTGCCCCCCTCATGTTAGAATAATCATTGTGAGCTGAAGAATGTGTTTTCAGGGAAACCACGTGCTGAAAGTCTGCCTTCATCCTGTTATATGGTTCCATACTAGACTGGTCAATATGACGCCCTTTTTGGAAAGCTTAAGAGTTCCCACATAGCGACCATCATCGGTCATCCGATCTTTTGATAATTCTGAGCAGCAGTTTCCTTTGTTCTCACAGACGCAATCCAACTCTACAATAGCAGCTCGGGAATAAAACAATAATAATAATAGAGCCAGTGTGGTGTAGTGGTTAAGAGCGGTAGACTCGTAATCTGGTGAACTGGGTTCGCGTCCCCGCTCCTCCACATGCAGCTGCTGGGTGACCTTGGGCTAGTCACACTTCTCTGAAGTCTCTCAGCCCCACTCACCTCACAGAGTGTTTGTTGTGGGGGAGGAAGGGAAAGGAGAATGTGAGCCGCTTTGAGACTCCTTCGGGTAGTGATAAAGCGGGATATCAAATCCAAACTCTTCTACTCTTCTTCTAATAATAATTTATTATTTATACCCCGCCCATCTGGCTGGGTTTCCCCAGCCACTTTTTGCCTTCTTGGCAACTCGGCATTGATGCATTTCAGATTATGGCTTTGGGCAGAATGAGGTGGCTGTGGCCCAGTGACTAATTATATTAAAGGACTGCATGAGTAAATTATTTAGGGGCTGAAGTGTTTACCTCGGTATTATTAAAACCAGAGTGTCTACAAATAAGGCTTTGGCTCAGATGGATGTGACAGCTCCTCTGCAGATGGCATATCCAACCAAGATTTTGTGTTCTAATGTGTGGTTAAGCTATTTGTTACATTAAGAGAAGTGCATTTCTCTGCTGAGTGGCAGAAAAATGCAGACAGATATAATTTATGTCTTGTTCAGCTTAGACACAACAGTCACAGCAATAAAAACAGAAAATGAGCAGTGTTGCTTGCATGAGACTCTGCAATCATGAATGTTTATTCACAGGCTCAGGCACCAGTAATCAGAAGCATCTTTTCATTTTTCCCGTGCAGCAATTGTTGAAAATCCAGGAAGAATTAAACAATAAAAAGTCAGAACTTGAGCAAGCAAAAGAAGAGCACACGCACACCCAGACGATACTGAAAATTCTTCAAGATCAGGTGAGTGTGAGCTCTATTAGCAGAGTTGGGTTCATTGTACGGAAAACTTGGCCCAGTAGCATTTGAAATTAGTGCAACATGGATTTCGTTGTCTCTCTCGTTGTTAATCACATATGATCCATGTCCTTACGGTTGTTTGCATATGTAACTGGTTTTAAAGGAGCACACAGCAGAGTTGAAGAAGACAGAGTCAAGGCATAATGGAGCCCTGCCTCTTTGGCAGCGGGAGATCTTTAATCTCATCCCTTGTAGCACATTTTCCTCCACACAGATACCAGCAGTGCCTGAGTGTTTTTCTATCTGAAGACAAATGGATTTGGGGAAAGCTAAATATGCCGGAAAAAGCAAACGTATTTCAAATAAAACAGCCATTTCTTTGAAGACCAGTAGCGGGTAAAATGAGTTTAGCATCTCCTGTCTCATTCATGCAGATGCATGCTTGCAGGAGAGTGAATCATGATGACAGCAAAAGATCCCCAGTGTTTCTATACACTTACCCAACAGTGGCAGGAAGCAAGCCTCTTATAAACTTAAGGATTCTGTTGGATACAGTTTTCTTTGGTACTGTATGATGCTGAAAAGCATGGTCCAGGGTGAGACAGTTAAGTCTGTAATAAGGGGATAACCTATTGATTCTGGAATAGAGTATTGGACACATTTACGTACCATGTTCATGTGCTATATTCGTGTTGGAAGCTTAGAAGTGCTTATATTGTCCAGATTGCCATTGTCCATATTCTTTTCTCTCTCCAAAACGGTCAGATTAGCCAGGGAAGGGATAGCCTGCCATGTGTATAAATGTGTCTGCCCCACCCTAAAAAAAAAAAAAAATGCACCCCCTTCAGGCAGCTTTCACTAGTCTGACCCACTTCTATTATCTGAGCCATGCCGAAAGAAAAATGTGTAGATTAACATGAGTCCAGGAGGGTACCGGTACATTGTGGGAGAGAAAAGATTCAGCACATTCCATCGTAAATAATGGACCCCATCCACTGCTTTAGGGTAGGGACCAAATATGTCTGCCTGGTTCACAAAGACTCAACAGAAATCCCTCATTTTATGCTGGGAAGATGTAGTCATTTGTAAAAGACGTTTTGGCTAGCAATGAAAGACAGCTGCGTCTTTGCCAGTTTGGTGCCAGAACTCAGGCTACTGATTACTTGCAGCGTTTCAGAAGCCAAACAGCATTTACCCGGCAAGCATGTCCCTTGGGTGGAAGGGAGGGCCTCTATTTCCCAGCATAAAATCCAACTCAAGTTTGTCCTGTCACCTTTCAAGCCCTTAAACTTTTAGGTGATACACGCGGTGATGTACAAGAAAGGTCCCACAATCAAAAATACTGTAATTTAATATTCCTTTCCTGGGATTTTCAGGTTTTGTGTCCCAACCCCAGGGGGGAACACATGCCCATTCCCCCCCCCCCAGTTCAAGCCCTTGTGCCACAAGAGGAGAGGATGGCAACCCCTAAACATTCTTCTCCTGGCTTGTTAATCTGAGATCAACGTAAGTTGTTTGTTGCAGGTTTTGAAGTCTTAAGTGGATCAACACAAATCTTGCCTGTTACAGGCACTGAAAGGTGTGCTGCCTATCTCCAAAGCTTTAGGAAAGAGAGGACAGATTCTTTGAGACAGCAAGGAAGGCCAACAACTGCACTTCCTTTGGGCAACCTCATTGCCTCACGATACGGCTGTGGTTTCAGGCACGTTGTAATTGGTCAACTGAGAAATTGCCTGCATAGAAAAGGGCTGGGAATTAAGCATTATGTCATTGTAGTTGGAGCCATTTTAACTGAAGCTGATAAAGCTTTGTAATTTTGGAATCTAATTGAAGTTAATTCATTCTTGATTATCAAGAGATTAAGCAGCTGCCTGAATTAAACAAGGGACCAGGTTTGATAACTTGCCTTAATGACGCAGCCGAGGATTTTCACGCGTGCTCTCAGCAAGGCTTAGTGGACTCTCGCAAGGGATGCCGTTCCTAATACTGAAATCTGAGCATCTGCAGTGATGAACCTTTTTTTAAAAAAACTATCTAATATTCCACAGATTTAGGCAAGGGCATTATTGCACATGTATAACTACAGGGTATGCCATATTTTTTAATTGTTATCCATTCATTCTCCTTGTTAAGGATCTCAGTTGTTTTGTAATCTGTTGGTTAAAACCACATTCATTATACAATCCATTTGTTAGAATAAACAGTCTGGGGGTAAGTATTGATCCAACATTGAAGTGCCTTTTCTTTTCTTTGGTTAATATGCCAGTTGGGACCTTTCTTGGATGGAGAAAGCTTGGCCAACTGTCTAGACTACTGCAACGCATTCTACATGGGGCCACCTATATAAATGGTCCAGAAACTGACATTGGTCCAGAACAGGGATTCAAGATTAATACCTGGGATGGGTGTTTTGACTATATGGCACTTGTGCTTTTCACCAGCACTGGCTCCCAGTCGATTACTGGACTGCCACCTCATTTAGGTAAAGGGACCCCTGACCGTTAAAAGTCCAGTCGCGGACGACTCTGGGGTTGCGGCGCTCATCTCACTTTACTGGCCGAGGGAGCCGGCATTTGTCCACAGACAGCTTCCGGGTCATGTGGCCAGCATGACAAAGCCGCTTCTGGCGAACCAGAGCAGCGCATGGAAACGCCATTTACCTTCCCGCCGGAGCGGTACCTATTTATCTACTTGCACTTTGACGTGGTTTCAAACTACTGGGTTGGCAGGAGCAGGGACCGAACAATGGGAGTTCACCCCGTCGCGGGGATTCAAACCGCCGACCTTCTGATCGGCAAGCCCTAGGCTCTGTGGTTTAGACCTCAGTGCCACCCGCGTCCTGCCACCTAATTTAAGCTGCTGAAAAACCTTAAAGCCCCAAACAGCTTGAGACCAGGGCACGTTCTCCCATATATACTTACCCAAGCTTAATATCATTTTTGGAGGCCCTGCAGAGGCAATCCTAACAGCCCCAAGATGGGCTGGACATTTTTAGTATGCAGACCTAGTGAAGCTGGTGGCTGTGCCGCATTTCTCCACCTCCGCATCCAGCAGCAGATTCCAAACTTCCTGAAACTGACCACTCGAGGACTGAGCAGGAGTTGCTAGCCCATCAGGTCACAAGCTTTTACCAGCTGGTAGGAGGCCCCACCAGCAGCCAGGGAGGCTGACCACCTAGATATTCTGCAGGATGGACTAGCAGTGGGTCTTCAGCCAACTAGAGAGAAAAACAACATACAAAATCACAAAATCGCCCTCATCCATGATCCTTGGCCATGCTGGCTGGGGCTGTGGGAGTCCAGTAATATCTGGAAGGCTACAATATCCCCCTCTCTGCCCTATTGCCTACCCTGAATGGCTACCCTCCTTCCGTGGTGTGGTGTTGCGTTTTCTTTTATACTTAGAAAGATATTCCCTCTCTCGCGTTCTCCCTCAACGACTTTTAGTCACACGGAATCTGAGAGATCATTCTGGTTGCCACCGTTTGGGATCTAAATGAGCTGCTCTTTCTTTCTGCAGATGCTTCCTTGAGAAGGAAGCCTACAGTATCATAGCACGTCAGCCTTTTGAACCAGTCAAAACATATTGCTCAAAAGCAATCATTAGCTAACTGCAATTTAGCAAGCGGCAACTTGCAACCGCAGCAAAGTTTCCAATTAATAGCAACAAGAATGGAAAATGAAATCATTTATTACTCATAAAAGCCAATTTTACATACTTTTTATGCCCTGAGACTGCTTTCTAATCTTATTATTTAAAAAATAATGATCATGTCTTAGAATTTGGTTCCTTTTATTGTTTTTATTTTCAGCTAACCTATCAGGCCTTATGGTAGCTTCAAACTAGTTCCAGCAAAAGCTGAAACTATATGTTTTGCTCATTGAGAGCCTTATAAAAAATGGTGCTCCAAATAAATCAACAATAAGTATGCGAAATACTCCAGTTTTTTTTAAAAAAAATTATTATTATTTGTCTTCACAGTTAAAAAAAAATACCAAGGAGTTAGCAGAGACTAATGGTCGTGACGAATCTCAGGCAAATGTAGGTACAACTTTGAAATTTCTTTGTCAAGATCCCATGCTTACTATTTGCACTTTGAAATAAAAGTAACTGCATTGAGTTAATGGCTAGGGAAACATCTGCCTTTCCTTGGAATCATAGGTTCACTTCTAAGCATGCTTATTTCAAGACAAATGAACTGAATTTCCCAATCTACCTTTTGGAATTAACACGTCTCTGGTAAGAAATGGCTGGCCTGCTTTGTAGCATCCATCACAACAAAGCTTTCTTGTTTTTCACTACTGAAAAATGTATGGGACCTAGAAGAATTGTGAAGAATGGGAAAAAAAACAAAAACCTGCAGCTTTCAACAATGAGTTTTCAGAATCCTAAGGTTTGCTCTTTAATTCTGCCCCCCCCCCCAAAGCAGCTTTCTAGACCTCGTGGTAGCAGTGAAGTTTCAGGGCCTAGTTATATTTTAATTATTCTGTTATGTTGTAACCATTTATATCTCATCTTTCACAACTTTCTCAGGGCAGCTTACAATAATGCAGTGAAAACAATAATATAGTAATATAATACAGGCAAGAACACTTACAAATCTAAAATAACAAACAGCGGAGCAGAAAATGGCTTGTGGGAGCCATTTGGAGCAGAGAAGTACTGGGATGTCTTCCCCTTTAATGGCTGCTAGGTAAAGGTAAAGGGACCCCTGACCATTAGGTCCAGTCACGGACGACTCTGGGGTTGCGGCGCTCATCTCGCTTTATTGGCCGAGGGAGCCGGCGTACAGCTTCCGGGTCATGTGGCCAGCATGACTAAGCCGCTTCTGGCGAACCAGAGCAGCGCACGGAAACGCCGTTTACCTTCCCGCCAGAGCGGTACCTATTTATCTACTTGCACTTTGACGTGCTTTTGAGCTGCTAGGTTGGCAGGAGCGGAGACCGAGCAACGGGAGCTCACCCCGTCGCAGGGATTTGAACCGCCGACCTTCTGATCGGCAAGCCCTAGGCTCTGTGGTTTAACCCACAGCGCCACCCGCTACTCCATTCCAAATCCCTCTCCCCAAATCTACCTTTCCCAGGGAAGGGATTGATTTTGTTACATACAGATGCAACATGCACATAGCTGTCAACTTTCCCCCTTTTTTGCGGGAAATTCCCTTATTCCGAATAGGATTCCTCGCAAGAAAAGGTTGACAACTATGAACATGCAGTCCTGCCCTTAAAATTGGTGTGCTAAAGACCACTGGCGGAGGAAGGGGGTGCGATGGGTGCGGTCCGCCCCGGGTGTCATCCCTGAGCTGGGTGACATCCCTGCCCCGCCCCCTGGGACTAGCTCCGCCTCTGCTAAAGACCCTGAGCTGAGTTGCTTGCCATCCTTACCTGATTTTCTGTGCAGAGGACTTCCTGCTTCATGTTTCCTCCTTCAGCTGCTCCCCGTGTGACAAGGACTGAGGAAAGCAAGAGTGAAGAGACAGTGGCACTGTCTTCCAGGAGACTCTGTCTGTGTTTGTCAGCAAGTCACAGATCAACATGATAGCTCTGCAGTAGCACCCACAGTCCCTGAGGGCGACAGAAAATCTGGCCACCTCAAACCTTTCATCTTCTGCTTGTAGGGAGAATAATAATAATAATAATAATAATAATATATTATTTATACCCCATCTGGCTGGGTTTCCCCAGCCACTCTGGGCAGCTCCCAACAGAATATTAAAAATAGAATCAAACATTAAAAACTTCCCTAAACAGGGCTGCCTTCAGATGTCTTCTAAACGTCAGATAGTTGTTTATTTCTTTGACATCTGATGGGAGGGCGTTCCACAGGGCGGGCGCCACTACCGAGAAGGCCCTCTGCCTGCTTCCCTGTAACCTCACAGTGAGGGAACCGCCAGAAGGCCCTCGGCGCTGGACCTCAGTGTCCGGACTGAGCGATGGGGGTGGAGACGCTCCTTCAGGTCTTCCTTCAGGGAATGTCAGCTAGGAGCTGGGGAGAAGAAGGCTGTGGGCCTGAGGCTTAGCTCCACAGCATTTTCTGCCTTTGCACTCTAAAGAGAAATTGCTTTGTTGCAGATTTGGAAGTGGTTCCAGAGAACTATAACTGAGAAATAGGGGACATAGGCTCCAATAATAATATTAATAATAAATAATGCTGAAGCTTTCATTTGCTGCAGTAATGAGCATCATTGATGGATGAGAGCCCTGTAAAGAGCATTTCAAGATTAATACTTCTTCTAAAATGGTGGTTAGTTAATATGCAACAGTGACTTTTTGGGGGGAAAGCTTTCAAAACTACATTTATTACTAAGGAAAGTTTACAGTTCTTTTCCCCTTGAGGCTAGTCTCTAAATCTGAGCAGATCAAAATGCCCTGAGAGGGAAGGATTTTGTGGCTCCTGCTTGGTTATTAGTGGTCTCTGATGCATTTAATGGGATTAGTACCTATTTGATACAGTTGACAAGTTGGATTTAGCAAATACCCTCATATTCAGCGCAAGATCTGTGTGGTGTTGGCAAAGAAATGCAGAGATGCCTGTCCCATATTTTAAAATATCTATGAGAGGGTGTTACTTAAACTAGCACGAAGAAGTGCATTCCAGACAGGGCTGACAGCCAAACTGTCATCGCATGCACGACAAAGATGCACTGCAAGAAATGCTGATCTCTTAGCATTGCTGTGTAGAAAATAATCCTCCTCAGGACCTGTGAAGCTCCTCCTAGCTTGGAGCTGGCCTTGGTAAGCATCTTTGCAGGGCAATCATCCTTGTTCTTTTTCCTCTTTTAAAAAATAAAATAAAATAAGATTGCAGGCAAATTAGACAGCCTTCTTTAGGGAAGCACATAGTTGTCAGGGGAGATGCTATTGCCCTTTCGTTTGGTGGTACAGTGGAACCTCGACTTACGAATTTAATGCGTTCCGAAAGCACACTCGTAAGTCGAAAAACGGCATTCCCATAGGAATGCATTGGAAACGTAAGTCGAAAAATTCGCAAGAAAACCCTATGTAAACCTTCGTAAGTCGAGTAAACCCCATCTAAAACTTTGTAAGTCGAGTAAACCGCATCTAAAATCCAAGCGGATTTCCTTTCGGAAGTCGAAAAATTCGTAGGCGCGCGGCCGCTTTTTCCCTTTCATAAGTCGAGTACTTCATAAGTTGAGGTTCCACTATAGTTGTATATCACGATGATATTCTTGTGCACTTTGAAATTGAAAAGAGTATTGACCCAGCAAAATATATTTAATTGCTGCATTTTGTTTTGAAGAACCAGAATGCGTTCTGAACTGCATTAACACTAACTTTGGCAGTTCTTTGTATTGAATTATCTTACGAAAAGTAAAGGATGGTGATGTTACAGAGCCAGTGTGGTGTAGTGGTTAAGAGCGGTGGACTCGTAATCTGGTGAACCGGGTTCGCGTCTCCGCTCCTCCACATGCAGCTGCTGGGTGACCTTGGGCTAGTCACACTTCTCTGAAGTCTCTCAGCCCCACTCACCTCACAGAGTGTTTGTTGTGGGGGAGGAAGGGAAAGGAGAATGTGAGCCGCTTTGAGACTCCTTCAGGTAGTGATAAAGCAGGATATCAAATCCAAACTCTTCTTCTTCTTCTTGAGCAATTTGCTCCATTACCCTACACTCAAGGCAAGGCAAAGTGGAAAGGGAAATGGTTTGTATGTCCTTCCTTTGTTTGGTGGTTGTTTGGTGCTGAGAGCCAGCAGAGCAACATCTCAGAGCAGGAATAGCCAAGGCGGTGCTCCCCAGGTATCGTTGGATCCCGGTCTTCCTCAGTCACAACCAACATGGCCATTTGGACATTGTAGTCGGACAGTATGAGAGGCCACCTTGACTGAGAGGCTTTTAGTACATAGCAAAGGGCTGTGGGTACAGGAAGTTCTGCCTCTTTCTCTTCTTGCCTTTGGTGACAGAGGTTTTCATTTGATATAAAAATCCTTCATCTAGACTATTTCATGCTCTATTTGTTTTGTTTCATGATCAATTTTGACATCTGTAGTTTTAGATTAGAGTGTTGTGGTGGTTCTGGTTCCCCATGATGAGAGACAAGGAACAGATAAAAAATAATAACCTTTTTTCTGTACAATGTGGTCTAGCACAGTCTTCATCTGTAAGGTCGGGAGCCCCTAGTGTGTCACGGCCTGATCCAAGGAGGGTCACAACAGGAGCACTACCACCACGCAAATATATGGGGAAATATTGAGAAATGAGTCCCCTAAATGCATGTTGAGACCCAGGTGGCGCTGTGGGTTAAACCACAGAGCCTAGGGCTTGCTGATCAGAAGGTCGGCAGTTCGAATCCCCGTGACGGGGTGAGCTCCCGTTCCTCGGTCCCAGCTCCTGCCCACCTAGCAGTTCGAAAGCACATTAAAGTGCAAGTAGATAAATAGGTACCGCTCTGGCGGGAAGGTAAACAGTGTTTCCGTGTGCTACTCTGGTTCACCAGAAGCGGCTTTGTCATGCTGGCCACATGACCCGGAGGCTGTCTTCGGACAAACGCCGGCTCCCTCGGCCTATAGAGCGAGATGAGCATAGCAACCCCAGAGTCAGACACGACTGGACCTAATGGTCAGGGGTCCCCTTTACCTTTACCTAAATGCACGTTTGGGTTAAAAGGGGGTCCTGAGTTTTAAAAAGGTTGAGGAATACCGTAGGAAAGAAAAGAGGAATCTTTGAATCTCCGTATTTCTACCTTCATTTTCACACAACAAGTTCCGGCAAGGTGGAACATCGATAAGGCAAAACTAAAATGTTAGCTAGTTTGAGAGTAATTTCTAAAACACACTAGGTAAAAATGTGGAGGCAATGATCATGGTTTGTTCTCAGAGGAGCCACACGATGAATTAAGTCAATCTGGACATGAGCTGGTTGTGTTGAAGGCTTTAATCCAGTCTGCTCAAGTCTATAAATTAAAGAGTCTATAAATTAAAGATTTATAGAGATGTCTATAAATTAGAGATTTCCAGCCCTTCTATAGTACTACAGTTCCCAGGATGCTGTAAACGGAAGCCTTGCAAGCTAAACAAGTTTCTAAACTGTTTTTAAAAAAATGTAGTATAGACTATCCTAGACATCAACATTGATTTCTTCTTAACCCGTTGATTCTGTCATATGAGCCATTTTCTGGCAAAAACAGCTTTTGGTAAATGCCTTTTCTTAACTGAACGCTTTTCAAACAGAGGTGCTATAGTTTATTCAGTTTGTTATGGAATTCTGAAGCTATGACCACCTCTACAAATACAGGTGCTTCAGTGTTTGGGGGGGGGGTCTGCCCATATTATCTCTGTGGCAAAGGGAGCAAAGACAGATGACAGATAGGTTCCCTTGCACAACTCTTATTTATTTTAATGGTGTGCAAAAGAACTTCCCAGTGGATTGGGTTCAGGGTATGGTAATGCTGTGTCCATGAGCAGCAGACCAACAGGAATGAGGTTCTTTGCTTGCCTCTGCTGCGTATTATTCATAACAGAGCAAGAATAACTTAAGTGCAAGGCTCTGCCTGACAGTTGTGAAGCTATTTCACGAATGGCTGGCCAGGTGCATATGGAAATAATGGTTCCAGCTAGCTGCTTTTCACATCGTTTGAAGTAGTCTCTCACCCGTTGCATTCTGCAGCAAGGAAAGCTAAACAGAAGGGGACTCTCAGGCCTCCTGAAGGGGATCTCAAGCCCCTGCGAAGTCGCTCTGCTGGCATGTCTGAGCCAGTAACCAACTCCCCAGACTGGCACAAACAACACATGTAGGAAAAATTGCAAAGCACAAGGGGCAGGTCATGTTGCTGCGACTTCATACTACATTTGAGGATGACTTGGCTGCAGTGGCTCATTGTTCTCAGTGTTGCTCCAATTGCAACTACTTAAGCCGGGTGGCGCTGTGGGTTAAACCACAGAGCCTAGGGCTTGCTGATCAGAAGGTCAGCGGTTCGAATCCCTGCAACGGGGTGAGCTCCCGTTGTTCGGTCCCAGCTCCTGCCCACCTAGCAGTTCGAAAGCACGTCAAAGTGCAAGTAGATAAATAGGTACCGCTCCAGCGGGAAGGTAAACGGCATTTCCGTGCGCTACTGTGGTTCGCCAGAAGCGGCTTTGTCATGCTGGCCACATGACCCGGAAGCTGTACGCCTGCTTTCGGCCAATAAAGCGAGATGAGCGCCGCAACCCCAGAGTCGGTCACGACTGGACCTAATGGTCAGGGGTCCCTTTACCTTTGCCTTTAAGCCAAGGGTGCAGATCACATGGCCCATAGGTCAGTCTTGGCCTGCTGGGGAGTCCAATTTTACCTGCAAGGCCATTTCCCCCAAATCATGCTCACCAGTCTATCAGCTGACAACATGGGTGACATCAGGGGATGGGGCAATGCAGGATTCCTGCATGGGCTGTACACACCTGTTCCCATTAGGGATTTCAGGGTGGATAATAATCTGCATTGTTTTGCTGCTGCAAGAGCAATGCATGAGATAAATTGAATTACATTATTCTTATTTGCCTTGATTGTGAAATCATCCATGGTAATCTTCAAGTCTTAGCTAAATTTGCCGAGGAAGGTAGCATATCCTAAAGAGACAATTACACACTCTGGACCTTTTCCTTCCTCACCTCCAAGAAAGAAAAGGAAGAGACAGAGCTGACCTAGTTTGCCATTGGGAACAGAAAGCTTCCGGAAACAGATCAATAACTTATAATTATCTTTCCTGTAGCTGTAAATTAAAGTAATGATCTTTTTTATAGAGATGAAAAATGCCAGCAATACTTATTGAAATGGATAAATTCTACATAAGCACCTCTTTTATTTAGTTTTGTTTGTAAACTTTATAGGAAATCAATGTGTTGACGGTGCCAGTGGTCAGCCAAGACAGAGAAAAAAATCCTGAGAAGCGAAGCCAGCCACTAAAATCAGAAAAAGAGGCCCTGTTGATAGGTAAGGTGACCTGGGCTCCATTTCTGAATCATGACATCGCCTGAAGCAAACAAGGGGTGGCTGTGCAGGAATTAGCGGCCTTGAAACCATGCCTTACTGTGTGAGAGACAAAGAATGTAATTGTGAGCAGATACATTTGGTGACAGTGAATAGCACTGGAAATGAATAATAATAATAATAATAATAATAATAATAATAATAATAATAATAATAATAATAATAATTTATTTGTGCCCTGCCCATCTGGCTGGGTCTCCCCAGCCACTCTGGGTGGCTTCCAGCAAACATTAAAATACATTAACACATCACAGATTAAAAACTTCCCTAAACAGGGCTGCCTTCAGGTATTTTCTAAATGTCATGTAGTTGTTGATCCCTTTAACCTCTGATGGGAGGGCGTTCCACTACCGAGAAGGCCCTCTGCCTGGTTCCCTGTAGCTTTGCTTCTCGCAGTGAGGGAACCGCCAGAAGGCCCTCGGCACTGGACCTCAGTGTCCGGGCTCAACGGTGGGGGTGGAGACGCTCCTTCAGGTATACAGGACCGAGGCCGTTTAGGGCTTTAAAGGTCAGCACCAACACTTTGAATTGTGCTCGGAAACGTACTGGGAGCCAGTGTAGGTCTTTCAAGACCGGTGTTATGTGGTCCCGGCGGCCACTCCCAGTCACCAGTCTAACTGCCACATTCTGGATTAATTGCAGTTTCCGGGTCACCTTCAAAGGTAGCCCCACATAGAGCACATTGCAGTAGTCCAAGCGGGAGATAACTAGAGCATGCACCACTCTGGCGAGACAGTCTGCGGACAGGTAGGGTCTCAGCCTGCGTACCAGATGGAGCTGGTAGACAGCCGCCCTGGACACAGAATTAACCTGCGCCTCCATGGACAGCTGTGAGTCCAAAATGACTCCCAGGCTGCGCACCTGGTCATTCAGGGGCATAATTACCCCATTCAGGACCAGGGAATCCCCCCCACCCACCCGCCCCCTGTCCCCCAAAAACAGTACTTCTGTCTTGTCAGGATTCAACCTCAATCTGTTAGCCGCCATCCATCCTCCAACTGCCTCCAGACACTCACACAGGACCTTCACCGCCTTCACTGGTTCTGATTTGAAAGAGAGGTAGAGCTGGGTATCATCCGCATACTGATGAACACCCAGCCCAAACCCCCTGATGATCTCTCCCAGTGGCTTCATATAGATATTAAAAAGCATGGGGGAGAGGACGGAACCACCCCAGGGGTCTGAACACTCATCCCCCATCACCACTTTCTGAACACGGCCCAGGAGGAAGGAGCGGAACCACTTTATAACAGTGCCCCCAGCTCCCAACCCCAACGACGAAAGCATCGTTGCAACATTAACCATAAGTATAAAAGAATTAGATCAGTAGAAATGGCACAATCAGTGCAGAGGTTGCAGGCGTGTCCTAATAGTTTGATTCACCTTTTTTTAAAAAAAGGATAACTATACCCTATGGCAGCAGCAGTTCAGGTTTCAGTGGAGACTGGGCAAATGAAAAATGACAGCAGAATAGTTTTGCTTCCTTCCTTCTTTCCTTTCTTTCTGCATATACCCTTCAGTTTCTCAAACGCAACCTGTCCCTGGCTCTTTTAGATTTTAAGAAAGTTGGGTTAAGAACCACAAAATGCTTGCGCATACCTAAATTTTCTTCTACTGTCTCTGTTACCAGTGCTCAATAGTTGAGGTCCCCTCTCCTCACCATCCTGCCCGTACAACATCCCTTTGTATGTCCTCAGCAGTTTGGAGCCAGACAGAATAGGAGCAAATGCATTCACAAGAAATCCAGAAGAAAACCAGTCTGTGTCAGAGAGATCCCAGCATTTTGGCCACAGAACCAAATGTCAGATAATTCAGGAAGAGTAGCCATTTTAGTCTGAGGCAACATCATGACAATAATCTGGTGGCACCTAAAAGATGCAACTAGTTTTTATGTGGACTGAGCTTGTATCCTTTGATGTGGAGAAAGAGAAAGGCAGGCAGAGGAACTCTCTGAACGAAAGCACACAATACCAGCTTCTTCTGGTAAGATGTGATTATTTTTTCTTTTTCTTTTTTTTTTACTAAGAAATAAGTAAGACAGATAAGACAGACAAAATGGGTAGTTTTAAAATGGAAAAATAGAAACCCACCTGAAAAAAATGTTTCTGTTTGCTCACTAATCTGGATTAAACACAATCCATGCTGAAATTATTAGAGCAATTCAAGACAGTGCAATTTTGGATGCATTTGGTATTCAACATTTTCATGACAAGAACAACTGAAGAAGAAAATGCACAATATTCTCATTTTTATTGCCAAATTAAGCATTAAACTGAGAGCTGAAAGAAATGCTTCCAGAAAGTATTTGCTGTGAAATCTTCCCCTTCATCTTGGTCAGGTGGTGGGGAGCTGCAGTCATTGTTGAAAAGCGAGTGATTGCTTTTAAATGTGGTTGTCCTAATTGTTTAGCAAATATAAGTGACATAATTTTAGTAAGAAGCAGGCATGGTCATATGCAAACCTTATTTTGTTTTGCCATGTTCTGTTTTGCCTAAGGAAATGTTCAAGTTTTGTGTTTGTTTTAATACAGGTATCATCTCTACCTTCCTTCACGTCCATCCTTTTGGAGCTAATATAGAATATCTTTGGTCTTATATGCAGCAGTTGGATTCCAGGGTAAATTGAATTCACTATTATCAGTTTGGGGGTTATAGAAATATAAGATTGCATGTAACTGCGTGGAGCAGATGCAGGACAGAGGTAGAAATCCTAGCCATTCCTGATCAAAGAACTGTCCAAAAGATGTATTGAGTCCCATTCTCTACTGTTTTTGCTGTAAAAGCAAATTGATTAATGGGCACCCTTACATACATAGCCAGGAGCACCATTAAGATGATTCAATCTGTCTACACAGTCCAGCTAAACATTTGTCACAGCTGCTCAGTGAACTTGCCCCTAGAGAGCCAGTGTGGTGTAGTGGTTAAGAGCGGTAGACTCGTAATCTGGTGAACCGGGTTCGCTTCCCCGCTCCTCCACATGCAGCTGCTGGGTGACCTTGGGCTAGTCACACTTCTCTGAAGTCTCTCAGCCCCACTCACCTCACAGAGCGTTTGTTGTGGGGGAGGAAGGGAAAGGAGAATGTGAGCCGCTTTGAGACTCCTTTGGGTAGTGATAAATAAGTACGTAACCAGAGGTACCACTGTACTGCAAATGTTTTCATCTGAGCTGCGGAAGAATTTAGGGGCCCCTTGCCTCTTGTCTGAGGCAGGTTTTCATGAGCTCCAAAGTTCTTATTAAGACCTGTCTCAAGAGTGTTCTGTAGACATCTCTAAGAGAAATACAATAGATTGTATGGGTGGGGGAGACATATCAATTATATGGCATAAATTGCCCTAGACAAATGATCATGGGAACCCACCCCTGGCAGGATCTGAGCATATCCATCAATGATTTGAGATCACAAATGGAATCGTCTTTTGCTGTGTTTTCTTCCTTTCCCTAGATCTCTGCAAATGAAATAGAAATGCTTTTGATGAGGCTTCCACGCATGTTTAAGCAAGAGTTTTCTGGAGTAGGAGCAACACTGGAGAAGAGATGGAAGTTCTGTGCCTTTGAAGGAATTAAAACAACTTGACTGTGGACGGGAATGGAACTGTGTCGGGGGGAGAATGGTGGCGCATGGCAGGGGCGAGCTGAAGTATTAAAGGGCAACCCCTTAGGTTTGGCATACACATTCCCAGAGTGCTCCAAGCCTGGTTTTAGTTGCATTTGTGGTGTCCTCTTGTGAAAATGTAGTTGTGTGCCAGTTCCAATAAAAAAAGGGGAAGGGGGAACAAAACTTCCGAAATGTGACAGTTCTGTTTCCTATGAAAACTCAAAATTAGCTCACTGAGCAAACGAGAAGAATTTTCGGTTACTAAGCTCCAGCGATATAAGTGTAATATGTAATAGATCTTCCTCAAGTTCCATTCCTGGGAGTCTTTCTGTTTAGTACAGTGATGGCTAACCTTGACACTCCAGATGTTTTGGGACTACAACTCCCATCATCCCTGACCACTGATCCTGTTAGCTAGGGATGATGGGAGTTGTAGTTCCAAAGCATCTGGAGTGCCAAGGTTAGCCATCACTGGTTTAGTAAGAATGCAAAAGTGGTTTCACAGTAAGAGAAAGTATACCAAAAGCAAACTTGAAAATGTGTCTCAACAGTTATTGTATTTTGTAAATTAAGTTATCTCCTGTACCAGGGACTTTTGCCTTATTGCTAGAGGCCTGAAAAAAAGAATATGTGATTGGATTCCTTGAGAATGCTTTATCCAAAATATTATTTTTCTATTGTAACTATTCTCCGTTCTAAGTTCATTTAACATAGATTGCATATCGATTTTCATAAACATGTAAATAACGGAGGAAGTCAGTGTTATTGTATTGTATTTGGTATGTAACATTCAGGGTTATTGCATCCAAAAATAAGTATCCAGTTGCATTACTGTTGCGGATTTTATAGCAAATATATTAATTTTTCCCAATAAATAGGACTTCTACCATAATGGCTTTTTCACGAGCTGTTATTTGATTCCATCTTATCAAAAATCCCAGTTCAGCATACCATTGTTGCCTTTCTGCTGTAGCAGAAGCCAGCGATCCCATTCATTCTGCTGATATGCGTTGGACGCCTGAATTCTAGCTCCGCCTGCAGGGGCGTGGCTTGTGTCGGGGGCGTGGTGTGCCGCCCACAGGGACGTGGCGCCCGGCACAGTGGGGGGTGCGTGGCGAATGTCCGGGGGGGTGGCCGTGGTGGTACCCCCTTCCCGATGGTGCCGGGGGCAGTGCGCTGCCCCACCCCCCCTTTCCTCCGCCAGTGCTAGCAGGGACAGAATAAAGTAATGCGAGACTGGATCCGGGGACTCGCCCAAGGAGCCTTTCACATTACCTATTTTTTGCTGAAATGAACAAATTCTCTCTTATCCATCATCCATTTAATTTATATGCTGCCCTTCAGCCGAGGATTACAGGGCAATTTACAGCATAGAAACACACACAAATGCATAACATAATAACAGGACAATAACCCACCCATCCCCACAGTCTAAAAGGCCATAGATGGTTTAATCAGCCAAATACCTATGTTGCCTTAAAACTTCATCATCCAGATTTCCTTTTTAACTTAAAAAACACAATATGAAGCGTATACATTGCCACATTATGCAGGATATCTAGAAGACCATCAATAGTTGTTTATATCCTTTTCAAAGTAGGCTAAAGAAATATATTTGTTGTCTTAAAGTAAGAATTGTCCTCTTCTTTTTTCTTTTTTTGAAAGCATAGTGTATTAAGGTAAAGGTAAAGGGACCCCTGACCATTAGGTCCAGTCGTGTCCGACTCTGGGGTTGCGGCGCTCATCTCGCTTTATTGGCCGAGATTCCAGGTACAGCTTCCAGGTCATGTGGCCAGCATGACAAAGCCGCTTCTGGCGAACCAGAGAAGTGCACAGAAACGCCGTTTACCTTCCCGCCAGAGCGGTTCCTATTTATCTACTTGCACTTTGACGTGCTTTCGAACTGCTAGGTTGGCAGGAGCTGGGACCGAGCAACGAGAGCTCACCCCATCGTGGGGATTCAAACTGCCGACCTTCTGATCGGCAAGCCCTAGGCTCTGTGGTTTAACCCACAGCGCCACCTGGGTCTTAGTGTATTAGAACTATTCTATTCAGGGAACAGCCTTCAGAGATAGATAGATAGATAGATAGATAGATAGATAGATAGATAGATAGATAGATAGATAGATAGATAGATAGATAGTCTCATTGAAAGGTAGAACCTTGTTTTGCAAAAATCAGAAGTGAAAGATCCCCCTTCCCTCAGTGGATTATAACAAAAGGATCATTACAATAGGTCTGCAAACATGTTTATATATGGTAATTTCCATGTTGAAATTATAGGGAACAACTTACGATAGCCAGTTACATCGGTTTCTCGTTGCAATTATGACAGTAGAGGGATGCATTAGTTTCTATTCTGAAAAATGTCCATATTGAAAATTTACTGCATTTTGGCCTCACACATTTGGAAACACTTGCATGTTGTGACATCCCCACGGCTGGAACTCTGCTCATTATTTCTTATTTTAATCAGCAAAGGGAGGGGACTATGTTTCAGTGGCGAGAGACAGCAAAATCTTTTACACTACAAGACATATTTGCTGAAATGAGGCCAGGTGGTAGCTGAGAATCAGCAGGAAAGTGACGGCGTTTTCATTTTCATTTTTTTGGCAATGTGCAGTTTGGAAACTGAAGTCTTATTTGTGTGCAGAACATGTGCCATGCACTATAAGAACACAAGGAGCACTTCTTGTCGCCACCACCTCATGCTACCATCTGCTATAGCTACCATAAAATATCTGTTTTATTGGACTCCCATTGCCATGGAACCACGGGGACCGCCCATTCCCAAATATATTTATTTCCACCCAAGAAGGAGAAAGGGGAGAGTTACTGTGATGGGAGATTTCTACAGTACAAAAATCCAGAGGAAACTTTCACTTCCCCAGTGCCTTCCCATCAAGTATTTAGTGAGCCACAATATTGTGAAATCAGCTCTCCGTATCCCTCCAGGCCTACTTAACCTGATCTATTTTGCATCTGAGCATAGCTGTCAACTTTCAGATTTGAAAATAAGGGATTTTTCTCTAACTTTCGGATTTGAAAATAAGGGATGCCGCGAGGGAGGTGCAATGGCACCAAGTAGCCTCGCCACCCTGCGCTCCAGAGGCTGCACGCGAACGGGTGAGCGAAAGAGCGAGCGCATAGACGGCAGGCAGGCTGTCTGTCTGGTTGGGCGTGAGGGTCTGGCTGCACAAGGCATGCAAGCTCCGCCCCCAGTCGGTCTCAGACTCCTTATTGGCAGCCGAGCAACGCAGCTGAGGAGCCTCCCTGGCCAGCAGGGAGGGAGAGGAGCTGCTTCCTTTGAAATCCGGGAAATTTAAGGGATATCAACAATCCGGGATAGCAGCGGGAAATGGCATTGGAATAAGGGAGTTTCCTGCCAAAAAAGGGAGGGTTGACAGCTATGCATCTGAGGAAGCAGCATGGGTGGGCTCCTTCCATATTGCTTGCTCTCAGTGTGAGGGGGGAAGGAAACGGGGGGAAAGAATGCCAAGACATGGCTAAAAAGCAACACGGGCAGCTGGTGTAGCCTATCTGCCAAGGCGATGAGGTACAATCAGCTCACCCCTGGCTCACATGTTGCCCACCTGGTCTTAGGCAAACCACTTTTGTCCGCAGCGCAAGTCTCCTGCACGTGCTCAAAGTGTGCTGTGCCTGTGCCAGGCATTTCGGAAAAGATGTTTGCCTAGCAGAGTCACACGCCTGCCCTGTTCCTGCCTCTCAGTGCTGAGCCAATAACTACTGGGATAGCAGACAAAACGGCTTACAGTGGTACCTTGGGTTACAGACGCTTCAGGTTACAGACGCTTCAGGTTACAGACTCCGCTAACCCAGAAATAGTACCTTGGGTTAAGAACTTTGCTTCAGGATGAGAACAGAAACCACATGGCGGCGGTGGGAGGCCCCGCTAGCTAAAGTGGTACCTCAGGTTAAGTAATAATAATAATAATAATAATAATTTATTATTTGTACCCCGCCCATCTGGCCGGGTCTCCCCAGCCACCCTGGGCGGCTTCCAGCAATTATTAAAAAACAAAACATTAAAATATCACAGATTAAAAGCTTCCCTGAACAGGGCTGCCTTCAGGTGTTTTCTAAAGGTCATGTGGTTGTTTATTGCTTTGACCTCTAATGGGAGGGCGTTCCACAGGGCGGGCGCCACCACCGAAAAGGCCCTCTGCCTGGTTCCCTGTAGCTTCGCTTCTCGGAGTGAGGGAACCGCCAGAAGGCCCTTGGCGTTGGACCTCAGTGTCCGGGCTGAATGGTGGGGGTGGAGACGCTCCTTCAGGTATACAGGACCGAGGCTGTTTAGGGCTTTAAAGGTCAGCACCAACACTTTGAATTGTGCTCGGAAACGTACTGGGAGCCAGTGTAGATCTCTCAGGACCGGTGTTATGTGGTCCCAGCGGCCACTCCCAGTCACCAGTCTAGCTGCCGCATTCTGGATTAATTGCAGTTTCCGGGTCACCTTCAAAGGTAGCCCCACGTAGAGCGCATTGCAGTAGTCCAAGCGGGAGATAACTAGAGCATGCACCACTCTGGCGAGACAGTCTGCGGGTAGGTAGGGTCTCAGCCTGCGCACCAGATGGAGCTGGTAGACAGCCGCCCTGGACACAGAATTAACCTGCGCCTCCATGGACAGCTGTGAGTCCAAAATGACTCCCAGGCTGCGCACCTGGTCCTTCAGGGGCACAGTTACCCCATTCAGGACCAGGGAGTCCCCCACACCCGCTCGCACCCTGTCCCCCAAAAACAGTACTTCTGTCTTGTCAGGATTCAACCTCAATCTGTTAGCCGCCATCCATCCTCCAACCGCCTCCAGGCACTCACATAGGACCTTCACTGCCTTCACTGGTTCTGATTTGAAAGAGAGGTAGAGCTGGGTGTCATCCGCATACTGATGAACACCCAGCCCAAACCCCCTGATGATCTCTCCCAGCGGCTGCATATAGATGTTAAAAAGCATGGGGGAGAGGACGGAACCCTGAGGCACCCCACAAGTGAGAGCCCAGGGGTCCGAACACTCATCCCCCACCACCACTTTCTGAACACGGCCCAGGAGGAAGGAGCGGAACCACTGTATAACAGTGCCCCCAGCTCCCAACCCCTCTAGACGGTCCAGAAGGATGTTATGGTCGATGGTGTCAAAAGCCGCTGAGAGATCCAGCAGAACTAGGAAACAGCTCTCACCTTTGTCCCTAGCCCGCCGGAGATCATCGACCAGTGTGACCAAGGCAGTTTCAGTCCCATGATGAGGCCTAAATCCCGATTGGAAGGGATCCAAATGGTCCGCATCCTCCAGGCGTGCCTGGAGTTGTTCAGCAACCACCCGCTCAATCACCTTGCCCAAGAATGGAAGATTTGAGACTGGGCGATAGTTGGCCATATTGGCCGCATCCAAAGATGGTTTTTTAAGAAGCGGTTTAATAACCGCCTCTTTTAGCGGGTCTGGGAAGGCTCCCTCACAAAGAGAAGCATTCACCACCCCGCAGAGCCCATCGCCCAGCCCTTCCCGGCTAGCTTTTATAAGCCAGGATGGGCAAGGATCAAGGAGACAGGTGGTTGGTTTCACTCGTCCAAGCAGCCTGTCCACATCCTCGGAGGCAACAGATTGGAATTGATCCCACACAACTGGACTAGACAGGACTCTAGCACTCTCCCGCCCCAGCCCTGCTCCCACGGTGGAGTCTACCTCTTCCCGAATCTGAGTGACTTTATCTGCGAAAAACTTTGCAAAAGCATTGCAGGAGATCTCGGGGTCCCTACCAGACCCCGGTGATGACGGTGGTTCTGATAAATTTCGAACCACCTGGAAGAGTCTCCTGCTGCTGTTTTCTGCAGATGCAATAGAAGCGGCGAAGAAGGTCCTCTTCGCCGTCGCCATTGCCACTTGGTAGGCTCGAAGTTGAGCTCTAGCCCGTGTTCGGTCTGATTCAGAATGAGTTTTCCGCCACCGGCGCTCTAGCCGTCTCAACGACTGTTTCATCGCCCTCAGCTCCGGGGAGAACCACGGGGCTGTCCGGGCTCCATGCAATCGGAGAGGGCGCTTCGGAGCCAGACAGTCAATAGCCCTGGTTAGCTCCACATTCCAGCGGGCCACCAGGGAATCGGCTGAAAGGCCATCAACATGGGATAAAACATCCCCTACCACTCTCTGGAAGCCAATTGGATCCATTAAGTGGCAGGGGCGGACCATCCGAATCGGTCCCACCTCCCGGCAGAGGGGAAGGGTTGCGGAGAAGTCCAGTTGCACCAGGAAGTGATCTGACCATGGCACTTCTTTTGTTTCACTTTTACTTAGTGTCAGATCACCAACATCCGTAGAGGTAAACACCAGGTCTAAGGCATGTGTTGGCCCAAAGTTATTCAGGGACAGCCCCATGGAGGCCATGCTTTCCACGAAGTCCCGAGCGGCCCCTTGTAAGGTCGTGTCGGCATGGATGTTAAAATCTCCTAAGACAACCAAGCTAGGTGTCTCCAGGAGCACGTCCGCCACGACCTGAAGCAGCTCGGCCAGGGAATCCTTGGTGCAGCGGGGAGGTCGGTACACCAAAAGGAATCCTGTACTGCCCCTATTGCCCAACTTCCAGAACATGCACTCAGAAAACTGGGTCTTCCCAATAGGACGCCTGGTGCAAACTAATGACTTCCTAAAAACCGCTGCAACCCCCCCCTCCCCGCCCAGATGGCCTGGGTTGCTGTGCGTAAGAGAAACCTGGTGGACAAGCAGCGGCAAGGACTGGCCCATCTGCCTCATCCAACCAAGTCTCCGTCACACATGCCAGGTCAAATCCTCCATCCACAATCAGGTTGTGGATGGCAGTGGTTTTGTTCATCATTGACCTGGCATTACACAGCAACACTTTCAGGTCATGTGGTTAAAGAACAGTTTCAGGTTAAGAACGGACGTCCAGAACGAATTAAGTTCTTAACCCGAGGTACCACTATATTTATAAACAGACTATAAAAGTAATGGTTATTTTATTAACTGTCATGTTCGCCCCGAAATCTCCGTTTCAAAGGAGAGAAACTAGTGGTGCTCAGAACCCCCTAATTGAAGCAACAAGCAAAACACACACACAAAACCAATAAAAAACAAAGGAGTAACCACACACACACACACACACACCCTCTTAAAAACAACAACAGAAGGAGCAAAATTAAATATTTGGGGATATGGCTGACACCAAAAAATATTAATCTGTATGAAGACAACTATGTGAAATGCTGGGAAGGAATTAAGAAAAAATTAGAAATATGGAGCAAGCTTAAATTGTCTTTTCTGGGACGGATTGCCGCAACCAAACAAAATGTGCTACCAAAAATGCTCTTTCTGTTTCAAACAATTCCGATATTAGGAAAAGCAAAGTGTTTAGAGGTATGGCAGAAAGAATTATCGAAGTTTATATGGGCGGGAAGAAGACCTAGAATCAAAAAGAAAGTGTTAATCGATATACGAGAGAGAGGGGGCTTTGGTCTTCCGGAGATAAAACTTTATTATGAAGCTGCATGTTTTTCCTGGCTAAGGGAGTGGATTACCTTAAAAAATACAGAGATCCTAGATATAGAAGGGCATGACATCCGGTTCGGATGGCATGCGTACCTTAATTACGACAAATATGGGGCTAATAAAAACTTCACGAATCATATAATTAGGAATGCCTTATTTACAACCTGGCAAAAATACAGAAAGTTGCTAGAACCAAAAATCCCACGATGGATTTCCCCTCAAGAAGCCAACGCAATTAAAAAGATGAACATGAAAGGAGGGTGGCTAACATATGAAATGCTGTTGGTAGAAGAGGAAGGGGAGGTCAGGTTAAAGAAGTATGAGGAGATAAAAGAACACACGGAGGGATGGCTTGAGTACCATCAGCTAAACGAAAAATTCAAAAGAGATAAAAAAATAGGATTTAACAAAGAAACATCGAGGTTAGAATCTGTGCTAGTAAATAATAGAATTGGGATAATTTCTAAGATGTATCGCCTCTTACTGGATTGGGAGATTATGGAGGAAGAAGTGAAGGAAACGATGATTAAGTGGCACAGGATATTGGCAGACCGATTATGATGACGGAATGGGAAGGCCTCTGGAAAATAAATATGAAATTCACTGCAAATTCCAACATACAAGAAAATATGTTAAAAATGGTACACAGATGGTACCTGACACCTGCAAGACTATCAAAAATGTATAAAGATGCTTTTCCCCCAGCGCTACGGCTTGCGGACGTTTCGCTGAGCGGCCCCCAGCCTAAGCGAAAGTGGACAGAACCGAGAACCATGGGGTTTGTGAAAGTTGTCAAGAATAAGGCCTACTTCAAGAGGTATCAGGTCAAATTCCGAAGAAGGAGAGAGGGAAAGACTGATTACTATGCTCGTAAACGTTTGGTGATTCAAGACAAAAACAAGTACAACACCCCTAAATATAGGATGATTGTACGTGTCACCAACAGAGATATCATTTGCCAGATCGCATATGCCAGAATTGAAGGTGACATGATTGTCTGTGCCGCATACGCTCACGAGCTGCCAAAGTACGGAGTGAAAGTAGGCTTGACCAACTACGCTGCTGCCTATTGCACAGGCTTGCTGATGGCCCGCAGGCTTCTGAACAAATTTGGCCTTGATAAGATCTACGAAGGTCAAGTTGAAGTGACTGGTGATGAGTATAATGTAGAAAGCGTGGATGGGCAACCTGGTGCCTTTACGTGCTATTTGGATGCAGGCCTTGCTCGCACTACCACTGGGAACAAAGTTTTCGGTGCTCTGAAGGGAGCTGTGGATGGTGGTCTTTCCATTCCACACAGTACCAAACGTTTCCCTGGTTATGACTCGGAGAGCAAAGAATTCAATGCAGAGGTCCACCGCAAGCACATCATGGGCCAGAATGTTGCCGATTACATGCGTTACTTGATGGAAGAAGATGAAGATGCTTACAAGAAACAGTTCTCCCAGTATATAAAGAACAATGTGACGCCTGATATGATTGAAGAACTGTATAAAAAAGCCCACGCTGGAATACGTGAAAATCCAGTCCACGAAAAGAAACCCAAGAGGGAAGTCAAAAAGAAGAGGTGGAACCGTCCCAAGTTGTCACTTGCCCAGAAGAAAGATCGTGTGGCTCAAAAGAAGGCTAGCTTCCTAAGGGCCCAGGAGCGTGTGGCTGATAGCTAAGAGGCCTTCCATAATTTTCTATGGAGATGTCAGAAAAGAGAATAAACTTATTGAACCAAAAAAAAAAAAAAAAAAAAAATGTATAAAGATCTTTCAAATAGGTGTTGGAGGTGTGGAGGGAATGACGGGAATTTATATCATATGTGGTGGACTTGCCAAAAAATTAAAACATTTTGGGGATCAATATTGGAAGAACTTAAAAAAATGCTGGGACTTACGATAGTAAAAAAAACCAGAGACCTTCCTGTTGAGCATTACGGATAGGGATATACCAAATAAGTTAAAGGAGGTATTTCTGTATGCAACGGCGGCCGCGCGCATTCTGATTGCTAAAAAATGGAAAGATTCAGAAGCCCCAACTGTGAAAGAATGGCAGCCAAAAATGCAAGATTTGCGGAGATGGCCTACCTTACCAATAACATGAGGGGCAATACTAGACAAAAATTCGAAGATAAATGGAGTAAATATAAAATATATGTTCAAAGCTATACTAAGGGTTTGATAACCATGACAGCTTTTGAGTGACCTAAGAGGAGAAAGAAGATAGATATAAGTGGTAAGGGAGTAGAAAGATAACAGAATGTATTAGAAAGGAGGTAATAGAGAAATAATAACAAGGAAGACATTCACTTTTAGTGCTTGACTATGCTTTTGTGTTTAACAGGAAGTCGCTGTATTTATTGTTGTGTATTTATTTTGTTGCATTTTGTTATGTTGTGCTGTGTTTTTTATGTTTTTTTATCTTGTGAGGGTAGGTAGGGGGGAAGAGGGGAAGAGGGAGGGGGGAGGGAACAATATTGGATTGCTATTATACTGTGCGCAATGCCAAAGGATATGTGATTAGTCAGTGTTTTTGGTTTGTTTGTGTTGTTTATTGTCTTTGTTGATGTTTGATGTAGAATATTTTGTAATAAAATTTATAAAAAATAAAAATAAAAAAAAGGAGCAAGATGTCTGGTGTTAGCATGTTGGAAACCCCAAGTTAAAATCCTAAGACTTTATCAAATAAGGTAGTCACTGCGCAATGGAGAGCTCCTGTGTCCCCTTTCTGTGGCCAGATCCTTTGGGCCTTTGCTCCAATCTGGAACCTGGCCTGACACACATTCCAAACCGTTCCATCAAATGTTACACAAATGCTGAGTTTCAATAGGTTTATTCCTCAGCACAGAGGAAGCTGCTGGGGTCAGACTCTCCAGACCCTTACCCTGAACAAATGGAGATAATTTTACCTTGCTAGCTTGCTCCCAGTTTTCAATATTGTAAAAGTGTTTGTTCTGCTCTTGGGTTTTGTTTCTTCCATTTCATACAGATAAAAGAAGGGAAATATGGGCCTCATGTCAAACTGCTTAGTCCGAAGTGAAATAACTTATTTTCATCTTCTGGGAGTTTCTGACCCAACTCCAGAAATCCCTTCTTACACCCATTACCTCCCAGTCTAGCAAGACTCGTGTAATATAGAATCATAGAATCATAGAGTTGGAAGAGACCACAAGGGCCATCCAGTCCAACCCCCTGCCAAGCAGGAAACACCATCAAAGCATTCCTGACAGGTGGCTGTCAAGCCTCTGCTTAAAGACCTCCAAAGAAGGAGACTCCACTACACTCCTTGGCAGCAAATTCCACTGCCGAACAGCTCTTACTGTCAGGAAGTTCTTTCTAATGTTTAGGTGGAATCTTCTTTCTTGTAGTTTGAATCCATTGCTCCGTGTCCGCTTCTCTGGAGCAGCAGAAAACAACCTTTCTCCCTCCTCTATATTACATCCTTTTATATATTTGAACATGGCTATCATATCACCCCTTAACCTTCTCTTCTGCAGGCTAAACATACCCAGCTCCCTAAGCCGTTCCTCATAAGGCATCGTTTCCAAGCCTTTGACCATTTGGGTTGCCCTCCTCTGGACACATTCCAGCTTGTCAGTATCCTTCTTGAACTGCGGTGCCCAGAATTGGACACAGTATTCCAGGTGGGGTCTGACCAGAGCGGAATACAGTGGTACTATTACTTCCCTTGATCTAGATGCTATACTCCTATTGATGCAGCCCAGAATTGCATTGGCTTTTTTAGCTGCTGCATCACACTGTTGACTCATGTCAAGTTTATGGTCTACCAAGACTCCTAGATCCTTTTCACATGTACTGCTCTCAAGCCAGGTGTCACCCATCCTGTATTTGTGCCTTTCATTTTTTTTGCCCAAGTGTAGTACTTTACATTTCTCCCTGTTAAAATTCATCTTGTTTGCCTTGGCCCAATTCTCTAATCTGCTAAGGTCATTTTGAAGTGTGATCCTGTCCTCTGGGGTATTAGCCACCCCTCCCATTTTGGTGTCATCTTCAGCTGCTTGTTCTCCTCTGTGACAGGTGCCTTTAATTAGTTTGTTATGTAATTTGTTTTACTGGAACTCTTATGAGTAAAATTAATTGCAAAGGAGGGAGGATCATCTTACCAACCCACATAGTAAAATAAGTAAAATATGTATAATGACAGTGTTCCGTGTACAACACATTTACATGCAAATGGCCACCCATATAATTTACAAAGAAAGCTAGAAGCCAGCAATTGCAAGGAGAAACCCATAAACAGGGATATAAATTCACAACATGAATTAGCCCAGAAAGATGAAAGGCAACTTGCAGGCGGTTATTTAACTCCTGAGAGATGAGCGGCTACCAGCTCACTGGCATATAGATTTGCATCCTGATTTCTCCTATGTGGAGGGGCAGAGGGAGTTCAGCCCAACGCATGTGGCTCTCGCTCTGATGCCAGACAGCGGCCACAGAAAACGTCTTCTGTCTTCAAGACAGATTGTTGGCATCAGAGAACTGCGTTTCCCAGTTATTACAACATTCTTATTACATTCGTGCAATCTCATCCTGCCGGCCTCACACATTTGCATAACAAGGAACGTCAGATATCCAAATATTAAGAGACAGTTTCAAGTCAGCAAATACTGTGGTTTGCTTTGTTTCTTTGGCGGGGGGGGGGGGGGGGGGGGAGAGAGACAGATATGCTGAGCACCGCAGCATGTGAGTGTATGTAGCAGAATACATGCTATGGACCTTGTATGGATGGTTATGGAAAGATGCTTATGGACAAGGACACTAGCAATGAGGATTCAGGCCAGGCCAAGCCCAAGGCAATCTTTCTAATCTCTTGGTCTATTTGTGAAATTTTGGCAACATGATCACATTGAGTACAGTCATACCTCATGTTGCGTCCGCTTCAGGTTACGTCTTTTCAAGTTACTTCCGGGTTTCGCCGCTCGCACATGCGCAGAAGCGCTAAACCGCATGGTGCGCGTACGCAGACACGGTGCTTCTGGATGCGAACTGTTATGTACTGAGCTGAATCCTAGAGCAATAGGATCCAAAATGCAGCAGTCTGATTGGTCCTAGAACAATAGTATCCAGAATGCAGCAGTCTGATTGGTCCACAGGAGCCACCCAATCCAGCTCCAGGTGGAAGTGAATCAGCGACCTGATTGGCCTGCATGAGCAGCCAATCAGGCTCCTGGATGAAGTGAATCCGCAACCTGATTGGCCTACAGGAGTAGCCCAGAATTAGCCAATCACGTGGGGCCCATTGTGTAAATAATGTATATATAGCAGACGTTTTGGGGAAAGATTCATTCATTGCTACTATGAGCTGAATAATGAGCATGAAATTCACACTTGACTCCGAGTATATTTCATGAACGCTTCGAGTTGCGGACGTGTCTCTGGGACGGATTACGTCCGCAACTCGAGGTTCCACTGTATAACTGACAGTGAACAGATTTCTGTGGTTTTGCATCAGTTGAAGTCCTGGTTACGCTGTTGTGAAACATTTTGTAACCAAGCTACTGTCTGAAGTGAGATTTGTTTCTAAATAGGCAAGAGTTTGTATAATTCAAAACTTTGCATACTACTGCACCAAGGGAAGTTGGTCACCCAGCTGTTTTGTATCTGGCAGAATTAGGTCCCTCATGACAACTGAGAAAGCATCGCCTCATGGATTTTGGATGTGGTGCAACTCTCTTCCACCTCAAGTTACACCAGCTTGCTTTATTGTGTTGTTCCCTTAATTTGTTACAACAAAGCAACAATGGAGTTGGTTTCCAGTCCTTGGAAGTGGAAGCTATAATAAACCTGCTAATCTTTTATGTGCCACCAGACTTTCTGCCATTGTATTGAAATTTTCGTTAGTTTCTTTCTTTGCATCCCTCAAAAATTTCCTTTACGTGAAGATGCATGGCAATTCTAGCCTCAGGTCTTAATAACTTTATTGACTGTGTGGAGAGTTTCTTCAACAGCTCCAGTTTTTTAGCAGAACATTTTATGCAGGTGAAAGAGGAGCCCCACAGCAGAACTTCAATTTCCCCGCTTTGGGTCCCATAAACAGCTCTTCAGACACCCCTGAAAAATCCCCTGAGTCATTCTGAAACGCTTCCTTCCTTTGAATGCCCTTTGCTTGCTCCATCTGCGTAGCAACTTCCTCTTCTTCCATTGCCTGCAAAACCCAAACCGCAGTGACTATCGTTGGCAAAGATGAGGCGATCCTGAGGCACAATGGCCTCCAGACCCAATTAGGAGAACAAGAATCCCGTGAGCGATCAATTAGAGAACCTGCAGATGCAAACAACCTGGCAGTCGTAAATTCCTCCATTTAAAGGCAGCTGCTGTGTTTTAATTTTTTGTGTATCATAAAGCACAAAGAAACGGATCTAATATTGATCTGGCTTAAGGGGGTGAAGGCTGGTTCAATTGAAGAGTAATGAGAAACTCATTTGAACTCAAGTGGGTGTTTTTCCACGTTCCTCCTCTGCAAGCAGTATTTACATAGCAGTGTTCGTAGGACTGCCCTCCCTCTGCAGGAGGCCAGAGAACACAGAGATATTGTGAGCTGGCTGGCTTGATCACAGTCCCACCTTTTGTCATCCCCACTGGTCTCCATGGGTCGCTCAAAACACATGCAGCTTCTAAAACCCATGGAGAGTGGAGACCAGCGACGGCGCTCTGCTCTAGACATTACTCCTCCATCCATGGGCGTTGGCAGGAACCATGCAAGTGTGAGAGGGACGTGGGTGGCGCTGTGGTCTAAACCACTGAGCCTACAGCTTGCTGATCAGAAGGTCGGCGGTTCGAATCCCTGCGACGGGGTGAGCTCCCGTTGCTCGGTCCCAGCTCCTGCCAACCTAGCAGTTCGAAAGCACGTCAAAGTGCAAGTAGATAAATAGGTACCGCTCCGGCGGGAAGGTAAACGGCGTTTCCGTGCGCTGCTCTGGTTCGCCAGAAGCGGCTTAGTCATGCTGGCCACATGACTTGGAAGCTGTATGCCGGCTCCCTCAGCCTATAGAGTAAGATGAGCACGCAACCCCAGAGTCATCTGTGACTGGACCTAATGGTCAGGGGTGCCTTTATCTTTACCTTTATGCAAGTGTGTGGAACTAGGAGCCCCATTCTTGCTCTCCCTCATCGAGGGAGGGGTTTAGAGTGCCTGCATAGAGCTTCTGTCTCTCTTTCTGAGTGTGTTGCTATGAAAATGTGATCCCCCCCTTTCTTATAAGGGAAAAGAGAATTTGAACCTAACATCCAGCACTGCCACTTTTGCATCATGGTGATTCAACTCCTACCAGCTTCCATGACTTTCTTGATTCGACCCCTAATCTAAATGTTCTCCCTAATCTAAATGGCACGACCATCCTCCACCCCCAAAGCACACATTAATTTGTATGAAAGAACTGTCACTGCCAATTGCATCTGACTGAGGTTCTCTGGCCTTGTTTGATTTTAGCGAATTCTCGGGTGCATGGGAGATCTCATGGCCTCAGTGGTTTGAGGAGCCCCTCCATGTGTCCCCAAACCCACCTCCTGCAGGTGAGGCTCAAATCCACCATGCTCATTAACACTATCCACGGACAGATAAACCGAACAGCATCAAGGCCTACAGTGAATAAAGGACACAGAGTGGGGGGCGAGCAAACAGAAGGAACAGCATGTGGGGAAATCACAAACGTTAAACAGTAACACCAAGCAGAGCTTTAAAAAAAAAAAAAAAACTGGTCATACTCTGTTTTACTATTCCATCCACTTTTAATGAGGGTGAACCTCTGCAGGAAATGTGGCAAAAACATTTTTTTTAAAAAACATTGCCATCACAATCAACCAAGAACAAAACCCTCCATTTATTTTACAAAAAAAGAGACTCACCGTCTGTCCAGTGGAGCTCACTCACATGGATAGTGAAATAATGAAACAACAAAGCTGGCCCAGAGCTTTGCTATTGTGCAGGTGTGGCCTTCAAGGAAACAGATCTGAGCATGCCCAGAACAGACGTATTGGTTCCTGGGTCTATCAGGATTGTCGTCGTGACAACAGGAGGGTGGGGGAAACTGCTAAGAGGCAGTAGCTCCATTAAGCAAGGGTGGCAAATTTGTGGCTCTCCAGACATTCTTGAATTACAACCCCACCATCCCTGACTGTTGGCCATGCCAGCTGGAGCTGATGAGAACTGAAATTCAATAACATCTGGAGGGCCACAGGCTCCTCATTCCTGCTGCAAATAATGTCTCATACTGGGGGCACGCAACGGCAGTTTTCATATTTCCTAGAGATGATTTTATTTTTTTAGAATCCAACACACGGGATAACAAACTAATGGAGACTTTGCCAACTCAGCAAATCCCTCCCAGCAGGAGCAGGAGAAGATTTTATTCTGCTCCGTTTTACTTGAGATGTTGTCATAGTCTCGAAATCCTTCCAACTGATTTCCCTTGGGACTTTTAGAACTTGTAATCCTCTTTATCTAGCTCCACTCTAATTGCTTCTGTTATATATTAGAAATTAGGTTGTGGTTTGAAATGGACATTTTTTTGGTCAATGGCACTGAATTAAATGTGAAGAAAATATGGCTTCATTCTAGCTTCTCTGCAGAACACCAGGGGGCACAAAACGCTAAACTGTCCATTGGCCAGCTGCTGCGATTCACCCGCTTTTTCGGGTTGTGAGTTGATAAGGTTGCGGGAAGCCCAAAATGGAGACTGAAGCATTTAAACCAAAACCTTTAATCATCTTGGTCTGTATGAGTTTATCCTATTTATCTATTAATTTTATTTCATAAAATTTATACACCCCTTGATTGTAAAATCCTCAAAGCGGGTTACTACTACTACTACTACTAATAATAATAATAATAATAATAATAAACCACACACATACACACACTAAAATTCAGAATGACAGGAACATGGCTGTGATTAATGTAGCAAACTGAACATGGCCAGACTTAGGGGCTCCTTGCGTTTTCATCTTCACTGCAGGGGCCTTAGTATGGGGACCTTTCATGCCAAAATCCTCCCCACTTCCATCCCATGCAACCAGATGATGTTTCTCTGAGCGATGGGGCATGAATTCAATTCAGTTTGCATTAAAACAATATGGGAACTTAAGCACAGCCATGCTTCGAAATTCACACTTATCCGAATTTTGCAATGTGATTCTGGAACCAAACAATGATTATAGAAATGCCTATATTAAGGGGGAAGTGTAAATAAAAATGAATAATTGAATGAAAGTAAACGGTATACAAACATGTGCTTATTAGGAGAAATTCACACTAAAATGCTGATGGATTCTGTAAGGGTGTTTTTTTTTAAGGAGATTCCTGAAGAAGAAGAAGAAGAAGAAGAAGAAGAAGAAGAAGAAGAAGAAGAAGAAGAAGAAGAGTTTGGATTTGATATCCCGCTTGATCACTACCCGAAGGAGTCTCAAAGCGGCTCACATTCTCCTTTCCCTTCCTCCCCCACAACAAATACTCTGTGAGGTGAGTGGGGCTGAGAGACTTCAGAGAAGCAGAGATGCAAACCCGGTTCACCGGATTACAAGTCTACCACTCTTAACCACTACAGCACACTGGCTGCAGATATGTGGGCAGCAATTAAAGATTGGAAAAATGAGAAATTAAGAAAACCTAAATTAACAGATGCATCTGCCCCTCATTTCAGAGAAGTGTGCATGCCAAAAGTCCTAGGTCCAGCCTCTCGAATCTCCGGGCAGGCCTAGGAAAGACTCATTTTCTGACACCCTGGCACCAGGCAGCTTCTCTGTCCCTATCCATGTGTCAATGGTCCTTTCAGTACGGCACACAAACCTGCTGCCACCCCCAGCACTGCTAGTTCCTAGAGGACTGGAAAGACTCTTGTACACCTGTAAAGCCTGGAGTAATAGCTGTGATTGAATAGAATCAGGAGCTGGAAAGCAGAATTTGCAGTTGCTGGTGGCTGCCTCAAATGTCCCTTGTCACAAGGACGGGTCACAAACTTACCGTATTTTTCGCTCCATAAGACGCACTTTTTTCCTCCTAAAAAGTAAGGGGAAACGTCTGTGCGTCTTATGGAGCGAATGTGTGGTCCCTGGAGCTGAACTGCCCAGGGGCAAAAGCAGATCATGCTTTTTTAAAAAAGAGAGAGAGAAGGGAGTGTTGAAAGGAAGCCCGCTGAGCAGCTGCTCAGCAAACGATTGGGGAGAGAGAGAAGGGAGAGAGATTCCAGCCCCGCCCCCTTGCAGAGGGAGCCTGTTTCCCCAGCAACATGTGACTGGCTGATTAGATTATCTGTCTGGAAACTGTAGAAATGGCTCCCTTTACTGAAGCTGCAGAACTGTGAGTTAAACCCCATAAAACAGGATTTTTTCCCTTTGCAAAGTAAGCTCAACAATTTTGAGCTGATCCCCCAAAAATGGGGCTTTTCTACTTTGCAAAAGAAGCTACAGGAATTTGAGCTGATCCACAAAAAGGGGGCTTTTCTCCTTTGCAAAAGAAGCTGCAGAAATTTGAGCTGATCCTCAAAAAATGGGGCTTTCCCCCTCTAAAAACTAGGTGCGTCTTATGGTCAGGTGCGCCATATAGAGTGAAAAATACGGTAACTTAATAACTAAGAAGTCCACCTTACTTGGAGGCATTGCTATTTGATGAGAGTCCTCCTGCCTGGTGTGTGTGTGTGTGTGTGTGTGTGTGTGTGTGTGTGTGTGTACTTTAATGAACTGTAGAGAATGAACAGAGGAAAGGTTATGAACATAGCTGTCAACCCTCCCTTTTTTTGCGGGAAACTCCCTTATTCCAATGCCGTTTCCCGCTGCTATCCCGGATTGTTGATATCCCTTAAATTTCCCGGATTTCAAAGGAAGCAGCTCCTCTCCCTCCCTGCCGGCCAGGGAGGCTCCTCAGCTGCGTTGCTCGGCTGCCAATAAGGAGTCTGAGACCGACTGGGGGCGGAGCTTGCATGCCTTGTGCAGCCAGACCCTCACACCCAACCAGACAGACAGCCTGCCTGCCGTCTACGCGCTCGCTCTTTCGCTCACCCGTTCGCGCGCAGCCTCTGGAGCGCAGGGTGGCGAGGCTACTTGGTGCCATTGCACCGCCCTCACGGCATCCCTTATTTTCAAATCCGAAAGTTGGGGAAAATCCCTTATTTTCAAATCCAAAAGTTGACAGCTATGGTTATGAATGAGACATTTGGGGGAGGAAGTGTCTGTGTGCGTACATAATAGTGTTAAGCTTATTTTTAGTTGCTATTTTCTTAACACTGTTTTATACTCATACATGCTTTGTTGATGATCCATTAATAATATAATAGGATTTATGCTGTAATTGTGATGTATAGACTATTTTTAGTTTCTGGCTTGCCAGTAGTGTTTTATAGATGGCAATTGCTTTATTGATGTTTCGTTAATTATAATTACATGATTTGTGCTGCACTTGTGATGTTTTCTTAAGTTATTGTTATTTACTGTTTGTAAGCTGCTTTGGGATTCATGTGAAGGGAAAGCAGCATATGAAGTCCATAAATAGTAATAGTAATAGTAATAATAATAATAATAATTAATAAAAAAACAACTCCTTTGCTACAGCCTGTTCTGCATAAAAACATTCCATCTGTTTATGAGTTTAATTCCACTGGAAGAAGCCTAGTACATCGTTTCCTTAGAAATCCCTACCTAGGCTCCCCTTTGCTGGTTTTTAATAATGAAATATGGGGGTTTGTTTTAGGCTTCCATATCTTACAGAGCTGCTTCCTGCTTTTCTGAGCTGGTTGCCGTTTGAGATTTCCCTTCCTATTTCTGCCTATGTACCCATAACTCATCCTGGTGTTCTCCAGATCTTGGGGGGGGGGGAACCTCCCTTCAGCCGCACCCCATGTGCCAATTGTCATGAAGGAGGAGAGGTGTGTGTGTGTGTGTGTTGTTTTATTTATTTAATTAATTTTATACCGCCCTTCGTCTGAGGATCACAGGGCAGTTCATAGTATAAAAGCACAAGAATGCATAGCACAGTAACAAAAAGGCCATAGATTGTTTAATTAGCCAAAGGCTAAATAAGAGGCTTCTTTTTGCCGGGTACCTAAGGATATGTAACAAACACACCAGGCGAACCTCCCTGGGGAGAACATCCTACAAATTGTAGCCCCCCAAAAATATGGAAGGCACCAGGCTGACAAAACCTGTTGTTTCTGAAAATGAACAGTTACGATCTCAAGTGATTTTTCTGGAAGTAGTATTGACCTTTACAATAAAAAGAACTTTACCCATGACTATGTATCTCTATATCTATCTATGTCTATATCTATCTTCTAGCTGCTAAATATTTTCCCCATGAAACTAGTCGTTTGTACTCCCCTCTTTTTAAATGTCTCGAAGTGATATAAATGGTTTGTTTATCATTAACAAAAGCAATAAACCTCTCAAGAATTGGTTGTTGACAAACACACTGCTGTTCTGTTTAATATTCAGTAGCAAGTCCTAAGTGCTGAAAATCACCAATTTATTGCAGATTATTGCCTGAATACATTTCAGAAGCAAATGCAGATCATTAGAGCCTACAAGATAAAGTTTAAAATTTAAAAAAGCTAACTAAAGCTACTGATTTTCACTGAGCCAACTAGTGACATACTTTTTTTTTTAATTTGAATGTTAAATGAAGCTTTGTTCATTTAAGGATTGCTGTTATCTACAAAAAAATAAGCTCTAACCTCTTCCCATTTTTCTTCGGCAGTAGAGAAAACAAATAGTTATGCATTTTAAAGTGGGTGAAGACTTCACATCTATGTGTATATTTGTATATGCATATATCACAAGAGACGCATACAGCTCACGCAGTCTGCCGTATGTTAGTGAATGCACTTACTTCAATAGCAAAAATACATTTCGATGGATCGTGCCATCGATGCCACCTTTTTTTTTTTTTGCAATGAATGGCAGGGACCTTCCTCACCATAGCAACTACGCTTATCTCCAAAGAACGTTAGCCTCTTGCATTAGCAATTTTACATCCTTAAATATAAGAAGCAGTTGCATGGCATTTGGCAAGATTATATTGTTTTATATATATATCACTCCAGATGGTGACAGCAGTCACGAAATTAAAAGACGCCTGCTTCTTGGGAGAAAAGCAATGGCAAACCTAGACAGCATCTTAAAAAGCAGAGACATCACCTTGGCTGACAAAGGTCCGTATAGTTAAAGCTATGGTTTTCCCAGTAGTGATGTACGGAAGTGAGAGCTGGACCATAAAGAAGGCTGATCGCCAAAGAATTGATGCTTTTGAATATGTTGCTGGAGGAGACTCTTGAGAGTCCCATGGACTGCAAGAAGATCAAACCTATCCATTCTTAAAGAAATCAGCCCTGAGTGCTCACTAGAAGGACAGATCCTGAAGCTGAGGCTCCAATACTTTGGCTACCTCATGAGAAGAGAAGACTCCCTGGAAAAGACCCTGATGTTGGGAAAGATGGAGGGCACAAGGAGAAGGGGACAACAGAGGACGAGATGGGTGGACAGTGTTGTCGAAGCTACCAACATGAGTCTGACCAAACTGCGGGAGGCAGTGGAAGACAGGGGTGCCTGGCGTGCTCTGGTCCAGGGGTCCATGGGGTCACGAAGAGTCGGACACGACTAAACGACTAAACAACAACAAATACACGCACACACACACACACACACACACACACACACACATATAAATATAAAAAACATGTGTGTGTGTGTGTGTGTGTGTGTGTGTATAAAGAGAGAGAGAGAGAGAGAGAGAGAGTTTCTCTCTCCAGTACTTACTAATGAAAAACTGAAAAATATGGTGAGATAATTGAAGAGGTAAGAACATACAAATCACACCACCCCATCATTAATGAGGTGGGGGGTGGGGAAACAGAGGCCTTCTTTCACTCTGACGCTCTCTTTTCCACATGTGACCTCCCTGTTGTTGAGAACCTTTGCTAAGTGTCAGACTTTTTTTTTTTTTTTTAAGGCTGTGAGCGGGGAGGAAAGCAGGAGGAGAAAAGATGAAAGACTGCAGAATTTCTCCTGATTGGCATAATATCTCATTTTGCATGGCCTCTATCCTTGTGCTTGCAAATCTGAATAAACTTTTATGGTTCACGCTTGCCAGAAAGCTTCCTTTGCACTAGAGGTTCCCAATTACCGAAATACTGCGGACCTCCTGTTCTTCAAAAGCCAAACCATTTGACTCCCTACTATTGCTATCTCTTTGGCAGTTTTTGTTATGTGCCGTGGAACCCCCGGGGGCCGCTGAACACCCGCTGGGAACCAGTGCGTTAAAAGAAGCTTGCAGACAAGCACGGCAGGCCTTGTCCCGTCACCTAGAAGAGTTTGGATTTGATATCCCGAAGGAGTCTCAAAGCGACTCACATTCTCCTTTCCCTTCCTCCCCCCAAAACAAACACTTTGTGAGGTGAGTGAGGCTGAGAGGCTTCAGAGAAGTGTGACTAGCCCAAGGTCACCCAGCAGCTGCATGTGGAGGAGTGGGGAAGCGAACCCGGTTCACCAGATTACGAGTCTACCACTCTAAACCACTACACCACACTGGCTCTCCACCTACCATAATCTCAGTAAATGTCCAAAGGGCCATGGATGGAGGGCAGGAAGTTTCTCTTGTGCTCCCCCCCCCCCTGATGCTTCCTCTCTCAGAAGCCGCACCTCAAGGCACAGAACAAAAACTGGGAGATAATTGGGGGTGGGGTGGGGAGTTTGGCGAAAGCCCTACTCAGTGCCATCATTGGACCAGGTGCGCAGCCTGGGAGTCATTCTGGACTCACAGCTGTCCATGGAGGTGCAGGTTAATTCTGTATCCAGGGCAGCTCCATCTGGTATGCAGGCTGAGACCCTACCTGCCCACAGACTGTCTCACCAGAGTGGTACATGCTCTAGTTATCTCTCACTTGGATTACTGCAATGCACTCTATGTGGGGATACCTTTGAAGGTGACCCGGAAACTACAACTAATCCAGAATGCGGCAGCTAGACTGGTGACTGGGAGTGGCCACCGAGACCACGTAACACCGGTCTTGAAAGACCTACATTGTCTCCCAGTACGTTTCCGAGCACAATTCAAAGTGTAGGTGCTGACCTTTAAAGCCCTAAACGGCCTCGGTCCAGTATACCTGAAGGAGCGTCTCCACCCCCATCATTCTGCCCGGACACGGAGGTCCAGCGCCGAGGGCCTTCTGGCAGTTCCCTCACTGCGAGAAGCCAAGTTACAGGGAACCAGGCAGAGGGCCTTCTCGGTAGTGGCACCCACCCTGTGGAACGCCCTCCCATCAGAGGTCAAAGAGAAAAACAACTACCAGACTTTTAGAAGACATCTGAAGGCAGCCCTGTTTAGGGAAGCTTTTAATGTTTAACAGACAATTGTATTTTAATATTCTGTTGGAAGCCGCCCAGAGTGGCTGGGGAAACCCAGCCAGATGGGTGGGGTATAAATAATAAATAATAATAATAATAATAATAATAATTATTATTATTATTATTATTTTCATCATCATCATCATCATGTGGCTGTGTGCTCCTTTGTGCCTGAGCACATCTTTCCACCCCAGCCACGGGGCTGGAAATTGATTTCCTTATTTCCTTTCTCATACCCTCTAAGCGTCCCAATGTCACGTGCTTGGATTATTCTTAATCAGCTGAAATAGTGCTTTCTATGTATCTATGTAGGGACCCAGGTGGCGCTGTGGGTTAAACCACTGAGCCTAGTGCTTGCCAATCAGAAGGTCAGTGGTTCGAATCCCCGCCACGGGGTGAGCTCCCGTTGCTTGGTCCCAGCTCCTGCCCACCTAGCAGTTCGAAAGCACGTCAAAGTGCAAGTAGATAAATAGGTACCGCTCCGGCGGGAAGGTAAACGGCGTTTCCATGCGCTGCTCTGGTTCGCCAGAAGCGGCTTAGTCATGCTGGCCACATGACCTGGAAGCTGTACGCTGGCTCCCTCAGCCAATAATGCGAGATGAACGCCGCAACCCCAGAGTCGGACACGACTGGACCTAATGGTCAGGGGTCCCTTTACCTTTATGTATCTATGTATCTTGATTTTCCTGTGGCTAGTAAGCAGTCTATGAACTATGACTAAATAAAGCAAATAATGAAAGGAACCTTCATGTCAGTAACTGCAAAGCAGCTACATGAATGTATGAATGCAGAGATCGCTTCAGGGCCTTCAAATGCTATCCATATGTTCCTCTGGTCAAAATGTGTTAAATAAATTAGAATACATACAGCACCTCCTCCTGCCTTGGTTTCTAATGATATCCAGCCTGAAGGGGCTGTGGCATTTTGGTAACATCTGCAGAATGGTGCTTATGACGTAGGTGGGTAGGTAACCTCGACTGGCTAGACGCAGAGCAAAAAAACAAAAGCCTAATTGTGTGTCATCAACATACATAGGTTGCAATTGAGCATGAAAACTACTTGCAGATGTTACATCTTGCCGCCTTCACACCTGGTTTGCAGCAGCCTACAAATTCCCAGGGCCTTTGCTGAAGTGCTGTCTTCATGCTAGAAACGGCATTTCAACACTCCGTGGAGAACACAATCGAGGAAAAAGCAGCACCTTGCCTTACTCCCAAGATCCAACGAGCCCTTCAGCTGTTGAGCGCTTTTGTATACAGGGAAAATGTAGTCTCAATTCATCTATGTAGGTTCATCTGGGCAGGTGTTTTTCTCCCTTTTAACCTATCAGCACAAGCCACATGTGGGCCCTTTGGTTCTCATTCCCGCCACCAGAACTGGATCTGCAATTCTTCATGTTAAAACCCTGAAATTCTTCCACTGGGAAATGTAAATTAAGAGGGCACACAGAAGATCAAGCTTCCTTAAGAAATGCCTTTAGTGAGCTGCGTTTCCAAATGATGCCCATTGCAGTCTTGGATGGCTGCTACAACAAGGTCCTATATGCAGACAGACTTTGCATTTGTGGTCAACCTTAGGTGGAAGACATCACACATTATCTGTTAGCCTGCTGGAGTGAACAAAGATTTCAGAAAGCAGTATCTATATTGCTTTCTGAAGCCTTTGTTCACTCCAGCAGGCAGACACACCCCAGCAGAAACCGTCTATTTCTTTTGAGTGACACACAAAGTGGCTCTCTATGCACTGGCTGCAAAAACAAAACCAGGAAAAAGGAGTTAGATAACACCACTATAAACTGTTGTGGTGATTCAGAAGTTCTATTTGAAATCAAGCTAGATTTGGCTTTGTCTGTGTCTCTGGTAACCTCTCTTACACCATGGATGCTGGCTCATCGATGTTGGATGTTGTTTTATTGGTACAGATGCTGCAGGTTTAGTACGGACTTTGGCTAGAATAATAAACTTATATTGTATTGCATTAACTCACAGGGGAGGTCTTCCTCACCCAGGTGACCACTGCTGATGTCTCTCACTGTTTTGGCTCCTAGAGGCAGATGCAAGGGCCCGGGGGGGGGGGAAGCAAAGGAGTTTATTACCTATGCAAATATACTTCCTACAAGAACGGCACAGGTGAGGTTTCTAATACTGAAAGTGAATTTTATTATTAAGTGCTTGAAATTACAAATTCAACTTTCTGAATACACTGTAGCTGAAGATCAGATCCAACATTAGCACCCAGCACAAAACAGAAAGCTGCTTTACAGAAGGATGCTGCAGGATCTACGATGCTTCCTAACAAAACAGAATCCTGGAGCCTTAACGTTTACAGCTTGATTCCAACAAATCTTTTGCTTCATTGATTTTCGTTGCCAGGTAAGGAGAGCCACCTAAATAAAGAGGAGAGAGAATAAAGTAAAGACTACATAATGCTGGATTTAACAATAAGCATACTTCTCAGTTATGGAAAGTAAATTTTACATGTCATCTCACTAAGTTTCATTAACTTTCTAACAAGAAATTGACACAAGTATCACAATGAACCACAATCCAAAGGGCAATTAAATTGCTTTTACTGGTGGCGCAATTCTATCCGTGTCTACTTGGAAGTAAATTCCATTAGAGTCCACTAGGGTTCAACTTACTCCCAGGTATAGTATAGCATTTCAGGTTAAGACACAAGACAACTGACTTCCCTAAATCTATTGACTGGCTAATGTCTCGTTTTGTTAGGCAATGGGTTCTCTGGAATATCCACAAGCAAAATTTTGGAGTGTTGCAATTCAGAGCCTTCTCAGGGGTGACACACCGTGTGTTAAACCCTTCCCCGTGAGGCCTACCTGGTGCCAACACACTTTCAGCACCAGACAAAGATGTTGTGTTTCCCCATGCTTCTTAATAAGCTGCTTGTGTTTCATCTTAGCCGACCTGGAACTTCTGCTGAAGAGCAATATAGACATATTTTGAATCAATGAATGAATGAAGTGAAGCACTGATTTCTTCAGTCATTTCAGTCCATGTCAGGGCTGAGGAACATTTAGAACCCGAGGGCCATATTCTCTCATGGGCAGCCTTTCAGGGGCCACATGCCAGTGGTGGGCAGAGCCATGGATAAGGCTTTTCACCAGGCCCTGAAGTTCCCCACTCCTGACCTAGAGGCAAGAAAACACTGCTCTCCATCAGAAGAAAAGTTAGGATTGCTTTCCCAAGATCAATTCCACAAGGACAGATATATCGTTGTGCAGTAACAGCATCAAATTCTGAGCTCAGACCACAGGCAGATTAAGGTACCGCACCATGTTTAATTTATTTTTGACAGCATGCTTTGAAGGAAACTCCAGCAGGAATATTTTAACGTAGAATCATTAGGTGCGCACTGCAAACATGGCCCATTTTTCAGTTAAGGCACAGGCATACCAGCCAAATGCGTCACATTAATGCTGTTAGGCACAGAATACTGCCTTCTTCTTCCCTGTCCTCAACGCTGCCACTGCTTTCCAGTCCATCTAACAATCTGATTACAGTTCAGCAGCCTCGATGTTTTGTTTTTTTCACTCTCCTCGAGTGCCAACCATCTGCCTCCTGCCACTGAAAATAACAACCAAAGGTCTGCTGTCAGGAGCTCACCATGCAGCAACAAACACCTAGATGTTTTTTTTTTTTTTGACAATGTGCTTTCCACTGCAGAACATTACAAGCAACCTTTTCTAAGCATCTGCTTGGAGGAATCACATACAATGGAAATCCCAACTACAGATCACCATGCTATGAGAACCCTGCACTTGGTTCCCTTCTTTTTATAGTTTTTAATCCATGTGCTGACCCCTCTGCATTTAGGGCCTGGGGGGAAGGAGCAAAGATGTGCAATGCTGCACACATATAGGCACAGAATAAACACCATCTGAAGCATGATGCCGCGGGACACATGAAACCTTGCATGGGCAAAGACATTTTGCACACCCCACATCGTGTATAACATTATGTTAGCATCAGAGAAGCAGGAAGACAAGTGGTAAAGATACAAGACACTCTGCAGCACTTTCACAGCAGGAATCTGAGCATGCACACAAAAAAATCCTAACATGCATACTGAAGTCCATAGTGCCTTTACACCATTTAACAGAAAACCCCAGAAATAATTAGTACATGTCGACATGATACAGCTTCTCAAAGTGAGGCATCTAGATCAGCTTTGGTTAATGTGGGGAGGGAGAGGGGGGTAGAAAATTGGGCAGATGTTGCTATGCAGGTGGGTGAAGGGAGAGAAGAGAAAATCAAGTGAAAGCCAAGGAAGGAAACTATACTCTGGTGAGATGGCAGTGGGGCATCCTGTGGGTAAAAGGAGAACTCTGAAGCCCCAAACTCTGAAGAGGGGTATGCTCCTGATAAGGATCTCGACAAACAGGAACCGAAATACCTGGTAGATAGCAAACATATCGTGGAATATGGATGTAACAGCAACAACACTTACAATTCTTTGATACTGTATTATGTTCTCCCATCAGGAGATTTTACCGTAGTCACTAATCAATATATTTTTATCTGTGTCTAGGAGCGTGTAAATATGTGCGCCAGAAACTTGCCCCAACGTTTATTCAGGTATATAATGCCTGAATACACAATATTACTCCGCCAGGGCATGGCTGTAAATTGGCCTCAAATCTCATTGCTGAAAGTGCAGTAACTGGGAGAATCCCAAGCAGACGATGTTCCTTATCTGTGTTAGCCTTGGAATCACTAAAGAGCAGCATATAGCTTACACAGCATAGAGATTATTACCACAGCCTCTCAAAATGTCCCATGCAGGCACATATTACAACTGGATATAATACGGCCTCCATCAAAGGATAATAGGCACGGAGACAGAGCAAAAATAAAAACTAGGCCACAGATATGAAAACATGATATTATCTACATTTGTCAGCTGTGTATTTTCAACTCTTCTAATATTTGAATCTAATGTTATCTCACCCGTTGCGATCGCTTTTTCAATTTCTCAAAGCAAACCTCAATTAAGGAAATTGGCATTGCGCAATACATTGTACCTCCAGCATTCCCCCGGTTGCTCTTAGAGCTGCCAAGGCTGATGACAATGATTGATGTCCAGGACATTGACTGATGCCGGCAGAAGTGTCTTAGCCAAGGCCCAACCCCTAAAAATTATCAGAATGAGCGTGACCTCCTGTGGGAAACTGGAATAGAAAAAGCCCATGAAGGTCGCTGGGCCAAGAGATCTGATCTATGTCCAGCCCTTTTACGTCTTTGGAATGATGGATGGGCTGGATGAAACGGAAGGAAGGATTGTGCCCGGTGCTGTCTCAAAAGCATTCTGCACGTGTGGAAGTGGGTGCTGGGGAGCCATTAGAGTTTTGTGCTATAGTAACTGCAGCTGAACTGCAAACCTCTTCCCTTTGCCCGTGACTCTCCAAGGGGTTACGCAGCAATGCAGACTAACACAGAGGGGCAGTGTTTTGACCACAGAATTACACTTCTTTGTTTGCCTCCAAATGCATTTTCTTCCATCATTGTCTCGTTCCTGCATCTACAGAGTAAATCCCATTTTATTTATTTATTTAATGAATAAATTACTAGTAAAAAGAGGGGCAGGAAGAAATAAGAAATGGTGTGCTCCACACCTTTCACCCTAATGAGGTCGGAATTAATTTTATACTCCTGAAATGAGAAGGAATAAACTATAAATCTGTCAACGAGATATAAAAGTCTTCACTTCCCCCCTTTTGGCTTTTTAAATACTGTGCAACTCTATGCCATCTGTTGTATCCAAGTACAAACAGCAACGAACATATGGGCTTTCCTTCTCAACCAGCTGTAGTGTAGTTAAAGTTATAATAAGAGCTTTTTGGGGAGATACATACATTAAAAACCTGGCTAGTGAAAACATCTGTGCCTGGTTTTATAGTTTTTAAGAGAGCTAAAATCTAGTACATACATTTGTATAACATTCTGTTCAAAAATGTGCTTGTCTATTTATGGTTGCACATACTCTGTTCGTGTAGACATGGATTTTCGCAGCTTCATGGCTAATGTTTCCCCTTCGTCTAAAGCGAGCTACTTCACACAGTGGTTCTTCACGCTATGTTTGACAGCTTCTTAGTTTGTGATCAAGTAAATGACCCCAAAGGCAGCTATACATTCCTTCCTTTGGATCACAGAGACCGGATGCAAATCTGTCTCATACTGCAGGCAACACTTCCAAGATATGTTTTGAAATGCACTGCACTGAATTTGTGAAGTTAGTGATTAGTGTTATGCTTCATACACATGTAAAGAGAGAAGGTCTGGCAGCATGTTACCTATCAACGAATATTTATGAAACTCAAAGCTTACCTTTATCAGGGTGATTCAAAAGCATGATTCTTCTGTGAGCATTTCTAATCTTGGCCTTCCCAGCAGATGCACTGTAAAGATAAATTTAGAGCGTTTACCATAAATAAAGATTCTTGCGGGCTCTAAATTAGCAAAATTATTTTCTTCTGATAAACAACATCTAGAGGTATTTGCCATCTAGTGGGTAAGCGACAGTATTACATCCTTGAAGAATGAAGTAATCCATAGCTTTGCGTTTTGGGGATCTTTTGAGAGTGGTCTACACACATTTACACACGAGTATTCACCTGTGCTGATCAGTGGCAGGAGGCACCTGCAAGCAGTGCCAACAGTCAAAACACACATCACTGACAGAAAGTATACTGGTGGAGCATGAGATGGAGAAATCCCCTCCTAGTGGTGCAGCAATAAAACTGCTAGCACATTTGCAAAGCTAAGCAGGGTTTCAAATTGGATGGGGGACCGCGTATTGAGATTCCTGCATTGCAGAGGGCTGGACCAGATGACCCTCAGGATGCCTTCCAACTCTTACCATTCAATGGAGACAGCGGACTATCAAATCAGGTTGTAATGTATTTTAATATTTGCTGGAAGCCGCCCAGAGTGGCTGGGGAGACCCAGCCAGATGGGTGGGGTACAAATAATAAATTATTATTATTGTTGTTATTATAAGAGTACATCTTCTCCCCAACAGGTCCACCACCCTGGGCACTGCTGTGCTGCAGCAGCCCTGTTGGGAAGGGTGATGAATATCCAGCCCAGAGATCTATGAACAGGCCTCATCTCCTTTGTCTGTTGTTTGGATAGCTGCTGTTTGTGAGTCCTCTTCAAGTGAGACCGTCACAAAGAGCTCATGATTGCGGAAGAGTAGCCTGGCTGGGAGTAGGGCTCACGCCCACAAATATAGGTCTACATGCCTGGCGTGCGGGAGACTGAGTGCTTGTTATAATGTAGTTCTGCTTGTAGGCATTGGGTCGTGTAGTTTAATGAGCTGAGCAGAGTGAATGATCATGGGCTTGGGGGAGGAAGTTGGGAGGTTGCTTGGCAGGGCTGACCTATCAAGCAAAATATTGAGGGGTGGGAGGGGGAGGGAATGGGTCACATGTGCTGCCAGGGGGAGGAAATGACCCCAAACGACTGGTTGACCCATACAAAGGCTAGGCACTCTGTCTACACAGGACTCCTTCTGACTAGCTCATCTGCACAAAGCATAGATTTTAAGTCATCCAAGTTCTGAATCATGTAGAATTAAACATGTGCAAAACTGCAAAAGCATAACTGAATGTGCCACTTAAAACTGTTTTTAATATGGAAGAGTTAGTACCCAAATTTGCTATTGCCCCCCTTCCATCTTCATCCTTTTTGTACTGTCCATTTTAGTATACGCCACTTTTTTATTTTGTAAGCTATTTTGAATTTATTGGCAGAAGTATACAAGTACATAAAGGTAAACAAATACCAAGAGTTCTTTCAACACAGCAAACTGGTTAATTTTTGCACGCCACTTCTTTTAGTGATTTTTATCCTTAATAAAACTACTGGATAAGATGGGCCCACCCCACACTTCACACCACTTTTCTTTCAGGCTTTGGCACTGAATAGATTCTGTTTCAATGCAAAACACTTACCTTGTGCCTAAAATAAGACTAGCTTCTCGGTGATTCATTTTCTGTTCAAATCCACCTTTATAATAGGAAGAAAGATTCTGTATGGGAGAGACAAGATGAAGTAATTTGATCTGTGCGTGAGGTATAATGACCTTGATTCAATTTTGTAGCTAGGGCAAAAAGTGGCAGCTAGGCTACTCAACGCTGTGGCGTGCTGCAGTCGCACTGCATTGCTCTCAAACGAGCTGCGCTGCCTACCAGTAACTGATTGGGCCAAGTTTAAGGTTTTGGTTCTCACCTGTAAAGCCCTAACAATTTGGGAGTAATAATAATAATAATAATAATAATTTATTATTTGTACCCCGCCCATCTGGCTGGGTCCCCCCAGCCACTCTGGGCGGCCTCCAACAGATATTAAAATACATTAAAATATCACAGGTTAAAAACTTCCCTAAAGAGGGCTGCCTTCAGGTATTTTCTGAATGTCAGATAGTTGTTTATCTCTTTGACCTCTGATGGGAGGGCGTTCCACAGGGCGAGCGCCACTACCGAGAAGGCCCTCTGCCTGGTTCCCTGTAGCTTTGCTTCTCGCAGTGAGGGAACCGCCAGAAGGCCCTCGGCAGTGGATCTCAGTGTCCGGGCTGAACGATGGGGGTGGAGACGCTCCTTCAGGTATACAGGACCGAGGCAATTTAGGGCTTTAAAGGTCAGCACAAACACTTTGAATTGTGCTCGGAAATGTACTGGGAGCCAATGTAGATCTCTCAGGACCGGTGTTATGTGGTCCCGGCGGCCACTCCCAGTTACCAGTCTAGCTGCCGCATTCTGGATTAATTGCAGTTTCCGGGTCACCTTCAAAGGTAGCCCCACGTAGAGCGCATTGCAGTAGTCCAAGCGGGAGATAACTAGAGCATGCACCACTCTGGCGAGACAGTCTGCGGACAGGTAGGGTCTCAGCCTGCGTACCAGATGGAGCTGGTAGACAGCCGCCCTGGACACAGAATTAACCTGCGCCTCCATGGACAGCTGTGAGTCCAAAATGACTCCCAGGCTGCGCACCTGGTCCTTCAGGGGCACAGTTACCCCATTCAGGACCAGGGAGTCCCCCACACCCGCTCGCACCCTGTCCCCCCAAAACAGTACTTCTGTCTTGTCAGGATTGAGGGAGCATCTTCACCTCTCTTGCCCTCTTCAAGTGTTACAATCAGTTGAGGAGGCATCCAGAGGAAGAGGCTTTTCTGTGACGGCACCCTTCTTAATAAATCACCTCCCCTCTTAGCTCAGGCAGGTGCCAACACTCATGAAGTTTTGGTGCCTACAAAGAATATATCTATGTTCCCAGGACTTTACAGTTGTTTAATTCCAACAGATTGTTTAAGTTTCACCTCTGCCCTGTGTATATTGATTTTAATGTGAATAGTATATTTTATAAATTTGTTGTTACTCTGCCTCCAGACTGATGTGGCAAGTAGCATGGAATCATAGTTAGATGGGACACCAAGAGTCATCTAGTCCAACCCCTGCAATGCAGGAATCTCAACTAAAGCATCTCTGACAGATGGCCATCCAACCTCTGCTTTTAAAAGATCAGATTTGGTTTTGAAATATGATCAATGGAACAAGACTTTTGCTTTTGTTGAAGAGTCATCATTGCTAGAGGAGATAAAATCATATTGTATCTACTGTAGCCATATTTGACACAATAGCTGAGAGAAAAAAGTAAGTCATAAGGTCTCTTTGTAGTTTTCAAACATGATTCTTAACTCCTAAGTCCTAAAGTATTAGTAGTGTACTCTTTCCTACGTTTTGTGTGATTCTGAATATATTGAACTTCTATTTAAAGCTGTAGCTTTAATATTGATCAAAGTCCCTTTGAATCTAATTTCATTTGCATTGAGGGATCAAAAGATTTCCTCCCAGCGAACTAGTTGATCTGGAACCTGATTTATACAACTAAACTAAAACTGGAAATTGGAAGGATGCACTTATTCACTCTGTAGAAATGCGTAGGGATTACGCATAGCAATTTTTTACTATCTCAATCTATTATTTGAATGCACAATTTAAAAAAAGATATGAGGACTTGTGTGCACAGAACCAAAAGAAGGGGGGGAAGTTAATATGGAAGACATGAAATGTTCTTTATTTTTCTTCAAACTTAATTCTGCCTTTTATGCCTGTCCTCTTGCCTTTTCTAAACAAGCTTCTTAAAACTGGCTATTGCCTGCAAGACTCAAGGAGATACTGTCATGCTCATCTGCCGTAGACCCTTTGGCTCAATACTACATGAGGTATAAGTGGGATTTGACAGAAGAAAGCTAACTACTTTGGATTCTAGTGAAGGACAAGTAGGCTGGCTGCTTGCCTTGCACCCCCAGGTTTCACTTCCCCCCAGGACTGGAGGAAATGTAAAGGAAATGTGGTGATCATATACCTGAGAATCCCTTGACTGCCTGGCCAACCCAGACTTACAGCCATGGTGGGACAGGAAGTGAATGAATCCCTGTTCTGTTATGGTAGCCATCACCTAGTTGGGTCAGGGTTAGGTATACTTATCCTGAGCACAGAAGGGGCAACATTATCTCTGTCTCTCTCAAGCTTCTAATCTCATTGAGAGCCAGCATGGTGTAGTGGTTAAGAGCGGCGGACTTGTAATCTGGTGAACCGGGTTCGCGTCCCCCGCTCCTCCACATGCAGCTGCTGGGTGACCTTGGGCTAGTCACACTTCTCTCTGAAGTCTCTCAGCCCCACTCACCTCACAGAGTGTTTGTTGTGGGGGGGGAGGGGAAAGGAGAATGTTAGCCGCTTTGAGACTCCTTCAGGTCTCAAAGCGGGATATCAAATTCAAACTCCTCATCAGAGAGATCTGAGCTCTAAACTTACAGTGGCTGAAATTTTCCTTGCTGCTTCTGTGATTACTTGTTCTAGTGGTTTCCAGAGCTGGGATGCATAACGACCTATAAAATATTGAAACAAAAGGCAATTTAACATCTGTTCATCTGCTAAGCAAGCATGCAGCAACAGTAATTTCTGCAAGAAAACAGAGAAGAACCCAATTTTTCATCTCATTTGTCTGAAGGTCCAAATTGTTGCCCTTTCCTGATTCAAAACGTTCCCTGAGTGGCTGCTTTTGGAGGCAAGCCCAGCAATGCGCCACGATGAGCTGGCAAGCACATCTCCCATTTATAGCATCACCAGGAAAGCTGTCTTTTAAGAGAATCACTAGGAATAGCAAAATTCTTATGTTAATAAGCAAGTCTTTTATAAACCTGCCTTGTGAATTTCAGGGGAAATCTTTCTACTCAAATTTATTTCCTTGGTTGGGAAGCCTCCTGCTTAGGACACTGGAGAGTCACTGCTAGCTAGAGTAAGCAATCCAGGGCTCAGCGGGCCCATTATAAATATAGAAAATACAAAATATTACAATATAAAAAAGAAGTTCAAGTCCTTTTCTCATTAAAACACATTCTATTACTATTCAGTTTGTCTTTAAGAAATGCAGTAATGGGTGACACATTTGTTTCTAAACACACACACACACACACACACAATATCCCCCCCCCAAACTTACCAGCAAAAGCAATGGCTGCAACACCAAGGCCAATACTTATCATAGATCGAGCCTGTTTAAAATAATAACATAATACAATTATATAGGAATGTATTAAGTTGGAACTATTCAAGCTGGCTATACATGTAACAAACAGTGGAGGGAAATACTGATGATGCAAAAGGAGTCCAAGTAATTTTAAATATTGACACCAGATTTCTAGGTGTCAATACTTAGTATTTTAATGTGTTATATTTAGTATGTTTTCTAAGGCACAGTACATACAGCCCTGCCCACAGCTCACTAGGCAACTTCCTTTCCTTTCCCCACAAAATCTTCCCTGCAGCACTATCTCAAGCCTGATGTAACTGGATTTTCAGCAGACTGAACCACACCTCTCACTTCCAACCAGTGTTAGAAATTTCCCAAGCGCCAGGAGCTTTTTGCAACTGACACGGGTCCAATTGGGACTATTGTACGTGAAGATCTCTGGTTGCAAGGTTGGGGACAGACATCTCCCTCTGGCTGGCCTCTCCAGCTTTCTTAAGTAGGTCAGCAGCAGAGCTTATTGATTGCATTTATATCCCACCTTTTTCTCCAATGAATACATGGTTTACCCCCTCACTTAATCCCTACAACGACCCTGCAAGGTAGGCTAAGAGGCTGCTACTGACTCCAAGGTCACCCAGTGAGCTTCATGACAGAATGGGGGTTTGAACCCTGATCTCTTTGTCCAACACTCTCACCGCTACACCCCACTGGCTCCCTATAGTCCTTCTGCTATGGAGCAGCTATATAAACTGAGCAGGTAAATAAATATGGGGAAAGCAAAATGTCAGTTAGAGAAAGATATGAAATATTTCCCTTGAAGCTTGAATTTGTTTCATTCCAGATTGCTCTATTTGATGTTTTAATGTGTTGTAAACCACTGTGATAGGGACGCGGGTGGCGCTGTGGGTTAAACCACAGAGCCTAGGGCTTGCCTATCAGAAGGTCGGTGGTTCGAATCCCCGCGACGGGGTGAGCTCCCGTTGCTCGGTCCCTGCTCCTGCCAACCTAGCAGTTCGAAAGCACGTCAAAGTTCAAGTAGATAAATAGGGAAGGCAAACGGCGTTTCCGTGCGCTGCTCTGGTTCGCCAGAAGCAGCTTAGTTATGCTGGCCACATGACCTGGAAGCTGTACGCCGGCTCCCTTGGCCAGTAAAGCAAGATGAGCGCCTCAACCCCAGAGTCGTTCGCGACTGGACCTAATGGTCAGGGGTCCCTTTACCTTTACTAAACCACTGTGATATTTTTTCTTTAAAATATAAAGCAGTATAGAAACCTTGAAGCGCCATTCAACAAGCCTTCTAATGCAGACTGCTCACTGGGGCAGTATATCGCCATCGTATTACAGTGCTACTGAAAGAATTGCATTGGTGTCCATTCTCTACCAGACTAGTTTCAAGGGGCTGTTATTGGTGTACAAAGCCCTATATGGCCCACGACCATGCCAATACCTACAAGATGAGTTGACTATGTAGGGGGTAAGACCATCACCTCATTCCACAGGAGAGGGTACCCTGCAGATACCACCCCATCAGGAGCTCCATTGCACACAATTGCACACAATGTTGGAACGGGACCTTTAGTGCAGCAGCAACCGCCTTTTGGCACCTGCTAAAGACATTCCTCTTTCAACAAGCCTTCTAAATGCAGATCTTTTCCTTAGTTGCTGTCCGCACTGGATTTGAAGTGATATTATGTATGTGCTGTTATTTTAAACTGTATCAATTGTTTTTTAAAATTGCTCTCATATGCCCGCCACCAAAGGCAAATTGTGCGAATTCGGGAATTCCCAGAACTTTAAAGGTCTATTGCCAGTAAGAACTATAAAACAACAACAAAAATAACCATTTATGTATCCCCAGTGGTGTTTCCACAAACCGCAGTATGAGAAATCTTGCTATAAATATGGATTCAATGAGAAATGCAACGTCACATTTAAAACAATTTTTAAGTGTTCAATGGCAGCAACCAAGACACCCATAATTTAAGGTGCAATTAGATGCAATGGCAGCAGGACCCAATCCCAAATCCTACAGCACTATTTCTTCTAAACAATTTTTTTTTGGGGGGCCATATGTCTAATTTCTGCATCGCTTGCTTCTGCATAAAGAGATTTACAGGTTTTTGTATCATCCACACATAGCTGCTGAACATTTACTGCTGCATATTCTTGCATGGCAGGGGATTGGACTAGATGATCCTCAGGGTCCCTTCCAATTCTACAATTCTCTCTCTGATGCATTAATAATCTTGACTTCACAGAAAATAAAATTGTTAAGACTTCCTTTCCCTAGTCACATGTAAATAAATAACATGTGAAACTATCAATAAAGGCACTCAGTACTGTTCTAAGCTAAAAAGCAAAAGAGCTTTAAAGGTGCTGCACTTAATTTCATTGAAGTAAATTGTAACTTTGTGAAATAGTAGTAACACTTTCCAGCATACAGATCTTTAAAACACAATGAACTTAGAAATTCCAGCAAACTTCATCTCACCTGTTAACGTGGCTAGACTTTATGGCCCTGCATAGAGTGAATATGCTGTACTGATTCAGAGCTTGCTTTCATTCCCTAAGAAATCACATTAATATTCTTTAACACCCCAGCAGATGCACCACTTCAAGTGATTACAGTTCGCTGTTGGAATTCTTGTCATGTTTTGCCTGGTTACAAAAACCTAACTCATCATTTTCAAGACTAATTCTTTCCACTTGTATGACATCTTTAATCTAAACCTCTTGAAGCAGTTTACAAACATTAATTCTTACAATAAGAGACACAAGGTAATTAGATTGTTCATTCTGCTAATGGGAAAAGGCTATGTTTGTTGCCCCTGACCTCCAATCTATGCCAGAAGGAAACAGGTACTTTGTGTTAAGTGATCAAGAGGTTCATAGTATATTAGTACAAAACTAAAACAGATAACAGAGGTTGATCAGGAAGGGACTGGTGGTTGAGTGGCTCAATATGGCAGCAAGCAACTAAAGTAAATGTCATTTAGGTTTCTGATCAGTTCTATTGCTCTCTGCAATGAAAGAATGGCATGCATCCCAACCCTGCAATTAAAATGTTTGCATAATACACATTTTTATTTGCCTACAATCCCCAAGCCTACCATGACATTTCATTTTGATATATTCCTACAAAAACCATGCAGTCTCATTGGAGTAGTGTTAGAAACTCAGATATGTAAGCTATTTGCCAAATGGCCCCTTTAAGCTAGGTTACAGGTGCAACAAAGGAGTGTCTAGTCACCGTATTACAAAGCAAAAAAGGAATTTTGTATATTGTCAATGTTTTAATATACTTTACAATTCAGTAACACATTTTACCAATTACAGTAATCTTTTTTTTTGAAACACGTGAATTAATACGCAATTCACATCAGTGACACATCTTTAATATCGCATTTTTAATAGCAACTGTTAATTGCATTCTAATGATTGCTTTCCCCCAATGTTTTTAGCTGTTTCTATTTTATCTGTAAGTCACTCTGAGTTCCTGTGTGGGGGGGAAAGCAGGATATAAACATACAACAAAACTGACATCTACCGTGTTTCTCCTAAAATAAGACACCGTCTTATATTTTCCCCCCTCAAAAAAACACAGTATGGCTTATTTTCGGGGAATGTCTTATTTTAACCGTTCTGCGCCGGTGAGCTACATAGCCACGCCTATCCAGGCCGTTTTAAGGGAGAGGCACCGTGTCACTATGTCTTATTTTCGGGGTATGGCTTATTTTTGGGGTATGGCTTATATTTCACAAATGCATAGAAATCCTACTACGGCTTATTTTATGGCTACGTCTTATTTTAGGAAAAACAGGGGTATCTGGCCACTGGAGCAAATACCAAAGCCTCACAAACCAACCCTGTAACAACCATATCTCTAGTTAAGGGCCTTCTCGGTAGTGGCGCCCGCCCTGTGGAACGCCCTCCCAGCAGAGGTTAAGGAGAGGAACAACTATCTGACATTTAGAAGATACCTCAAGGCAGCCCTATTTAGGGAAGCTTTTAACCTGTGATATTTTAATGTATTTTTATACCTGTTGGAGGCCGCCCAGAGTGGCTGGGGAGACCCAGCCAGATGGGCGGGGTATAAATAAAAGAATTATTATTATTATTAACAAAGCGAAAGAACATTTGCACTTTTCTTCTCGCCTATCTGCATAAACCACAGTGCACGATGATGGGTTGACAGACGTAAGCACCCTATAGAAATATTCTTTATGTTTTCATGAAGTCATGGAAAATTCGCAGAAGGAACCGCCAACACCAGAAACCCCAAGTGGGGAAACTGCCAAGATGCTCACAACGCTCATTCCCGCAAAGGGAAGACTGGAAGAAATTCAAGTTATATTTAAAAAACTACTGTAAGGTTTAAAGTTAGAAAAAAGTTGGAAGAAATGATAAGATTACAGATTAAGAAATTAGGATTAAGTGATATAGATGTATGATTTTATGTTAAGACTTATATAAGAGAGGATAAGTTAGAACAGGAGATTATATTTAAAGATGGAAAGGAATTTACTAAAGATGAATGATAATGAAACGCAGATAGGGGAGACGTGAGGAAGTCACCCTACAATAAGAAAAGAAGAATGGGAAAAAATTGATGTATGTTTTTATTGTTGTTTATATTTTTGTGTTCTGTGTTATGTTTATGCATTTAGTGTATGTTATTATTTGTGATTGTTAAAAACCAATAAATATGTTTTTTTTAAAAAAAAAGAATCGGGTGGCAAAGTTGGGAAGAAACACCCCCCAAAAAAAATCCCCCCCCCCAGCACCAGCTTGGGCGTAGGGCATTTCTCTGCAGCGCAGGGGAGGGGGGTTTCTCGCCCTTTTGAGGAGGTGGGCTTCCTTCCATGAGACTTTGGGGAGCTGGGGGGGTTCCCTTTTCGAAAGGGCTTCAGTTTAACGGCCAGCCGGCCGCCTGAGTCAAAGTCGCTGGAGGCCGCCGCTTCTCGCCCCTCGAGCACCAGCGGGGTCTGCAGGGCGACGGCGGGTCCTGCGCCGCCCAAGAAGGCAGAGGCCCGACAGAGAAAGAAAGACCAGGACGAGGCCTCCCTACTGCGCAGGCGCGGCGGAGGGACGTCGCCATGGCGACAGCCGGGCGCTCGAGTGGGCGCCCAACTCCCGCTAGGCCGCAGGGTGCGTGCGCACGCCGCTGACCTACCCCCCCCCCCACCCTACCCGAGCCCGTCCACTCACCAGGCCTTCGTTCATGCCGGGCCCGCCACCTCCGCCCTTGTACTCGGCGTAGCGAAGGCGCTCTCCCTCCGAGGAGCCCTTCGCGCTCCCCATCGCAGCCAGGCAAAGCGAAATAGAGAAAGCGGTGACGGCGGCGGCTACGGGGCCCCGCGAGGGACAAAAGCGGCGCGCCTCTCTTTGCTCTTGCCCTCCCGCGGCCAGGGGAAGCTGCACTGAGCATGCGCGTCGCCCGTCAGCCGCCTCGAGCCCCTTGCCTTGAAAAAGGCGGCGTGTAAACGAAATACGTAGTCATTTGGCGATTTTAGCGCTCTGGGTTAGCGGCTGGCCACCCTACAAAAGAGATGCAAGAAATGAATTAAGTCATTTCTGCTCTAGGTGCTTAGCATGGGACTGATAAATGCTCACTCCGTTTTTCAGGAGGGGTTCACATGGTATCAAATCAGTGTTCTGGATTTTCCTGGTGTTTCTTCCCTTACCCCCCTGTAATTGAAAAGGCCTGAAACCCAGCTTGAAAAGGCCTGCCATGAAGGCTAGGAGACCCTTCTGAGGTGTAAGACAACCCTGCCATCTTGCTAGACACCTCCCAGTCTGCTGAGTTTACCCTAAACACCTATTTACTTCTGATCCAAAGCAAACCTTGTCCTTCTAATGATGTAATGGACAAAAATCAAGTAAGCGCACTTAAATTAACAAATGCTTTCAAACTAATTAAATAATCACTGAATGATCAGGTGAATTTACCCTTCCCCCTCACCACTACAGAAGTTATGTCATGCCACTGGTATGAATGGAATATTGCAAGAAGTTCCCACAATACCTCCCAAGATTGTAGAAAGCATCTTGCAGTTTTACTTGAAGAGCAATTATTGTATGATGCTGGGAGCCGCTCATTGACAGAAACTTCCAAACAGAATGTTGGGCTCTGGGAAGGTGGCAGTTGGGACAGGTGAGCCAGAGAAGCTCAGTGATGTGCTTTGTGTGTTGCCAAATCTGGCAGCAACCTGTTGACTGCTTGTATAAGTGTAATAGATGTCGAGTAAAAGGCCTCAGCATCGGTTGGTGCCTTTGCGCACAAAAACAAAGAAAGATCCCAACGTGAAGAAAGGCCACAAAATGGGGTGAGTTTTGACTTGCCACACAAATGCCAACACAACAAAAGAACCCGTGAGTTTGTTGTGTTTATGATAAAGGCTTAGGCGCATGCCTCCCTCAGTATGCAGTGCAGAGTCTGAAAATTTCCCTCGGCTCAATTCAGAAAGACTCAATGCTACGAACTTTAATGACATTTTCCAGGGAGAGCAGTTTTCAAGAGTTCTCACCTGGGTTGTAAGATTGGTGCAGGGACACTGAATCTTTGGGTTGGATTCAACTGACTGGTCCCACACCAGGACTTCAGCTAGTGCAACAGGACTTCTCCCCCTGATGCCCCCAAATTGTCTGGGGGGGGGTTATTATGTTGGGCAAGCTCAAATGGGAAACATTTGGGAAAGTGTGGTGTTGAATTCCCCTTGACACCTGAGATGTATATTTTTAGGACCCACTCAAGTTGGGATTGTAATTTGTTTTATACTGCTTTTTATTGTTGTATTTTACATTGTCGGGAACCACCCTGGGATCTTCTGGGTGCATTTGCCCTGCACCCACCCCACAGTGCCTGCCGTTGTGTGTACAGTCGTACCTCCTTTTGCGTCCAGGATCCGTTCAGGAGTCCCGGATGCTCGACGAAAGGGACGCTTGACAAAGCACCGCTCTGCGCATGTGCGATTCAGCATTTCTGTGTGTGCGCGAGCGGCAAACCCTTAAGTAACCTGTTCTGGTACTTCCGGGTTTCCCGCGGACGTTGGACAAAATGGACCCTAAACGGGGAGGACTCAAAACGAGTTACCACTGTAGAGCCATCTGGAAATTCAAACACAAGAGAGGAATTTAGATCTGGATGGTAGACAACATCCATGTAAAATGCCTGCAACAAACAAGAGAAGTCACTGGCCCAAATATAGAGAAGATATTCCACCAAGTAAAAGTCTACTTGGTTGTGTGTGCTGTTTACACATCTCATAGTCATTGAGTTTTATTTAGAACAAGGGGCTAATATGAGTTTGCCCCTGAAAAGGGAACATATTTCAGTGGCCATTTTCTGTTATTAGTTTAGTGTGTCACTTGAGCATGAGACTCTAAAGCTCAGGGTCGTGGGTACAAGCCCCACATTGGGCAAAAGATTCCTGCATTGCAGGGCTTTGGAGTAGATGACCCCTCGTAGTCCTTTCCAACTCTACGGTTCTGCAATTCTGAGTTTTGCACAATGATCTACAGAAGAACTTCAGAAATAACTACGTGACAAACCATACTTTACAGGTTTGCAGGAGAACATCTACCGGTAGTGAAAATGATGCTCAGAAATAAACCTAGCCATTACAAGATGGACAGGTTCATAGTCTGAACCAGAACATCTCTAATGTGAAATGAAAAGAACTAAGGTATATTTCCCTGATGGAAGGAGCTGTTTTCCCTATTGCCCAACAACCACACTTATTTTTGGATTTATTTGTTACATTTTAATCCTACTCCATCCTCCCAGGTGTTTTAGGATAGGCATATGGTGTCTTCGCCCCCTTTTAACCCTCAGAACAACCTTGTGAGGCTAGGATGAGTAATGTTGTTGAGTAGCCCAAGGTCACTAGGGAATACCTAGATTTCAAATCCTATATTCGATAGGATTCAAGTCCAATAGTTACCCATTACAGCACCACTACTTGTACAGCACATTTAGGGTAGGGGACTAGATCCAACAGTGGCAGATTCCTGTGCCAGAATTTGCTCAGTGATTTCTTATAAAGGGGGCGATTCAAAGTTCAGCAAGAGAGCTAAATTCTACCCCTGTTGAATTTCTACCCTCCTGCTGCTTCTCTCTGGCTGTCATCTTTTGAGGCTCCGGTTCTGAAAGTAACCCATAGCATAGCAGAAGAAAAATGGATAGGGAAAACCAGGAGGGGGGGCATGTAAAGCACTCAGTTCTCCCTTCCTGCCTACCCAATCTGTCCTTTAAGTTACTTCTCCAACTTTATATGGAATTGGTGCAAACTGCATACCGAAACAAATGCTGTGTACCATCTAGTTTTGCCCTTAAGGTCTCCTTTCTTAAGCAGGGTTGCCACACACATCGCTCTTCTGTGTGGGATGGGAGCTCCTCCCCAACAATTACGGGGTTCTGTATGCCAGAAAGAGCAGCAGACCACCACGACTCCCATTTCCACGCCAGAAAAGTCCCCACCAGAAATTCTTAATGTGGTGTGGCTATTAAAAGCACAGGGGGAAAAAGACGTCACCTGAATTATTCCAGAGAAATGTGTTTTTCTAGAAAATTGCAAGCCCTTTTCAGAGTGTGTTCTGGGACATTCCTATTGACTTAAGTGGGGCCAAACTGTATTTGCTTCAGCAGCAGAAATGATGTGGGTGAACCTTTCCTGGCTGGGAGATAAGTGGAGGGAAAAGACTTGCCTGCTGTGCGTCAGGCTGTTGTTAAAGGCACAAAGCAGGCCCAGGAAAGGGGAAGGAAAGTCTGGAAACCTTGGAGCTGGCAAAGTCTGGAAACCTTGGAGCTGGCAAAGTCTGGAAACCTTGGAGCTGGCAAAGTCTGGAAACCTTGGAGCTGGCAAAGGCCTTACCAGGTAACCATTTCCAGGTTACCTTCCATACACATTGCCCCAACCCTGCCCAACTTGGCTCTGTCAAAGTGAATGTCCTTTCCTCCGTCATGCCTACTAGGCAGGTTTGCTCAGAAGTGCCCCCCAGCATCTAGCCCCCCTTAATTCTCCCACATTGAGGCTACAGTCGTCAACCCATATCCTAAGGTGCAAGGGACCCCCCAAAACCCGCACCAGAGGACCCGTGCCAATAGGACTGTTCCCTGAGCCGCCACTTGCAACTCATGAGAACGCTGGTCCCGGTCAACGGGCAGTGTGTCTCAATGAGCACAGTGGGGTACATATGGGGCTCATCGTGCAAGGAGGGAATTTGGAGAGGCAGAGCTGATTAAAGTGGCACCTGCCAAGGGGGTGGGCTTCGCTTGCCTCCTCTTTGGGTGGGTGTCGTGGGGAGCCCTCCTTGGCCCCTGAGCTTCCTCTGCGTGAAGGCAGCACGCAGGCCTTACAGCGCCAGCCTAGCCATGCCTCCCCAGCAGGGAGTCCCGTTGCATTGCATGGCACCTACTCGCAGGTAAGTGGGATCCAGGCTGGCCCTGCTGCAACCGAGCATGCTCAGCGGGGGCGTCCCCGCGCATTCTGGCCCCGGGGTGTGTGAGTCCATCTCTCATGGAGACCACCTGTGTCCCGAGGCGGGGGAAGCGAGGGGGCGTGTGTTCGTGGGCGGGGCGGGAGCGTGTCTTCTCGAGGAAAGCGAAAGTAAGCGCCTGCGGCAAACTTTCGCTTTCGTTTCCGGCGGCGGGGCGAGGCCGCAGCTGTTCTGGGCGCGCGTGCATCCGCGAGCGGAGTCCTTGCAGCCGGAGCCATGAGCTGGACGCATTCGGCTTCTCCGTATCCATTGCGAAGGGGCGCCTCGCCGGGCGACGCCTCTGCCGGCCCCCGGGATGGGGGCGCTTCGGGGCCGGACGGCGGGCAAGAGCAGCGGCCGCAGCAGTAAGTAGTAGTCCGGGCGCCGTCAAACTCCCCCGCCTGAAATAATAAAAGGGAAAGAAAGATAAGCAGAGCCGTCTCATCCCAGTGACCCATTTCGTCCCGTATTAGGATCTATTTCTTGCTTTATTTCTTTTTGAAAATAGTTTCTTGCTAAAGACTTTCTTAGTTTGCAAAAGTACATGCGTTGTTGTTTCTCTTTTCAGGTTGTGTTTTTCTGCAGATCAGTTGCATTCGTTGCGATTGTATTGCATTGTATATTTCTTGCTTTCTCTGAAGCTCATTATCGTCTTCCCTTCATTTCAATAGGGACCCCAGTAAGGTCCGTCGGTATTGGCAGCTCCCCTTGTTTCCTATCCACTCTCGACTTGTTCCCAGTGGGTGGTATTTATTCGTTTATTTATTTAGTGTAGCGCCACTTCGTTGTAGTGTATCAAACTCTAGCGTTGCCGGCACAGGCAGGCCTGTCATTAAGAAACCTAGTTGTCGACTGCCAAATAATATATTTCAAGAACCCTTTTGTGGTCATAGGAGCTTTTGGGTTGAATTTGTAAAGTATCCTGGATAAAAGGGCCCTTACTAAGTCCAGCCAACTACTGTACTGTAATAATAATAATAATAATTTATTATTTGTACCCCGCCCATCTGGCTGGGTCTCCCCAGCCAATCTGGGCAGCTTCCAGCAAACATTAAAATCACAGATAAAAAACTTCCCTAAACAGGGCTGCCTTCAGGTATTTCCTAAATGTTATGTAGTTGTTGATCCCTTTGACCTCTGATGGGAGGGTGTTCCACAGGGCGGGCGCCACTAGCGAGAAGGCCCTCTGCCTGGTTCCCGGTAGCTTTGCTTCTCGCAGTGAGGGAACCGCCAGAAGGCCCTCGGAGCTGGACCTCAGTGTCCGGGCTGAACGGTGGGGGTGGAGACGCTCCTTCAGGTATACAGGACCGAGGCCGTTTAGGGCTTTAAAGGTCAGCATCAACACTTTGAATTGTGCTCGGTTTTCAAAGTATGCTGCCATCTACTGCGAATGATACTAACAAGGTCTTGTTACTGTACTACCAGCCCTATTATAATACAGTTTGCACACACTTCCACTTCTCCCTCACCTAGAAAGCACAGGTCCCAGCAGTTTTCCATTTGTCCCACAGCTCTCCCTGGAAAAACCTGCCATTTTCCACTGAAGTGGAGCAGATGGCGATGTCCGTTGACATTTTCTCCAGTTCAGTGGTAATGAGGGGGGCTTCCCTGTGAGAAAGTGACAGGACACACAAGTGTGGCTGAGCCCTAATTGGCATGTTCCTGAGTCTTTAGGAGTCATTTGTGCGAAGCAGCCATCCTGTTCCTACAGGTACGAAGAGAAAACCAAACAGCATGTATGGCCAGAACTTCTGTCTCCATTGAAGGCGGCCAGCTCTCATGGGCAAAGCATGTAAAACCTCCTTTGGTGTAGCTGCATGTAGACATTTCTCGTCTTACAAAGAGGAGTTTGGTGGGCTTTGGGCCATTCCATTGTCACGGGTGGGACACTTGGACCATGTTTTTTGGTATTCACACATGTGTAACAATGTAAATATACATAAAAATTAACAACCAAAATTTAAACTATGTTCTTAATAAGATACTGAACATTTTACTAATTTTTTATTATTTTTATGGATATTTTTTGACAATTTTATTAAATGTTAAAGTATTGTCACAGGTGGGACAAAAAACGGACATGGAGCTTGAGATAAGTTTGATTTATGGAAAAACTCTGTGAGTTGGGAGGTGAATCAATGATAAACTCAGCATATCTGTTTAAAGCAATGTTTATTGGTTACAACTATGCAATCAGAAATTAAGTTTAAGAAATTTAACGATACAAAATTAAGGAAAAAATGCTGTCACGGGTGGGACAATCATCAGAAAATGTTTAACTTGAACACTTCTGTGAAGGCTACGTGGGTGGACTTTTGAAAAGAAACTAAACTAAACTTCTTTTGTCTTTAGCTTTAAAAAAATGGTTAGACTGCACGTTTGGAATCTGTTTAGGTAATGAAACTATAAGTAAAAGAAGTATATTTTAAAAATAATTTTTTTCTTATCAGGCTCATTTTTCATGGAATGGCCCCTTTGCAAGACCACGCCCTATCTAGAAACTTAATTGAGTCATGCTCTGGAAAGCTCCCATGGCTACGTAGCAGGAAGTGAAAATAGGAAGGGTTTAGTAAATCCACTAGCTCAGTTTGTTGTGGCATTTCCAGTACTCAACTTTTTAGAAGCTTGAACACGGCATTGATTGTCTCTTAGGTTCAACTGCACAGTCCTCGTGTGTTGCTGTTTGCGAATACGTTCCGAAATCAAGACAATCCACAAAATTGGAACAACAAAATGCACTCTGCTTGTTAGCTCAGCTTTTGGTTAATTGGAATGGTGTTTTGAATAAACTATTGGGGGCTTTTTCACTCATCAGTTCATGATCTGATCACCACCCCCCTCAAGCACTCCAACAGCATTATTCTGAAGTCTAATGTAGACAAAATGAGAGTGCCATTATCATAGCTGCCAATGCGTACTTTAAAAGGCTGCATGGGGCTCCAAACTGGATAAATAAGGGCTGCAGTACTGAGAGTTTATGTGAGAATCGTTTTTCTCCATGTAATTTCTCTTAATCTCTTTCCCTGAGCGGCTTTTTGCCCTGCTGAGTTATTGGGAGTCTTCTGTACCCATCAAACTGGGTCCTAAGAAGAAGCTGTTTTCCTAAGAGTTTGATTGTTTCCACTGCAGCGTGAGCAGCATGGGAACCTAGGATATATTGTTTGTAGTCAATGATGAGCATAGCTTCCTGCAAAAATGCCCTACCAATTCAAAACAGGCTTGTATTTTTTAAAAAAGTCTTTGAAAGCTACTTCTTACATTATTACAAAATGTACAATCCACCCATCGTCCGTATCGGTATCAGGGCACAATGCCACAAACAAAATAACCAAACATCAGAAATGGAATTTCACAAGCACAACAAATTAAGACCGCTAAAACTATCAACAGCACAGCTGGGTTAAGCAATCAAAACTAAAACTCTGAAAATGCCTGGATGAGGAAATATCCCAAAGCGACAGAGTTGGTGCCAGTCAGACCGCTTTGAGGAGAAAGCAGTCTATATACCCAGAGTGCCATTACCCATTAGGGTCTCTCATGTATTGCCACATAATGGATTTCCATAGATGGTGGAAGCTGAAGAAGATGCCACTCCTCAGCCCCAGACTAAAGGCGCAAGCAGGCTAGAATAGGGAGAGGTGCTCCTTGATGAGTGTTGTCTAAGGCTGTATCCTGCACCTTCAATTGGTCCAGGAAGTGAACAGGCAGACAATGGAGCAATTCTTCTAGAATTGGTGTCCTGTTGTTGCATCTGACTGAATTGATTAAAAGTAGCAATGGCAGCCCCACGTGCAGTGCATTAAAGTAAGGCAGCTGGGAAATGACCAGAGCACAGAGTTGCTGTGGCCAAACACTCTCTGTCCAGAAATGGTCCTCACTGGGGAACCATCTGAAGCCAAAAGAAGGTGCTTTGTGCCACAAAAGACATTTGCGTCTCTAGGGACAATGTCGGATCCAGGAGTCCTCACAAGTTATGTAGATGCTCCTTGAGAGAGACTGCAGTCCTATCGAGAACAGGCAGGGCACCTAAATCTCAGGTAGGAGAACTATCTCCGTCTTGGTTTACTGGCCTTGGTTTACTGGCCTCCCACTTTGACCAGTAGAGCCCACGATCCAGAACCCCCAGGTCAGGTAAGTGTTGTAGGGCTGGGAGAGCCGGAGATGCTTTTTCGCTGCCGCCAGTGCTGGGCCCGGTGGCAGCCTGGGCCTGACTCTGCAAGGCACAGGGTGCAATCCACACCAGCACGTAGCGGATCAGGGCCTTTGGATGTTCCCAAGGGGCACCTAGCCTGTCGGCAGTGTCAGCCTGCCTCTGCAAGGCGTGGGGTGAAATCTGGCAGGGTCGTCTGGTGTTGCTGACTTGCATCTAGTAAATAACTATGTGTCTACTCAGAAGAAAGCCGCACTGAGTTCAGTGGGCCTTACTCCCAGGTAAGAGTGTGTGGGTCTATCGGGTTTTATCTTGGCAGCCAGGGCTCCTCCGGATGACAAGATCTTTTTCCAGCAGGAAATTATTAAAATTCTCCCATATACTGTATACAGAACTCCCGGTGCGCCTTTTTGGACTGTATCTGTAGGTTTCCCCCTCTGTGTCAAATAACTGGGGTCAAATAAGTGTTGCTTTCTTTTTATAATAGCTGGAAGATGGATCTCCCTCGGGAGGTTCTGGACTCTCCTTCCTGGGAGGTTTCTAAGCAGAGGCTGGATCCGTCAGGGATGCTTTAGCTGAGTTTCCTACATTGCAGGGCGTTGGACTAGATGACCCTTGGAGGTCCCTTCCAGCTCCATGATTCTGTTTTTCTGCTTCAACAATATTTCATTATGTTCCTATCATTTTACGTAATTGTATTTTGTATCCTATATAATAAAGAGCCTGTGTCCGTACGTACTTTCCGTGTGTCACAGGAATTCGCAAGTGCGCGTGCGTTCCTGTGACACACGGATTGGAGGACGCAGAGAGGAGGAGGAGCCTGATTGGTTGGAGTGCAGCGCGAGCGAAGCGCTTGCACCAGAAGCCGCAATGGCGGCTGCTCCCCGCGCGCTGCTGCTTCGCCGCCGCCAGTCCGCTCTTCCTGCCTCCTCCTGCTCCGGGGCCAGAAGCCGCAATGGGGGGGAGGAGGAGGGAAAGCAAAAAGAGGAGGGAGGAGGGGAGGGGAGAGAGAGAAAAAGAGCAACAGAAAGGGAGCCGCGAGCACACACTCACGGGAAGGGGCGGTTGGCCGCCTCGGCTACTGCTGCAGCGGCGGCGGCTGCTCCAAGACGCTCCCTCCGCCCGGGACAGGGGCTGCTCCGCCGCCGCCGCCACCCGCCCGCCCGCGATGGGAGGGAGACGCGAACTGCGGCAGCTACTGCTACACGCAGAATGAGGCGACCCCCGGGAAGGGGCGGTTGGCCGGCGCTGTGTGTGTGGGAGGGGAGGGAGAGGGAGGGAGACAGAACCAAACTGTTTCTGGAGGTCTGGTAAGTGGGGGAGGGGAGGGGTGTGTGAGTGTGTGTGAGAGAGAGAGAGAGAGCTTTCTAGCGCCTGTTTTTCTTAACAGGCTTAATTTACTAGTAAATTATAAAAAGTATAAATAAAACATGTTCTATTTACAAACAAAGCATTTGAATAGCTACCTTTCTACCGGTAGGATGGGGTAGCCAGGATTTTTCGGGGGGGGGGGCAGAACCTCAGATTTTTTATTATTTTTATTGATCTTATTGGGGGCAGCTGTCCCCCTGCCCCCCTTGGCCACGTCCATGGGGGGCACAGGAAAGAAACAAGGTCAGAAGGGGGCCACATTCAGAAAAAGGTTGTGAAACACTGATGTACACAGATCGGATGCAAGCTGATATTGATAGTTACTTACAGCAGCTCTCTAATGAAAGCTTTAAGAACAGTCAGCCTGAGAAGCAACCGCTTGCATTTCTGCAGGGCGCAGACAGTAGAAAAATTACATAATTAGGTTGTACAGATGTTAAAATCCGTTTGCTACATGTTCATGTGCCTAATTTACTGAAAATGTGTCATATAGAAAAGGGTCAGCAAGAGGTGTGAAAATGCAGCAGTTTTGCAACAAAGGTAAATTAGGTCAAACAGCCACATTGCATTTTTATTTTTTATTTTTATTTTCAATTTTTTTATTGATTTTAACAATTTTAAGCACATCACAATACAGTTAAATTTTCATCCTTCCCCCCCTCTCACTGGGGGAAGCAAACTTCCAATCCCCTCTCTCACCAGGAAAGACAATAAACATTTCGCATTTAACATAATTAACATACACATTATCATTGCTTGGGTCTGGCCCATTTCTATAGGCCATATATTCTTCCTTTCCTCAAGTTCATTTTTCGGTTGACTTCCTCAAGTCGTCGTCGTCCCCCCCCCCCCCCGTTGAATTCATTGTCTATCCTCTTTATCAGTTTTCCAAATTCATAAACATATCTATTTTTACCCCAATATTATATTTTTCTTTCTATTTCCTTGTCCTATTTCACAAAATCATAAAATACCAAAATCATTTTCCTTCTTACATTACCAACCCTATTTCTACTTAAACTAACATTGCATTTTTAATCCCCCCACCACCGAACTCAGAATATTGCTGAGTTTAGATGCACTATATGTTATCATCACTCTCTAATGATGTACATTAAATGTACAATATGTACAGTAAATATACTAAAAGAGGAAATCAGGGTGTGTGCAGTCTAGTCTTTGGGCATCTCTGTAATTCTCTGCTAGTGTTTCCTTCTGTGCTCCAACTTAGAAATCACTTTGGCTTCTCCTTTCCTTACAGGTGTCATTGCTATTCTTGCTGACTTGCAGAGCTATCATACAAAGTGTTAAATGTATTTGGATCTTGCCTTGACAGATTGCGTAGAAGCGCTCTTGTTCCCAGGCGGTGTTTTGTAAGCGTCTCACAGAACTGAGCGAAGGCCTCTGTCTGCATAATAAAATAAGATTTGTTGCCTTTTCCCCGTGTGCTGACACTTATACTGTGTATGCCACAACTTTCTCATATCTAGAAAAAATGCTAGAATCTATCTTTTGCTATTACCAAAAGCTACACAAAGCCTTTAACTTTGATGCCATGGAAATGAAATGAGAATCTGCCCAGGCTGTGACAGAGTTCTGCTACTGCGCTTGGCAGCAGACATTACGATTATGATCTAGGAAGTTTTGTCCTGGGAAATAAAAATACATCCTTCCAGCTTCAGAAGTGTCTGTAAGGACACATTCACCACTCTCCTTCCTCTGTAGCAGGGAGAAGGCAGCATAACTTCAGGTAGGGTGGTGGCGGTGAAGGAAAAATTTTGTATTCTGTGCGAAGTACCAGAGAGGTTAGAATAGGTAAGGAAGCAAATACAGTGATACCTCGGGTTACAGACGCTTCAGGTTACAGACTCTGCTAACCCAGAAATAGTACCTCGGATTAAGAACTTTGCTTCAGGATGAGAACAGAAATCGTGCGGTGGCAGCGGGAGGCCCCATTAGCTAAAGTCAGGTTAAGAACAGTTTCAGGTTAAGAACGGACCTCCAGAACGAATTAAGTTCTTAACCCGAGGTACCACTGTAGAAGCACTAGGGTAGCCATTCTGAAAATGCTTAAGTTCATATTTCTTCTGATAAATACTAATTAAAAGAAATATGAACAAACTATTTATATATTACTTATTACAGTGGTACCTTGGGTTAAGTACTTAATTCGTTCTGGAGGTCCGTTCTTAAGCTGAAGCGTACTTAACCTGAAGCACCACTTTAGCTAATGGGGCCTCCTGCTGCCGCTGTGCCGCCAGAGCATGATTTCTGTTCTTAGCGGAGTTCTTAACCTGAAGCGTACTTAACCTGAAGCGTACTTAACCCGAGGTACCACTGTATAATTATTTATGGCCTGTGTTTCAGGATAATGCTTCCAAGGCAGTATACAATTAAATTGATCTCTCTGGACTTTTTTCTTTTCTTTGGGGCTTCTTTTTCTGGGGTTTTCTTTCAGATTTATTTAGCTTCATACGTTTTGGGAGACGAGCAGCTGTGTCTTTTCATATCTGGCAAAATGAAACGACGGGCGGTATTCAGCTGTGGCTGTGTACACATTAATGCCTTAAATGCTGAAGTAATTTACCTCCTTCCTCCCTCACTTCCTCCCTCTGCCATTTCAATTATCATTTACCTTTTGCTGTAAGCCTACACACCAGAGAGGGGTCGGGGATGTCTTCGCCAGTGTGGTGTAGTGGTTAAGAGCGGTAGACTCGTAATCTGGGGAACCGGGTTCGCGTCTCTGCTCCTCCACATGCAGCTGCTGGGTGACCTTGGGCTAGTCACACTTCTCAGCCCCACTCACCTCACAGAGTGTTTGTTGAGGAAGGGAAAGGAGAATGTGAGCCGCTTTGAGACTCCTTCGGGTAGTGATAAAGCGGGATATCAAATCCACACTCCTCTTCTTCTTCTTCGCCCAACAAGCGTTCCATGCTTGGTTTTCCTGCCCCTGCAATGCGCTCACACACAGAACCCCTGTCCATGAAGCTATCGCCTGTAGATGTTCATTCATCTGAATGTGCACAATGATTCTCTCAAATGCACACACCCGATTCAACATGAGAATGTGGCCCAAATTTTCTAGTTGCATTGAAGAAAAACACATCAAACACCAGTGGTTACCTAGAACAGGCATAGGCAAACTCCAGCCCTCCAAATGTTTTGAGACTACAATTCCCATCATCCCTGACCACTGGTCCTGTTAGCTAGGGATGATGGGAATTGTAGTTCCAAAACATCTGGAGGGCCGGAGTTTGCCTATGCCTGATCTAGAAACTGCAAAATCGGTATGGATTGTAGGTAACATGTAAATATGACTTCAATAATAGTGGGAGTGCACTGGATAGCAATGTGTACTCCATGTGTACCCAAGTTTTTACTCAGAGGAGACCCATTGAAATTAATGAGCATGACTAAGTTAAGCCCATTAATTTCAGTCATTCTAATATGAGTAAAACATTGTGTTTTTTACTCATAGGAAATATGGGTGCCATATTTCATAGCAACCATCACCATTATTTTCCATTGAGAGGAAAGACTGGATCTGTGCAAGAAATGGAGGGTGGCATATGAATGTCCTTTTCTCAAATGAAATAAATACAACTAAAAATCCACAACAATCTAAAGACACATCTAATGAATGCTAGATAGTAATGTATTTTCCCTCCCTCCCATTTCTCTTCTTCCAACTTGCAACCTCTCTAGTCTGGGTGCTTACGCCGTGATCCCTCCAAATCCATTGAGGAGGAATCAGTTACAGAAAAGTAAGTACGTTATCCTATCTCTTCATAGTGTATCAGTTCCTGGGTTGTATGTTGTCTTTGTGCCTCAAACCATCTGGGCTAGATTGATAAATGGTAACAGGCAGCTCCTTATGCTTCGATTTTAACAAAGTCCACCTCCTAATTGGAGTGTTCTATAGCTTTTTTCGGGACACGGGTGATGCTGTGGTCTAAACCACTGTGCCTCTTTGGGCTTGCCGATCAGAAGGTTGGCGGTTCGAATCCCCGCGACAGGGTGAGCTCCCGTTGCTCGGTCCCAACTCCTGTCAACATAGCAGTTCGAAAGCATGCCAAAAAGTGCAAGTAGATAAATAGGTACCACTCTGGTGGAAAGGTAAATAGCGTTTCCGTGCGCTGCTCTGGTTTCGTTGTTCCGTTGTGCTGGAAGTGGCTTAGTCTTGCTGGCCACATGACCCGGAAAAGCTGCGGACAAACGCCGGCTCCCTCAGCCTGTAAAGTGAGATGAGTGCCGCAACCCCAGAGTCGTCTGCGACTGGACTTAACTGCCAGGGGTCCTTTACCTTTACCTTTTTATAGCTTTTTTCAGCTAGAGAATATTTTTATGGGGCAACTCATACATTATTAAAGTATAAATAAACAAACGGCCTACGCAATTCAATTGCACGTAGGTGGATCTGATGAAATCTTTCCGTTTTGTCTTGAAAGTCTTCTTCGGCGATCCCTCGTAGCCGAGTAAGATTGTCTTCCATAAACACGGTTTTAACAGTGAGTCCGTAAGTGACTGTGGAGGCCAATTCTGGATCCACACGTCCTTCCACAGTGGGGACATTGGTTTCCGGGCGGGAGTTGATCACGGGAGTTGATCACGGCTATACCAAGCGTACCTTCCTCTTAGCATGTTTCTCCCTTGCTTCCTGAGTTCGAGTGTCTTCAAATCCCATGACACCTTTAGTAAAGGCTGTTCTCCAACTGGAGCACTCGCAGGCCAGTGTTTCCCAGTTGACAGTGTTTATACTACATTTTTTTTAGATTTGCCTTGAGACAGTCTTTAAACCTCTTTTGTTGACCACCAGCATTACGCTTTCCATTTTTAAGTTTGGAATAGAGTAGTTGCTTTGGAAGACGATCATCAGGCCTTTGTGGCCAGGAATAGAAGCTTGCTCACAAGTCTTCCGTCTTGCTGATAAGTCCCGAGAAGAGGGTGGGTGTGGCTAATCTAGAAAGTTGCAGATGGTGTATGAAAGTGCCTCAAACCATCTGGGCTAGATTGGTAAATGGTAGCAGGCAGCTCCTTATGCTTCGATGACCAGTCCAATGAAGTTGATGTTGAAGAATCATTTCTTCAACACTGGTGATCTTTGCTTCTTCCAGTACACTGATATTAGTTTGCCTGTCTTCCCAAGTGAACAGGCTGAAAGCAAAGAGTAAGGTTACCATAACGTCTGTCATAGAGCTTCAGTATGCTGATGACAACGTAGTGTCAGAGGATGACCTCCAAACCATCCTAAATATCTTTGTCTTGAAAGTATTATGAGGACTACAACCTCACTTCCGCATTTTGTATATCCACTGAAACATTGACTGAATTGGATCTCACTTCTTTCACTTCTGCAAGACTTCTGCCCCTGTGGTCAGAATATCATGACCGACTTCAGCTATTACAGTATAATCCTATAAATGTGCCGTTGGAAGCAAGCCTACACCTTGCAAGTGGCCTTAAAGTTCACTCTTGCAAATTATAGTGCTGTGTACTACATGGGTACCAATGGGTGGCAGAGCCTTGCTCTCCAGGGCCGGCCCACCCACGAGGCAAGGTGGGGTGACTGCCTCGAGCGACAGAAGCCCCTGTGGGCACCTTGCCACCAGCGTGGTGACACATTCCCATTTTGCCTCAGGTAGCGCTTGAGTCCACCAAGTGACCACTGACACTAACCTTGTGAGACACGTGGGAGCCATTTCTTTTCTGCCTGGCCTGATATCTGTTCCTTGCAGTATTTTGACACTTTGCTTCACTTACCATATTTCAGTTGCAAACAAAGAGTTAGAAGACCTGGAGAAATGGAAGGAACGGCACAGGCCGGGGCTAATTACCATGACACCCCAGAAACTGGGTAAGCGAACAAGGGGGGGGAGACATTTGAGATGCTGTGTTTTTCTTAGCTTATTTTGAAGAATTCAGATTCTGTCCCACTGTCCGATTGTTTTGAGAATTAAAACTTCCTCTCTTTGGGGAAATGGAAGCTTCAGTGGCCAGATCATCAGGCTTCTTTAACTTTGAAGCTTTACATCACACACTTGGTAACCTTGAACAAATAGTGTAGGAATTCCCATAATTATTGAAATATTCCATGTCCGCAGTTGACACCCAGGCAGACAGCTCCAGTGTCCAGCTGATCTATAGAGCCAGGGATCGTAGAATTCATTGTCTCTTCCATAATGGAGTACCAAGCAATAACTGTAAATATTTTGTGCCTGAAAAACTTGATTGGAACTGTTTATCACTTTGTGTTACCTGATTGTGGCCATGTTAGCATTTTGCCCTGAGTCAACCGTATAATGCACTTACCTGGAATATCAAAATTTCACTATTGAATAGGTTGAATAAACTGACGGAAGTGATGGAAAATAGCAATGATGTGTTGAGTAGAGGCGGAAGCCCAGAATATCTGCTTCAGACATTGACTCGGCAGTAGTCTTTGTCTTAACATAGCAACTCGGGTTGCTTCCACACTAGAGCTCTTCAGTGCTGCAGAGGCCTTTTTTGTGTATGATTAGCTGGAAGCAGAATTTAATGCACATTATGCCTCCTGGAACCTTTCATTTCCATTTGCAGTGTCCTTTCTCATGCCTAAGATCTATGCCGGGGTGGCCAACTCCCAAGAGACTGCGATCTACTCACAGAGTTAATAATAATAATAATAATAATAATAATAATAATAATAATAATAATAATAATAATAATAATAATAATTTATTATTTATACCCCGCCCATCGGCTGGGTTTCCCCAGCCACTCTGGGCGGCTTCCAACAGAATTAAAATATAATGGTCTATTAAACATTAAAAGCTTCCCTAAATAGGGCTGCCTTCAGATGTCTCCTAAAAGTTTGGTAGTTATTTTTCTCTTTGACATCTGGTGGGAGGGCGTTCCACAGGGCGGGTGCCACTACCGAGAAGGCCCTCTGCCTGGTTCCCTGTAACTTGGCTTCTCATAGTGAGGGAACCGCCAGAAGGCCCTCGGCGCTGGATCTCAGTGTCCGGGCTGAACGATGGGGGTGGAGACGCTCCTTCAGGTATACAGGACCGAGGCCGTTTAGGACTTTAAAGGTCAGCACCAACACTTTGAATTGTGCTCGGAAACGTACTGGGAGCCAATGTAGGTCTTTCAAGACCGGTGTTATGTGGTCTCTCCGCTAAAAACTGACAGTGATCAACCCCATTTTGGGAGGTTCAGGTCAAAGTTGTTGAGCTTTTTTTAGGCCCCATTTGGGGGGGGGGGTGCAGGGTAAAAATGTTGAGCTTCCACAGACGTCCCAATGATCTACCGGTATGTCACGACCTACCTGTTGGGTGTTCCTGATCTACACCATTCAGCAAAGGCCTCTTCCAGCATTAAGGAAAAGTTTCCTGTCTTTAATGTTTACTTGTTTTAGTGGGGGGTAGTGGAGAATAGCCTCTGACGTGGGCAGCCTCTAAAACTTCCCCAGTGTCTGTCCTGGGGTGGGGCTGGCAAAAACTGCGGCAGGAAAAAAGGCAAGAAACCCAGAAATTAAAAGTAATTGCCCTGCAGAACAATATAGGGTTATACTTCATCTCCCTCTCCCAAACTAATGGCTAGTGCTATGTAGAGAATTAAATATTATTGTCCTAGGTGGGGTTTTGTCTCCCTGTTGACTTTCACAGGGGATGTCCTGGATACGTCCCTGTTTTTTGGTAGCCATAACCATTGTGTCAGCAATGAACCCCTCAGCTAGCATACAATGTAGTTTAATGCTGCCTGTGATAATGCCATTTTGTTGAGAGTGAACTTCAGAACAGATGGTGCATTTTTGTATTTATAGGTGGAAGAATATCGGAGGCCGAAGTGAGGCAGAAACAGCAACTTGAGCACATCCAGTCTAAATACCAGCAAAAGGTCAGGCAGGACGCGACTGTCAGTTCCTTGGTCACAGCGTGGAACCAGGAGATGAATTTGTTGCCTTACCTTAACTTTTTTTATTTTTTTGTAAAGGAAACAAGTGCATGGAAACACGAACCTTTTTCAGCACTGATTCGAATGGTCACAAGAGGATAAAATTCTGAAGCAGAAATTTCTGAACTCAATAATTATCCTTTATTTTTTTATTTTACAAGATTCCTTAACTGCCGTTTACCACAAGGTCCCAGGGTGTGTCTTGTGTCTGTCAAAAAACAAATAAAGCTGTTAGAGCCATAAAATACCTTATTTTTCGCTCCATAAGAAGCATCTGAACATAAGACGCACCTAGTTTTTAGAGGAGGAAAGGGGGAAAGCCCTGCTTTTTTGAGGATCAGCTCAAAGTGGTGCAGCTTTTTTTGCAAAGGGAAAAGCCCTGTTGTTGTTTTTTGAGGATCAGCTGAAAGTGGTGCAGCTTCTTTTGCAAAGGGAAAAGCCCTGTTTTTTGAGGATCAGCTGAAAGTGGTGCAGCTTCTTTTGCAAAGGGAAAAGCCCTGTTTTTTTGAGGATCAGCTGAAAGTGGTGCAGCTTCTTTTTCAAAGAGGAAAAGCCCCGTTTTTATGGGGTTCAACTCACAGTTCTGCAGCTTCTAGTCCTACAGTTTTAGGAAAGGGAGCCTTTTCTACAGCTTCCAGGCAGATAATCTAATCAGCCAGTCACATGTCGCTGGGGAAACAAACAGCCTCCCTCTGCAATCAACAATGGAGGCCTGGGCAAGGGGGCGGGGCTGGAAAGGGAGCCTTATCTCTCTCCCTGATTGCTTGCTGAACAGCTGTTCAGCGACTTCCTTTCAACACTCTCTTCTCTCTTTGTTAAGAAAAGAGCACAATCTGCTTTTGGCCCCTAGGCAATTTGGCTCCAGGGACCATGCATTCGCTCCATAAGACGCACAGACATTTCCCCTTACTTTTTAGGAGGAAAAAAGTGCGTCTTATGGAGCGAAAAATACAGTACTCTATTTACTCGAATCTAATTACGTTGCGAAAATTGAAGGTGCACATTGGGTTCGATAGCACGTTTACATTCGCCAGCAAATACTTTTTTTTGGTTTCGAGGTTCTTTTTGTCAGTTTCCTCCCTGAAATGTTAGAAGGGTAAAAGTTAGCTTGTGTCTGGTCTGTAAATTGACAGAACTTTCTCTCTCTCTCTCTCTCCTTGTAGCTGAAGAAAGAAGAACATGAAAGACTCAAAAGAGAAGCTGAAGAAGCTGACCTTTTAAAAATGAAAATGATCCAGAGAGAGAAAGTAAGAAGACCCGCTCAGGCCATTTTAACATATTTTTTTCTCATGTACCCCTTGCAAATGGGCATGTGTGTGTGTGTGTGTGCCCCACAAACCAACTAACGTTACTTTTGGAAGGACGGTATCCAACTCCTCTTGTCCCAATCCCAGTTACAAGATTTTCAGGTGACTATGAAGATGGACAAGAGGCACTTAAGAGATTGTCTCTTTAGGTCCGATGCAGAAAGGGATCCTAACCATGATGGCTTCTACTGAAGTTTGCCATGGTTCCCACTCATTAAAATGGAGCATACCTGGGCCAGTTACCTGTCAAAGCTCCCACTTGCCGTGCTTAGAATTGCTTTCACAGAATTACTATTCCAATCGATGCCCTCGGCGGTGTTGGATGGACGCTATGGCAAAGTACATTATGAAGTGAGACTTCGTGTGGGCAACCCTGTGTGGAGGGCCTGTGCCACTATTTATTGCAGTGCCCGTTATATATAGACCCAAGAGACCGATACATAAGACCCCTGTTTCCGAATGGAACTCACTTGAATAGGGTGGAAAGGGTGAAATGGCTGCTGAGCAATACTGAGAAGAAGAAGTTTGGATTTGATACCCCACTTGATCACTACCCGAAGGAGTCTCAAAGCGGCTCACATTCTCCTTTCCCTTCCTCCCCCACAACAAACACTCTGTGAGGTGAGTGGGGCTGAGAGACTTCAGAGAAGTGTGACTAGCCCAAGGTCACCCAGAAGCTGCATGTGGAGGAGCGGGGACGCGAACCCGGTTCCCCAGATTATGAGTCTACCGCTCTTAACCACTACACATGTAAATTTTTTCATTGTCCTGTGTGTCTGGTTTTAAAAAGGCCCTCAAATGAGAGCAGGTGTAATAGTTAGCATCTGCCCAGATCCCTACTTGACTATGGAGCCTGCAAGGCTACTCATAAGTTTGAAATTTAAGAATAAAACAGAGAAGAAGCCATGTATGCCACCCTGAGCCCATTGGGGAAAGGGCAGGATAAAAACGCATGAAATAAATAAAATATATTTACTAGACAGCATCTTAAAAAGCAGAGACATCACCTTGGCTGACAAAGGTCCGTATAGTTAAAGCTATGGTTTTCCCAGTAGTGATGTATGGAAGTGAGAGCTGGACCATAAAGAAGGCTGATTGCCGAAGAATTGATGCTTTTGAATTATGGTGCTGGAGGAGACTCTTGAGAGTCCCATGGACTGCAAGAAGATCAAACCTATCCATTCTTAAAGAAATCAGCCCTGAGTGCTCACTAGAAGGACAGATCCTGAAGCTGAGGCTCCAATACTTTGGCCACCTCATGAGAAGAGAAGAATCCCTGGAAAAGACCCTGATGTTGGGAAAGATGGAGGGCACAAGGAGAAGGGGACGACAGAGGATGAGATGGTTGGACAGTGTTCTCGAAGCTACCAACATGAGTCTGACCAAACTGCGGGAGGCAGTGGAAATCAGGAGTGCCTGGTGTGCTCTGGTCCATGGGGTCACAAAGAGTTGGACACGACTAAATGACTAAACAACAGCTACTAGTAATAAGGGACAAGCAGATTGCAGAAAAATACGGCTGCAGAGAATCAAGATTAAGTGGTGACTTTATATATTTGGGCATGTGTGTGTTTAGCTTCTGGCTGACCTCTGTTAATTATTTTTTACCTGCTGAGATGACACCTTGTTTTTATGCTTTCCTATTATAGGCCAATAAGCTTGAAGCAAAACAAAGGCAACAAGAATGGCGAAGACATCAGATGCTTGCTGAAGACCACTGCTTGTAAGTTGAGCTTTGCCTTCAGCCTGAAAGGTGATGCTTTTTTCTTCCTGTGCCCAGACAACTTGCCACCCATTCCTGATAACAAGCAAACAACACCTTCAGTTCTGGCAATGTCCTTTTGGATTCAGGCTGCTGTGCTATAGTTGAACAGTCCCTTCCCCCTTTCCTTGTTGCATGACATTTCACTTGGCGCAGTCAGATGTGTGACCTACTGTTCTCCTTCAGGGTAGGCTAGCTTCTATAAAGCATGGATCACCATATGGCTTCTGTCGACACAATGGCACCTGAGGTCTTCCCCAGTTCCTATGAAGGCTCTGACCCCCACTTCTGCTCCCTGCTCCCTTGATGATGAGGTGGGGGAGATGGTTAGCTTTTTAATAGAGCGGAAGGGGGAAGAGCATAGCTGTCAACCCTCCCTTTTTTTGCGGGAAACTCCCTTATTCCAATGCCGTTTCCCGCTGCTATCCCGGATTGTTGATATCCCTTAAATTTCCCGGATTTCAAAGGAAGCAGCTCCTCTGCCTCCCTGCCGGCCAGGGAGGCTCCTCAGCTGCGTTGCTCGGCTGCCAATAAGGAGTCTGAGACCGACTGGGGGCAGAGCTTGCATGCCTTGTGCAGCCAGACCCTCACACCCAACCAGACAGACAGCCTGCCTGCCGTCTATGCGCTCGCTCTTTCGCCTGCCTGCTGTCTACGCGCTCGCTCTTTCGCTCACCCATTCGCGTGCAGCCTCTGGAGGAGCAAGCAGGGAACCAAGGCGGGTCAGGAGCTCAGGCAGGAAAGCAGGACAGGGATCAAGCAGGAACACCGGCAGGAACTGGTCAGCAACGATGTTGCTCCTGCAACTTGGGCTGGGGCTGGCTGGCTTTTATCTGCCCCGAGGCATAGGGCAGTCCCGATCCTCTGGTGACTCGCCTCTCCTGGCTTGGAGGCGAGCACTCCTCCTGCGGGAACTCAGTTCCCTTCGCCTCTCTGCCCTTCGCCTCTGCAGCTCAGGAGAGGCTGGAGGGTTACCGGACCCAGATGCAACCTCAGCTTCCCCTGACAGGGCTGGGAGTGGAGCACCTGCAGGCAATGGGTCCTCCATCCCATCAGGAGCCAGAGCAGACTCAGCCGATGCCTGCACCTGCGGATCCAGCACAGGTGAGGCCCCTTCAGACTCAGGCCCCAGCCCCGGCTCTGCTGGTTCTGGAGGCGGGGAATCCTGTGCAGGCTGGGATCCCTCAGGTTCAGTGTCTGAGTCTGAATCCCAGGCCATCACACCCTGTTTCTCCTAAAATAAGACGTAGCCATAAAATAAGCCGTAGCAGGATTTCTACGCATTTGTGAAATATAAGCCATACCCCGAAAATAAGACATAGTGACGCGGCACCTCTCCCTTAAGATGGCCTGGATAGGCGTGGCTATGCAGCGTACTGACACGGAGCGGTTAAAATAAGACATCCCCCCGAAAATAAGCCATACTGTGTTTTTTTTAGGGGAAAAAATATAAGACTGTGTCTTACCGGTATTTTAGGAGAAACACGGGTATTTTCAAATCCGAAAGTTGACAGCTATGGGGAAGAGTAACATTCTTTCCTGCTTCCTCTTTCAGTTCTTTTTGCTTTTCAAGGCTTAGATTAATTTTACAGGATCTGATTTTCAGCATCCCCTGCTATAAATAAATAGTTGCAAACTAACACAAGGCATCAGAAAGGTCCTCTTGCAGAATCTTGGAAGTGGATTAAAGGGTCCTTGAAGTTTATGATGGACAGAGTGCAGTACTGCGTTTTTCTAGTAAGATAAGAAAGATAAGGTCATTGACAGGTCCTTGTGGTGGTTCGTCTTCAGTACCTGAACAGGTCGGGATGTGTTTTAGCTTATTATTTTCAAGGTTATTTCTTCTGACACTAAAACAGGCTCTAAATTTTTAAACTGTATCCAGCTTGTGGAATAAATTACACATTTTAAAAATTATTGCACTACCAAAGCATTTAAAAAAAAATATTGGGAAAATATTCAGAAGAGAGAGTTATAGACTCTCCATATGAATATATAACTGCTACAACAGAATAACCATCCAGGACCTGTCTCTGAATATAAAATGCCATTCATTACTCAGAATTATCAAGCCTATTATCAGCAAATAAAACTTGATGAGAGAAGAGCATTCTTTGTTAAGAATTCCATAAACAAAAATAAAAATCTGTCCCATTATAAACAGGAATCAAACTTAATTTGAATAATATGACTGTCCCATTAGGGTAATAAAATCAAAGGGAACGTTTGAGAATTGTTCTAATGTTAAAACAGATTCTCATCTATTAGATGGAACAGTTTGTTCATTCCCTTTAAATTTCTATTTTAGCTACAGCAAATAAACAATTCTCCATATTTGTTGGAATCGGATTAAGAATCAAGGGCAGGTGATTTTCATGTCTGCTGGAGTTATTGAAAATTCCGTCTTTTTGCAAAGAGGTTTTGATGATTAAGAGATACAAGCCTGACAGATTCACAGGTGACCTCTTTTGAACATTGCAAAAGGGCTCCCAAAGGGTGTCGGCAGTAAATGGCATCTTTAATTATGAAACCATGTTGCCAAAGGACTTGAATTTTTCAGGAACTCCACTGTCCATGAAAATCATTTGCCTCCAGTTCTGGGCAATATCACAATAAATCTGGAAATGTTGGGGGGTTGCATTTGTGTAATTTTAATAGGTGTAAGGTGTCCTCTATAGAACACCTTGATATAATGTTCCCTAAGAGCAGTGGCTATACATAGTGCTTAACTTCCTCATTGGAAGCAGGTTTCTGCATGTTTTCAAGTTAATCCTTTCTCTCTCTTTTTTTTAAATCATTTTTATTAGTTTTATCAAAGAAAAGACAAACATGAAGCAAACACTGCTTCAACACAAACATACAAACACAAACAAATTATTTTCTTATCCTTAGTCCTTAACATTTTTATCAAACAAATAAAACATAAATCTCATTTCATTATCTAATTTCAAACCAGCTTTAGGGTGACTTCCTCCCCTCCCCCCACTGCGTTTCATTTTATATCATCTTAGTAATTTCTTTACATCGTTATATCTCAGTTCAACTTACTTAAAGTACTTTCCTTTACATAATTCTTAATCATTAATCATCCTTCATTTATTCATCTTAACAAATATATCTATCTGCAGTCACAACTGTAATCCACCTTTTATATCAGTTATCATCATACATCATTTTTTAAGATAGTCTTTCAATTTCGTCCAGTCTTTCTCCACCCTCTGGTCTCGGAGTCTTCCGGTCATCTCGGCAAGTTCCATAAAGTCCATCATTTTCATCTGCCAGTCTTCCACTGTCGTAAAGTTAATCCTTTCTCAGTCATTTTCCAATAGAAAAATTCAGGGGCATGTGGGGAGAGGAGAATGCAGGCCATTGTTGCACAGCACAACACTTTGGTTTGAAGAGAGGATATGTTACATATCCTTATGACCACTGCTCCACAGAAGTATCACTATTTACAGTTATGTGTTCTCTTCAAACCAAAGTGTTGTGCTGAAGAAGACTCATTCTGAAGAAGCGTGCATGCACACGAAATCTCATACCAAGAACAAACTTAGTTGGTCTCTAAGGTGCTACTGGAAGGAATTTTTTTTATTTTGTTCCGACTACGGCAGACCAACACGGCTACCTACCTGTAACTAGGTATCTGAAGAAGTGTGCTCATACCAATAACAAACTTAGTTGCTTGCCAGTGGAGACCTTTTTAAATTGTCTATCCACATAACTATTCTGGGTCGTAGAATTGATTACTTATAAGAGAAGATTTCTTTATTGTCATTGTACAAGTACAAGTACGTCGTTGTACAAGTGCAACGAAATTGAATGCCATCCCATAAAAACAAAACAAAAAACAGCACACAAAAAACCCCACACATTTTCAGCCACACATGCACATACGTACACACCCATCACAACTCTCCAAGGTCATATTATCTAGTTACAGCATTTAAGATGGTTATAGCTCTTGGGTAGAAACTATTCTTCAGTTCAAATTAGGAATGCCTTAGGAGCAGGGCTTTTTTTCAGCTGGAGCTCGCAGGAGCTCAGCTCCGGCACCTCTCAGGTAGGCCCCATTGCCATTCTAAGAGAACGAGTTAGGAGTTCATGGTGAGCTCCGGCACCTCTTTCTCTGGAGAAATGCTGAGGAGGAATGGAGTATTGCCAATCTTGCTGCTTTGTGGCTGGTGCTAAAAGGCTGAAAATCCATTTCCTCCCCTGAAGCCCTCTTATTGTGTCAGCACTTCAAACCTTTCTAACTAGGTCTGCTTGCTGCTATCCCCAGTTTTGTTTTTGCCCCTGATTATTTGGGCATGGTCAAGTATTGATGGCTAACCAGCAGAAAACTAGGCTTCTGTAGGCATCCTCTTGAGCATCATAATGAAGGCAGTTTGAATGCCTGTGAGGGCGCTTTCTAATTGTACCCATTAATCTGCCCATTCAAGCTGGCTGAAAATGTAGAAGCAGATTGCCCACACAGATGGGGAACCCAGGATGGCTTGCATGAGTCAAAACCTCTGCAATATACACTTCATGGCTGTAATTTCCCATGCGCTATGGGATTTATGTCAACTGTTTCAAAATAATAAATGAAATCTTGATGCCTGAAATTGCCTCCAGCAACACACTAATAGGTTAGTGTAAAAAGAAGGTAGGCAAGCAGAGAAGCTAAGTCTGCCAGCCAAGAAAAGGGACATGAAATAACATTAAGGTATTGGCAATAAAAATAGCTGATTGGAAAAGTTAATGAGAACTGAAATAAGATGATGCCATGAAATTTTCTATTGATCCTTTTCTGCCCACTTGCTATCAAGGAAAATAAGGTTAGATTGCCAGATACTTGCACCGTTTATCAAAAGTTCTATCTCTCTGTGTATTCATTCCACTCTTGAGGGGAGAGAGAAATGAGCGTTGGGCACTGGGGCCAGATGAATTATTTGGGGGGTTTAGAGAAAATCAAAATAATAAGTTTTTTAAAAAGCATCCCTTATAAGAAATGAAAGCAGGACATTGTTCTGGCAATGATTCAACAATTCCATCACCTCCCTAGGCCAGTGATGGCTAACCTTGACACCCCAGATGTTTTGGAACTACAACTCCCATCATCCCTAGCTAACAGGACCAGTGGTCAGGGATGATGGGAGTTGTAGTCCCAAAACATCTGGAGTGTCAAGGTTAGCCATCACTGCCCTAGGATATGATGAAAATGAGAGAGCAGAATCTCATTGGTAAACTGGAGACATCTCAGCCTAGATCTCTAAATGACTTCACTCAGCTGTTTCATGTAGATGGTCTTGCTGAGATTTGTTCTCCCCCCCCCAAACTGGAGCTACCTGAGCATGGTCAGAAAAAGAAGCCCTCTGTGTTGCATCGCTTCCTCATTCATTTTCAGGAACTTGATAGTTCCAAGCAAAAGTTAAGTTGTCTTGTAGCCATTGCACGCCTTTAAGCCTTTGTGGGCAATGTTTTATGCATGGACCCCAGAGTCTGTCTTCCAAATACTGCAGGAGTTTTCATTCCACCTCTTTTGCAGCATTTAGTTTATTTTGGGTGGTACTCAACTCCGTTATGTCTATAAATTTGAATCGGTTGACTAAATTGAATGCCACTGTGTTCATTTTAGTTATGGCCATCTTTCTGAAAATTGCCCTTGGAATATAATTCAAGGATGATATGAAAATACATTTTTTATTTCTCTTGTGACTGAGCAACAGGAAAGCCATCCAGCTTAGCCTGTCACAACTAACTTCAGATGAGCAGGTTTGGATGAAATGCAAGACATTTGCAACTGCACGTCCTCTGTTTTCTGTGGTTGAGTGTGAGGGATAGAATTCTGCTTCTGCTATATCCAAGATGGAAAAACACCTCGGGTACATGGTTCCACATGCTTTAGTATGGCTAATGATAGCTTGCATTCAAGCTGTCCCTGACCCATTTTAAGGGGTAATTCAAAATAGAACAGACTGTTTAGATGGATCACAGAAATGGGAAGGTGGGAGAACCTGTGAGAATTTTCAGGCTATTGGACAAAATGAATGGCCTTGTTTGGAGACAAGTGGAAACTATTGCTTGCTGAATGGCAGAGTGGAGAGAATGGAGAACAGGACTTACTAAGTGTCCAATGGGTCCTTCTGGTTCAGCATGTAATCTGTTGTGTATTGATTCAGAGTGTTATCACATCTGTATTACTATTGTCTGTAATCACATTAGGGTAAAGGAACTGCCTTCCTGTCCCAGAAGGAACAGTTACTATTGGTGCATTCAAGTTGCTGCATTGGGATCCTCAGTCTTATTGGTTCCCACCAAAAAGCAGCTGTGTGATTGCTTGAGATTGTTCCCTCCAAAATGTATCTTTTCCTAGCCTGTCCCTATAAATGTAGCTTCCCTACCCTCAGTTCCCTCAGTCTTGTTTGCCTGAATAAAGAGTTGTTACTTGAAGAAGCTGTGTCTCCTGCCTGCTATGTCAGAGAGCTGAAATCACTTGCTGAAATCATTAACCCACGCCACAATATAATCCAAATGCAGGTGTGTGGTTGTCTGGCTGTAAGCTCAAGAACAAAACTTGGTTGCAGCTTATGGTTTATCTAGAGTGAGACAAACCATGAGGCTGGCTTCAAATGGCACGCAGCAGCTGGACTGGGGGAAGAGCACAGCCCCTGTGTGGTCATGCTAAACCATGGTTTGGCTTAGTGTTACATGCAGGCCAGCTCAGCGTGAGAGAAGTTAGCTGGAGAAGAGAGATTTGGGTTGAGGAATCAGAGTGGTTTCTACATGGCAGGGATAGAAAGAACAAGGAACAGACTATATTGTAATTTTATGTTGTGAACTGCCCTGAGATTGATGGATGATGGGTGATATACAAATTCAATAAATAATAATAAAACACCTTGCTGATAGCTAAGTAAGCAGTTCTCTTTTGTAATCAGCTATTTTCTTTGGCATCTTACTTTCTGGACTCTTTCTGATCTTCAGTTCTGCTTGCTATTTCTTGGTCCTCTTGCAGATCTAGCTTCAATCCAGGTTCTGATAAAATGCACAATCCTACTACCCTGAAAGCTCTGACAGCCATATTTGTATCCATCTTACAGAAAAAACACTGAATTGTTGCACAGATTGGATGCAAGCCCATACAGCAGAACACCTTGTCCAGTGGACCACCATAACCTCCAATCTACACCCTGGGTAAATGCTTTGCATGAGTTTGTTCTGTTTAGCAACTGTTTAGCCCTTTCTGTTTTGAAAACCATAAGGGCTACAAATTACATAAACATGGTGTCAAGGTCTAAATTCTACAAAGCTAATCAGGGTGGATAAAAATCAACGATTTAAAAAAAAAGATTTTATTGATTTAAATCGGATTTTGTTGATTCAAATCGGATTTTTTTTAAAATTTAAATTGGATTTTTAAAATGAAATGCTTTTGGAGGAAAAATCTTTCTCAATATAGTCTTCTATTTAAGTTACATTGTAGTCCAAAGGCTATTCATCGGGAAATAAGGATTTGTTTTAAGTTTATCAAGTGTGCTAAAACTCAGTCTAAGTTTTTTTGTTTTTAATGTTTAACCACATCAGTTAACAAACATGGATACATATGCTATCATGTTATTGTTTTAGTTAAATAAATAGTTTAAATGGTTATTAAGGAAATGATTATTTTTCTCCTTCCAATAAAGTACAGCAGAAAAGTTGTCCAAATATAAACAGTTAACTTATTAAACCTCACCATAATTTCATAATTATCTGTCTATGTATTTCTAGTAGTGTAACCAAATCAGTAATTTTTGATATAACTGTAAAAACTACTCTGAAAAATTATTATTCCAAAATATGAAACCTTCATATGGTTGTAAATATTAAGATTATACCAGCAAGAATAAGTCTTTCTGTAAAAAAAATATTTAAATCAAGTCTTACTGACTAGTGATTTAAATCAAGCCTTACTGACCAGTGATTTAAATCAAGCCTTACTGACTAGTGATTTAAATCGTGATTTAAATCGTGGTTTAAATCAATTTGATTTAAATCAAATCCACCCTGAAGCTAATTAATGCATACTTTTTTCCACATTATTTACTCTGCAACAGACCAGGAGCCAGTCATACAAGCAAATGCAAAGAGAAGAAGAAAACCGGAAACTTCAGCAGATGAAGGAAGAGCAACGAAGAAAGGTGAAGAACAGCAGCAAACATAGAACACTAGTAAATTAAGCCTGTTAAGAAAAACAGGCGCTAGAAAGCTCTCTCTCTCTCTCTCACACACTCACACACCCCTCCCCTCCCCCACTTACCAGACCTCCAGAAACAGTTTGGTTCTGTCTCCCTCCCTCTCCCTCCCCTCCCACACACACAGCGCCGGCCAACCGCCCCTTCCCGGGGGTCGCCTCATTCTGCGTGTAGCAGTAGCTGCCGCAGTTCGCGTCTCCCTCCCATCGCGGGCGGGCGGGTGGCGGCGGCGGCGGAGCAGCCCCTGTCCCGGGCGGAGGGAGCGTCTTGGAGCAGCCGCCGCCGCTGCAGCAGTAGCCGAGGCGGCCAACCGCCCCTTCCCGTGAGTGTGTGCTCGCGGCTCCCTTTCTGTTGCTCTTTTTCTCTCTCTCCCCTCCCCTCCTCCCTCCTCTTTTTGCTTTCCCTCCTCCTCCCCCCCATTGCGGCTTCTGGCCCCGGAGCAGGAGGAGGCAGGAAGAGCGGACTGGCGGCGGCGAAGCAGCAGCGCGCGGGGAGCAGCCGCCATTGCGGCTTCTGGTGCAAGCGCTTCGCTCGCGCTGCACTCCAACCAATCAGGCTCCTCCTCCTCTCTGCGTCCTCCAATCCGTGTGTCACAGGAACGCACGCGCACTTGCGAATTCCTGTGACACACGGAAAGTACGTACGGACACAGGCTCTTTATTATATAGGATGCTTTCCCCATAGCTTCTTCTACAGCTGTTACCTTGTTTTGCCCCATGGTGTCTTAAAGATGAACAAATTTATGATGGCATAAGCTTTCGTGGATTTTGTGGATTCTACTTCATTAAATGCAGGAAATAGTCTCCTGAATTGCAGCTGTAAACCTGGTTGGAGAGGTTTGCAAACAGTGATGATGATGATGATGATAATGATAATGATGATGATGATAATAATAATAATAATAATAATAATAATAATAATAATAATAATAATAATTTATTATTTGTACCCCGCCCATCTGGCTGGGTCTCCCCAGCCACTCTGGGCAGCTTCCAGCAAACATTAAAATACATTAACAGTGAGGTAACAGGGATAAGGATTTGAAGGATCCTTGTGGAGCAAGCTTCAAACACTGTAATAGAGGACATCTTAGGGATAATAATAATAATAATAATAATAATAATAATAAATAATTTATTATTTATACCCCACCCATCTGCCTGGGTTTCCCCAGCCACTCTGGGCGGCTTCCAACAGAACATTAAAATACAATAATCTATTAAACATTAAAAGCTTCCCTAAACAGGGCTGCCTTCAGATGTCTTCTAAAGGTCTGGTAGTTGTTGTTCTCTTTGACATCTGAAGGGAGGGCGTTCCACAGGGCAGGTGCCACTACTGAGAAGGCCCTCTGCCTGGCTCCCTGTAACTTGGCTTCTCATAGTGAGGGAATCGCCAGAAGGCCCTTGGCGCTGGACCTCAGTGTCTGGGCTGAACGATGGGGGTGGAGACGCTCCTTCAGGATCTGTTTTCCAACTACAGTCGTACCTCTGGATATGATTGCTTCAGGTTGTGTTCGTCACGGGATACTGAAATAAACAGAAATCTGCTCTTATTCCCTTATGGGGTACACAAGAGCCTTTCCAGGTTCTCCATCAGTAGGAGTAAATTACAGAGGCCAACCAGAGAAAAATTGAGAAGCAAAAACTTTATTATATCTGTTGCAAACAGAGCCCTCACTCCCAAAATGGAGGAGGGAGGAGGAACCCAGAACTATGGTGTGCCAGCTTTTAGGCGACTTTTTAAATTCCCCCCTCCCGCTCAAGACCAGCCCCTATACATCATACATGCATCACAAAAAGGGGTGTAACCCAGGACCCCCTCCCAGATACATCACAGTTACATCACAGTTACATCATGAAAGGGGAGGTCTGGTAGCAGTAATCTGAGCATCCTTGACCCTCCCCATGCCTCCTCTTGCCCTCCACCAAAAACCCATCAAGTAAAATAAAAGAGATATTTACATTTCCCTGTTTCCCAGCCAAGTTAATCACACCCTTTTGTCTGGCACTCAGGTATCAGGAAGTCAGGAATTATCACTGAGACAATCACCCCCTCCTTCCTTGCAGAGAAACAATTTGTCTGTTTGGGAGTCAAAATGGAGACATGTGGCCTTGTTTGCTTGGAACACTTATGAACATTTATTACATATATATTATAAGACCTTAAAATTCTTACAACAATACGAACGCGCCGAACCCGGAAGTACCGGAACGGGTTACCTCCGGGTTCGGCAATTCGCGCATGTACAGACGCGCAAAATGACGTCACTCTCACGCACAGAAGCACCAAATCACACTGCGCACATGCGCAGATACGGCGCTTCATGTTAAGGGCTTTTCATGTTGTGAACAGGGCTCTGGAACGGATCCCGTTCGCAACCAGGGGTACCATTGTATGATGTTTTTAATTTGTTAAATAAATTTGTATACCGCCCATCCTCTGAAGATTGCAGAGTGGTTCACAACATAGAAATACAAAATGAGAACACAGAATACATAAAACAAAAACAAGCTAATAACGGCCGCCTCCCGCAAACAAATTTAAAAGGCTATAGAATGTTAATTAGCCAAAGGCCTGGTTATAGAGTAATGTCTTCGCCCGGCACCTAAAGATATGTGATGAAGGTGCCACGCAAGCCTACGCTCTTAAAGGTATTATATTTCAAGCTTTTTAAAAATGTGGTTAGTGTTGCACATATAACCAAGCCATGTAGGTCTACTTTTGCTTCTGGGAGAAAACATCAATTTGCATACTTTTACCAAATTTTTGAAATCCAGAAGTGATTACTTCTCGTATTGGAGGCATAGCTGTCAACTTTCGGATTTGAAAATAAGGGATTTTTTCTAACTTTCGGGTTTGAAAATAAGGGATGCCGCGAGGGCGGTGCAATGGCACCAAGTAGCCTCGCCACCCTGCGCTCCAGAGGCTGCGTGCGAATGGGTGAGCGAAAGAGCGAGCACATAGACGGCAGGCAGGCTGTCTGTCTGGTTGGGCGTGAGGGTCTGGCTGCACAAGGCATGCAAGCTCCGCCCCCAGTCGGTCTCAGACTCCTTATTGGCAGCCGAGCAACGCAGCTGAGGAGCCTCCCTGGCTGGCAGGGAGGGAGAGGAGCTGCTTCCTTTGAAATCTGGGAAATTTAAGGGATATCAACAATCCGGGATAGCAGCGGGAAACAGCATTGGAATCAGGGAGTTTCCTGCAAAAAAGGGAGGGTTGGCAGCTATGATTGGAGGGCAAGTGCAGAGTTCCATACCATAGAATTACAACTGTTTCCCCTAAAGTTTTTACTGTGCCTGAAGCATTGGAGGAGCCCTCCTTCCAAGGAGACCCTTGCCAAGGCTTCTGTGACGGTTGAGAACACTAATTTGCGTACCCGTGATAACAATAGTGGAACCGGTTGTGTTGGTGTGGATTGGCAGGCCCTTTAATAGTGAAGTATAATGCTAGTTTATTATCGCATGATAATTGCCTATTGTGTTCTGCATAACTGTTAAACGTTAACTCGCAGTTTTTTTGCTTTTTCTTGTCAGGCTGAATTGTTGGAACTTAAGAAAAGGGAAGAGGAGAGAATAAGAATGAAAGCACATCAGAATGAGCAGAGGAGGTAAAATTAGTGGAAAGAAGCTTGTGACGTGTCATGTGAAACATTTTTTAGGTTTGAATTCAGATGGCAGTTTTTATGTATGCTTCATATAATATGAATATAATATAATATGAAGCTCAACATAAAAAAAAAACTAAGATCATGGCCACTGGTCCCATCACCTCCTGGCAAACAGAAGGGGAAGAAATGGAGTCAGTGAGAGATTTTACTTTCTTGGATTCCATGATCACTGCAGATGGTGACAGCAGTCACGAAATTAGAAGACGCCTGCTTCTTGGGAGAAAAGCAATGACAAACCTAGACAACATCTTAAAAAGCAGAGACATCACCTTGCCGACAAAAGTCCGTATAGTTAAAGCTATGGTTTTCCCAGTAGTGATGTATGGAAGTGAGAGCTGGACCATAAAGAAGGCTGATCGCCGAAGAATGGATGCTTTTGAATTATGGTGCTGGAGGAGACTCTTGAGAGTCCCATGGACTGCAAGAAGATCAAACCTATCCATTCTTGAGGAAATCAGCCCTGAGTGCTCACTGGAAGGACAGATCCTGAAGCTGAGGCTCCAATACTTTGGCCACCTCATGAGAAGAGAAGAATCCCTGGAAATCCCTGATGTTGGGAAAGATGGAGGGCACAAGGAGAAGGGGACGACAGAGGACAAGATGGTTGGACAGTGTTCTTGAAGCTACCAACATGAGTCTGACCAAACTGCGAGAGGCAGCGGAAGACAGGAGTGCCTGGCGTGCTGTGGTCCATGGGGTCACGAAGAAGAGTCGGACACGACTAAACAACAACATATAATATTACAATTGGTTCTAGTTCTGTAGAGCACAGGAGTGCTTTGTGGACCAAAGAGATATTTTTCCCATACCAAAGCTTCCAAACCTTTTGCCATGTCTCATGTAAAGTGCATGAAATCTGGTGAAATGCATTGCCCAAAAATGTTCATCACTTTTATCCTAAACAAATATAGTGGGTCCCTCCCAGCTATATTTCTGGACTCTGAAGGAGACTTAAGTGTTTAATCTTTTAGTTTCCATTTAAGTTCAGAGAATTCATGCAACTACCTCAAGCAGTGCTTTATATTACAGTGTACCACTAGATTTTTTAAAAATCAGGTTCTGCATTGATTAAAAAAAAAAAAAGCAAGGTTGGGTAATGAGTATCAAAAGCCCTATTGCAAAAAGTTGCCATTCTAGCCTTGCAAAATGAGGAAGCTGGGTTTTTTAATCGAATATAGTCTTCAGGCTCAAAAGTTACCTGCACAATTGGCTGTTGTCATGAAAAGCAAAGCAAATTCCTATACTGAATTCAATTTCATAATCTCTGCCTTTTGCAAGATTCTGTTAATGTTCATTTCCTCATTTTTATTTCTAAGGGTGAATAATGACTTTCTGGACAGACTGCAAAACAATAGTCAGCCAGGTGGCATGTACCAATCTGGATGTCTTGGGAATATGCCTTTTATTGCTGACAGCTGGGTAAGTAACAAACCTCATATTTCAAAATCCTAAAGAAGAAAAACAGTGAGGTGTTTTTTTTAAAAAAGTCATGCTACCTGAATAGTCTGTGTCGGTAATGTTCACTGTCTGGTGTGGGCATGGAGCCAGGCTGATGAATATAAATTCAACAATCGCTTTCGAGGAGAAAGGAAATCGGGACTTAAAACAAGCTTATCTAAACGCAAAATGACAGCTGCCCACTTCTGCAGAGTTTAGATTGCCCTGAATGTTCTGTTTTATCACTCCTTCTGTATACCACAACAGAAAGGGATCTTGAGAAAAGGTGTTTATCTGCAGAGGCAGAAATAATAGCTCATATATAAGCATGGCAAGCAAGACAGTCTGTCCGATCTCTAAATATAAAATGTTTAGAAGTTGTTTAAAGGGGGAGCATTTGGTGCTCTCCTGTCGCAGCTTCTACTATTTTCATCTGCTCCGAGTAGTACAGGCTGTTTGGGGGGGGGGGCGCAGAAGAACTAAAATGCAGGTGCCCAATTCTCCTTTGAGGACTGAGAAATAGGAAGGGGTCACTGATCCCCCTAATAGTCATGACCTTGAGGGGCCCTGTCCGCACCCTGGCATTTCCTCGGCATACCTACTGCTGAAGGGACGCGGGTGGCGCTGTGGGTTAAACCACAGAGCCTAGGGCTTGCTGATCAGAAGGTCGGCGGTTCGAATCCCTGCGACGGGGTGAGCTCCGGTTGCTCGGTCCCAGCTCCTGCCAACCTAGCAGTTCGAAACCATGTCAAAGTGCAAGTAGATAAAGACCGTATTTTTCGCTCCATAAGATGCACTTTCTTCCTCCTAAAAAGTAAGGGGAAATGTCTGTGCGTCTTATGGAGCGAATGTGTGGTCCCTGGAGCTGAACTGCCCAGGGGCAAAAGCAGATCGTGCTTTTTTTAAAAAAGAGAGAAGGGGGTGTTGAAAGGAAGCCCCCTGAGCAGCTGCTCAGCAAACGATCGGGGAGAGAGATAAGGGAGAGAGATTTCAGCCCCGCCCCCTTGCAGAGGGAGGCTGTTTCCCCAGCAACATGTGACTGGCTGATTAGATTATCTGTCTGGAAACTGTAGAAATGGCTCCCTTTCCTGAAGCTGCAGAGTTAAACCCCATAAAACAGGATTTTTCCCCTTGCAAAGTAAGCTCAACAACTTTGAACTGATCCTCAAAAAATGGGGCTTTTCTCCTTTGCAAAAGAAGCTGCACAAATTTGACTGATCCTCAAAAAAATGAGGCTTTTCCCCTCTAAAAACTAGGTGCGTCCAATAATCAGGTAGAGCAAAAAATACGGTAGGTACCGCTCCGGCGGGAAGGTAAATGGCATTTCCGTGTGCTGCTCTGGTTCGCCAGAAGTGGCTTAGTCATGCTGGCCACATGACCCGGAAGTTGTACACCGGCTCCCTTGGCCAATAAAGCGAGATGAGCGCCGCAACCCCAGAGTCGTTCGCAACTGCACCTAATAGTCAGGGGTCTCTTTACCTTTACCTTTACCTACTGCTGACACCAGGCCTGCACACAGCTCAAATAAAGTGTTTTGTCTTTATTCCAAACATGCTGTGCTGGATCCCCGTTGATCTTAGAGGTATATTTGCTCAGAAGCAGGTCTTACCTTCGAGCCCCAAAGGAGATTATCTTCATGACTGAAGTGGCTCCTGTTTTTCCTGTAGCTTTCTTGAAATGGCTTGTGGAGAAACCGTTCGCTTCTGAGGCAATATTTTGTTTCAAAGGACGGTATAAAGGAATTCACACGCTTGAACGTTGAGGGTTAACTGACTGCAAACTTTCTGCCGAGGAATCAGCAGGAGGGCTGCAGGTTTAGCTGACATTTTGCATTGTCAGCAATGGGGTTGACTTTGCTGTCCCTGTGGATTGAAAGCTGTTGAGTTGTCATTTCAGTATCACCGCTACAGGAAGGAAAGAGCAAGTATAAGCACCAGATATTGGAGAATTTTAGATAAAAGGGTTGTTGTTGTTTTTGCAGCATATTAGGAGACAACTAAAAAAACAACTCATGGCCTAAGAAAATCACAGAACCCTGAGATAAGTAAACACAATCCTAGATGTACAGGGTAGTGTTTGGGTGGTAAAAATTAGTGTTTGGGGAGATCATCGGACCAGAAAGGCAGCTGAAAGTCTGGAGGTTGTCTAAGCAGAACCAGGACGGGCAAGAAAGGCCACCAAGTAGCAGCAACTTTGTCTGATTTTATTCTTCTTTATGAAGTCTGCTTCGCTGCGTTTTTGCAATAGCTTCGTAACAATAAGATCGTGTGAGCTTCTATAGCCCTCGTCGACGTGTTTTACAAGCCATGGAGCTTGTTTTCAAACTTTAGTTTAGGTTTTTAACATTTTGGATGAAGCAAAATTAGAATTCCTAGTTTGGATAATTACCACTTTCTGTTTGGGAGTGTTCTTCTTCTTTTCTGAAGTTTCTTTGATCCTCCCACTAGATTTAATAGCAAACAGGCTATTTTGAGTTATATAAAGTCATTAACTTTTTTCCTTCTGAGGAAACTGATAGATCATAACAGTGAAACGAGAATCTTAGCCGGCAACTCGTTAAGGTTATTTGTTAGTTCATCTTGAGTTATTTTTTGTTATTTGGAGTTATTTGAAGGTTTTCTTGAGTTATTTATATTTTTTGGAATTAGTTTATAACGTTTTGGAGTATTTTTGCTCTTGAGCAATTCTGCTCTTGAATCATTAAACATATTGTTTGTTTGAGTATCACTATATAAATATACGTTCATCTCGTTTCAGGGATCTTTCACGGTGTAGACTTCCTTTGTTGCTTCGCTGCGTCAGCTTGTCTTGTGGAACAAGGTTCCACTCCCGGTTCTTTCTCCAGCCTCTTCTCCTCTTCTGCGGTACCTATTTATTCTGCGGCCGCACTTGCTTTTAGAGACAGGCACCAAATTGCGCAGAGAACTCTTACAAAATGTTCCCTAGGATGGAATCTCCCTCCTGGGAGGTTTTTAAGCAGAGTTTGGGCATGTTGAATTTGATAGCACTGAAGTCACTGCTCCCACTTGGCTGAACAATTCTCCCATTTCTTTTTTAATATCATTTTTATTGGTTTCAAAAATAATTCTTTACAATAATAACATTCACATAATTTTACACTTCTTATACCTTTTTGGCTTTTTATAGCCTTGACTTCCTTCAGACCTTCCTTGTGACCTTCTAATATCCATACCTTAATTTTATATTTCTTATTTCTTCCGTTGTTTTATTATATCTCTCGCTACTTTAATCACTATAAGTTCATATTAACAACAGCATTTCTTCCTTGATCTACAAAACCTCTTGTAGTCCTACTAACGTATTCAGTTGAATACTTTCTTTTAAGTAGTCTGTAAATTTAGTCCAGTCTTTGACGAACTTCTGGTCCCGCTGTTCTCGGATTCTCCCCGTCATTTTGTCCAATTCTGCATAGTCCAATAGTTTCATTTTCCATTCCTCTACTGTCGGTGTTTGTTCTTGTTTCCATTTTTGTGCTATTAACATCCTTGCCGCAGTCACTGCATATTGGAAAATCTTAATGTCCTGCTTTTTAATATCTGTACCTATAATTCCCAACAGGAAAGCTTCTGGCTTTTTAAACAAATGTATATTTCAACATTTTCTTAATCTCACCATATATCATATCCCAGAAGCATTTCACCCTTTTGCATTCCCACCACATATGATAAAAGGTACCTTCTTTCTCTTTGCATTTCCAACACTTATTGTCCACCTTATATATTTTTGCCAGTTTGACCGGTGTAATGTACCATCTATACAATTCTCCCATTTCTTGCCAGGTCCTGAGTCCCACTTACCGTAATCTTAAATCCAGGGTTTCTGGCCCTCTGCTTAGTTTCACGACCTATTGTTCTAGGGGCACAACCTATTGTTCTAGGATAGCTAGAAATTTTGCCTCTTAGTTGTGACTGGAGCATGCGAAGTTAAGGGAAGACATTGCAACACTTCTCCTTTTTTTGACTCCTTCATTTAATCATCCATTTAAAGATGGAGGAGGAGGAGGAGGAGTTTGGATTTGATATCCCGCTTTATCACTACCAAAAGGAGTCTCAAAGCTGCTAACATTCTCCTTTCCCTTCCTCCCCCACAACAAACACTCTGTGAGGTGAGTGGGGCTGAGAGACTTCAGAGAATTGTCACTAGCCCAAGGTCACCCAGCAGCTGCATGTGGAGGAGCGGGGAAGCGAACCCGGTTCACCAGATTACAAGCCCACTGCTCTTAACCACTACAACACACTGGCTAAAATAACTCTGGGGATTTTAGTCGAGGGGGGTGAGGGTATAACCGCTGCACTGAATTACTCCTGGATCTCAGTATTGCCACCCAGAGTAATTCTGTAGCAGTGTTTGCCCCTTCTGGGATTTCTAGCTTGTTAGACTCCATGTCCTCTTTGTTGCACACCCTTCCCTGGCTCTCCTGTGCAGCTTGCATCCAGAGATAACTCTGATCCATTGGTTCTCCCCGTTCTACCAGGTTTCGGTCATGCCTTCCAGATCTCTGCACTCCTTTAAAACCAAACACCCCAAGTCACCTGTGCTGGTTCAGGGGCTTCTTGTATTAGCGCACATGCATTTTACTCTGTAGCACTTTGGACTCTTCCATATTGTTTCCTTGCAACTTTGATCTCCCTACCCCCTTTGTAACCAGTTGTTGTGCCACAGCATAAAAAGGTAAAGGGACCCCTGACCATTAGGTCCAGTCGTGACCGACTCTGGGTTTGCGGCGCTCATCTCGCATTATTGGCCGAGGGAGCCGGCGTACAGCTTCTGGGTCATGTGGCCAGCATGACTAAGCCGCTCCTGGCGAACCAGAGCAGCGCACGGAAACGCCGTTTACCTTCCCGCTGGAGCGGTACCTATTTATCTACTTGCACTTTGACGTGCTTTCGAACTGCTAGGTGGGCAGGAGCTGGGACCGAACAACGGGAGCTCACCCCATCGTGGGGTTTTGAACCACCGACCTTGTGATCGGCAAGCCCTAAGCTCTGCGGTTTAGACCACGGCGCCACCCGTGTCCCTATGTGCTACAGCATAAGAATGTACTAATATATAATGATTTTTTATAACAGCCGGAACATTTCGAGTAAAAATTGATCTACAGAACCCAAACTACAGGGGGTAAGTGGTGTTTTTCCCCTCCTCTCAAAATAGAACTACCGTATTTTTCGCTCCATAAGACGCACTTTTTTCCTCCTAAAAAGTAAGGGGAAATGTCTGTGCGTCTTATGGAGCGAATGTGTGGTCCCTGGAGCTTAACTGCCCAGGGGCAAAAGCAGATCATGCTTTTTAAAAAAGAGAGAGAGAGAGTGAAGGGGGTGTTGAAAGGAAGCCCGCTGAGCAGCTGCTCAGCAAACGATCGGGGGGAGAGATAAGGGAGAGAGATTCCAGACCCACCCCCTTGCAGAGGGAGGCTGTTTCCCCAGCGACATGTGACTGGCTGATTAGATTATCTGTCTGGAAACTGTAGAAATGGCTTCCTGAAGCTGCAGAACTGTGAGTTAAACCCTATAAAACAGGGTTTTATCCCTTTGCAAAGTAAGCTCAACAACTTTGAGCTGATCCTCAAAAAATTGGGCTTTTCTGCTTTGCAAAAGAAGCTGCAGAAATTTGAGCTGATCCTCAAAAAAATGGGGCTTTCCCCCTCTAAAAACTAGGTGCGTCCTATGGTCAGGTGCGCCTTATAGAGCGAAAAATACGGTATATAGTTCTCACATCTCAAACATGGAAAGCTTCAAGCCCCCCCCCCCCACATTCAGCTCAATAGCTTTAGTATTTTGTTTTTTTCTGAACACGATAACACTAATTCCAACTTCATCTTACAGGATTCCAGGCAATATTATCTTGGAGAAATTATCTTGGAAAAAGCTCCAGGGATCTATTCTTCCTCTGCCCGCACATCTCTCATCTCTTTTTTCTTAGCCTTGCTGGTTTGACCTGCTGTCTTTCCTCTCCAGCTTATAAGTATTTCAAGCTATTGATTATGTTGCTGCTATTAAATCTCAAAGAAATTGTTTCTCTCACAGCTTGTCTTGCTTGTTGTGGCAGTTTTTCATCTCTCAGAAGTTTTATGTCCATTTACTCTTGACTAGAACAGAAGCTTCTAGTTCCGACATGTGTTTCCATGTTCGTCCATGCTCATTTTTAATGTTACTGAGAGAAAAAGTAATTTTTATACTCTGTGTTGTAACTGTTTTTAATTCAAAATTCCTCTAATGTGCAAAAGCATAATAAAATATTATATAAATAAATTAACAGATGTTTTTTGATGTTTTGTGTCTTGTTGGGGAAAACCTTAGAGGAACTCAAAAAAAATTTATTTAGCAGTCCTATGGAAAAAATAATATTGGACAAAAGTTGTGGGGAAAGCTTAAATAGCTGATAGAAATATTGTTAGGCCAGTGATGGCGAACCTATGACACGCATAACCATTTTTGATGACACGCGGCCGCATGCAGCCGCATACAGAGAAGTATGAGGCAGCATGCTGAGAAGGATGAAACATTTGCTATAGTGTAGACACTCTGTGCCAGAGGTCTGTAGGCCAAAACAACAGAGCTCCAGCACAGAGTGTCTAGTTTGGGACTTCCGGTTAGGCCGTATGGGGATATTTGACCTAACTTCTGGCTGGCGGAGCAGGGAGCAGCAGAATGCCGCAGGGGACGCATCTCTGGGGGCCTTGTGATCTCCATTACCACCAATCACATAACCACAGCAACCATCATCCAATCTACTGTTCTGGGGTGTCGTTGATTTCTAATTTTTGGTTTATTAAATACAGTTATATATTACAATTATACATTTTTGTTATTTAAAATATAAATATCGTGAAATTATGGTTTTTTTCTCGAAGTGACACACCACCCAAGTTATGCTCGGTTTTTTGGCGAATTTTGACACACCGAGCTCAAAAGGTTGCCCATCACTGTGTTAGGCTAAGCTAAGAAATAGAGAACTGTAAATACAGGGGAGAGGAATTTAGATGATGAAATAGCTAAGATACCTCAAGTTGAGGTATAAAAAACATAATAAAACATTACACATTAAAAAGTGCCCCTATTCAGGGCTTCCTCCAGATGTCTTTCAAAGTTTATATAGTTACTCATCTCCTTAACATCTGCTGGGAGGGTGTTCCACAGGGAGGACGCCACTACTGAGAAGGCCCCTTTGCCTGGTTCCCTATAGCTTCACTTCTCACAGTGAGGGAACCACCAGAAGACCCTTGGAAGATGACCGCAGTGTCCGGGTTTAGTGATGGGGGTGGAGATCATAGCTGTCAACTTTCGGATTTGAAAATAAGGGATTTTTTTCAAACTTTCGTATTTGAAAATAAGGGATGCCGCGAGGGCGGTGCAATGGCACCAAGTAGCCTCGCCACCCTGCGCTCCAGAGGCTGCGCATGAACGGGTGAGCGAAAGAGCGAGCGCATAGACGGCAGGCAGGCTGTCTGTCTGGTTGGGCGTGAGGGTCTGACTTCGCCCAAGTATCTCCTGTGTAGGCGCACCGAATTCTGTGTAGGCACACAAATTAAATCTACATATCAGAATCAGAATCAGACTTTATTCACATAGCCAACAGGCCATAGCAACTAAAATACAGAAAAAAACTGATAAAAACATTGGAAAACGACCAGTCAGGAACAGAAGTATATAGATGTACTGATAGATCATATAGAGGTCAATGAGGCCCCAGTTTGGCGGCCTGAGATGATCAGTGGGGATGGTAAGGTTCTCTCGTTCATCAGAGCTATAGAGATAAGCTGATCGTGACAAAATCTACATATCGTAAATGGAACATTCATCTCAGACCACCCAGGAGAATTTACTCACCTATCGGGAAATAGAGCCTCAAAATTAGACTATTTTGCCATCTCTAAACCATTATTGGCAAGGGTGAAGTCCTTTAGAGTCCTCCCTTATATTAACAGTGACCATTTACCTATTCATATCCAGATAGCACTTGTATATCTCATCCAGAGATATACAATATAATAAAGGCTCTCCCACAAATGAAAATCAAATGTAGGAAAAGATGGAATTCTAAACTACATCTCCAACTGAAGCAAGTCCTAGCCAATAAAATCTTTACTAGATTGAGACAGCAAATGATGTCAACAGAACAGGAACAAAATCTAATAAAGACCTATGAAAATCTGATCCGACAACTGTTACCCTATTTGAGCCGCGACCCGCAATCTACGGTAAGAGCGCCTGCTCCAATATTCCAACCATGGTTCGATAAAGATTGTATTAAGGCCAAAGAAGCTCTCACGGTGGCGTATGCAAAATTTAAAAATAATGGGCCGGTATCAGCACACACAAACCTAATACAAGTAGCTGAATCCAAACTCCGATATGCATTTCTATTTAAATGATAGTATTTTTTAAAAAAATTATACCTATAGCATATGCAAAGTTCAGACAAAATTGTACCCTCTTCTTTCTCAATGCACATGAGGCCGCGCTACGTGGAAATTAGCAGTACAAAACTATAAGTTTTCCATGTAGAGATGACCTCAGGTACTGCCTTTTTGCAAGTTCCACAAAATGCCTTTTAATTCAGGCCTTTTATAGCAGTAACCCACTTCAGTTGTGCATCACTTGACCTTGCATGCGAAGAAGGCGAGTAACAGGTCAAGCCTCCTGCAAAGGAGAGCTGAATACTGATTTGTCTAACCCACTTTTGCTTTGCTATCCTTTGCTCGTTTTTATTTTTTTATATATTTTTTGGACTGCACCACAATAGCAGCAGCAATTTCACCATGCAGCTATAATCAATGGGGGAAAGGAGAAGGAGCAGAGACGCTGTGAAGCTGTCAAGGGCTTCTGTGAAAAGTTCAAGGTGTGTGAGCAAAATAATAACTAAAGCTAATGGGAATATGATCCTAAAAATTAGGTTCAGTATCACAGTGTGACCACGCCAGATTTACGTACAGGCTGAGCAGGCTGCAGCCCAGGGCCCAGGGTTTCATAATCTAGGGGAGCCTCAGTCTCTTGACATTTTTTTTTTAAAAATTAAAAACACCTATACAACCTGCATGTGGGACCCAGGTGGCTCTGTGGTTTAACCCACAGCACCACCTGGGTCCCACATGCAGGTTGCATAGGTGTTTTTAATTTTTTAAAAAGAAATGTCAAGAGACTGAGGCTCCCCTAGGCTTGCTGATCAGAAGGTCGGCGGTTTGAATCCCTGCAACGGGGTGAGCTCCTGTTGCTCGGTCCCTGCTCCTGCCAGCCTAGCAGTTCGAAAGCACATCAAAGTGCAAGTAGATAAATAGGTACCGCTCCGGCGGGAAGGTAAACGGTGTTTCTGTGTGCTGCTCTGGTTCGCCAGAAGCGGCTTATTCATGCTGGCCACATGACCTGGAAGCTGTACGCCGGCTCCCTCGGCCAATAAACCGAGATGAGCTCCGCAACCCCAGAGTCGTCCGCGACTGGACCTAATGGTCAGGGGTCCCTTTACCTTTATGCAACCTGCAACAAAATGTTCCCCTGTGGAGTACGTCAACTCATCCATACCAGAGCTAAGCATGTTGATTATATGAGGCTGATTTATCCCACATGTTCCCACTCCCCAGTTTTAGGGGCTTAAAAAAATTTTTTTTTTTGTGGGGAAGTGGCACCACTGCAACTTTGAGATTTACTCAAGCCTGCAGATAGCTGCTTCGAGTGCCTAGATGCAGTGCCGGATTTATAATAATAATAATACTATATTTATTTATACCCCACCCATCTGGCTAGGCTTCCCCAGCCACTCTGGGCGACTTCCAAGAAAATATTACAATACAATAATCCATCAAACATTAAAATCTTCCCTAAACAGGGCTGCCTTCAGATGTCTTCTAAAAGTCTGGTAGTTTGACCTCTGATGGGAGGGTGTTCCACAGGGCGGGTGCCACTACCGAGAAGGCACTCTGCCTGGTTCCCTGTAACTTGCCTTCTCGCAGTGAGGGAACCGCCAGAAGGCCCTCGGCACTGGACCTCAGTGTCCAGGCAGAACGATGGGGGTGGAGACGCTCCTTTCAGATATACTGGACCAAGGCCGTTTAGGGCTTTAAAGGTCAACTAACAAAGCTACAGTTTAGGGCCCCACTCTCTTGGGGGCCCCAAAATTTTTTAAAGGAAAAATAAACCTGGATGTACATTTCCAAAATATAAGATAAAAAACACTATTAATATACTTCTTCTTAATTGTATTTCAGTTCAACAATTACTTCGATAAAATACATATTTTGTTACGCACAAATGGCTTTAGATATCTATTAGGTCCATACATTACTATATAGCATATATTCAACAACAAAAAAGTGACAATTTGTTGTTGACAAAGGACAGCCGGACATATAAAGAGCCCCATTACCTTCAGTAGCTTAAGGCCTCATCAAACCTAAATCCAGCCCTGCCTAGATGGCACCAGTTTGACAAGAAGCAATGGCACTTGCCTCCTGAATAGAGTCAATGAGGTGAAATGCTGAGATGGCAACAAGTATTGTTGTTGTTGTTGTTGTTGTTGTTGTTGTTGTTGTTGTTGTTCAGTCGTTCAGTCGTGTCCGACTCTTCGTGACCCCATGGACCAGAGCACGCCAGGCACGCCTATCCTTCACTGCCTTTCGCAGTTTGGCCAAACTCATGTTGGTAGCTTCGAGAACACTGTCCAACCATCTCGTCCTCTGCCGTCCCCTTCTCCTTGTGCCCTCAACCTTTCCCAACATCAGGGTCTTTTCTAACAAGTATAGCTGAATTTAAAGGGTTCACGGAGACTTTATGTTGTCACTAGGTTTCTGCCATTTTAGCAAAATGTGCATCCTCCACTTTCAAGCAATTGCACGAGTTTGACCTACTGGATGCTCGGACATAAAATAGGTATACCAAGATCCTACTCAGCTTGTGATGTCCCTTATATGCATTGCATTCTGGCTGCATTTCTGCTCTTTCAGAAAATAGTGCCAAAAATATGGCTATTTTCAGTGCTTTTTTTCTGGGGGGATGCATGCCCCTAAACACTTTGTGAATCTAAGTTTGGCCTCATTGAGGGGCAGTATTTCAATATGAGTAGGGAAATGAGAATACCCCTAAACATTATTTTAGGGGGAAAAACACTGGCTATTTTCAACATTTGCAACTTGGTGCGTGAGAAAGAAATGGTGCTGTGCTTCCACTTTTCTGCCCTGAGCTAAAGTCCTTTGCTTTCTTTCCAAGATTCTCTGCCATATTTTAGTTCTCGTTTAGAAAGGCTCTTTGCATGTCTGCTTATCTATAAAGAGTTTTGCTCAATGGAGTTTCAGCAGGCGATGAACTGACCGCAGCAGGAAACGCCAATACATTAAAAAGAAAGGAAACTCAAATGTTATACTGCAACTGCTTCATCCGCTCCCCCCTTCCCGCATTAATTTCTCGTTCAGTCTTTTGGCACTGATATTTTAAAACCTATCCACATTTTTATAAACAAAAACTTACCTCCTTATTTTCCCAGTTCTCATAAAGAATAGTCTCTCTTCCTTGTGGTTTTGGGGGATATCAGCCAGGATTTTCTTTAGCCACCCCTTCTATCAGTTCACTGTTTTCAGTAGTTTAAGATTCAAAGGTGATAACATAATCTGGAATTGTGAAAAGGGGAACAAAAATACAGGTAAGTAACAAATGACAGCTTTCCAAGAAACTCCTTGTACAGCCAAGGACACAGAACTTTACAAAATGATGTGCTTTTATGCTGCAATTTTTCGTATTTTAGGTGCTTCCAACATCTCAAAATTCTCTTTTTGGAGAAGGAGCCATACTGCCAGCTCAAGCCCATGGGTTGTTTGCGATGCACTATATGGGTAATTGTAAAGCATTTAATGGAGGAAAAGAATAGTCCTAATTAAACAACAGGGCCTAGGATTGGCATACTCACAGCTATTTATATACCTTACTAGTAGATATGATGCCCGTTAAAATAACGGGCGCTAGAAGGTTAGTCTGCCCTGCGCCGCCATAGCCTCGGCCCCGGACGCCTTTGCCCTCGGAGCGTCTCGGAGCAGCAGCCACCGCCGCCGCAGCAGCCGCACCGGCCACCCCCGCCCGCCCGCCCAACCGCCCCTTCCCGCGCGTCGCCTCACGGCCGCCGCTCCTGTGTCCCCTCAGCCATGTTGGCAGCCGCTCAGCTCATCCTCCCCAGCTCCGTGCGAGGCGGCGGCACTGACACAACTGACGACGCGCGTGCGCCGCCGCTGCCTCTCGGACACGCCCCCCTCTCCGCCCGCTACAATCCCTGTGTCCGTGAGGCACATGCGCAGTAGCGCAATTCCACTGACACACGGACTGGACGCAGAGACACAGGGACTTTATTATATAGGATTATATTCTGCCTCCTCCCACATTCAAGTGGCTATTTAACATAAAAGCAAAATAATCATTATACAGCTTTTAATGACAAATAGGAGACCCAATTGATTTATATTAGGGTATTCTTCTCCTTTATTTGGGTTCTGCAATGGGCTCTCGAAGCATTGCACATGGAATATTTAGGTACAACTACCGGTAAGTACCTTCTTAAAGAACAATCTTAAAAATGAGGCAGACTTGAATGTGACCAGGTGTCTCTGGAAGGAAACTGGCTCCAATCGTCTATAGAAAGGGAAATTGGCACAAACCAGTCAACAGAGATATTGGGTCATGTCTGTTTGATTCGAATGCTTTTTAAAAAGCTCAGAAGAGGCTGCTCTGATTTCTGAATTGGAGAATTAAAACTCTGGGGGAGGTCACTGCCCAATAATCCATGTGCTGTGCTACTTTTTATAGCTACACAAAGCCTTGACCTGAAAGCCTGGGATTAGGAAAGGTATAAAATGTAAATCTCTTTGACTTTAGTGGAAAATCGGAATTCTATTAACAGCTCAGAGTAATTTTAGAAGTTTTATATATTGGATAATGCCACCTTCAGAAACCATCATATGAAATGACTGCACTGCCTCGTCCAATTTGCCTGAGAGTTACTCTCTTCCTCCAGAATGGGGCTGTGAGATCTGTGGCTTTCAGGTGTCGTTGGTCTCCAATTCCCATCAGCCCCTGCAAAACCAATGGCCAGGGGGGTGGGAGTTGGAGACCAGCAACATTGGGGGGACAAGGACACACAAATTTCACCACCTGGGATCTAGAGGTACTGAATAAGGGCACCGTCTTTCTCTCAGGATTCGGCGGTTTGAATCCCCGCGACGGGGTGAGCTCCCGTTGCTCCTGCCCACCTAGCAGTTCGAAAGCACATCAAAGTGCAAGTAGATAAATAGGTACCGCTCCAGCGGGAAGGTAAACGGCGTTTCAGTGCGCTGCTCTGGTTCGCCAGAAGCGGCTTAGTCACGTTGGCCACATGACCCAGAAGCTGTACACCGGCTCCCTCGGCCAGTAAAGCGAGATAATAATAATAATAATAATAATAATAATAATAATAATAATAATAATAATTTATTATTTTTACCCCGCCCATCTGGTCGAGTTTCCCCAGCCACTCTGGGCGGCTTACAGTCAAATGTTAAAACAATACAGCATTAAATATTAAAAACTTCCCTAAACAGGGCTGCCTTCAGATGTCTTTTAAAAGTAGGATAGCTGCTTATTTCCTTGACATCTGCTGGAAGGGCGTTCAAAAGGGCGGGCACCACTACCGAGAAGGCCCTCTGCCTGGTTCCCTGTAACCTCACTTCTCGCAATGAGGGAACCGCCAGAAGGCCCTCGGCGCTGGAGCTCAGTGTCTGGGCTGAACGATGGGGGTGGAGACGCTCCTTCAGGTATACAGGACCGAGGCCGTTTAGGACTTTAAAGGTCAGCACCAACACTTTGAATTGTGCTTGGAAACGTACTGGGAGCCAATGTAGATCTCTCAGGACCGGTGTTATGTGGTCCCGGCGGCCACTCCCAGTCACAAGGCTAGCTGCCGCAACCCCAGAGTCGTCTGCGACTGGACCTAATGGTCAGGGGTCCCCTTTACCTTTATCTTTAGCAACAATTATGGGATATGTTAATGACATCGTAGGTGTTACTGTTGGCTCTCAGTAAGTTTCTCTGTTCTGTGTGTTGATATGCTACAGAGTAATTTGTTGGTGTTGTTTAGTCGTGTCCGACTCTTCGTGACCCCATGGACCAGAGCATGCCAGGCACTCCTGTCTTCCACTGCCTCCCGCAGTTTGGTCAGACTCATGTTGGTAGCTTCAAGAACACTGTCCAACCATCTCATCCTCTGTCGTCCCCTTCTCCTTGTGCCCTCCATCTTTCCCAACATCAGGGTCTTTTCCAGGGAGTCTTCTCTTCTCATGAGGTGGCCAAAGTATTGGAGCCTCAGCTTCAGGATCTGTCCTCCCAGTGAGCACTCAGGGCTGATTTCCTTCAGAATGGATAGCTTTGATCAATGGTACATATTTAACATTATCCTTTCAAGTCATCAAAGCGCTTCAAGTGCATTATCTCGCTGTAGTCCTTACAACCAGGGCGGTGGTATTTTTATCTATTTATTTTAATTTTTGTCATGTATTTTGTATTTTCATACTGTCAATTGCCCTGTGACCTCTGGGTGAAGGGTGGTTTATAAATTTAATAAATACTAACGAGTCTTATGGTATTTCAGTATTATATTCCCACATTTTACAGATCGGAAGACTGAGGCTGAAAGAGTGTAGTTTCTGTACAACCAACTACCAGTAGTGAATTCCTGTGGAGACTTATTCAAAACAAGGGCTTTGCAATTTGTAGCTCAGTCTCTCAGTCACTACTATAGTACAGTATAGTTCTATTGAGTAAATTGTTTCCTATATTTGCAAGCCGGTTTGGTGTTTTGGTTTTGTTGTAACAGGCAGCTCCCCACTTATGTGGGGCTTATGTTCCAGGCCCCTGCGAGCATAAGTAAAATGTGCATAAGTCCTTGTGGCTCAAGAGGAAACCCTCCCAAGAGCCCAAAGAAGACACCCTCTCCAGGCTCTGGGGAGGGTCTCCTCGTGAGCTACAAGGACTTTCCGCTCTCTCCTGCCACTTCTGGGATCCTGGCGACGTCACACACTAGTAAGAAGTTGCCAGTATACCAACTCTCTGGAATGCTCCTTGTCAAAGTTACATTAATGTGGTGAAATTTCAGGTCACAGCATTAAGGAATCCATGATACTGACCAGGATCGAAAGAACAATTAAACTAGTTTGACTAGCTGCATTGGATTTGTGATTGTGTTTGTCAAACGGCAGCCCACCGTAGTGAATGATAAATGTCAACAACGTCAGCGAATGTATATCGGTAAAGCAGATGGTTGGTGGTTCGAGTCCACCTCGAATGGCTGTGGGCAGGATTCCTGCATTGCCGGGGGTTGGACTCAGTAACGCTACAATTCCTTCCAATGCTACAATTCTACGAGCCTTTGGATAAGCCTAAAATATATCCTGAATATATCACAACTTACTCTGCAATCCTGCACACACTCACTTCAGAATCAGCCCCAATTAAGACAGCGGGACTTACCGGTACTTCTGAGTAAACATGCATTGGATTGGACTGTTAATCTTACCTAATAAGACGAGGCAGTGAGAGACTTTTAAAAATACTGGGACTTTTAAAAAGATACGATATTTCTTGCCTTGGATCTTGATCAGATATCCGAATAATCCATTAGCCACTGTTTCACGAAATCATCCAAGACTTGAAAGTATGGTGAGAATTGCAATTCTCATGATTCAGAAATGTCAAGTCAGAACATTCTTCCTGGCTAAAAGAAGAGAAGCCTTGATATGATAGTGCTTCCTAAAACCCTGTTTATAGTTCAGTCATTGCTAATATACCTGTATATTTTTATGTATAAACTGAAACAATGACAGACCATATTGAATATTCATTTGGAAGACTATTCATTTGGAAGGCTTAGTTTAAGTACCTCAAAGAGGTATATTGAAAGGCCCGCTAGCAATGCCAAATTTAAATCTATATTAGCAGGTGTCTTGGTGGGTGTCTGTGAAAGCTTAGTTAAATCCTGAACGGAACAGGATTGTTATTCTTTTGGAACAAGAAGTATCAAATATTTTCTTTGAAATATCTCACTTGGCTGGATAAATAAAAGTGTACTCTTGGCTCAGTGAAATATAATAGTAAGCCCAATCATGGAAACCTGGAATAAATAAGCATTTTCTTATATTATACATACATATAAATTCACTTTGTAATTCACTTAAAGAACTACCCAAATTGTTAGGGTACTTCCTAGGGTTCAGCCCGGACACTGAGATCCAGCGCCAAGGGCCTTCTGGTGGTTCCCTCACTGCGAGAAGCAAAGCTACAGGGAACCAGGCAGAGGGCCTTCTCGGTAGTGGCACCCGCCCTGTGGAACGCCCTCCCATCAGAGATCAAAGGGATCAACAACTACATAACATTTAGGAAATACCTGAAGGCAGCCCTGTTTAGGGAAGTTTTTAATCTGTGATACGTTAATGTATTTTAATATTTGCTGGAAGCCACCCTAAGTGGCTGGAGAGACCCAGCCAGATGGGCGGGGTACAAATAATATATTATTATTATTATTATTATTATTATTATTATTATTATTATTATTATTACTTTGACATAACCTGGAGAGCTTAAACGAGGAATGCACCCATGCAAGGCACTGTGATTTTATTAGGAGGAAATATTTGAATGGGGAAGTTAGAGCAGTGCTTGTTAAAAACCTATAGTAGAAGCTAGTGCAGTTGATACAAACATGGCCAAGCAATGCACTGTTTCCTACTTCTGAATACAATCAATGAAATCACCTTCCGTAATGATACTCCAGTTTGTTGGAACTGTGTGCCTGGCAAGAGCATCCTTCTGTAGAACACAGTACTACAGAAAACATGAAGAACTGTAGGAAGTCAATTTTAATTTTTGCGTCAACAGGGGGGGAGGGGAGGGAGGGGAAAGGTATGTATTAGAATTGTATTGCATGAACTGTATAGAAGTGAGTTGTAAGATTGGTAGGATTTGGTTGTATGGAACGAATATGCAGTTATTGTATGAGTATATGAAGTGTTTGCATGAAGTGTTGGAATGATTGAATATTGGTATGATAGAATAGTGGTATGATTCTAATGTATGAATTTGTATGAAGTTGTATGGAACTGTATGAATCTGTATGAATCTGTATGAATCTTTATTGTAATTGCTATGAGACTAATAAACTTTATATTTACAATTTAAAAAAAAAAAGTACTACAGAAAAGAAGGGAATACCAAGAGTCGGAGCGTATGCACCCCTTTTGCTTAAGCCCTCTAGACCAGGGGTCTGCAACCCGCGGCTCCGGAGCCGCATGTGGCTCTTTTACACCTTTGCCGCGGCTCCGGGGTGGCGTGTCTTCTCCCGCTCCCCTTTCCCTCCCGTCGCGTCGGTGTGTGTAGTCGGGGCGGCGGCGGGAGAGCAAGCTGCAGAGAGAAAGAGAAGTTGGCGAGCTGCGACGGGCGCGTTGACGGCAAACCAGAGCCGAGCGCGGAGCCCGAGAGCGAGAGCAGCGCCTCCTCCTCCTCCTCCTCCCGCTTCCCGGCTGGGCAATTGACAGAGCTCATTATCATGCTGCGCTCACTCGCTGCCTGTCTAGGGCCGGAGGGAGGGAGAACGAAACGCGCGCGCACACAAAAGCTGGTGTGTGTGTGTGTGTGTGTGGAGAGGAGGCAGTGAGCCCCAGACAAAGCCCGTGCAGCGCGCACACAAAAGCTGGTGTGTGTGTGTGTGTGTGGAGAGGAGGCAGCGAGCCCCAGACAAAGCCAGTGCAGCGCGCACACAAAAGCTGGTGTGTGTGTGTGTGTGTGTGTGTGGAGAGGAGGCAGCGAGCCCCAGACAAAGCCCGTGCAGCGCGCACACAAAAGCTGGTGTGTGTGTGTGTGTGTGGAGAGGAGGCAGCGAGCCCCAGACAAAGCCCGTGCAGCGCGCACACAAAAGCTGGTGTGTGTGTGTGTGTGTGTGTGTGTGTGTGTGTGGAGAGGAGGCATCGAGCCCCAGACAAAGCCCGTGCAGCTGTATTTGAGCTGGGCCAGCGCTGGCAGACGTGCTGCCATCTCGCAGGAGGCTCCTGATGGACGCTTGCCTAAATCGCAGCGGCGCGGGGCGGCAGGGGGCGGGGCACCGTACGTCATGCGCAATGACATCACATGGCCCCGCCCCCTCGCCTAGGGCGCGAAAAGCGGCTCCCAGGTTTTTTTTTCCTTCGGAAATGGGTCCAAGTGGCTCTTTTTGTCTTAAAGGTTGCCGACCCCTGCTCTAGACAAACAAGTTTGGGCAGAGTAGTGTAATAGAAATGTGTTCCTTCTGCACAGAGACATTAGGAACTACCTTCAGCTGAATTCGAGAGAACGCAATGGTGGCTTCTGTGTGTGCTTTTCTCTCAGTACTAGGTAAAACCTTGCGGGACAATAGCAACACATGAGAGAAGACTTGTGGTTTTTATAGACATTGACTCTATAAAACATATTTTGCTGCACTGTGTGAAATTCGAGCAAGCCAGGGCCGAACTGATATTACCCTTGCTAGTACCTTTCCCGGGAAAATCAGAGGCTTACTATGTCAGGTTCCTACTGGAAGACCGGACAAATGACAGAACATTAGCAGTGGCAAAGTTTCTATCGGTAGTTGCAAGAACCAATGATCCCTATTCCTAAGTCTGAACAAAATGCTTGTGTAACCTGAAGGCGGGCTGTCGAAATTGTGTATTGTTTTGTAATGAATTGTTGGGTCTCTGGACCGTAATAAAGATTTGATTGATTGAATGTTCTGTTCTGGGTTGGTCTTGCTACTCCTTGCAGCGTGTTGTTTAGACGTCCATGTGAGTGGTGCTTGTACAAGATCAAGAATATAAGAAGAACTGCCTTGCTGCAAAGGCCTGGCCAGTCCACCTCGTGTCCTGCTCCCAGACGGGGACAACGGGCCATTCACAGAGCTTGCAGGTAGCTCTCACCCTTGAGAATAAGAATAAGAATAAGAATAAGAATAAGAATAAGAATAAGAATAAGAATAAGAATAAGAATTTATTTGTACCCCGCCCATCTGGCCGGGTCCCCCCAGCCACTCTGGGCGGCCTCCAACAGATATTAAAATACATTAAAATATCACAGGTTTAAAACTTCCCTAAACAGGGCTGCCTTCAGGTATTTTCTGAATGTCAGATAGTTGTTTATCTCTTTGACCTCTGCTGGGAGAGCGTTCCACAGGGCGGGCGCCACTAGCGAGAAGGCCCTCTGCCTGGTTCCCTGTAGCTTTGCTTCTCGCAGTGAGGGAACCGCCAGAAGGCCCTCGGCGCTGGACCTCAGTGTCCGGGCTGAACGGTGGGGGTGGAGACGCTCCTTCAGGTATACAGGACCGAGGCCGTTTAGGGCTTTAAAGGTCAGCACCAACACTTTGAATTGTGCTCGGAAACGTACTGGGAGCCAATGTAGCTCTCTCAGGACCGGTGTTATGTGGTCCTATTGCACTATTATGACTGAGGGCTCATCTACACAGAGAAAATTTTAGGGTATTGCCCTAGATTAATACATTTAATGTGTGTGCATGTGAACACAGCACATTTTGGAGCATTATTTTGCAGAGAGGGAAAGAACCACTTGACTACGTATGAAGAACTATGGGGTATATGTTAGCACAGTTCAGAAGGGCTGCTGTTCATTTCCTAGCTCCGTGTCTCCCCTCACAGAACCCTGCTCCGTCCAACAGGTGGCAGTGTCTATTTGGCAATTTCATGTAACATGGAAATTACATGAGTATCCTTTACCACAAAGAACTAATGTACAAATGAGAGGTGCTGAGCAGAACATTTGCTAAGTATTTCTGCAGAGTTTCCAACAGTTTTGAAATAATGTGTTTTAGGGGGTTCACAACGCTTCTGCAAGAAAGCCTTACAGCAGGAGAAAGTTTAGTATTACTAGCCCGTTGCTGAAGATGGGGATCAAAGGGCCAACTCAGACAAAGCAAGGACAACTCTCTTTGTTTCTTCATGTCTGCCGTGCATCTATAATGGATATGGAGAGAGTGTGGATTTTCAGATGTTGCTCCACCAACTCCCATCATTCTTGACTATTCGCTGTGTTGGCCTTATGGGGATGGGAGTCCAACAGCATCTCTTCAATCCATACCAAAAATACTGTATCCAAAAATATCCACAACTAGAATTGAAGCTCTGGGGCCAGCAGGAAGCTGGAGGACACACCGGGAAGCGGCTGAGGCTGCGCTACCCCACAGATCAGCTGTTAGGCGGGGAGGCTGAGCAGCGTAAACAGAGCCCTGTTGTGCCTCTGGTCTCTTTGGGACTTCCTCCACCCTCACTGATGTCCTCTTCAGGCTCCGGGGAGGGTCTCCTTGCGAGCCACAAAGACTCTCCAGCTGTCTCCCGCCATTTGCAGGTTTGAATCAATTTATTTAATTACTTCCAACGCCACATGTATTCAAGGTCACACGTGAGTCAATCGCATGTACCGGTAGTTAAACCCTCACTGAGATAGCTTCTGACCTGGAAAACGTAAGGCTTATCTGCACATCTTCCCCCAGGGGAAACTGCTCTTTAGTGCTCAATCAGAGCAAATGGCAATTTGGGTTTTCTCTAGATTAATATTTGCTCTGATTTAGCGCTAAAGAGCAGGGTTTCCCTTAGAATGGTGTGGGTCAAGGTGGAAACCACTCAGATCCATGTCACATGAATTTTCATAATTAACAGGGCAGTTTTGTTTTGTCAAACCATTGATCCTGGAAACAGTAGCTCCTCATGACTTCAGAAGAATTACCTATATAAATCTGTAGTGTTCTTTATCCATGCACTTGTTTCTTTTTCATTTATTCACCAATACACCAGAAATAAATAAAAACAGTAGCCAGGAAGGATAAAAAACTAAGTATGTGCTTGCTGATTTGAGCTTTGGCTTACATGCATGCAACTAAAAGCTAGGAGTTAAATATAACTGCAGCACAGAAGAATACAGAATTAACAAAATTCTACAGATAAATTTGATAGCATCCAACTTCATTTTAGCTCATATATAGGATCATGGAACATTTTCGATTTTTACTAAATGCTTCTGTAAATGAAGGTTCAGTTCAAAGAGACACCCTGATTTAACCTTTTTGAATGGAAATATTTCACTACTACTTTCCATTTAAATTGAGCTAAAGGGATTTATTCTGTAAATCATGTAAATGCGCTTTAGTGAACAGACCAATATTGTTTCAATCCGTGGGTTGTTGTGCTTTTTCGACATTGTCTTCTCCCAGCATTTGCTTTAATTGTCTCTTTTATCATCAGATCTGCTGCTGCTTTCAATAACTTCTGAGATGGAGTTTATCCATGCAGCAACTTAAATCATTTGTTTTCTCATTTACTGAGCGCTGACTAGAGACTTCCCATGTGCAGTCAGTCGGGTTGTTATGCGTTTGTAATGTCCCTGTTTTCTCCCAAGAAAATACAAGGATTTCAAAATAAAAACTATTTCCTTCTGGTCTCTGGATAGAACAGTTGGCATTGTGCTCAATGCTTTTCTTCTTTCAGATGTGCTCCATTCAAATGTACATTCTGAAATGTGATAAGAATCTGCTCAGAAACAGAGCAGATGAGACTGCGGTTGCCTTGCTCCATCACAAAATCTTGCCGTGGGGTTGCCATTTGTCCTCTTTTCCCAGGACACACCCTGTTCTTCAAGGATAAAATTTGAGACAAACTGCATTTACCTGTATTTGCTTTGAACGGCCATCATAGCATCATAGCGCCTTCTTTTTTGCTCTTCAAAATATGGCAGCCCTACATATGGAGTAAGGGACGCGGGTGGCACTGTGGGTTAAATCACAGAGCCTAGGACTTGCTGATCAAAAGGTCGGCGGTTCGAATCCCTGCGACGGGGTGAGCTCCCGTTGCTCAGTCCCTGCTCCTGCCCACCTAGCAGTTCGAAAGCACGTCAAAGTGCAAGTAGATAAATAGGTACCGCTCCAGCGGGAAGGTAAACGCTGTTTCCGTGCGCTGCTCTGGTTCGCCAGAAGCGGCTTAGTCATGCCGGCCACATGACCCGGAAGCTGTACGCCGGCTCCCACGGCCAGTAAAGCGAGATGAGCGCCGCAACCCCAGAGTCGGACACGACTGGACCTAATGGTCAGGGGTCCCTTTACCTTTACCTTTTACATATGGAGTGATCCTCTTCAGGATTTCAGCGGTTTTATTGCATTCTTTGCCCCATTTTCCTTCCCTCTCCCTCTCCTATAGTCACCCTCCAGAGAAGGTTGATCCCTCTTACCTTTCAAGTCACTGGATCCCACCGTTGCCTAGTTCCATCCTCCCCTTTCAACATTCTGTGCCACTGAGTTCTTTGTGGCTTTCCATTATTATTATTATTATTATTATTATTATTATTATTATTATTATTATTATTGAATGGCTGCAAACCTCAGGGTTTCCAGTACACTGAGTTTACAGTGCCACCCTCTTGTTTGTTGGTGGTGCAGTATTTATTTCCTGGACATACCCGGAATACTGTAATCAGAAGCAGTGTCCGGGCAGAAATCGGCAAAAATCAACTTTGCCAAAAATAGCTCAATAACCTTTGGAATATCGCAACCCTAATCTAGTCGTGGGTTCAAATTCCCGCGACGGGGTGAGCTCCTGTTGCTCGGTCCCAGCTCCTGCCCACCTAGCAGTTCGAAAGCACGTCAAAGTACAAGTAGATAAATAGGTACCGCTGCAGCGGGAAGGTAAACAGCGAGATGAGGGAAGGTAATGCGAGATAAGCGCCGCAACCGCAGAGTCGGACACAACTGGACCTAATGGTCAGGGGTCCCTTTACCTTTACCTAACCCCCTGCAATGCAGGAATCCCAGCTAAAGCATCCATAACAGATGACTATCCAACCTAGTTATCTCCTGCTTGGACTACCAGGGTGGGTCAGGAGCTCAGGCAGGAAAGCAGGACAGGTTTCAAGCAGGAACACTGGCAGGAACTGGTCAGCAACAATGTTGCTCCTGCAACCTGGGGCTGGCTGGCTTTTATCTGCCCCGAGGCAGAGGGCAGCCCTGATCCTCAGGTGACTCGCCTCTCCTGGCTTGGAGGCGAGCACTCCTCCTGCGGGAACTCAGTTCCCTTCGCCTCTCTGCCCTGAGCCTCTGCAGCTCAGGAGAGGCTGGAGGGTTACCAGACCCAGAGGCAACCTCAGCTTCCCCTGACGGGGCTGGGAGTGGAGCACCTGCAGGCAATGGGTCCTCCATCCCATCAGGAGCCAGAGCAGACTCAGCAGATGCCTGCACCTGAGGATCCAGCACAGGTGAGGACCCTTCAGACTCAAGCCCTAGCCCCGGCTCTGCTGATTCTGGAGGCGGGGAATCCTGTGCAGGCTGGGATCCCTCAGGTTCAGCATCTGAGTCTGAATCCCAGGCCATCACAATCTGGACACTATACTTCTGTTGATAGGTGTGAAGAGAACTTGATTTTTATGAGTGCAAGAGCATCCCCACCTCTTGTTGCAGTCAGGAGCGAAGTCGTGTGTGTGTGTGTGTGTGTGTGTGTGTGTGTGTGTGTGTGTCAGAGGGGCTGTGGCCTGGGTGCAGATTTTTGAGGGGGCATGAAGCAGGTCATCCCCCCGCAGGTGCCCCCAGCATGGCCTGGCCCAGCGCTCCTCTCCTAGCGTAAAACTTTTGAGTTTTACAGAATTCAGGAGGAAGTGGTGGGAGCAAAATGCAAATATATTTTTTAAAAAGGAGAGCAGGAAAGATGGTGTGTGTCAAGTTGGCTTGGCTAGTTAGCACTTCAAAGCCACTGGAAAACAAAGGAAGTTCATTTGTACGGGCATTTATATGCTAATGTAATTAGGAACAATGCTCTGTTCTTGCCTTTGTTCTGAAATATCATCTTGTTAAGTTCGATGTGCCTCTCATTACGGCTCTCATTTGAGCTGCACACAGTCTTTGTCTATAATCTCACCTTCTCATTCTGCCTGCTTTCTCTCAGCGCTTTTCTCGTATTAATAAGCCGCCTGAGTCACAAGACAGTGGAGACAAGACACCCGGGTTGTCATCAGTGTAGCCCCATTAAAGGAAATATGAGCAATTAGGCTTCAGCCCAGGTACTTTGGCTTAACTGGCTCACATATGAATTGGGTTGTAAAACGCCTAATTTAGCACAGCCCATTTTTGCATTTCTTTTTTTTACCAGTTTTGTCCCAAGTACTGTTGTAGGACATGGCTTCTTCTTCTTGTTTGCATTTCTATCACCAGATTATTCAAACAAGCAACATTAGCCAAGATCCACAGAGTGACTTTGGATCCACCCAAGGACTTAGATGAACATGCCGGGTTTATTAATTTTCCACACCCATTTTGAAGAGCAGACTGTATCGCAAACTGTTTAGGAAGTTCCACTCTGTTTCAAAAAGAGGTTTGCCATCTGGAATGGGACCACAATTTCAGACTTCCATCAGGCATGTAGAGGGAGCGACACACCGTTCTTCATATCTAAACCATAGTATGTCAATACCTGCTCCATCCTTTTCTTTCTGGGCACCAAAATGTTTCATTTTGCTGAATGTTTTTGTGTAAAGGTGCTGTAAGAGAGTGAAATGATCAAAGCTGAATCTTTCAACCTGTTATGTACCTATTTCCATCCATTTTTAACCTTATCACGAGGAATTGCTGGTGAGGTCTTATAAATAAGCTGATTTCACAGTGTTTAAATTAATCTAGCCTCTGTTTGCTTTGATTTTCCTCCTCTTATATGCTTGTAGATGGTGACTGCTTAACTTTTAATTTTAGTTACTGTATTTGTATGAGCGGACTTTTTATTTTGCTGTTCCCTACTTTGAGAACTCAAGTATTTTAAAAGCCATATGTTTAAAAAAATAAATAGAAGTACAATCCTATGAGTGTTTACCCAGAGCTTACGCAAAGCTACTTGCTCCCGAGTATGTGTGCATTGGGCTGCAGCCTAAATATTTTAAAAATGGTAATCACCACATCTCCATAATCTGCTTCATGGACGTAGCCAAGGAGGGGCAGCTGCCCCCCCCCATAAATAAAAATACATAGCAAACTGAGGTTCTGCCCCTGCTAACAAAAATCCTGGCTACGGCCATGATCTGCTTGCTATATATATATCATGCAAATGCTGCCTAACGTATGCATATTGTTATAAAAAGGGGGGGAATCCCCTAAAATCTCTGAATTCAGGAAAGTGGTTAGGATTTGAGCAAAGCTCGTAATTCCCAGCTCTAGTAAATGTTGGAGTTTAATCAATGGATTTAGCAGTGTAAAAATACAGGCTGGATTTGTTTTCCTGACCAGGGAATCGTCAGAGATGGACCATTGTGACACAAAGACAGAGTCATTAACCCATCAAGAAAACCACTTAGGCAGAAGACTCTCAGCTGGACACAAAGGGGTGGTGGTGGAGCTCTGGGTAATGAGCAAAAGACAATCCCAGAGCTAGGAGGGGATACTTTCCAGAATTGCAGTGGGTGATGAAGTAAGTGAACAGGAAAAAAGTGTCCCTTTTGCAAGGAGGAAGGGAGGACCAGGAATCTTCTCAAGTCTCAGGTTGAGACCCTACCTGCCCACGGACTGTCTCTCCAGAGTGGTGCATGCTCTAGTTATCTCCTGCTTGGACTACTGCAATGCGCTCTACGTGGGGCTACCTTTGAAGATGACCCAGAAACTACAACTAATCCAGAATGCAGCAGCTAGACTGGTGACTGGGAGTGGCCACCGAGACCACATAACCATAGCTGTCAACCTTTCCCTTTTCTTGCGAGGAATCCTATTCGGAATAAGGGAATTTCCCTTACAAAAAGGAAAAAGTTGACAGCTATTCACATAACACCAGTCCTGAAAGACCTACATTGACCCCCAGTACATTTCCGAGCACAATTCAAAGTGTTGGTGCTGACCTTTAAAGCCCTAAACGGCCTCGGTCCTGTATACCTGAAGGAGCGTCTCCACCCCCATCGTTCAGCCTGGACACTGAGGTCCAGCTCCGAGGAATTCTGGCAGTTCCCTCCCTGCGAGAAGTGAGGATACAGGGAACCACGCAAAGGGCCTTCTCGGTAGTGGTGCCCGCCTTATGGAAAGCCCTTCCATCAGATGTCAAAGAAATAAACAACTATCTGACGTTTAGAAGACATCTGAAGGCAGCCCTGTTTAGGGAAGCTTTTAATCTTTTGTTCGAAGTCGCCCAGAGTGACTGGGGAAACCCAGCCAGATGGTCAGGGTATAAATAAATTAGTAGTAGTAGTCGTAGTAGTACTGTAGTAGTAGTAGTATAGTATGGATATTCTCAATTTTGCACCCCTTTGGCTTGGTGCCCTGTGTGGGGTGACTCTAAATCTGATGCTGGTTGTACATATGTGCAAATAAACCATATATGATAAAGACATCACAGACTACACTGTGCCTCATTGTCCCCAAAGGAAACACGAGCCCTGGTAATTGTGCTTGCAACCCCTGGAATCTCACTTGTGGAGATGTGGGTGGCATGTAACAAGATCCTTGCTCTGTGTTCCTTGATCTTCCCCTTGTACAGATCTCTTTCAGCCTTCTGCTCATATCTGAACCTGAGAAAGGCTTGCATCCTTACTCTCTCCCTCCCCATCATTACGTGCCCCCCATTTTCTTCCTGTTTTCTTTGGGATCAATTTACTAAAAAGTGCAGAAGGATGTAACTCAATTGCTGCATCGATGGGCAATATACATCAAATTGCTTTGGTAATGTCTAGAAGGTCTATAATCAATAACATTTCTCAACATAGCACTAAAACATATTGCAAAACAATATACCCTGCTTGAAAAAAAGTACCAGGATGAAATAGCATTCAGCTACAGTTTGAATTTACTTCCATCTATTCCTCTCAGAGCAAAAGACAATAACCTTGTGTGGAAGGTTACAGGGAGTGGCATGAATTGGTGCGTGAAAATTGTGCCTTCTGGGGCCACAACCTCAATAAGCCTTATGCGGCCTAGGACCCTCGTACCTACAGGACTGCCTCTCCCATTATGCCCCGCAAAGGACCTTAAGGTCTACAAATAATAACCTGCTGGAGATCCCAAGCCACAAGGCTGCCAGACTGGTGTCAACCAGGGCCAGGGCTTTTTCAGTTCTGGCCCCAACCTGGTGGAACATTCTGTCACAAGAGACTAGGGCCCTGCGGGATTTGACATCTTTCCGCAGGGCCTGCAAGACAGAGTTGTTCCACCTGGCCTTCGGGTCGGACACTTAAGTTTGATGGTTTCCTCCCCTTGGTTTGGTAATGGGTGCCAAATGAATCGGCATCTTAAACTGGTTTTTAACTTGTATTTTAACTAATTGGTTTTGTATTCTATTGTGATTTTTGTTGTTGTTAACCGCCCTGAGCCCGGTCCTGACTGGGGAGGGCGGGGTATAAATAAAAATTTATTATTATTATTATTATTATTATTATTATTATTAGATGTCAGATCGCCACACATTCAAGGTCCTATCTGCTTGGAGTCATAGGAACATGGGAAGCTGCTGTATCAATGACCTGTCAGACCCTCGGTCCTTCAAGCTCAGTCCTGCCTGCACCCACTGGGAGTGGCTCCTCAGGGTTTTCCAGCAGAGTCTCTCCCAGCCCTTGTTGGAGATGCCATTGGGGATTCAACCGGACCTTCTGTATGCAAGGCAGATATTCTACTACTGAACAACAGACCTTCCCTACAGAGGCATAGGAAGGGGGTGTGGACCGCCCTGGGTGTCATCACTGAGGGGGGTGACACTTGGCGCGCCACCCGCCTGTGACTCCCAAGCCTCCCCCGAGCTGTCAAAAAAAAGGGGGGAAGGCCGCCAGCAAAGCGGCGCCACTTTGCCAGCGGCCTTCCCCCCTCATTTTGACAGCTTGAGGGAGGCTTGGGAGTCACGGGCTGGCGGTGTGCCCGGGGGGTGGCATTCAGCGTGCTGCCCACCCACGACTCCCATTCCTACCCCGAGCCATCAATTGGGGGGGGGGGTAATTCAAACTCCATGCCCTAGAAAAACGGAAGATACAGATCATGTTTTCAGGGCCTACTCACACGAGGATGTTATATGCATAGGCTCAGGTGCAAACAGGACCTTGAATATCTAGAGATCAGTCATGCAAGAGTCACTGGTAGAGCCAGTGAGTCCAGCCCATATCACTGCCATGCATTCAGGGCATCCAGAGCTTTCCAAACTGTGTGTCACGACACGTTAAGTGTGTCGGCGGTTCGAATCCCAGCAACGCGGTGAGCTCCCGTTGCTTGGTCCCTGCTCCTGCCAACCTAGCAGTTCGAAAGCACGTCAAAGTGCAAGTAGATAAATAGGTACCGCTGCAGTGGGAAGGTAAACGGCGTTTCCGTGCGCTGCTCTGGTTCGCCAGAAGCGGCTTAGTCATGCTGGTCACATGACCTGGAAGCTGTATGCCGGCTCCCTCAACCAGTAAAGCAACATGAGCGCCGCAACCCCAGAGTCATTCACGACTGGACCTAATGGTCAGGGGTCAGGGGAGAAAGGAGGTGGCACTTTAGAGTGCCGAGACTCTGGTGTTGGCGCCGAAACAGGAGGGGGCACTTCCGGATTCTGCTAGCAACTAGATGGTCATGTTTTAGGATAGCTCCGCACTGTACATACTTTGCACAATAAAAATCGTCGAAAGACAAGACGGACTTGGTCTTTACTCATGAGCAACTGTTAAGGGAATCTGACACTCTGGAATGAGGCACATCCACTTGCTTTCATCAGAGCAGCCATATTCCAGTGACAATCAACCTCTTGCAAAGTTTTATGGCAGGACCCTGGAAAGCACTAAACCTGGTAGAGACACACTTGGCTGTCAGGAGGATGCAGCTGGAATGAAAGGGACGGAAGCTAAACCATTCCTTGAGCAAACAGGATTTCCATTAGGGATCTAATCTCATGTTTAACACGTTCAGTATTTTGTGGGAGGGATTCAAGTGCAGGCTGCGGACTTTATGGCTACCAATTACAATGGATTAAAAGCATTCTGCACTGGAAAGTGTGGGATGAATGAATGGTTAATGGAAAGACATGTAAATACCCTGCAAGCGAATCAGGATGAATGAAGAACGAATGCTCGTTGTCATATAGCCTCCCCACATCAAAACAAATGCTCAGTAAAAATGGGATATAATCTAACTTTCATGTAAGCTTTGTATGAGCAAATCAGGATGAATGCTAGTCAGTAAACAGGTCATCTAGAGGAACCCACTGAGCTGATGCAGAATGCATCATTATGTGTCAGTTTCCGAAAAGCACAGAAATAGACCATAATAAAGGTTTATGGAGCAGCTTTTTCAGAAAGAAAGCCATCTGCCGGAAAACAACTGGTGACGCTTTTGACCTGTCAGTATACATATCGATATAAATTTTATTTGCATTTGTTACATATTTCATTTCTTATTTAAAGCTGGAAATTAATTTAAAGGTGTCAGAGACAAACTTAGAGTGTCAGTTTCTATACACATCATTGTAGTGCATCCAATGTTAACCTGTAATTTACATTCTAAAGTCAGAAGCTTTAAGCAGTCTGTCCCACTCTGAACAGGCTCCTCTCTATAAGATGACATCCGTTTTGTACACATCTTTACCAAGTAGTTCAGAGCTGTGATTACAGATAAAGGTAAAGGTAAAAGTACCCCTGACCATTAGGTCCAGTTGCGGACGACTCTGGGGTTGCAGCACTCATCTCGCTTTACTGGCCGAGGGAGCTGGCGTTTGTCCGCAGACAGCTTCCGAGTCATGTGGCCAGCATGACTAAGCCGCTTCTGGCAGACCAGAGCAGCGCACGAAACGCCGTTTACCTTCCCGCCAGAGTGGTACCTATTTATCTACTTGCACTTGACGTGCTTTTGAACAGCTAGGTTGGCAGGAGCTGGGACCGAGCGACGGGAGCTCACCCCATCGCGGGGATTCGAACCGCCGACCTTCCGATCGGCAAGATAAGAGGATACAAATTCCTCCTCAGGTAAAATCTTACACTGAATCACCACTTTCATTTTATTTATGCAAGTTTCTAGCCCTCATGTATATGTGTCTATAGGGGGGAGGTCTGTGGGTTTGTGTGTTTGTGTGCGTGCACACATGTTTGAAAACAAGCAAGTTTAGGAACAGAAACATTCTGCATTCTTGGTGGTTTCCAGGTCTTCCTTCAAATAAGTGTCCACTGCCCCCCATTTATCCTGAGTCTCTTTATTTCACATTTCCCTTTACCATTCCCCCCCCCCCAACATGGCACAAAATGGCAAATTCTGCAAGATTTCAAATATCTATTTTCATATAATGCATTCAAAACTATGGAAATTTTGAGCACTTTTTTCCTAGAAGAGAATGTGCATTTAAAAACAAAAACAAAAACAGAAAGATGAGTGGCCAGCTTGTTTTGTAAGCACCTAGCGCAACTTCTGGATGTAACATTAAGTGTCCAATTCTCACGGAAGAAAAGTGATTCATCCTTTTTCACTGACTGTGAGTCATCTCTGGTTTCTTTGATTCACATTTAATTACAGAAATTGAGCTCTGGCTTCCCGAGGTCTGTCTTCAAGGGAGGTGCAGTTCCCAGCCTTGATTCCTCTGCGGGGGTTTTTTCAATCTTTCAGGTAGGATGCATAATATTTGACTTGCTGCTTTGTGATGAGCCCTTAAAAATATTTTTAAAGGAGTCAATAATTGTCAAAGGCACCCGTGCATAAATACATGGGGACGAGGGGGCAAAGAGTGCATTATTCTGACGGCCAGTTATTCCTTTGGGCTGGCAGAAGTGTCCAGGACAGCTGAACAACTGGTCTAGTGCCATCGCATTAGTCAGCATGAGCAGGAGAGGCCATAAAAGTTGATGGAATGAATAGGGCTCCCCGCCATGCACAGACCGCGGAGTCAGAAAATAACAACGGTAATTGCAAAAGGAGTTGGTGAGCCTTCTGCTGTCAGCCGTTGTCCTGTGGCGATGTGACATGGTTTCCAATGATTGCAGGAGTGAAAGATGAGGAAGACCTACTTTGTGGAGCCTGAGTTGTGAGATGAACGTTTCGGCTCCCTCTTTCCTGTCAGATCTGCTGTTTTGTCTCTAATTTACACAAGCAAGCCTCCTGACATTGGGTGTGAAATAAACAGAAATCTGCTCTTAATCTACCCTTATGGGGTACACAAGAGCCTTTCCAGGTTCTCCATCGGTAGGAGCAAATTACAGAGGCCAACCAGAGAAAAATTGAGAAGCAAAATCTTTATTTTCACTGTTGCAACAGGGTGCTTTCCACACACACACACACACACACACACACACACACACACGAGCAGGGAAAAAAGACCCAGAACAATGGTGTGCCAGCCCCTATATAGACTTTTGAAATTCCCCCCTTGGAGTCCAGCCCCCCCCCCCGATACATCATCCTACATCACAGATACATCAGAACTACCTCACAACTTGGGAGGGTCAGAGGACGTAACTTGAGAATTTCCCACACCTGGTCATCCCTCCTCGACCCCCTCCCAGACACACATTTCTGGAAAACAAAAGGTTTCCTGGTTTCCTGCCCTGGCAGGGCAGGACAAATGCAGGGCTAATGACTGTCCTTTGTGAGGGAAATGGGCCACCTGGTACCTGGCCAGCTAGGAGTCAAAATGGTGTGAGGCCTGTCTTTCTGTGCTATTTTCAGACATATGGCCTTGTTTGCTTGCTACATTAATAACAATTATTATAGATATAAAACCTTAAAATTCGTACAACAGGTGCAATCAAATAGTTTGAAAGGGGACCAGCTTGCTTCCCAAAGTGTTGGGGAAAGCGTGTTCTCCTTCATGGAGAGCACGTGTTGCGGTGGGGGCCAGCAGGTCACCCCTCTGGTGCTGGGCGGGATCGTATGGATGGCCACTGTTGTGATTGGACCCTGGGTGTTGTTGGGGAGATTTGTATGTTGCAATTTATTGATGGACAGCCCAGCGGATATATATTGCTTGGTATGCAACGTGATCCCCCTCTTGGCTGCATGCTTCGGATCACCCGCCCTCCCTCCCAGTATTTTAGGCCTCTGCGTTGACCTTGCTATGCCTGTCATGGGGTCGTCTGCTGTTGGGGCAGGGGCCTGGTAGGAATTTTTCCATTTGGCTGATTGGCTGGTGCCATCTGGTTTTCGCCTACTGCATAGCAAATGGTCACAACTTGTAAGGTTGGCGGTTAGGCATTGGTTATTATGTTGGTTGGAGGAGGGGTTATGATTGATTGCGTCTGCCCCTCCAATTGATGCTGGTGTTAGGGGAATTCCGTTAAAGGAATCCAGGGGCTCGATGCTTTTTGTCCGAACCCCCGGTCGGGGGCTAGGGCCGTGCAAGAGCCCTGGGAGCCTGAGGGGAGAGGGGAGGGTCAGACCACCCGGCTCCCTTTATCTCTCCAGAGGGTTTTCCCCTTACTGACGGTCGTCAGTTCTGTCCCCAGTGGGACAGATAGTCTGAACCAATGCCTAAGCAACCACTCACATTGTTTGTATTTTAATAAAGTTGTAGCCAAAATCATGCCAAAAACCAAAACTAAAATTCTGACTGATGTGTGAATTATTTGAGGGGTGGTTTGGGGACCTCGACACGCAAAAGGGAAAGCCGTTCCTTTAAGAAAGACGGTTCTTAGCACTAGGTAGCGATAGTTATCTTGTTCTCGTAATAAATCCAGTTTAATGGGAAGACTGCCTCTAATTTAATCAATCAGAGTTTAGCAGAACATAAAATAGATAATGCATGCTTCACAGAATAATTACATCTGATTTTACTCCCCTGTTAACTGCTTCTGTTTTGCCCATGCATTTTTTGTTATTCCTGTGACAAATAGGGCCATCAATAGGATTTTTCTGAACTTCATATTCGGTTTGTAACTAGGGCCTTCGCATTAAAAGCTTTGACAAAATAGTAAGCACTACAAGGCTAAATCATTCATTGGTTTTACACCTGCAGTTCTGAGGCTGGGACTTGCTCCTTTCTATTCTATAAATCATATTTTAAAACCCAGCCATCCCAATCAGCGAAAAAGAAAAGAAAGAGAAAATCTAGGCCTGGCTTTCTGTGCACAGGTCTGGGCTCTCCACGTTTAATCACCTGCCTTCTGCAGCAGCAAATGATTGCACCTTACAGTTAATGCTAGAAATGGCAAGTCTGCATTCTCCTGCAGAAACGATACAAGGAGCATATACTACACCAGAATACAGGTCCATCTAGCTCAGCGTTGTCTATAATACACTGACTGGAAGCAGCTCTACAGAGTTTCGGGTGCAGGTTTATTCTCAGCCCTTGCTTTGAAATGTGTGTGTGTGTGTGTGTGTGTGTGTGTTAGTAAGTGACAAATAAATAGAATACCGTATATACTCGAGTATAAGCCGACCCGAATATAAGCCGAGGAACCCAATTTTACCACAAAAAACCTGGGAAAGCTTCATAGGAGCCACTGCCTGCCTCACTCGAGTATAAGCCGAGGGCGGCTTTTTCAGCACAAAAAATGTGCTGAAAAACTAGGCTTATACTCGAGTATATAGGGTAAGCAATGAGCTGGCAGGGACAGCACGAGACTTCTGGAGGGCTCTTGGCATGGTGCTGGTTCTGGGCCCCCGGTGCTTCCCAACCAGGACGGGGCGCTGCCCTGTTCGTGGCAGCCATGGCCAACACTTGCTGTTGGGGTGACCTCCCCTGTTTTTGCCACAGTCGGGTCACTCACCACCCTCCACCAGCCCCCAGACGTGCTTCAACAGGGGCACTTGTGGGATGTTAAACGCAGAGCAGTCAAGTACAGTGGTACCTCGGGTTACAGATGCTTCGGGTTACATATGCTTCAGGTTACAGACTCTGCTAACCCAGAAATATTACTTCGGGTTAAGAACTTTACCTCAGGATGAGAACAGAAATCGCGCGGCGGTGGCGCGGCAGCAGGGGGAGGCCCCATTAGCTAAAGTGGTACCTCAGGTTAAGAACAGTTTCAGGTTAAGAACGGACCTCCAGAACGAATTAAGTTCTTAACCTGAGGTACCACTGTAGAAAGTTCCTAGAGTGAACATGTTTACACATGAGGAAGAATGTTTGTCCAGCCAGCAGGTAAACTTCCTGTTTCCTTCTGGGCTGGGACAGGCTTTCTCTACATGTGACCAGAGGTGGGCGTGACCTTCCCTATGCAGGTAACGACAAAAGCACAGGGCAGAACAGCCATCTCTCTCTCTCTGACTACATTCGTCGAAGAAGCAACATCTGCTTAGCCTAAGATGCTCTCTTGGCTTCCAGCCACTGGTTCTGTTAGCTAGGGATGATGGGAGTTATAGTCCCAAAGCATCTGGAGGGCCAAGTTTGTTTATGCCTGATCTAGGCTCTGGTGGATTGGGCTGGTGAGGAGGTCCTCAGCCAGTGTCTGACCTGGCTGACTGATGGGGTCAGGCTTGCTACCTACAGATGCTCAGGACTGAATCGAGGTCAGGGTGTCTCAAACCTGTATCTCCAGCTGTTTAGGGACTACAATTCCCATCATCCCTGACCACTGGTCCTGCTAGCTAGGGATGATGGGAGTTGTAACCCAACAACAGCTGGAAGCCCAAGTTTGGGAAACACTGACCATTTGTATGCAAAACATGGCTTGTACCACTGAGCTAAAACCTTGAATTGAACATGAAAAGTCTGACACAACACAGAAGCTGTCTTTTCTGAATCACAGAACTGATCGCACAATCCTTTTAATGCTAACTCTTCATTTTGAAGTGTTTGTTCCTGAGTGGCTCTCCTATAGAAGCTTTCCGATCCTAGTTTCAACGTCTAGCGTCTGGGAGACATGTGGAGGAAAGCCCCTGGTGTTTTGTGCGTTTGGGAGAAATGTGTTGGTTTGATATTTTTTTAAGGCAGCTACGAGAGCTAAACATTTATTCTAAAGCATTTATCTTTCAGCTGTCTCTGTGTGTGTTTGTATCATTTCTGCGGAGAGGAGCCGAAGACAAACTGCACAGTGGGTGAACGTAGCATAAATAACACCAGACCTACATCATTTCACTGCCTGCTCTTCCCCTTGTCCCTGCTGAGAACGGCAGAGCCTCTTGGCTGAAGACTGTGTGAACTCTGCCTATAAACCACCATGTGCTCCGGCTGTGTGTCTGATGTACCTTCATGGCCCATAAACCTTGCCTCATAATCCCCTCAAGTCTCTGGATTTTCTCTGCAGCTCTCCAATTTCTCGGAGTTGCTGATGCAAGGAGTTGCCTTGGCTGAACACTCACCCTGCACGTTCTGGCGCTGGAGATTGATCACATACCGACGGTACAACATTTCCCTCGGCGCTTTGCTGTCATATATTCTCATAATGCTGTAAAAGTAGCGCTTCTGTCCTCTTTTCAAATCCTGTCGGAACAAGGCCTAGACTAGTGACAGATGGCAAACAGCACCCCAACCCCACCACCACCACCACCCAAACAATGCAAAATGAGAATGTACGACGGCCCTGGACTTCCTTCACTCCCTCTTTTATCATGGAAAAAGCAAAGCAACGAAGGCAGAAACATGCTGAGGTAGAAAATAGCCAGGGCTGCAAAGCTAGATTATTATAATGTATTCTACATTGGGTTGCCTTTGACAACAGTCCAGAGATTGCAGCTGGTGCAGAATGATGACTGAATGGCGCTTCAGCATGTGGTCATAAAACCACCAATATTGTGGGATTTGAGCTGGCTGCCTGACTGCTACGGGGTCCAATTCAAGGTTTTAGTACTGGTTTATAATGCCCTTCATGGCCTGGAACCTGGCAGTATTCTTCTCCCATATCATCCATCCCAGGTCTTACACTTGGTGGTGAGAGTGGCTCTTTGTGATCCTGAGACAAGCGTGGGTTTCTGACATAAAGTAAAGACACCCTAATTCCCCCAGGCATTTGGGGCGATAAACTAGAGAGGCCTAGGGCTGCCAGACCTTCTGGGTGGACCAGAAGTCTCCTGGTCTGGCACCTGCCTTCCCCTAGATGGCAAGGAGGGCTTCAGTCTTCTTGTCACAAAGACTGTGCATGCAGCCTGCAAGCTTCACTTCTCATATAAAGACAAATCTATCAAATCCACATGTCCTGAAACAGTAAGGTAAAGGGAAAGGGACCCCTGACCATTAGGTCCAGTCGCGGATGACTCTGGGGATGCGGCGCTCATCTCACTTTACTGGCCGAGGGAGCCGGCGTACAGCTTCTGGGTCATGTGGCCAGCATGACTAAGCCGCTTCTGGAAAACCAGAGCAGCGCACGGAAACACCGTTTACCTTCCTGCCGGAGCGGTACCTATTTATCTACTTGCACTTTGACGTGCTTTCGAACTGCTACGTTGGCAGGAGCAGGGACCAAGCAACGGGAGCTCACTCCGTCACGGGGATTCGAACCGCCGACCTTCTGATCGGCAAGCCCTAGGCTCTGTGGTTTAGACCACAGCGCCACCCGCGTTCCCCCTGAAACAGTACATGAACTAAAACACAGCTGTCCTTCGGGATTTTCACTTAATCTTATTATGTGGTGCAGTTCTCCAAACAGTGTTTCAAAATGCACATATCCGAGGAAATTGTGCACTAATAGGAATGGATGTTAATGAAGGTAACATACAAAAATGCATAACATTCGGGATAGTTGCTTGCAAAGAAATTGTACATTAGTCAAAACTGCATACAAAATGTGTTTGTTCACACTAAAAATCCTGATGCGTTTTCATCAGGACTTTTAAAAAACAGACTTGCACATAGCTGCAGAAATGTGAGAACCTAATTCAAGACTGGAAAAACGAGAAGCTGAGAGAACTGGAAATAACAGTCTTCCATCCCTACTTCCCCAAAAATTTGGGGGAGTCTTGCAGATGGCAGTACTCACCTGGGAAATGGGGCAGATTGACAGTGAGCAATGGGACACAGTCCTGGTATTCTTTGGTGGGCAGCTTTAGCACTCTGTTTTCTTATGTTTTCTTATGGCATATGTTTTCTGGTGGCGCTGTGGGTTAAACCACTGAGCCTAGGGCTTGCCGATCAGAAGGTCGGCGGTTCGAATCCCCGCACCGGGGTGAGCTCCCGTTCCTTGGTCCCTGCTCCTGCCAACCTAGCAGTTCGAAAGCATGTCAAAGTGCAAGTAGATCAATAGGTACCGCTGCAGCGGGAAGGTAAACGGCGTTTCCGTGCGCTGCTCTGGTTCACCAGAAGCGGCTTAGTCATGCTGGCCACATGACCTGGAAGCTGTACGCCGGCTCCCTTGGCCAATAATGCGAGAGGAGAGCTGCAACCCCAGAGTCGGACACGACTGGACCTAATGGTCAGGGGTCCTTTTACCTTTTTCTTATGAAACTCTTTAGGCCTATGTGTGGCCCAGAAGCATTTGGGGGGGGGATTAGAGGCATCTACACACACTCTCACATATTAAAAATAAAATAATAAAATAAAAGGTGCTAAGGGAGGTGTCAGGGTGAAGCACATTGAGGATGGCACCGTGAAATGAGACAGGAGACCCACTCTGCACTGAGAATGAAGACCCTTCTAAGCACCAAGAACTGTTTTATTTAATAAAATCGCAGAAGGGGTTAGGCTGTGAGATTGGCACAGCTCTAATAATGTCAGCAGTCCTCCTCAGATACCTTCATCAAGGAGGTGTCCTGAGCAGATGAAGGGATCTGTATCCGTGAAAGTATAGGACCATGGCAGACGCTGGGCTTTCTTTTCCAGTTGTCTCCCATCCTTATCCTGTTTCCATGCAACGGAAGGTAAATCAACCTGTGATGACAGAGAAAAGTGAGTCAACTGTGCTCTCATTGAGAGGCATGCCTTTGTTTCCTAAAAAGAACTATGTAGCCAAGGTGAAACTGAACAATTATGTTTAGTTTGCACCTCAAATTCCATTAAGGGGGGTTGTAAGGGGTTCCCATATTTCGGGGGCCCCATGTGCTTATTTTATTCAGGAAGACCTGTGTGCCTTGGCAGATCCTTGGGCCTCCATTAATCCATTAATTCTGCGGACTTCGATGCCAAGTGTGCATGCTACGAAAAACACAAATCCCTTTCCTTAAAAAAGAGGCGACTGGTTGATCTGTGTCAATGGTACTGTGTTTGTTTTGGTACAAATTATGACGCTTCCCCAAAAGTTACTTGTTCATTTCAAGGATAAGGTCCCTTTTTTGTCTCCATAATCTGTCTACAATGTATCTTTTTTTTATCTGACGAAGCCATTGTTAAGGCTACATGTAATAAATTTTAATACTATTATGTAGATACATGTGTAAAGGCTTAGTCCTCACTGTCAGGGATCTGCCATCCCCTGCCAGTCCAGGTCTGAGTGTTTATAGAGAGCCGCAACCTGTTTTAACAACAGATTCATCTTCGAGTGAAACTGGCAGTCCAAACTCGGGGGAGGAGCAGTTAGTGGCTGGGAGCCAGGGAGTGCCAGGTGTCCAGAGAGATAGTAGGAGACCTGGCACCACCCAGCAGACTCGCGCGGAGGGGGAAGCGTCAGTTCCGGCACAGATATCACGTAGGAGGAGAAGGCGGCAATTTAGGATGCCAAAACTTTGGTGTTGGCGCCAAAACAGGAGGGAGGCACTTCTGGGTTCTGCTAGTGACTGAGCAGACATGATAAGGCTGAGCTCTGCACTGTAAATAGTTTGGCACTGAATAAAAGGACTTAAAGACAAATGGGTTTGGCATTTCTATTGAACAACCGATAAGAGAACCTGACACTCACAATACACTTTATTCTGATTCTGATACTTGTTTACCTCTCCTCCAATGACTTCAAGGCATGTGGTCGTCTTTCCTCCCAATTTCATCCTACAGCAGACAATTTTTCAATGTCTGAGCTGGGTTGAGAGCTCCGTTTCATTTATGAGCAAGGGAATGAAGTTTTGTTTCCCCAGTCAGAGTTTTGTTTCCCCAGTTTTGTTTCCTCTTTGCTCTGCACTTTCTAGCCACTTTCTCATGCTTTCCCAGTCTGTGTCCCAACACTTTTCGTTTTGCTCTGCCGCCTTCCCGCAGGAAAACCTGCTCTTTACTGCCGAATCGGAGCAAACAGCAGTGCAGGTTTTCTATGGATTGCTGTTGGATCCGATTCAGCAATAAAGAGCAGGTGTCCATGGGGAAAGCACTGGGGAGGGGGAGCGCTGAGACGCAGACCTGGACAGCCCAGGCCTGTGCCTAGAAATGTGTGCAGCAAAGGAAAGTGTGGATGAGTGTCCCTGGTTTGAACAGCACAGTGACCAAACTGCAACCTTCTCTTCGCCCAAATTGGCTATTCCACAAAAAGGGATTATGAACAACATTATTCAGTTTAAAATAGGTTAAATTGAAAGCCTAAAAAAACCCACAAAAAAACTGAACCATGCTGAAAATGAGGTTCAAATAATAAATCAGCCCTCTTGGGATAGTCACTCCTTCATTTTAATCTGCTTTATAGGGTACTTGTGAGAATAAAATGAAGGAGGAGCTTATAAAATACCCTTGAACATAGAATTACTCTTGAACCCTTGGCATAATAAATGAGTAATGATAATGTCACCTAGTTACTAAACCTTATCATATAATTACATTTTCTACACAGGTGATTGCTCAAGATCCCCTTTTAATTCTGGCCAAAGTAATGCTGGAAACTTCATGACACTTAAAAAAAAAATAATCTTGCTTACTGAGGACTAAAATGCCCACCACCGCCAATTTAAATTGCTTCCAATTTTACATGTTTAAATATACATAGGCTGAAACATTCGACTAACCCAGGTATTGCTTTGCAAATCTGTAGCCTCCTCTTCCAGATTGCTGGAATTTAAAAGATTGCATATGAAGTCAGATTCATCGATCGCCCTTGGAATGCTGCAGCACTTTTTCTTCACGAGACAATTATTAATATTAGATTTGTTATCTCCCAGGAGCTTCCTGCTCTGTTGACAACTATCCTAGCAACGGGTGGGGGTGAGGGGGTGGGAACTGAGCATGGCTGAATGCCCAATTGGTCTATTCATTTTGTCAACATGTATCTCCCTAGTACACGTCTGACCATTATGGATTTGGTTTTCTCCAAGCAACTAAACTAAACAATTGTCAGCCTTTGTGCGGTGGGCATGTGCTAATTTGTAAGCAGGAAAATGACACTTGTGAGAAGAAAAATGCACACACCTCTTCCAACCGCTAGGGTTGCCAGGTGTCCACTATTTGAGCGGACAGTCCGCTTTTTTCACATTATGTTCACTATTTTTTTCCACAAAATAGTGGACATTTTTTTTTTATTCAAAAGCTTTATGATGAAATGGTACGTAATCTAAAGCTGTACAGTCTAAGAGAATAAGGATAGGAGAATTGCGTTTTGTCTTTTTTTTTCATAAGTAAGAATGAGACAAAGATCGAATATCCATTGAACTCGATTCTCCGAAAAAATTATTAATCATACTCAATTTTTCACAAGACATTTAAAAAATGGGGGGCGGGGGGGGAGGCGCCTTTTGCCAGAGTTCTGCCCCACCTGTTCCTGACTCGCGGGGAGAACAAAAGGGAGAGGCGTGAAAGAAAAAGACGCCTCTTCCTGTTCCTGACGCGCAGGAGCAGCAGCAAACCAACTACCGGTAGAGGCGCAGGAAAAAAAGGCGGACTTGGAGGAGACTTGCCCGACGACCTGAGGGAGCAAGATCCTTGCCCCAAGGATTGCCTCCCTAATACAGGAACGGTAAGAAGGAACCCCTGTTGGGAACTTGGGTAGCTTTGCCCCAAGGATCCCTAAGAAGCAAGCATAGAAACATAGAATTGTAGAGTTGTTGGAAGGGACCACGAGGGTCATCTAGTCCAACCCCCCTGCAATGCAGGAATCGAACCCATGGGGGCTCGAACCCATGACCCTAAGATTAAGATTATAAAATTAAGATGAAATTAAGATTATAAAATTATATTTAATATTTCTCAATGTAGTAATGAAATTAAAGAATTATTCCTTAAACACAAAGAATTGATCAAAGCTGCGCAGTCAAATAAAAAATACACACGACAGCAAAGTAAAATGCAATTTAATATTTTACATATTATTATAATATATTTGATGTTTTGAATTTTAAGTAAAGTTTTGAAGTGATTATTTTAATACGTGTTAAAATGTTTGTAAGAAAATATATAATTTAATTTAATTTAAAAAACCCCCCTGCTTGTCTGCTATTTTTTGGAAGCAGACCTGGCAACCCTACCAACCGCTCAGCTGAACATGTGACCTTCCTCAAATAAATTTAAATTAAATTTAAAACTGAACAAATAATCCTCAGGTTAAAAGCGGTTAATACTCGCCAGGACCAACTGCATCTGATTCAGTGGACCACAAACATTTGCTCTACTTACTGAGCTACCAAGGGTCATGCCTAATTTAAGGTGCTCATGTATGCACTGCCTAAAAAAAAGGGAACTCGTTTGCATAAATTTGCATATGCTGATTTATATGTATGGATACAAATTTAGAAGTGAATGCTATTAATTTAAATTAAATACAATGCATCTCACCAGAGTGGGGTGGACCTTGACCAGGTGGCCCGTGAGCTTGGTCTTTTTTCTCCAGGTGCTAACTTGATAGGCTGCTACTCTCCTTTCTTAAGAGTTTTTTTAAAAGTTTTTAAATCTTTAAATCAAACTTGGCTGGACGGCCCTTCAAACAGAGGACTCCTTCAAACAGTCACCTGAAGACCTGTTTTGGGAAGCTTTTAATGTTTGAAGTTTTATTCTGTTTTGAATATTCTGCTGAAAGCCGCCTAGAGTGGCTGGGGAAACCCAGCTATATGGGCGGGGTAGAAATAATAAATTATTATTACAGTATTATTATTATTATTATTATTAGCCATCCTGTTGAAGTTTTAATTGGCCCTGTGGTCCTTAAGAATCATTTCTTCAAAATGCTTGGTTCCTCTACCCTCCACCCTCCGAAAACTGGTGGGGAGTCTATGTGTGACTGTAAAGAAAGGTGGAGAATAAGGATTTTCTGCAGCCCTCTTGGTAAATATTTGGCTCTCAAACAAATTCGTCAGCTCAAACATATGTTCAATTGGTGCACTTTGTTTTGTGTGATCAGTAGATGCCACTCAAGGTGTTCAGTCACCATTATGATTGTTAGAACAGGACTTAACAAATGGACATAAGAGCAGGAAAATGTGTGTGCTTAATGGAGCTTGAAGTGATCCTTCTTTTCTCGTTATTCAACATCCTGAAAGGAAAGTCGTTTAAGAGGGCAAGTGCAGATGCATATTTTATCCCCTTTTTCCTTTCGACCTTCTTCTCACACAGAAGTGGCAGCTCAGGGCAAGTGAAGTAGGTCTGGATCTGGTTGGTGTCACAATCAGGGGCGTAGCGTGCCACTTGGCTACCGGGGGCAGCAAGCCAAGCGGCACCCCTGGGGGCGGGGTGTCGCTCCGTGCGCATGACGTCACGACGCACATGCGCATGGAGCGACGCCTCCGCCCCTTGCCTCCATGCCGCGGCGAAAAAAGCCGCTGAAAGGGGGGGGAAGGAAGACAAAGCAGGGTTTTGTCTTCCTTCCCCCCTTTCAGCGGCTTTTTTCGCTGCTGGCTGGCTTTCGGCGCCACGGCATGGAGGCAAGGGGTGGAGGCGTCACTCCATGCGCATGCACGTCATGACATCATGCGCACGGAGCGACGCCCCGCCCCCAGGGGCCACCTTTAAAAGAAAAAAGAAAATAGCCTTTAAAAAAGAAAAGAAAAAGCCCAGGGCGGCTTTGGAGGCGCGGGGGGCGGGGCTCCCGCCCCGAGTGTCACCCCCACCAGGGCGCTGCCCGGGGCGGACTGCCCCCCACCCCCTTGCTACGCCCCTGGTCACGATGGTTGACCAACTGGGACTTGTTTTTTCTCAAAAGCAAGGCATGCCAGACAAATCTCCTCCCTCCCTCCCTCCCTCCCTCCCTTCCTTCTTTCCTTTTGAGTTACAACTGTGGTGGCTCAAGGGAATGCTGTGGACATAGTATATCTTGATTCCAGCAAGGATTTTGACATGATATTCCTCCATTATATTCTTGCAATGGAAGCTGGTAAAATGTGGACTGGACGAGGTAACTGTTAGGGTGGATCTTCAGCTGGTTGACTAACCGAACCCAAAGAGTGCTCATCAGAGGCGCCAGCTTCCAAAGAAGAATGTGGGGGCTGGCGGTGTGCTGCACATGACTTCGGATGCGTTATTTCAGGACATCAGATGAGCCAGGGCAGAGCCAAGCATGGCCGCAGTGCAGCAGCAGCAGCACACCTTCAATGGCCATGGGTCCTCTGCCGCTGCTGCTTGCCACTGGATTGGGGCCTCCCGATTCCTTCCCCTCCACAGCAGGAGGAGGAGGAAGAGATGGCCTGATCCCAAAATGTGATAGGACTTTTTTTATGTATGCCACAACAGCAGCCAGAATCCTAATAGCTAAAAACTGGAAGTCAGAGGAATTACCAACAATAGAAGAATGGCAGATGAAAATGATGGACTATATGGAGCTCGCTGAACTGACCGGGAAACTTCGTGACCAGAGGGAGGAAGCGGTGGAAGAAGATTGGAAGAAATTTAAATTATATTTAAAAAAGTATTGTAAGATTAAAGAGTAGAAGTAGGCTGGAAGATAAATGAGGCTGTAGATTTAGAAGATAAATACAAGGTTTATGACTGTTGGAATTAATGATAATGATTTTAGATAAGAAGAGATATCCAGGTTAATTAATTAAAAATGTTTTTAATTATGTCAAGAAATTACTAAAGATGATATACAAGGAACGCAGGAAGGGAGGACAGGAGGAAGTCAACCCACAATGAAAAGGAAGGAGGATTAGGTTAAAAGGATGTATGTTTGTTTTTATGTTTATTATTGTTGTTTTCTTTTGTTATTGTTTATTGATGTATTTTGGTGTTTGTTTTTACTTGTTAAAAGTTAATAAAATTTTTTGGAAGAGCTGGCCTGGGACTGTGCTTGGCTCTGCACTTGGCCTCCTCCACCACTTTTGGACATTACGGGGCAGTCCCCTCCCTGAAAATATTCAAGGGCCCCACAAGGGCTTAGCCCAGGCACCCCCAAACTTGGCCCTCCAGATGTTTTTGGCCTACAACTCCCATCATCCCTAGCTAACAGGACCAGTGGTCAGGGATGATGGGAATTGTAGTCCCAAAACATCTGGAGGGCCGAGTTTGGGGATGCCTGGCTTAGCCCCTAGGAGGTGGTGCTCATTAATGATTCCCCATCCTCCTAGAAAAAAGTGACAAGTGATGTGCCATTAGGGTCTGTCCTGGCCCCGTTGTAGTTCAACATCTTTAGAAACAACTTGGAGGAAGGATTTGAGGGGCTCCTCATCAAATTTGCAGATGGCACCAAACTTGGAGGGGTAACAAATGCCACAGAAGGCAGAATCAGGATTCAACATAACATTAATCTGTCATGGATGCCTTAGTTGAGATTCCTGCATTGCAGGGGGGATTTACTAGGTGACGGCTGGGTGCCTTCCCTGGGGTCCCTACAGTTCTATCATGAATCTAATTATAATTTATGGTTTGGGGGCAGATCCCCATAATCTCTACATCCAGTGAAGCGTTAGAATTTGAACAAACTCGAAGAAGAAGAAGAAGAAGAAGAAGAAGAAGAAGAAGAAGAAGAAGAGGAAGAAGAGTTTGGATTTGATATCCCGCTTTATCACTACCCGAAGGAGTCTCAAAGCGGCTAACATTCTCCTTTCCCTTCCTCCCCCACAACAAACACTCTGTGAGGTGAGTGGGGCTGAGAGACTTCAGAGAAGTGTGACTAGCCCAAGGTCACCCAGCAGCTGCATGTGGAGGAGCGGAGATGCGAACCCAGTTCACCAGATTACGAGTCTACCGCTCTTAACCACTACACCATGCTGGCTCATAAATTCATTGCAGTGGGTTGGATTAGATTGCCCCTGGCAGACCTTCCAACTCTGCCATTCTAGGATTCTATGTGCCCAACATTGGTTGGTAGGTCTATTCTCTGTATTCATACTCCATGGATGAATAAGATTCAAGTATGTGTTTGTGAAAGGTGTTAGGGATCATCAATTAAACCAACAGTGGCGTCAAAGACAAGCCCCCACCCTCCTTTGCTTAAGGAGGAGAGAATATATAAAAATAAAGACAATGCACTATTAGCCTTCTTGTGCAAAGGAAAAAGCTCCAGTCATCCAAAAGTTGGATAAATACTACTTAAAGCAGCTGCTGCCCATTACTAGTGTTAAAAGAAGGGAAGAAAGGGAAACAATCTACAAAACAGGTATTTATCTAAATAGACATTTCATTAAAATGCATATATTTATTTCAAACATGTGAAATAACTTCCAAGGTAGCATACAAATATTCCTCTTTATGGAGCTACTACCCATATCAAGGAATGGAGGAGAGATTTGATTCAGGCCACCTTTGAATTCGAATCTATTAAATCTGAACTTTCCAAAACAATACGCAAAGTGGAACGCAGGCTATCCTTCACAATTCGCAGTTATGTGAATTTTGCTGTGCAATTCACAACCAGTGTTTACGTAAGTGCAAATGTTAAGGGAGAGAACACTTAAACCTGCATTTACTGGTGAAAGCAACATAACAACTAATATTAAATAATATTATGTTAGGATAAATTGCTTGCAAAAATTTGTACATTAGTCGAAACGGTGTTTATTAGGATAAATTTGTAATAAAAGGCTGGTGAAGTTCTGCAAAGGTTGTTGTTTTCTAAATCATGAATTGCTGCAAAATCTGGAGAACTGCATTTAAGAGTTGCAAAATGAGAGAGGACCCTTTTTTAATAAAAGAATGGGGGGGGAATTGTATGTTACTTAGGAGACCACTGTAAGCAGATGGAAACAAAAGCAGGATTTTGATTTCACTTGTAGTGTAAAAATTACCATGGGTAATATGGTTTGATATAAAAATTGGAGTATGGATGAATATGCAGTAGTGGATGTTTAAAATGAGACATCATGGAGGAGATGGGGGGAAGTCCCGAGATTCTGAGAATCTCTTTATATAGATACATTTTTTTATCCTCTGTTTATTTGTACTTTGTATTTGTAAAACCAATAAAAATGATTAAAAAAAAAAAGATTTGCAAAATGAGAAACGGAGAAAACCAAAATTGACAGATCCTTCCATCCCTAGTCACATCCCACAGATCTCCTGCATAACAGAAGATCCGACATGGCATATTTAGTGCCCCAATCACTGAACATGTTCTGCACCTTTGTGCATTGCCCCTCCCTCTGTCTCTCTCTCACACAGTGATGGATCAGTAATCCATTTTTTATCTGCTTTATCATCAGGCTTTAGGCGAGACTGCCACTTTACTGAAAATTTAGCTCGCAACCTGCAGTTTGGGAAATTCATGTCATGTCTGAGTTGCACGTGCCTTCTTAATTAATCAACTAATTAAATTAATTTGAGAGCTTCAAATGGTCTGAGTTCAATTTCAGGTACCTGTTAAAGAAAGAAAGATCGGAATTTTCATCTTCATACATAAAAACAGGTGTTCACGCAAACAGTCTCTCCTTCACTGTAGGTGAAAGTTCTGCGACCACCTGGCAATGAAGCCACATTCAGTTTTGATGCTCTACCTAGGAGTGCTGCTTCTCCATGTATCTGAAGGTGAGATTAAAGTGCCTCGTGATCTTGCGGTGAACTCGTCCCCGGACACATCACCTTGACTTTTTGCTATATTCCCACACTGGCAGTGGTATATATAATAATTTATTATTTGTACCCCGCCCATCTGGCCGGGTCTCCCCAGCCACTCTGGGCGGCCTCCAACAAATATTAAAATACATTAAAATATCACAGGTTAAAAACTTCCCTAAACAGGGCTGCCTTCAGGTATTTTCTGAATGTCAGATAGTTGTTGTTCTCTTTGACATCTGAAGGGCGGGTGCCACTACTGAGAAGGCCCTCTGCCTGGTTCCCTGTAGCTTTGCCTCTCGCAGTGAGGGAACCGCCAGAAGGCCCTCAGCGCTGGATCTTCTTAAAAAAACATCTTTAGACCCAGCCAATATGGCCAACTATCGCCCAGTCTCAAATCTGGCCGGGTCTAAAGGTGTTTTTTTAAGAAGCGGTTTAATTTAAAAATGATTGGTAATGTTCATCATGGGTGTCTGATTTCTTACTTTATTTTCCAGCCAATGGGCTTCCGGAGGTCAAGTCCCGCGACCGCCGGTTCTTGCTGGGAAACGTTTTGGATTGGAACAACCCTCCTTCCAGGGACGATGAAGTCCCAGTATCCCGTGACTCCTCTGAGGTCGAGCGAGAATTGTTTTGCCAAGGCGGCTGCCTTGATGGCTGGATGAGTTACCTGGACCAGTGCTACATGTTTGTTCAGAAACGAGAGACGTGGGCAGAAGCTGAGGTAGTGGCATCTTCAAAATGGAGATTTTCTTGGGGGCTCATCTTTCTTGTTTCCTTCCTTGCTTAGACTTCATGCTGCACAAAACTCCTGCTGCCCCGCAAGTCCCTGTTACGCTCCTCCCTTCCTAGGTTGCAGAGAAGAAACAAGTCTCTACTTTGTTTTGTTCTTCAAGCGTTTTTACAAAAAAATAAACATGGAAAAGGGAAAGGGCAGTCCTTCCCACCTGCCAAAGCATCTTTCTTTCCCAGAGTCCAGAGGCAAAACACTCTGAGGAAAGGAAGATGGTGGCCGTGACTGTCAGGAGCTTCAGTCTGCAGCAGTGTATCTGCTTAGTAAAAAATGAAAGGAGAGACAAAGGAAAAATTTTGCAGTGACTGCTGCTGACGGGGTGCTGTCATCCACCCCACCCTTCCTGTTAGGCCCTGGACCTGTGCCCCCTAATGGTACCATTGGGTGGCCTAAAATTGGCCCACCCAGTCTCCTGTAGAGTCAAGTGTGAATTTCATGCTCTTTATTCAGCTCATAGTAGCAAGGCATGAATCTTTCCCCAAAACGTCTGCTATATATACATTATTTACACAATGGGCCCCACGTGATTGGCTAATTCCGGCCTACTCCTGTAGGCCAATCAGGTCGCTGATTCACTTCCACCTGGAGCTGGATTGGGTGGCTCCTGCGGACCAATCAGACTGCTGCATTCTGGATCCTATTGTTCTAGGACCAATCAGACTGCTGCATTTTGGGTCCTATTGTTCTAGGATTCAGCTCAGTACATACCAGGGTCATTTGTGTATCTGTTTTTTTTAAAGAATATATTTATTGGGTTTTAAATATAAAACAAATAAACAAACCTTATCCACATACAAAATACCTAACAGAATATCAAATACAAAATACATAAACACAAACATACATCATAGTTTCCCTTTCCACTTTTCTAATCATATTTGGGGTGACTTCCTCCTGTCCACCCTGCTACGTTTCATTGTCAATCATCTTTAGTAATTCCCTCTCATCTTTAAATATTTTTTCACTATTACTTATATTCTCATCTTATATTCTTTTTAACCAAAAATCATACATCTATGTTACTTAGTCCTAATTTCTATTCTGTAAGCTATCTTTTCTTCCAACTTTTTTCTATCTTTTAAATTTTACAGTGGTTTTTTAAATATAGTTTAAATTTCTTCCAATCTTGTTCCACCGTCTCCTCCCTCTGGTCGCGTAGTTTCCCGGTCAGTTCGCGAGTTCCATATAGTCCATCATTTTCATCTGCCAATCTTCTATCGTGGGTAATTCCTGTGTCTTCCAGTTTCTTGCAATCAAAATCCTAGCAGCTGTTGTGGCATACATAAAAATTTTTTGGTCATTTGTGTCTCTGTGACTCACTGCTTCCATATTATTTCGCCCCTGTTGAATAAAATGGTGGTCATTTGCACGGAGATCCTCATGCTGATTCTGCGATACAAAATACGACAGTAGCATTTCCTGAGGCATTTTCTCACCTTCTTCGGTTGCCTTCCCATTTCCAATTTACATTCCAGAGAACTTGCCAACGCAAAGTCACAGGTGGACATCTGACTAGCGTCTCAAGTGCAGAACACAATGACTTCCTTGTGAGTCTGGCGACTTACCACGGACAACAGACGGCCCAGTTCTGGACAGGAGGAAGCCACAAAAAGGCAAGTCCAACTAACACAACTCTAAAAATGGTAGCTCCACACCACTCTGAAGAGAAGAAAAAATATACTGCGCAGTTGCATTACCAAAGCAAAACATGGCACTTAAATGTTTTGCAGATACAATTTTTACAATTCTAACTACCCAGAACTCTTCCCAGTGCTACCGGTATAAGCCTGAGGGCTCGTTCACACTTCTGCTGGTCCCATGCTTTCTAAACATGGGTTCAAGTGGTTTTGCCTCTGCACTCTTTAGCGATAAATTGGAACAAACAGCAATCCACAGAAAACCTAGTTGTCGTTTGCTCTGATTCAGCACCCAGCTCAACCACAGGTTTCCCAAGGGAAAGCAGCGGGGCAAACGGAAGTGTGGCTAATTAAGAAAGAGCTGTCAATCTTTTCCGTGTTCTGATTGATCTCTAGGTACATCGTCAGCCCTGTTCTATAGGTGGTTCCCCCTCAAAATGAGGGGCAGGACGGTGAGAATTTGGGCACATACACAGTGTACACACCACACATTGCCTTCCCAAGTCATTCCCCCTTTCCCTACACCACAGGCCAGGTGTGGGGCAGGTAAAGAGCTGGCTCAGCCCAAACAGGGCAAAGTACAATCCAAGGCTGCTGGGTCTTGTGGAGCCCTTTGCAGAGCACTCTGCAAGACACAGCAACCAACTGATCACTGCTGCTTTGCAGGCTGTGCCTCTGCCTTTACAATCCAATTTCAAATCATGTGGACAAAAATTACCACATGGTGTAACAGTGACCAGGAGCGAAACTGGGCTTTATTTCACCTGGGTCAAAGAGGCAGTTTGAATTTTATTTTTGTTTGTTTGTTTGTTTGTTTGTTTAGGTGGGGGAGAATATTTTATGTTTCTCTTTTAGGGTGATAAAAATAAACAAACAAACAAACAAACAAATTCGACAGTCTGGTATCAAAATGATTTATTCTGTAAGAAAATTTTTGCCAAACAATATACAACAATAATGTTATAACAAAAGAAAATAAGGGCTGTATAGAAAATTATTTTCAGTTCTGTGTGTGTGTGTGTGTGTGTGTGTGTGTGTGTGTGTGTGTTTATTTGCTTATTGGTGTATTACTAAAAATATTAATAAAAAAAAGAAAAGAAAAGAAAACAAAGAGGCAGTTTGGCACACACACACACACACACACACACACACACACACACCACACATTTGCATACACATGCAAAGGAACTGGAAAGCTCAAAGGAACTCCTCTGGAGGTGATTGGCAGGTAGGCAGCCTCACTCTCTTGTCCAGCTTGGGCTGCAGTGGGTGCTGGAGCTAATGATCTGGGGTGCTGATCAGATCAAGCTCTGCAGCCCTGCAGCAAGTATGTACCAACTCCTCGATGGTGCAGAATGCAGCTCTGCTTGAGTCATAGCTGTCAACTTTCAGATTTGAAAATAAGGGATTTTTTCACACTTTCAGATTTGAAAATAAGGGATGCCGCGAGGGCGGTGCAATGGCACCAAGTAGTCTCGCCACCCTGTGCTCCAGAGGCTGCGGCGTGAACGGGTGAGCAAAAGAGCGAGCGCATAGACGGCAGGCAGGCTGTCTGTCTGGTTGGGCGTGAGGGTCTGGCTGCACAAGGCATGCAAGCTCCGCCCCCAGTCGGTCTCAGACTCCTTATTGGCAGCCGAGCAACGCAGCTGAGGAGCCTCCCTGGCCGGCAGGGAGGGAGAGGAGCTGCTTCCTTTGAAATCCGGGAAATTTAAGGGATATCAACAATCCGGGATAGCAGCGGGAAACGGCATTGGAATAAGGGAGTTTCCCATCAAAAAAAAGGGAGGGTTGACAGCTATGGCTTGAGTGTGTGAACCAGGCTTTGAAACATGTTCCCACGCTTCAGTGCTCATGTTTTCAGCTAAAGAAATAGCACATTCAGAATTAAAAGTCATAGTTGCCATTAATATTTGACAGAGAAGCCTGTCTAACATGGTTAATAATGGAGCAGAGCTTTGGGTGACATCTAATTAAAAGGTTTTGTTTAGATTCTTGGAATAAGCTGTGCTCACTGAACAATGCTGAGTGGCGGATGCCATAAAATCTCGACCTGTTTGCAGAGAATCCACCTGATAAATTACGCACCGCACATTATTCGTGCCGTTTTAAAGTATGGAAACCCCGCTTCATGCAAGAGACACTTTTATGCGCATCCCTTTGAAAATGCCTCTCGCTCATTCCGTTTCAGTCGTGCTTGAATATGAAAATTCCTAAACAGTTTGCCGGGTGGTGTGATGGGTCTTCATTCAATTCCTGTTTGGTTATTCTGCAGGGGTCTTCGCTAGAATGGACGGATGGCTCCGGGGCAAATTTCCTTCAACGTCCACTGAGCTCAATTCTTCATGTTTTTGGGGAAGCAATTAACAGTTTTCTGCACAGTCGCATCTGCTTAAAGATAAATCTAGGAGGTACACTGTAATCCACAAATATGATATATGTATTTGTTTAGTTCATCCCAGAAAGCTAGGCTTTCTCCACTTTTCAAAGTTCTAAGTATTAAATAGTCCTCAGGTCCCTTTCCCGGCAATTGATGCTTTAAGCCAGGGGTCAGCAACCTTTTTCAGCCGTGAGCCGGTCCACCGTCCCTCAGACCATGTAGGGGGCCGGACTATATTTTGAAGGGGGGGGGGAATGAACGAATTCCTATGCCCCACAAATAACCCAGAGATGCATTTTAAATAAAAGCACACATTCTACTCATGTAAAAACACGCTGATTCCTGGACCATCCGTGGGCCGGATTGATAAGGCGATTGGGCCGCATACGGCCCCCAGGCCTTAGGTTGCCTACCCCTGCTTTAAGCTAAAGTGATATTTAACATTTTACATGTTGGTTGTGTTTTGTTTGCTTTGTGCCATTGAAATGCCATTGGATACAGCAGGCTGATGTTAATTTTAGGACATCACGAGTGCAATTTGCATCAAAGTTCCACCGCAGAATAGAGTGTGCTCCCTAAAAAGGAGGTTTAGAGCTGATTCACTCCCACCCTCCTCATATTAGGCATTATTTTTATCAAACTAGTTCAAATCAGTGAAATGCCCAACTGAACAACATTGCAGCAGCTGGCTGTCTCTTTCATAGTACCAAAAAAGACACATGTCTGTCACAGACCAATTGCAAGATACAGATGCAATCAAACCTGACAAGTGCAAGGGGGGGGGGCCGAGTGCTGAGGAACCACCTAATAAATGTTAATTTTGTCAAAAATGTTTTGGATTCCCTGGAATCCAGGGGTTTCATTTTGGGATGAACATCTACATTCATCTTCAATTTCACTGTAGAAAATTTGGTGGCTGCCATGTCTTGAGAAATTTGGCAAGCGTTAGCAAACCTGTTTTGACTTTTCTTGAAATCACTCAATATTTTATTTCAGGATGAATATCCATATTCTCCTTAGGTGCAATCCACCTTAGGTGCATTTTCAGTCGCAGCCCTGATGCAAAGTTTACAGTCAAATGCAAAGTTTACATTCTCCAGGCTCATTGGAACTTTTAAAAATAGTTTGGCAAACCTATTGAGGACATAACTGGTGCTCCAGAAAGGCTTGGGCACACAAATTCACTAGGGAGAAATTCCAGAAGCGTGGTCATATTATTCTGTTCTTTATGCTGGAGCAAAAGGGCTTTTACGATGGCCATATCATTGTGTGTGTGGTGGAAGTCATTTGACCATACATTTCATGCCCTGAAAACAAATGCATTTTAGTGTGTCCAAACCACTTCTACCACACTAAAACTGTAACGTCTCCTGTCCCCCTAAAATAGTAAGGGTACCAGATGCATATAAAGTGAGTAATGAGCTGCCCAAAGAAAATCACTCACCAAGTTTGTGGCAGATGTACAATCTTCTCTTAAGCATAAAACTCAGGCGAAACAATTGATTCCTGTTTGCAGAGAAGGGAGCAGAACTCAGCCCTCACTGGCTGACCATTTGGCCTGTCATGTGGCTACTTTTCCTCTCTGCTCCCCAGAGGATATTTTCAAAGTTTTAATAAACTGAATGGGTTATATATATATGTTGTTGTTTAGTCGTTTAGTCGTGTCCGACTCTTCGTGACCCCATGGACCAGAGCGTGCCAGGCACTCCTGTCTTCCACTGCCTCCCACAGTTTGGTCAGACTCATGTTGGTAGCTTTGAGAACACTGTCCCACCATCTCGTCCTCTGTCGTCCCCTTCTCCTTGTGCCCTCCATCTTTCCCAACATCAGGGTCTTTTCCAGGGAGTCTTCCCTTCTCATGAGGTGGCCAAAGTATTGGAGCCTCAGCTTCAGGATCTGTCCTTCCAGTGAGCACTCCGGGCTGATTTCCTTCAGAATGGATAGATTTGATCTTCTTGCAGTACATGGGACTCTCAAGAGTCTCCTCCAGCACCATAATTCAAAAGCATCAATTCTTCGGCAATCAGCCTTCTTTATGGTCCAGCTCTCACTTCCATACATCACTACTGGGAAAACCATAGCTTTAACTATACGGACCTTTGATATATCACTAGACAAAAGCTTAATTGAATAAACTTACAAGGTGCTTGGCATTTTTGATGAGAAGATGATATTTTTCTAATGAATTCTTGGATTTTATTTTGTTTTTATTCACTACTTGCTTTTCTTCCAGGCCAGGGTAACTGGGATGGCTCTGATTGCAAGAAGAAGCTACCCTTCGTCTGCAGCTACAAACCCAATCTGACACCCCCATAATCGCAACAGAAAAATAATGCAACCTCTTCTACTGAACCTGCTTTAACAAACCCAGACACGGACAAAATCAAGTTTTTTGCTTAAGTGCTACTTGTTAAATGTGGTCCAGATATTGACACATGCCATTATTTAGAGTTCGTACTACTTAAATAAAGTGTGGCTCAATTTGAGTGCTTAACAAGATCTATGTGCTACTTAACCTCCACGGGGATTTGAGGAATATTGATGAGAAACCTTTAATTTAAAAATAATTACAAATCATTCATTAAAACATTACTTATTTCACCATTTAATGGCCTAGTCATACATTTTAAATGCTGAAAACACTCTCCTTAGGCGTGTCAGATAAATCCATGAAGAGTTAATTGAATGCTGTTATTGGGTTTAAAGAAAAAAGAAATGGTTGTAGTTTTAATCATCAGTTCAAAGAGAAGTCGCACAAACATGAAAGGAAGTGCAAATCCAATGGAAAAATCATGGGTATATCATTGTACACACAAAAGATACAGAAATTTGTCAACAGCACTGCTGAATGCAAACTTGTTATTATGGCTATGTATGTTTAATTGCTTTGCATTATACATCACTGTGTCCTGTATAAACAGACAGCTTCCCTTTGTTTTTTTCTTAATTATAACTTGTGTATCATTTGTTAGACATAATAGATATGTCTGCCTATGTGAGGCACAATTCACCAAGATATTCTCCTGAGCAGCAGCCCATGGAAATAAATAGCAAGAACACATCTCTTTGTGCAACGATCTTGATAGATATCTGGCAGAGAAGAACATTGCAATGGATTGTGTTTATAGTCAACAAATGACAAAGTGTTGAAGGGAATTTTTTAAAAAAATGCTCAGAGGTTATCAGGATTTGATGGTTGTCAATGGCAGATACTTACATGTTTAAAGAATAGACACCTTTACCCTTATGGGCCTTGTTGTTGTTTAGTCGTTTAGTCGTCTCTGACTCTTTGTGACCCCATGGACCAGAGCACGCCAGGCACTCCTGTCTTCCACTGCCTCCCGCAGTTTGGTCAGACTCATGTTGGTAGCTTCAAGAACACTGTCCAACCATCTTGTCCTCTGTCATCCACTTCTCCTTGTGCCCTCAATCTTTCCCAACATCAGGGGGTTTTTTTTGCAGGGAGTCTTCTCTTCTCATGAGGTGGCCAAAGTATTGGTGCCTCAGCTTCAGGATCTGTCCTTCCAGTGAGCACTCAGGGCTGATTTCCTTCAGAATGGAGAGGTTTGATCTTCTTCAAGAGTCTCCTCCAGCACCATAATTCAAAAGCATCAATTCTTCGGTGATCAGTATTCTTTATGGTCCAGCTCTCACTTCCATACATCACTACTTGGAAAACCATAGCTTTATGGGCCTTATTGAAGTTAAAAATGAACCAACGCTGGATATGGATGGCATCCACATTGGAGTTCTTAAAGTACCCAAATCTGAAATGGCTAGCCTTTTTGGAGAAATATGTAACATGTCCCTAGAATCAGCCTCTATGGTGGAGGACTGAAAAGCGGGTGATATAACACTGTTTTAAAAAGAAATATTCCAGGAAGGATATGGGAAATTACAGGTGCGTTAACGTCTGTTTGAAGAAAAGTGGTAGAAAGTGTCATTATTAAAGATCAAATTACTAAGAACATACCTTGCTGAAGTAGAGTTGGCCTGGCTTCTCAAATATAAGTTCTGTCTGGCTCACCTTTTTAGGGTTCTTTGAGAGGGCCCATAAGTAGGTGGATAACGGTGACCTAGAACACATCACATACCATTAGAGCTCAGTGCCAGCAAAAGGCTGGTGGCCTCCAGCTCTACTTCTCATTGTCCTTGGAGGCAGGTGAGGTTGTACAGGTGCTGGCCCAAGTGCTCAGAGGCAGGAGGCAGTCAGCAAACACACTTCTGTAGGATTCTGCTTCAGTGGGCCCTGTCTGCCAACGGGCACACCACACAAGGCAGTCCTCCGTTTTTGTTTCACAAGAGGGACAGAAGTCCCCATTCTGAGAGAACAGTTTGCTCCCCTCTGAGAGTCCTTGAATCCAGTCACACTCATAGAATTGCAGAGTTGGATTCCTGCAAAGCAGGAATCACAGCTAACTTGTGACTTCCAAGGTCACAGTGGAAAATCCACCCAACTCTTTCTTTCCCCTTCATGACAGGTGAAATATACTCGGAGTCAAGTGTGAATGTCATGCTCTTTATTCAGCTCATAGTAGCAAGGAATGAATCTTTCCCCAAAACGTCTGCTATATATACATTATTTACACAATGGGCCCCACATGATTGGCTAATTCCGGGCTACTCCTGTAGGCCAGTCAGGTTGCGGATTCACTTCATCCAGGAGCCTGATTGGCTGCTCTTGCAGGCCAATCAGGTCGCTGATTCACTTCCACCTGGAGCTGGATTGGGTGGCTCCTGCGGACCAATCAGACTGCTGCATTCTGGATCCTATTGTTCTAGGACCAATCAGACTGCTGCATTTTGGATCCTATTGTTCTAGGATTCAGCTCAGTACATAACAACTTTCTATAAGGGGTGTCCCTTTTCTTTTAAAGTTGTTTGGGCAGACCAATTCCAAATCTGTTTGTAGATCTGCACAAAGAAAATGATAAGACTGTTTGCAGACTGCAATGTTCCTTGCAAAGTGTGAAGGGTGAGTCTGTGAAGGAGAAACAGATGAAACTGGATCTGATCTGCTAATTGGATTTTTTTTTAAATCTCCTCAGCTAATCTCAGCTGGAACTCTTAAAAGCAATTTCACTTGTGTGACTTTTGAGGCAACAGTGAAAAAATACAAATAACAACCACCACTCTGGCATCTTCTTGGCCCTCTAAGCTATACTGCCATTATTCCCATTTTACCTAAAGCCACCAGCTGGCCATATTCAGATGTCCTGATAAACTGCAAGGCATGGTTTACTGTGAATGAGCTCGTATGCGCTTCTGATTCACTCCTGCTACACTCCTCCCCGATGCCAAGATTTGTTCCTGACTTTCCAATTGTGCTTTGTTTGGAAGAGGAGTGCAGCCAGAGTAATTGGGCAGTGCCCACAGCAAGTATGCCACATGAATCTCTGGTGATACTAGACTATTGTTGCAAGCCACCCCAATCTCTGAGTGGTGCAAGATTCCTGGGGTTCCAGGCTCTCACCCAGAGCCAGTGTCTCCTTCTGGAAATGAGGCACAGCAGTGACTGTGGTGTCCTTAGGATATATGGTATATTTACGCATATATACAACCTAAGCCTACCTTCTTCTTTCTTTGGCGATCACTCATAGCCAAGTAAGATTGTCTTCCATACACAGTCTTAACAATGAGTCCATAAGTGACTGTGGAGGCCAGTTCTGGATCCGCACATCCTTCCACAGTGGGAACATAGGTTTCTGGGTGGGAGTTGATCGGAGTGAGGGTTTGTCATGTGTGCCTTCCTCTTAGCGCGTTTCTCCCTTTCGTCCTGAGTTCAAGCATCTTCAAAGTCCATGACACCTTTGGTAAAGGCTGTTCTCCAATTGGAGCACTTGCAGACCAGTGTTTCCCAATTGTCGGTGTTTATACTACATATTTTAAAGATTTGCCTTGAGAAAGTCTATAAGCCTCTTTTGTTGACCACCAGCATTATGCTTTCCATTTTTAAGTTCGGAATATCTAGAGTAGTTGCTTTGGAGGACGATAATCAGGCATCTGAGCAACATGACCAGTCCAACGAAGTTGATGTTGAAGAATCTTTGCTCCTTCCAGTACACTGGCATTATTTTGCCTGTCTTCCCAAGTGATGTGTAAAATTTTTCGGAGACAATGTTGATGGAATCTTTCGAGGAGTTGGAGGTGGCATTTATAAGTGGTCCATGTTTCACAAGCACACAGCAAGGTTGGTGGCACAATAGCTTTGTAAACAAGCATTTTGGTTTCCCTGTGAATATCCCAGTCCTCAAACACTCTGCACTTCAATTGGGAGAAAGCTGGACTCGCAGAGTTCAGGCGGTGGTGGATTTCAACATCAATGTTGGCCCTTGTGGAAAGATAACCACCCAGGTAGGAGAAGTGATCAACACTTTCCAATGTTACACCACTGAACTGGATTTGCCTGTGTTGAGGTATAATCTTGATAGCTATCGTGGAACATATTAATCGGTGATCTGTCCAGCAGTCATCGGCACTCATCATAGCTCTGGTAAGGAGCACATCACGGCAAACTTCAGCTTGGACAATGACATAGTCTAAGAGGTGTCAGTGGTTCAACCGAGGGTGCCACCATGATGTTTTAAATTATTATTTTTTGTCAAAAGAGTGTGTTGGTAATAACAAGGTTGTGCTCTGCACATATAGTCAAAAGTAAGATTCCGTTCTGGTTCCTGTTGCCAATTCCTTGTTTCCCAATAGTTCCAGGCCACAGATCGGAATCTCACCCAACTTTTGCATTAAAATCACCCAGGAAGATAATTTTCTCCTCCTTAGTCATCTCTGATAGGATGGCATCCAACTCAGAGCAAAAAAATTATTTAATGTCTTCATCGGCATCCAATGTTGGTGCATAAGCGCTTATAATAGTAGCCTGTTGGCTTTTGGCAAGTTTTATTTGAAGGGTTGGAAGTCGCTCATTAATGTCGGTGGGGACTTCTGACAAGAGCGTCACAAGATCGTTTTTGATAGCAAAGCCTGCTCCATGTATTCAATGTTCTTACAAAATAAAATAAAAAAAATTCCTTCCAGTAGCACCTTAGAGACCAACTAAGTTTGTTCTTGGTATGAGCTTTCGTGTGCATGCACACTTCTTCAGATACACTGGATGTATCTGAAGAACATTCAATGTTCTTGTTCAGGTAGAGCTTTCCAGAAGAATGTGTACCATGGAGGGACTCACAGCATTACCAGCCTGCAACCCTTTCCTCTCTCAGTCACATCACAGCCAGCTCTTACACTGTAGTTCAAATGGTGGCTTTGATTTCTAGCTGACTCTGAGTTGAGGGAGGGGTCCCACCCTTTGCCATCTAGCTCAAAGCCTTTGGCTCCTAATGGTCCGTTTCATTCACTTTGTTCTCTTAATGGCTCATCACTTTTTCTTTGGTTTCTTAATGGACCATCTCCCAGGCGATCTCCTGAATATGGGAAGATGGGTCCAGGGATAAGAAGTCTGGTATCCACTTTAACAAACACAAGTCTTGATTAGACTCTAACACTTACTGGACCCAAATTTAGGGGATTCTGGCACCCGCAAACTCATAACAATATAAAGCTGGCTCACCTTGGTCCAAATCCAGTATTGTGACTGCACTGCTGTAAAGGATTTTCATGGGGAATGTGGTTTTGTGTTCTATTCATTTCATTGCTAGAACATTGAAGAATTGGGTCTCCTGTATTTATGTATGAGATGAAAATTTCCTATTGATTTTTTAAAACCAACAAATGTCAAGGGGAAAAGACATTGTTTAACTCACGCCCAATTCCAATTTTGTAATTATATCTTATAACAGCGAAGGAAAATAAATGGCACGGTAAATTGTATCCTATTTTTGCTCTTATCTTTGTCCTCATTCCATTGTTTTGCATTGATATTATTATATTTTGTTAAAGCTTGCTTTCATTTTTCCTCGCTCTCTGGAGATTAAGTCTAGGTGAACAATACAGGGTTATCAAGACAAATTCAATTTTGCAGGATCCTAAAGGGAAATATTTATGAAAATGCTACCATTAGAAAAGATAAGATGCCTGTCTCACTTGTCTTCCTGTGGCTGAGATTATAAATCAAAGCTGAATATATCAACACTTTCTGAAGCAAGGCAAGGGGCATAATATTTCAGCAATGGAAAGGACCGTCTTTTATTTTACCAAATACTTTTATTTTAATTTATCTAGTATTTTCAGTTTCTTTCTCCTCAAGCAGATAAAATTAAAATTATTATATTGTTACATCTGGAAGTCAAAACATTTAATACAGGCTGGATCTTCCTTAGTTGTTTCTCGATCCATCAGCAGTTGGCATGGGATGGGACGGATCATCCAAGACTCATAGACCCAAACTTCATCCTCCTCCTCCTCCTCCTCCTCTACCACCTCCTCTTAGTTTTTGTTTCAAAATGACACCTGGCCCCTCTCCCTGTATTTCTCCCCTCTTCCTGTATACCTGAAGGAGCGTCTCCACCCCCACCGTTCAGCCCGGACACTGAGATCCAGCGCCGAGGGCCTTCTGGCAGTTCCCTCACTGCGAGAAGCAAAGCTACAGGGAACCAGGCAGAGGGCCTTCTCGGTAGTGGCGTCCGCCCTGTGGAACGCCCTCCCAGCAGAGGTTAAAGTGATAAACAACTATCCTACATTCAGAAAATACCTGAAGGCAGCCCTGTTTAGGGAAGTTTTTAACTTGTGATTTTGATGTATTTTAATATTTGTTGGAAGCCGCCCAGAGTGGCTGGGGAGACCCGGCCAGATGGGCGGGGTACAATTATTATTATTATTATTATTATTATTATTATTATTATTATTATTATTATTTGCAACTGAATATAGCTAGAATTCCTGCATGTTACACCTGTTGAGCAGATGCCAATGAGAGAGGTCTCCACTGGTGCCTTAAAAAATTTTCTTGTTGATCCCTTCCTACAGAGGCTTAAATTATAAACCCCGGTGATCACTTTCTTGACACTGTTTCCAGAAAAGCTAATGTTACTAACTAAGCTGACTGCTGTTAATTTTAATTAGGGGATGCAATTAATGTTAGTGCTTTCTTTTGCTGATGCACCAATGTTCATTGGGTCCTCCAATCAGGGTTCAAATTTTTCACAGTGGGACAGTGAGTAAAGAATAAATAGTGATAACAATCAAAGATTTGAGAGCATAACAGACACAAATCAGTTCATTGGTGTATAATGCTTCATTTAGGCATATTATAATGTTCAATAGAAGGTAATGATACAGTATTATGAAATTTGAATAAAACAAAGCAAGGTGAAGGAATCTAAGCTGACATCTTTATCAAGCTATCCACCATGACCCCAAGGCCTTGTTGCTGATCAGTCACCACTGGTTTCCTTCTCATTAAAGCATATGTGAAATTAGGGTGTGTGTCCCCCCATGTGTGTGGCATCACACTTTCTGACCTCGAATTGCATTTGCATGCCCACGGTTTTGGGTTACTGTGGTGTTGCACAAAAGATGAGTTGCGTTCAGCCCTAGAAATCATGGGACACGCGGACGAAATCCTGAGACAAACAAAAGTGTGTCTGAGCCCTGCAATCAGTGAGTAAAACCTCTTACCGGTAGGCTGGCAGCAACCACACCAGAAGAGAGCAACTCTCAGTCTGATGCCAGCAAAGCGCAGACCACCTGCTACTGGCTGGGAGACCAAACCAGGAAGAGTCCAAGCAGCCCCTTCAGCCTAGTCTTCCTGTATCAATCTATGGTCACCTACAGAAGATGCTGATGGGGTGTGGCTGAGGGCTTGACCACACTTCTGCTTGTCCCCTGCCTAGAAAGCACAGGTCCAAGCAGTTTTCCACAGGTCTGAGTAGTTTTGCCTTTGCCCCATTGCTTTCCCCTGGAAATTGGAACAAATGGCAATCAGCAGAAAACCCGATGGCTGTTTGTTCCGATTCAGCTGTAGAGATCCGGTTTCCCTGGGGGGAAGCGATGGGGCAAATGGAGGTGAGGATAAGCCATGCACATATAAAACTGTCCTTACTTCCTGTTTTCATTTATTTGCAGAAAACACCCTGGAGCTTGGGGTCCCGTGATGAACTAGCCAAAGGATTTGAGACTGAGCAGCAGTTTGAGCGCAGCTCTCTCTCTGATCTGCTTCCACTGGTTCCCACTGGCTTTCATTAAAGGTCACAGAGCAACCAGTGCTTTGTTTTTTGCCCTATGCATGAACCCTCTGCAACAACCGTTTAGAAGCCCTCCTGCCTTATATTTTCTTATGATTTCATGATGAGTAACTGCCATAGCCATCATCCAAAAACACTCCAAGATTCAAATCAATTCCAGATGGAAGTCCACATGAAACCGCGGAATCTGCCTAGGCTTCCACCTCAAGTCATATATAAGCCTTATAATTCGAGCTTAATGTCCTGTTCATTCTAACCACAGTTCTGGCTTGTCCAAAAGTTTAGCGGACATTTTTGGTAAATATTGTGGAGACTCTTGTCTGAATGTGGTGTGCTTAATAAAACCAGCATCTGACCCATGTGCAGCGCAGTAGCAAGAACATCTTTCTACTCCACACTGACGGTATCTGCCCTACCATTCGGACATTTATTTTTACACGGAGCAGAAGTGTTTCCCACACAACAATCCTTGGGAGTTTTGTTGCCATGTCAAGCTGAGGGAAATAATAATAGGAATAGCATTGCTTTTGGTTTATTTACTTGTTTTTATTTATTAAATTTATATACCACCCTTCATCTGAGGATCACAGGGCACTGGTTTATCTTTGATCTTTTTAATAAATAATAATAATAATAATTTATTTATACCCTGCCCTTCCCAGCCAAGACTGGGCTCAGGGCGGCTAACACCCATTAGATCACAACAAAACATAAAAAACAATCAATTAAAATGCAGGTTAAAATATGATTTAAAGTTTAAAATGCAGCCTTATTTTTAAGCAGCCCACCAATCAAACCATAAAGGAATGAAACATCAGGGTTAAACTAAAACCGACCCAAAGGCCAGGCGGAACAGCTCCTTCTTGCAGGCCCTGCGGAAAGATGCCAAATCCCGCAGGGCCCTGGTCTCTTGTGACAGACCGTTCCACCAAGTCGGGACCAGTACTGAGAAGGCCCTGGCCCTAGTTGAGGCCAACCTAGCATCCTTGTGGCTCGGGACCACCAAAATGTTATTATTTGAGGACCTAACCCTCTTGGGGCGGGAAGACAGGGAGGAATTAAAATTCAAGAGCCACCTTCCTTTACTGGAGAATAATTCCTTGCCATCAAAATTAGTGAGCAACCAATTAATTCTAAACTTCCTGCCCTCGAGCAGGCTACGTTACCTCTTGTAAAATAATTTATTTTCAGATTCTTTCATTTTCCCATTTCTTTAATAAAGATCGAACAGAACTGCTGAATTCCATCACATTGAAGACGGCCTTTATCAAGGGCGTTTTATACGGCTGGAGAACTAGACTTTTCAAACCATTCACCAGGAATAAAAAACGTTAATCATGTCTTTGTGGAAGAGGCTGTCAGAGCTTATTTGGCTAGTCAGCCTTCAGTTCAAAAGCTTCCAGGGCGCTGGTCAGAGCAGAGCTTGATAAAAATCACAGTGCTGAACTGTGCATGTTGCTCTAAAAGCTGAAATTTCTATTTTTCTGAACAGGTTTTTGGAAGAAGAAGAAGAAGAAGAAGAAGAAGAGGAAGAAGAGGAAGAAGAGGAAGAAGAGGAAGACAATTTATATCATTTAAAATGTTGATATTTGACATTTAAAAGGTTGACACTTCACATCTATTGAAAGATTCAAATTTAGGCTCCCTGTCTGAATCTGATGAGGAAATTGCTAGTGAGCATTGGGGGGAGGGGGGTTGCAAAACCCCTTACTTGGGAGCTGCTGGATTTGCTGGTTGGTTGTGCTGCCGTGGGGGGGAGTTGTGGCTGCATCAGTGCAGCACTGAGCTTCTGTGGACATTGCTTTCTCAATGGAAGAGGGTCAAATGCTATATTTTGCAATAGTTCTCTGCAGGGTTAATAAAGCCCTCCTGTTTTGAGGCCCTAAGATTCCCAGCTCAGTCATTAAACTCACTGGGTAACTTTTTGGCCAGCTGGTGTCTTTTTAACGTTCTTTCCTTTGCAATGGTGGGTTGGAATATATGGGAGAGAAAAAATCCACATTATGCGCTCTATCGTATTTATTTATTTATTTCACTGAAAATGCTGCTAGCCAGGGAAAGGGTCCTCTAAGCACAGGGACTTTCTAAAAGATGAAGAGCAACAGCAGACCAGTTTGCTTTGCACCTCACACCCCTTGAATGGTCTAAAATAATGTGGAATGTTGGACCCAGAAATAATAAAGTCTATTCAAAGCTATCACAGACCCAAAACAGAAAAAAAGCTAGTTCTGGGTATAAACCCATAAGTAGGGGTTCTTATAAGGGAGAAGAAAATCTCTCAAAACAAGTAACAAAGATTAATCAGAGCTGTGCTAAACGTATGTGGGAATCTCATCACAGAAAAACCAAACCTTGTGTGAAAAAGACAGTGTGGTGTAGTGGTTAAGAGCGGTAGACTCGTAATCTGGTGAACCGGGTTCGTGTCTCCGCTCCTCCACATGCAGCTGCTGGGTGACCTTGGGCTAGTCACACTTCTCTGAAGTCTCTCAGCCCCACTCACCTCACAGAGTGTTTGTTGTGGGAGAGGAAGGGAGAGGAGAATGTTAGCCGCTTTGAGACTCCTTCGGGGAGTGATAAAGTGGGATATCAAATCCAAACTCTTCTTCTTCCTCTTACAAGCACCAATTGTTAAAAGTGTTTCTCTTGGTAAAGGTACCCCTGACTGTTAGGTCCAGTCGCGGACGACTCTGGGGTTGCGGTGCTCATCTTGCTTTATTGGCCGAGGGTGCCAACGTACAGCTTCCAGGTCATGTGGCCAGCATGACTAAGCCGCTTCTGGCGAACCAGAGCATCCAGTAAATTGGTTAAGAAACAGGAAGCAGAGTAGGGCAGCCCTCCCAGTCCGTGGCAGAGCAAGCAGATTGAGCGCCTGGGGCGGAGCACATGACCTACACCCAGGGGTGGGACCAGCTGAGGGGAAGGCGGCGGGCAGACTGTTTGGGGCAGCGCGCGCCCAAGCCACCGTGTCTCTCCCAGGAGAGATGCGTGGCTTGGGTGAGCTGCAGGCCCCGCGATGAGTAGCGCCCGGCATTTTGTCACCCCCCCTCAGTGGTGACACCCGGGGCAGACCGCTCCGCCCCCGCCCCCTTCCTCCGCCCCTGCTCCCAGTGGAGGGATGCAGAAACCAGAGTCCCGCAAGAATTGGTATTGAGCTCTGTGCTTCTTAACTTGTTCATAAATGATCTAGGGTGGAGGGGTAAAACATTTTTGGACCCCAGAATGCATTTTTGAGAGAGTGCACAAAGTGGCTTCCATAGGGCTGCCATGATACAACATGGCTGCCTTGGTAGGCATGGCCTAACACAGGGGTAGGCAACCTAAGGCCCGTTGGCCGGATGCGGCCCAGGGGCCTTCTCAATCTGGCCCGCGGAAGGTCAGCATGTTTTTACATGAGTAGAATGTGTCCATTTATTTAAAATGCATCTCTGGTTTATTTGTGGGGCCTGCCTGGTGTTTTTACATGAGTAGAATGTGTGCTTTTATTTAAAATCAATATCCTTTATTAGGCATAACAGACCACATATTATCAAACAGACTCTGTATACAAATTTTGCAAAATCAAACAGACTCTGTATACAAATTTTGCAAAATACAAGCTCGGCAGAACAAAACTTATACCAATCAAATCCTTAACTTCAGAATTCCAGACTCGTCCACAGAGGTAACTCCAAATTTCTCACAATGACCCTTTGATAAAAAATCCATTTGTGTATAATACGGCAATACAACACTACCACTTCCCCATTCAATTAAGAACCACTAAATCTCTTATTATTATTATTATTATCATGATGTCCTAAAATTAACATCAGCCTGCTGTATCCAGTGGCATTTCAATGGCACAAAGCAAACAAAACACAACCAATATGTAAAGTGTTAAATATCACTTTAGCTTAAAGCAGGGGTAGGGAACCTAAGGCCTGGGGGCCGGATGCGACCCAATTGCCTTCTCAATCCGGCTCATGGATGGTCCAGGAATCAGCGTGTTTTTACATGAGTAGAATGTGTGCTTTTATTTAAAATGCATCTCTGGGTTATTTGTGGGGCATAGGAATTCATTCATATTTTTTTTCAAAATATAGTCCGGCCCACCACATGGTCTGAGGGAGGTGGACCGGCCCACGGCTGAAAAAGGTTGCTGACCCCTGCCCTAACATAAAAACAGTGCAGCAATGGCGAATCTTTCCCCATAATTGTATTTCCATACTAGAAAAGGCTTAACCTGCTAAGTTTCTACCTGCTACACGGCAGTTAAATGCACAAACCCTTCTTCAGGCTCGTCTGTCCTGGGGGTGGGCAGCTGCCGCCACCAACGCGGATTCCTCCCTGTCTTGGTAGGGGACTTAAAAGTTGACACCTGCACTCAGATGCCTTCTTCTGCACACGAAAGATTCCTGCATTGCAGGGGTTGGACTAGATGACCCTCGTGGTCCCTCCCAACTCTACAAATCTATGGTTCTAGCAATATTGCTCCTTCTTGATTGCTGTGAAAGCAAACCTAAAATTGCTTCCAGCATATTTAGTCTACCCACCCCAAAAAAGAGTCAAAGTAAGGTTGATGTGGGAAAACGTAGCCCGTTCTGTTATAGGAATCGTATTACATTATATGCATGTTGTGACATGGGCTTTTTAGAACAAAGGTATTAGTCAACTGCAAAGATGAAAGAGCAAATATTACCATGCCCAAACATATTACAGATGTCTTGAATATGGAGGAAGAGGGAGCACATAGAGACATACACACCACTAAGAAGTTTGGAGTCAGTTCAATTTAATCCCACCACAATACAACAGGAAATTCAGATGATAGATCAACAAAATCTGAGAAGATCCACATAGGTTAACACATTTCTGGAGCAGCTACTACAAAAAAAAAAGCAGCTGTTGCGAAGGCAACAGTATTTGGATAACCAAGGAATAATTAGAAGTTACCCTTTAGAGTGGAGTACCGAGTGCGTAAACAGAGCATGATACAAGAGACAAAGAGCAGCTTTCTCCTTGCATTCAGTATTTCCTATATTAAAATGTTTTAAACTTTAAAATGGTTATGTGGCTTGACATTTCAGTTCTGATGAAGCAACATAAAAGTCAAGTTGCTGAGAGTCAGCAATTCCTTACGGCAGTCCTTTGCATGCACTCTCTGGCTCACTTTGAAGGAGGCAGATCTCACAAGCCCTGGCTCTCCCTCCTTTCATCTTGCCGGGCCTCAGTTGTTGTTTAGTCGTTTAGTTGTGTCCGACTCTTCGTGACCCCATGGACCAGAGCACGCCAGGCACTCCTGTCTTCCACTGCCTCCCGCAGTTTGGTCAGACTCATGTTAGTAGCTTCGAGAACACTGTCCAACCATCTTGTCCTCTGTCGTCCCCTTCTCCTTGTGCCCTCCATCTTTCCCAACAGCAGGGTCTTTTCCAGGGAGTCTTCTCTTCTCATGAGGTGGCCAAAGTATTGGAGCCTCAGCTTCAGGATCTGTCCTTCCAGTGAGCACTCCGGGCTGATTTCCTTAAGAATGGATAGGTTTGATCTTCTTGCAGTCCATGGGACTCTCAAGAGTCTCCTCCAGCACCATAATTCAAAAGCATCAATTATTTGGCGATCAGCCAAATAATTGATCAGATCAATTATTTGGTCCAGCTCTCACTTAGAATCATAGAATCATAGAGTTGGAAGAGACCACAAGGGCCATCCAGTACAACCCCCTGCCAAGCAGGAAACACCATCAAAGCATTCCTGACAGGTGGCTGTCAAGCCTCTGCTTAAAGACCTCCAAAGAAGGAGACTCCACCACACTCCTTGGCAGCAAATTCCACTGTCGAACAGCTCTTACTGTCAGGAAGTTCTTTCTAATTTTTAGGTGGAATCTTCCTTCTTGTAGTTTCAATCCATTGCTCTGTGTCCTCTTCTCAGCAGCAGCAGAAAACAACTTTTCTCCCTCCTCTATATGACATCCTTTTATATATTTGAACATGGCTATCATATCACCCCTTAACCTTCTCTTCTCCAGGCTAAACATACCCAGCTCCCTAAGCCGTTCCTCATAAGGCATCGTTTCCAGGCCTTTGACCATTTTGGTTGCCCTCCTCTGGACACATTCCAGCTTGTCAGTATCCTTCTTGAACTGTGGTGCCCAGAACTGGACACTTCCATACATCACTACTGGGAAAACCATAGCTTTAACTATACAGACCTTTGTCGGCAAGGTGATGTCTCTGCTTTTTAAGATGCTGTCTAAGAGAAGGAGAAGGAACTGGCAAGCCACTCCAGTATCCCTGCCAAGAAAACCCCATGGACAAAGACAACCGGGCCTCAGTGCATATCTAGAAATGAGAGGAGGAGGAGGAGCCCGTGACAATCTGGTGATGACTGCAAAGACTTTCTAAGTGGTCTAGTGGGCCCTCAACCTTACTGCCACCTCACCCCAGCGCCCCTGCCGCTCTGCCCCTTCGCATGCCACTACAGATCTATGCCATCGGTGAATGGAAGAGCTCCGGGAAAGGAAGTTACAGTGGACAGGTTCATTGTTGAGTTGAGACCTGGGTTCAAAACCTCGCTCAGCCATGCAGCTCACAATGTGACACTGGCACTAGGGGAATTGCTGTGATTCGATTTCGGGGACTGGCTGCAATCCTCTTTCCACTTACATGAGAGTAAGTTGCTCCAAGCGCCTCTGCTGCTTTCCACATTGTTCGGCGTAGTGGGATCTTGCTTCTTCCACATGTTGTATATGTGATTCCCCCCCCCCCCAGAAGACGGAGAGCAAAGCTTCCGCTTACTTAAGGCAGAATAAACCAGTTATCCTCGGTCTTGCTGCCGTTTATAAGAGGTTTTAGTTAGTTCAAATCCTAACTGGGCCAAATTGGCTTGAATGCTGCTTTACTGGGCAAAGAAAACAAGTTCCTTCCCTCTGAAAGTCTCTTCCTTCCATATGGAGGGATGATAAAAATAAGAATGGCGCCTTTTTTCTTGACCTGTTCGACTTTTGCCTCGTGTGCAGCTGTTACAGCACGGAATCTCTGCTTCTGGGGAAAATGTGATCTTTACAAGATAATGGGCAGGTATAAGGTTGCCTAGAGATTTGCTTTGTCTGAGCAGAGCTAGTTCCTACCAGAGGGCTGCACAAATGGATTTGTAACATAAATGTCCTCCCATAGGTGAGAATTGCTTAGGAAAAGCTCCTTTCCAAGAAAGAGAAAATGGATTTCCAGTCTATAAAATAGATTTATAGGCCTGCAGTGATTCCCAGTAGTGTGAGCAAGAGAGTTAGGTGTGCTGTGTTCCCAGGTAGCAAGAAAGAGCAGCCCGACTTCATGGCATTTTCCTCCAGGAGAGTTAGACTCAAGCAAGGCCTGAGAGGCGTGTGGTCAGTTTTCTAAGCTTATGTTTCTCTCTGCAGTGGAACAAGCCGATCAGGTGCCTGGGGTGGCACGCATGCCCTGCACCCAGGGGTGGGGCCAACCACCCACAGGGGGCAGGGCCAGCCAGGGCAGGACGCTCTGTGGGGCCTCCAAGGAGTCTGCCAGCCTCCTCCCACTCAGCCGCCCTACAGCTGAGGGGCAGGCGGTGGGCAGACTGTTTGGGCAGCGCAGAGCCTACGTGCGCCTAAGCCACCGCGTCTCTCCCAGGAGAGTCCCTGCTCCTGCCCACCTAGCAGTTCGAAAGCATGTCAAAGTGCAAGTAGATAAATAGATACCACTCCGGCGGGAAGGTAAACGGCGTTTCCGTGCGCTGCTCTGGTTTGCCAGAAGCGGCTTTGTCATGCTGGCCACATGACCTGGAAACTGTATGCCGGCTCCCTCGGCCAATAAAGCGAGATGAGCGCTGCAATCCCAGAGTCGTCCGCGACTGGACCTAATGGTCAGGGTTCCCTTTACCTTTACCTATATAGCTTGTGAGTTTACTGCCGTATATAATAAACTACAAAATCAAGTTACTAGTCATCAGCTTTGTTCCTGATCGTCCTCCTGACTGAGCAGCCTTGACCGTTGCCTAGGAGAAGCTGCACTACTCTGCTAAGTTGTGCATCATTGAAGAAGTTCAGAAGTGAAGAGACTGAGCCTAGTGGCATACAAAAGGACTTCAGAAAGTGCTCACAGGCTTCGGAGTTTTAACAGACTCAGTCGCCTCTCAGGGGAGAACTAGGAGGGCAGGAGTGTGATCAGGGGGATAGCAGCTCCCACTCTGTGCTGCGGTGACAATTTTGGGACAAATCAGCAGTGGACCCTAGCAGGTGCCCAACCACGTCAACACCTGATACTAAACCTGGTCATGCACATACCTAATGGTTGCAACACGCAACTAATTTGGCGTCTCCCATTTCCATTTGATAACCATAACTATAAAGGTAAAGGTAAAGGGACCCCTGACCATTAGGTCCAGTCGTGTCCGACTCTGGGGTTGCGGCGCTCATCTCGCTTTATTGGCCGAGAGCCGGCATACAGCTTCCGGGTCATGTGGCCAGCATGACAAAGCAGCTTCTGGCGAACCAGAGCAGCACACGGAAACGCTGTTTACCTTCCCGCCAGAGCGGTTCCTATTTATCTACTTGCACTTTGACGTGCTTTCGAACTGCTAGGTTGGCAGGAGCTGGGACCGAGCAACGGGAGCTCACCCCGTCGCAGGGATTCAAACCACCGACCTTCTGATATAGGAGGCATATTTCAGCCCTCTTCTCATTACGATGATAGTGGGTTTTTCTTCTAATCACAAATGCTACATCTTGAAAGCTTAATCATTCTTGTTGCGAAACCACACAAGCATTAAATGGAGATGTCATCTTCTAAATCTCACAGACAATATTTAACCAACCCAAAGTCTTTCTGAATTACAAACCTTAGGCAGCGTTTGCGAACAAACTTGTGTCTTCCAGTTATAAATCTAGGAATAATGAGGTGGGTTTAAGGAGAGAGGAAAAAAACAGAAGTGAATTGTACACTGTGAATTGTAGCAGAGCAAATTGTATCACTGCAAGAGAAAGTTAATGACAAGTTAATGGAAACTAGTTTTTTGAGTCTAATTCTTAATTTATTGAAACTCCATCACTTAAAATACATCCTAAATGAGGGAAACTGTATTCAAAGGATGCAGCATCACAATCTGGAAAGCACTGAGGACCTAACGACACATAACATTAATGATATGCTTAGAAATCACTTCATGTGATTTTAACAATTAGATAATGGGTTGGAGGAAGAGCCTGCCATCAAAATGGCAGCACATGGGGAGAGGAAAATTATGCCTTCCCTTCCCAGCCACAGAATCTGAAAAATTTGCCACAACAGCAGTGCCAGTTAGCATTGGGGGCATCATGACAGAGGGGGGAAATTGTCCAGCCACATCTCCTGTCACCCGTTGTGGACAGGATGAGGGCAATAAACTGAGTTGGAACCCCAGGAACATGGCGGCCACTTGACTGGTCTGGAGCTCCAGCTGCTGCCAAATGCTACAGCTAGGCTTTTCGTGGGGGCAGAGTACTGCCAGCCCGTAAAAGATGGTGCCCATCATTCAAGGTTCTCATGTTCATTTGCCTGCCCCTTAACAACTTGGGTCCAGGATATCTTAAGGACCTTCTGGTTCCATAGATCTCTCCTCAGTCATGAAGGTCTTCATGGAGGTCACTGTTGGTGCACAGTTCACATTCACCAGGAGCCATGGGCTGCGTGTCATGGGCCCAGTTCTGTGCACCTAGTGAAGAACTGTCATGCGTCCAAGTTCCCGGCTTGATAACACAGTAAGCCTCATTAATTAAAAAGGAGGATTTATTGCAAAAGCAAACAGATAGCTCCAGACAGCTGTAACATAGCCTCCGGCATCATCAATCAAGATGACCCTTCTGAAGACTGTTTCCGGTTTCTACAGAAGATATGGAATTTGTGAACCTTGTGTCGCTTGCTCTGTTTCCAGTCTAACAGCCTACCCCTTAGGCAACTCTGAGGATGGATTAGCTCAGCTCCAACCTCTTCCCGGTCTGACAAACTACTTCCTTCTCTGTTCCCGCCTGATGACTTCCCGAGAGCTTTGGCTGGGTTCCAGCCCACTCACAGTCGTTCCCTTATCAACTGGCATTCCAAGGGGCGGGGGAGCTAGCTCTCTCTGCATTTCATCCTGTATGAAAGTTAACCCACTCTGTTCCTGGCTGCTTTCTGCAGCTGGCTGCAAACCTTCACTGGAAGCTGGCTCATTCCTGACAAGAACTTTTTATTTCAGCAGACGTTTTAAGTAAGTTCTCTTATCTTATGGTTGGTTTTTAACTGATTTTTATCATCACTGTATCTTTCTTAGAGACTACTTAGAGACTACGGTATCCACATCGTGTCACGGTCCGGTCTATGGGCGGTCGAAGTCCCGGCTGAGGATGTTGGGACCGGGAGCAAGATGGCAGGGTGGAAGCAGGAACGGGAGTCCGGAAGCCAGGAGTCCGGAAGCCAAGGGTCTGAGGGTCAGGAACCAGGAGTCAAGGAGCCAAGGGTCCGAGGATCAGGAAGCAAGGAGTCAAGAAGCCAAACACAGCAAGGCAGGAAGCGTGTTGCTGTGGCAACGATCCAAAGGGAAATGCTGGCCTTATACAGTGGTACTTCAGGTTAAGTACTTAATTCGTTCCGGAGGTCCGTTCTTAACCTGAAACTGTTCTTAACCTGAAGCACCATTTTAGCTAATGGGACCTCCTGCTGCCGCTGCGCTGCCAGAGCACGATTTCTGTTCTTAACCTGAAGCGTACTTAACCTGAAGCGTACTTAACCTGAGGTACCACTGTATCCTTATATCCCTTCCCTGCTCTTGCCACCAGGTGCTGTGCATTACCAATTGGCCTCACCTGTGTGGCCACACCTTGCATCTTCAGAACAATCTTAGAAAAGCCCCAGTCCTGTGAAGCCCTACTGATCACATGGCCTGGCTCCTGCACGCACTCCTGATACATCGTGGACATTTTTTGCTTAAAAAATGAACTTTTGTGAGGATTCTGTCAACTAAAATTCACAAATTGCTGCAGAAATGTGGAGAACTGAGTTTAGGTTTGGAAAAATTAAAAACTGAGAGAACTGAAATTGACAAGATTTGTCTATGTCTACCCAGGTGTCACAGGCCAGGACAAAGAGGTATGGTTTTAGCACACAACAAAGACTACATCAGTGATGGCTAACCTTGACACTCCAGATGTTTTGGGACTACAACTCCCATCATCCCTGACCACTGATCCTGTTAGCTAGGGATGATGGGAGTTGTAGTTCCAAAACATCTGGGGTGTCAAGGTTAGCCATCACTGGACTACATCATGAAGGTGCCGGACACACTATTTATACTTTTCTTGTTGTCCTTATTGCCACAGGTGGTTTACCCAAAAGGACCTGGAGACTACAGGGACAGAACAAGTGCACTGAGCTGTGTCAGTGGGTGCAAGTGTCCCAAAAGCTGGGTTTTTTCATTTTGGTTTCTTTTTGCTGTTTGACTTAAGTCCGTGTCTGCAAGATGGAGGCAGCCAACGTCTTGACAGGGAATGTTGCAGCAGGAGCGTCACTGGTGGGTGATTACAGCCTTGTGGACATTTATATAAGGAAAGGAACTGAGGGAATGTAGAATTGCATATATGTCCTTTCTCATACCGTACATTTTTGAAGAGTAAATAATACAAAGCAGATATTCATCGATAATGTACTTTTTGTCCTCAGCACCTGTTATATTGGCACAGTTGTATCGTCAAACTGCTCTCGACTGATATATCGCAGGAGTTGCTGCTCAGTATTTCTGGAGCACAGCAGTTCCCATGTGTACATATTATGCTGTCCACATATAAATAAACCTATTTACAATACTATATTGTTTACAATAATAAAAAGAAGGTGCTTGACCCGCCACTGCGTGGTTAGGAGCTACCACGGAAAATGTCCTCTACCATACCTGAAGGAGCGTCTCCACCCCCATCGTTCAGCCCGGACACTGAGATCCAGCGCTGAGGGCCTTCTGGCGGTTCCCTCACTGCGAGAAGCAAAGCTACAGGGAACCAGGCAGAGGGCCTTCTCGGTAGTGGCACCCACCCTGTGGAACGCCCTCCCAGCAAAGGTCAAAGAGATAAACAACTATCTGACATTCAGAAAATACCTCAAAGCAGCCCTGTTTAGGGAAGTTTTTAACCTGTGATATTTTAATGTATTTTAATATCTGTTGGAGACCGCCCAGAGTGGCTGGGGGGACCCAGCCAGATGGGCGGGGTACAAATAATAAATTATTATTATTATTATTATTATTATTATTATTATTATTATTATTATTATTTACCGGTATTATTATTATTACCAGGCCACTTCCACCCAACTTCTGAGGGCGGTGGAGCTACTAAGAGGACCTCATCCGCTGATCTTAACACCCAAGAGGATCTGTACAGAAGAAAATCTCTTTTCAAATACTCTGTACTGCTCCATATAGCAACTCCTGGAGAGTGGCTTCACTATGATGATTCAGATAATTTCTCTGCAGCTTCTAGCCATTCCAATGAACTTTGGATGGCTTCCACACGGGCCTTCAAGAGAGCAGCCTCAGTCTTGCCCTTTGAACAGGAGACTAGAGATCGGGGTGATGAACATTTGGTCCTCCAGATATTGTGGCACCATAACTCACCTCACACTTTCCTATTGGCCATGCTGGCTGGGACTGATGGGAAACATAGTTCAGCAACATCTGGGGGCCCAGAGTTTCCCTCCCGGGGCTGCAGAGATTCCAACAGTGATGACTCTTGAGTTCTGCTGCCTCTGATTCCTGCTAGATTAAAATTATCTAAGTAATTAAGGCAAATAAGACAGTCTAATGGAAACCTAAATTGTGGTTTGAGAACAACATAAGAATGATTAGAGGAAATGCAGAACCTATTAAAAGATTATTATAAAAAAGCAATTTGGAAGGATTATAATGGTAAATATTTAAATATCTTTAAGTAGCTAAGAGGCTGCCTATGCTAATATTTCTTTGGTAATCCAGATTTGAAAGCATTTTTGGAGATTTCTGCCACCTTATGTAAGACATGAGATAATTTATTATGGATAGTGCCTTCTTACTATTGTTTATGAGCGTTAATACACTGTTGACAACAATGTGAAGGCTTTGCCTGCTCACTTCTCAATGCCTCTCAGGCCACCCATTTTGGCATGACAGTTCCTGAGATCGAGAAGAGGGTTGTGATCTATGTTTGGAAGCGGCTGAATGTCATTTTGAATCCAGAAGACTGACAGAACCGTTCCTAACGGCACTGATTCAGATGTGTCTGAAGATATTGTCACCCAACCTCATTCAGTTTGGCGGGATGGGAAGCCAGCGTGAAGAGGCTTTGCTTGGCATTATTATACAGTGGTACCTCTGGTTACGCACTTAATTCGTTCCGGAGGTCCGTTCTTAACCTGAAAACGTTCTTAACCTGAAGCACCACTTTAGCTAATGGGGCCTCCCGCTGCCGCTGCGCCTCCGCTGCCCGATTTCTGTTCTCATCCTGAAGCAGAGTTCTTAACCCGAGGTAATATTTCTGTAACCTGAAGCATCTGTAACCTGAAGCATATGTAACCCGAGGTACCACTGTACTCTGAAACGGTCAAATGATCAATCCTTGTGTGTGGATCCTTAGGATTCTGAAGTGGGCAGTCAAACCATCTAAACAGCTTCAAACTGTCGTACAATTTTTATTTACTAAGCTGTGTTGCAAATTTAACATTCCCCTTTCCCTCACACATCAGTTCATTTTAGAGAGACCATCAAATGTTTCTGCTTTCAGCATTGCAGCAGAGCCAGTAAGCGGAAGCTGCTTAGTGGTAAACAGAGTCACAGACTTTATTCTGCACCTTCAGCAAAATTGGAAGACTCTTATAATTAGCATTAAAACTCAATGGAGTTGAAGGACGAATTTGATAACCACGTAAGTGTTGATTCCTGCAATATTTTGTGCAGGTATATGCAGGGTGAGTCCTTTAAAAGAGGCCCTGTGGATACAGAGTACACGTGTTCCACGGGGCGTCTTTTAAAAGACTCACCCTGTGGCACCTCGGGTTAAGAACTTAATTCGTTCTGGAGGTCCGTTCTTAACCTGAAACTGTTCTTAACCTGAGGTACCACTTTAGCTAATGAGGTCTCCCGCTGCCGCCGCACGATTTCTGTTCTCATCCTGAGGTAAAGTTCTTAACCCGAGGTACTATTTCTGGGTTAGCGGAGTCTGTAACCTGAAGCATCTGTAACCCGAGGTACCACTGTACTTAAATAACAGCACTCAGCAGCAGGAACTTGGCCACAGTTACTGCAGCACTCTCGAAATCCAAATCCATCACGGTTTCTCTTCCATTACTCAGAAAAAGAACATTTTATCTTACGCAAATAAAGAGCTGCAGTCATACTTTGATTATAAAATATAATCTGAAAGGAAAATCTGGTGGGTTGACCTTCCTCTACAGAGCTTTATCTAATTGGGTCAATTCGAGCATTAAAAATCCCAGAGAAAGCAGTGCTCTTTTTTAAAACTGACAAAGATGGTTTCTTGCCTGCAGGGGCCGGTGTGGCTTCTCAGGCAGACTGATGCAGCTCATATCTGCCTTCCACACACAAAGATGCAATGCATGTGTCTGAACCCAGACACATGTCCAACACTTGCATGCATTCACACATGCACAACAAAGAGGTTTAGGATATTTTGCTAGAGTTATGGCTTGTGTTGGTTATGAATACAGGCAAGTCTTCCATAACGCACATTCAACATGTGTGTGACTGCGCACACATGCATCGTGCTGAACCTGGAAGTGACCCAAAAACATCATTAAAAGGGACAGGGCGGGGCAGAAGACGGTACTTGCAGGTTTTTCTAAATGTAGGTGATTTCATGGAAGCACACTGTGCCTCAGAATGTAGAATTTCTTACTGGCCCTGTGGATGATTTAATGCATGCCTTAGCTGAGAGAATCCATTAATATATATATATATACTAGCGGGCCCGGCCACGCTTTGCTGTGGCTGATTTTATGCTTATTACCATCAGTAGCAGCCGCAGCCAAAATAAACCCCCACCTACCCCCGCCTGTGCCGTGTGCACTCTGCACATGCTCAGGTGCCCTCTTGCGGCCTGTGGCAGAAAAAGCCGAGGAAGGAGGCCTCTGACGCCACGTGGTTGGTTGGGATAATAAGCCCACCGTTTCTCAGCATGCCTTGTGGTTTCGGTGAAAGAGCTTATTTCACCCACAGGGCGCCTTGACTCCATTTCCCAGTGTGCCTTGCGGGTCCGGCCTAGTTAACTGCGAGAGGCAGCGGCCTCCATTTCCCAGCGTGCCTTGCGGGTCCGGCCTTGTTAACTGCGAGAGGCAGCGGCCTCCATTTCCCAGCGTGCCTTTGACAAAAGAGATATTTACATTCCCCTGTTTCCCAGCCAATCCTTTCAGAGAAACAGTTTGTCAGTGAAAATGGAGGCAGGCCTGTGGCCTGTCTTCAGACATGTGGCCTTGTTTTGCTTGGCACACTTATGAACAATTATATATATAGATAAGACCTTGATATTCTTACAACACGTTGCAGGTCCGGCCTAGTTAACTGTGAGAGGCAGCTGCCCCCATTTCCCAGCGTGCCTTGTGGCTATTAAAAGCCTATTAAAAGCCGAGTCGACTATCAGGGAAAGAGGCAGGCCATCGCTTCTTTGAACTCTATTTCCCAGACATCCTTGCGGCCCTGGCCTGAAGAGTCCATTGAGATATGACGATGCCCTGCGATGAGCCTTTCTATTGGAAGATGAAGATGACACGTAATGTGTGCGCCAATTTTTTTGCGTTTTTTCTTTATTTTAGGTATGACAGGTGTGGTTTTTCTGAATTTTTATTACGCCAGATCCTTCCTTGATGGTCATGCTACGATGTGTCCTAAATTTGATGCGATTCGGTCCAGCGGTTACGGAGCACGGTTGGGTCCACCGCGCACGCAATGGGAACATTTTTATATATATAGATATATATATAAAATTTTATTTATAGTTTTCATTTATATACATTTCAAAAGTTTGACAATAGTTCTAACATTTCAAACCTCGACTTCCTTCCTCCTCTTTCTGAGGTTCCTTAAATTCAGTGCTTTTTTCTAAAAAGGTACTCTGAGGGGTAGTCTCATTTTCCTATCCATATTGAAATACTGCCCCTCAATGAGACCAAACTTTGATTCACAAAATGTTTAGGGGTATGCGTACCCCTGCGTACCCCCCCCCCAGAAAAAAAGCACTGCTTACATTTATTTTATCATTTCCCGCATATTCTAAATTAACCTCTCTGCAGCAATGCCTCTTCTCCTCCGCCCCTGCCATATATGAAGGTCACCTATTCAAGTAATTAGATTCACATTTGAAGCATATATTAATGTAATACTAGCAAAAAGGCCTGCACTGATAGCTTTTTATCTCACAGCTGTATTATATGTACTTATTTCAGCAGCATTGATAATTGATTTGAACTGAATGGAGATTTGAGACCTGCTTCCTGGGCAAATATTTCCATTTCTTCATCCTTTTCTCCATAGCATCTGAAAAATGCCTGTAAGACACTTGAATTCCTCAACTGTTTCAGTTCATTACAATTCATGGAGTAGTAGAAGAATCCAGATGATTGTTTCATTCTTTATTACCCTAATTTCCATTTTATATATCTCTGCTCAGTTATTTGTTTATGTTCTTAGAGATGATTTTGTCATTTAAAAATATGAGCCATCTATCTAGTTTACCAGGCTGTGTCTCAATCTACAATCCATTTGAATGGTGTGAATTACAAAAAAGAAGAAGGAAAAGGATGACTTGATGTTCAGGGCCAAACCAATATGCTTATGCAAAGACACTTTACACTGTCTGGATGTTTTAGCTGAGATTCCTGCCTCACTGGGGCCTAGACTAGATTGGTCCCTTCCAACTCTACAGTTTTATGATTCTAAGCTCCACTGACTGAAAAAGTGACACACCTTCTGGGTTAAAACACGCCTTGAATCATGGCATATAGAAGAGAGAAACTGCAGACAAAAGGTAAGGAAGGAGTATACCGCTGGTGAGTATTTTCCTAATGCTTGAAATTTCAGATCACAAGTAATTAATCGGTGCTATATAAATTATCTGTACTTAAAAACAGATGAGGTAAGTATGAAGCAATCACTCAACCCCGAGTTGCTTTTGGGAAGTGTGCGGGTAGAGGGGGGCGTTATTGAAGCATGCCAGGTCCTGGGAAGGTTCTGCTGCTGTATCTATAGTAGAGCTTTCTTTATTTGCATTGCTGACCAAGGCTGAGAAACTCTTGAGGCACAGGAGATCTTCCATCAGTTAAAAAAAGACATTGAGGGGGCTGGGTGGACCAATGGTCAGGGTCATCATTTCAAAACCTTGCTAAGACTTTTGTGCAAGTTCCGGTCTTGTTTCTATGTGCAAAATATGTACATATTATGTGCATAATATATGCATAATATGTACATGAGTAATATGGCAAAGACAAGTGTTGAAACTACACTAGAATTGTGGTATCTTTCAATAAATAATATTTTGACCCTATCTGAGTTTTCTTTAGACAGTGCTTCCAGTATCCCACAGCGTTCGAGGTAGAGTACAAACAAACAGTGCCATCTCTTGGAGAAGGCTTAAATTCCATACAGATATATAAAATGCAGACATTCTTTCTGCAGTGATCTATTCTGGGGTATTACCCTCTGAATGGAAGAATTTGCAGCCACAAAAAGGCCTGTGAGCACAGCAGGTGACTTTGGATGCACACATGTCCCATGAAGTTGTCTTAATTCCTTTTAAAAACCACCTAAAGTAGTAGCTATCATTACATCGTTTAACTAACTGCAAATGTCCTAAATAAATAAAGCCTCATTGGAGAAAGCAGGTGGTTTTGTTGGTCCTGAACCTACTCCAGTCAAATCACCACACCACAAAAGCTATTAGGAGTTCTAGCGTTATCAGAGAAGACCCTCCATCATACCAACAAAAATGGAATGGCGGACGAAATTATTTGAGTATGCTGAGATGGCAAGATTAACGGGGGAAATTAGGGATCACAACGACCAAAAATTTAACAGAGAGTGGGACAAATACAGACAATACCAAAAAGATCACTGTAAACACCTGAAATCTTTGGCAGGTCTTGAATGACTCCTGTAATGTGACATAACTTATGGAAATAATGGATAAATATTAACTAGACACTACTATTTAATATGCAGTTAATTTAGAAAGGTAGAGGACCCATGTTGGGCCGGAGGGAAGTCTCAATACTTCATTATTTATCTTTACTTTATTTCCAACATTTCAGTATATTCTTTTGTGTATATTTTTGATGGAGAATGTTAACTGTGATGTATTCCCAAAACCAAGAAAGATTAAAATGCGAAGGGGGGCAAAAACACCAGAGAAGACTCTCCATCATCTTCCCACATAGATTTTAGATACTTAGGTAGTGACAGCCCTCACCTCAAAGAACAACATGGGAAGGACTGAGCAAGGGGTTTTTTGCATGCGAGAGGCCCCGGATTCAGCGGCGTACCAAGCCGCTTGGCTGCCGGGGGCGGCAAGCCAAGCGGCACCCTCCGGGGGCGGGGCATTGCTCCATAGCGTATGCGTCGTGATATCACAACGCATGTGCTACGGAGCGCAGTCTGTTCCTTGGCCGCCGCACGCTTTTCTTCTCCCTTCCTTCTGTGCCCTGGTTGGGCGGAGCCGCGGGGGCAAGGGGCGGGCCAGCGAGGCGTCACGCTTGTGGCTGGCGTGATGCCGCCCCTCGCCCCTGCGGCTCCGCCCAACCAGGGCACAGAAGGGAGAAGAAAAACACATGGCCACCGAGTGAGCGAGTGAAGCCAGCCGCAGCGCCAAGCAAGGTTTTTCCCAGCGGCTTGGGAGTCGCACTCGCAAGGGGGGTGGAGTGTCACCCCCCCTGGCTGGAACTTGGGGCGCCCCGCCCCCATCGCCCCACCCTTCCTATGCCACTGCCCAGGTTCAGTTCCTGATGTTTTCAGAAAGGGCTGGGAGAGACTCCCGTCTGACCCCCTGGGGAGCTGCTGCCACTCAGGGTAGAAAACACTGCCTTGGGTGGACCATTGTGGTCTGACTCGCTGCAAAGCAGCACCCTGTATTCCTATGCCAAGTGGTTGTAGAAATAAGACAACTGTCACCATCTCCCTGTGCCAGGCATTGCTGATGCATGCCCTTTGCTGCGTCTTCACACCAGTCTGCAGGCAGACAGGCTGTATTCACAGCCTTCCCTGGAAAAGGCACAATTAGATCGACTGGGGGATAGTGTTGGCAGCTATTACTTCATTTTAGAAAGGCATTGACCACAATATAAACTAAAAGCAGGTCAGAAGAATCAAATTGCATTCAAATTTTTCTCCATAAAGGTCACAGATGTCTGAATCACCCCCCCCCCCAAACTCTGCCCACTGTAATTACATTGTCTCCCTCCGTATGCAACTCGCTAATGACAGGCTCTTCCTGGGTTCCACCAATCCTGGGGCTGAGAGGGGAGTGCCGTCACCCTTTGAAACCCACAGTGGATCCCAGAAGCAGGGAAACGCTCTTGAGCTGTAGGGACGCAGCCTCTTTTATGGCCAAGCTCTTATGAGAAACGTTTGGGGCAAAGGATTCCCTTGCAGGGAAGTCATTCTGTTCAGCCTGCAAGATTTGCAACTTTGAGCTGAAGCAAGATGTGCACATAGGGACGCGGGTGGCGCTGTGGGTTAAACCACAGAGACTAGGGCTTGCTGATCAAAAGGTCGGCAGTTCGAATCCCCGCGACGGGGTGAGCTCCCGTTGCTCGGTCCCAGCTCCTGCCCACCTAGCAGTTCGAAAGCACGTCAAAGTGCAAGTAGATAAATAGGTACCGCTCCGGCGGGAAGGTAAATGGCGTTTCCAGGCGCTGCTCTGGTTCGCCAGAAGCGGCTTAGTCATGCTGGCCACATGACCCGGAAGCTGTACTCCGGCTCCCTCGGCCAATAAAGCGAGATGAGCGCCGCAACCCCAGAGTCGGTCACGACTGGACCTAATGGTCAGGGGTCCCTTTACCTTTAAGATGTGCACTGGGACCGGGGGGGGGGGGGTATGTTTGAAAGAGCCGTCCAGTAGCAGGAAGAAAGGAGGAGCAGAGCACAAGGAGTCTTGATTTTAAAATAATAACACTTTGTGTGTCAGCATTCAGTCTCCAATCCTGGCTCAACAGAAGATACACCGACATAACTTGTTCATCCTGGCTGAGCCAAGACTGGTGTAAGCACCCCACAAACGGCATACCCTGCAGCAATTCTCCGATGAAAATAGAGACGTCCTATTCCATAACCGTAAGTTTACTATTTATCCCCTCCCATCTGATTGGGTTGCCCCAGCCACTCTGGGTGGCTTCCAACCTATATAAAAACATAATAAAACAGTGCACATTTTAAAAAACTTCCCTATACAGTGGTACCTCTGGTTAAGTACTTAATTCGTTCTGGAGGTCCGTTCTTAACCTGAAACTGTTCTTAACCTGAAGCACCACTTTAGCTAATGGGCCCTCCCGCTGCCGCTGCGCCGCCAGAGCGCAATTTCTGTTCTTAACCTGAAGCATTATTTCTGGGTTAGCGGAGTTCTTAACCTGAAGCATATGTAACCTGAAGCGTATGTAACCTGAGGTACCATTGTACAGGGCTACCTTCAGATGGCTAGGGGGTCGGATAACTCCATACCCTCCAAAATTTCTCTGATGAAAATAGGGACATCCTAAGGAAAAGGGTTGTGGGTGGCGCTGTGGGTTAAACCACAGAGGCTAGGGCTTGCTGATCAGAAGGTCGGCGGTTCGAATCCCCGCAATGGGGTGAGCACCCGTTTTTCGGTCCCAGCTCCTGCCAGCCTAGCAGTTCGAAAGTACGTCCAAAGTGCAAGTAGATAAATAAGTACTGCTCCGGCGGGAAGGTAAATGGCGTTTCTGTGCGCTGCTCTGGTTTGCCAGAAGCGGCTTAGTCATGCTGGCCACGTGACCCGGATGCTGTCTGCAGACAAACGCCGGCTCCCTCGGCCTGTAAAGCGAGATGAGAGTGCAACCCCAGAGTCGTCCATGACTAGACCTAATGGTCAGGGGTCCCTTTACCTTTACCTTTAAGGAAAAGCAGGACATCAGAAACCAGGATGCCTTGTATAAATCCAGAACTGTCCCTGAAAAATAGGGATACTTGGAGGGTCTGAAAGGGGTGTTCTGGGAGTGGTACTTAGGCTGGATCCTAAGCATGCTCAGCTCAGTCACATGACCTGGCAACCTGATATTTCAAAGCCTATTTCAAAGGATGTTTTCCTTCCGCCAGGCTTAGGCAAAGCAGGAGCAACAGCCCCGCTGCTGAACAGGGTTTGGATCCGGTGTAACTTTACGCCAGCTTAAGTTACGCTAGCTTCTTTACGCGAGGCTTCTTGTGCATAGGATTGCTCCCTCATTCTCCCATTCAAAGTAATTATATCTAAATGTGCTTAACTATGGCTGGGGGCATGCCCAGTATACATTTTATGAAAAGTGACTCAACTTTCCCAATGTGCAAAATATAGCTACTCCATTTCAGACTTCTGTAGACTATTTCAATAAAAAGATGGCAGCTACAATTACAATCACACTCAAATGGAAGACATTTCATAGCACATTCTTCAGTCTGCTTACTTAAGTGGCTTACAAACCTTTGTTTTTTTGTCCTCTCTCCAGGAAAGGAAAATGGGGGCCTGAAGGTTCTGTTGCTCTTTTGGTAACTGTCCCGTTCCCATTGTTGATACAGACTGTCTCATGTTGGTAGCCAGCCCACACTTGACCAAATTTCATTCCTTCCTAACCTAAGATGACCTACAGCTATTAAAAAAAACCCTGTGTCTTTTATATAGACACAAACAGAAAATGCTAGATTGAATTCTCAATTACCCTGTGTTTTGTATGGCCCAGTACACACACCCAAGCCACAGTCTATCTAAGATAATTCAATTTGGTTTAATTACTGATTTCCGAAGTTTGACATATTATTTTGGTAGCAAAATTTGCTGAAATGCCAAAAAAGGAATAATCTCACGAGCAGATAACAATGTGTAAATAGTTTTGTGTTTTTTTTTTCAATTTAGACCAGGCATCCCCAAACTTCGGCCCTCCAGATGTTTTGGACTACAATTCCCATCATCCCTGACCACTGGTCCTGTTAGCTAGGGATCATGGGAGTTGTAGGCCAAAACATCTGGAGGGCCGCAGTTTGGGGGTGCCTGATTTAGACCCTCTAGTTTCCTTCTTTGAGCCATTATGATCCAGTAGCAAAACTGCAGAGAGGGAGATTGACTGTACACATGCTGTAACTGACAAAAAATGGAGCAAAAACACATAAACATATCTCAAATGGGAAAGACCCACCACCTGAAAAAAATGAATTTTCATTACACTGTTCAATTCCGGAAGCGCATTTCTTGAGAACAAAATCCTCGCTTTATCATCCCACTTAATAATGCAGTCATGTAGGGGGCAATCCTATGGCAAGATCCACCAGGCGAGGAGCTTAGGATGCAGCAGATCTCAGTTGTAGCTGAGGGATTCCTGGCTCAGTGAGCCAGTGTGGTGTAGTGGTTAAGAGCGGTAGACTCGTAATCTGGAGAACCGGGTTTGCGTCTCCGCTCCTCCACATGCAGCTGCTGGGTGACCTTGGGCTAGTCACACTTCTCTCTGAAGTCTCTCAGCCCCACTCACCTCACAGAGTGTTTGTTGTGGGGGAGGAAGGGAAAGGAGAATGTTAGCCGCTTTGAGACTCCTTCGGGTAGTGATAAAGTGGGATATCAAATCCAAATTCTTCTTCAGTTCCTGACACCCAACTCCGCTGAAGATACTCTGGCATAATTTGCTCAGCTAGCCACTAACCTAAAGACAGCAGGACTAGTTGTGTAGGCTTGGCATCATTTGAATTTATGCTGCTCACGGTTAACAGAATTTGCATTCCATATGCCTCAAACTAATACCGGGTAGCAATCACATTGTTATAATCCTTTGCTCCAACATGGTATAGTGCTAGCACTAAGATAAGAAATCTACAGAGAAAGGATGTGGGGGCAGAAGAGAAATGCAAACCACAAACTCTTTTTCTTAGAAATGTGTTTATAAAAAAAGTCATAGCATTCAAAAGCAATGCTTATTATACAATATAAAATAATAGTAACATGGGCCTCTATGTATTTATTGGAAAAGGTTTGGATTGCAAAAAATCTATTACAGCATTTACAGTATTGCAACATTTGCAATAGGATAAAATGTCTGTTGAACAATTACATAAATACTCTTAACAAATCTCTTTGCCTGCTGTATACTTTTCCATATTCCCAGCTGTATGGTGTTCATCTAATTCAAAGGCACAATCTTGAAAATATTGCTGCCATTTCTCAGTCCTTCCTGAAAGAACCCAATCCCCCCCCCCCAAGAATTTCAACATGACATGGAAGGACTTTGCCAGAATGAAGTATTTTTGGAGATGCGAAAAGTACCTAAAATTATCAACAGTTGTCTAATGATACTTGGCCCTTGACTTCTCAGTAACACTGATCAGATCGAAGAGAAGCTGTTAAATTAATAAAACACCAAGAAACATCACATTTGCTAGTAGCAAATGATCATATTAGCTGCAGTTTTCCCCCCAACGGGATTAACAAAGTGCACCAGTTATCCATGTCTGTACAATTTTCAAACATTAAATACACATACAGTAAGTTTTTAAATATTTTGTATCAAATACTTTAGGACAAATATAAATTACAGATTTTTTCAAACAAAACATACACCTGAAATATAACTTGATATTACAGAATATAAAAATACCCATTTTGCCTTTTTTTGGAAACTTATGTTTTTGCAAGTTCTGCATGATGCTGAGAATCCATTGGCAGGACTCTCTTTCAAATTTAAAAGGCTCAATGCTCAATTTGTGGGACCCCTATCCTTTCTTGTACAATGGCAAGCCAACTGCAGAACCAGAGAATCGCAAGGAGCTGAACAGATCGGGCCAGCCTCAAATAATGTTATCAGCTAATGACTAAGAAGTCAATTCTAACCTGGGGTTATATTGTGCACGCCACAGGAACCTTTTCCGTGGCATGAGACTGCAGGGAAGAAGGGACATACATCTCCAGGAACATACCGTATTTTTTGCTCCATAAGACGCACTTTTTTCCTCCTAAAAAGTAAGGGGAAATGTCTGTGCATCTTATGGAGCGAATGTGTGGTCCCTGGAGCCAAATTGCCTAGGGGCCAAAAGCAGATTGTGCTCTCTTTTTTTTACAAAGAGAGAAGAGGGTGTTGAAAGGAAGCTGCTGAACAGCTGTTTAGCAAGCGATCGGGGAGAGAGATAAGGCTCCCTTTCCAGCCCCGCCCCCTTGCCCAGGCCTCCGTTGTTGAATGCAGAGGGAGGCTGTTTGTTTCCCCAGCGACATGTGACTGGCTGATTAGATTATCTGTCTGGAAACTGTAGAAATGGCTCCCTTTCCTGTAGGACTAGAAGCTGCAAACTGTGAGTTGCACCCCATAAAAACGGGGCTTTTCCCTTTGCAAAAAAAGCTGCACCACTTTGAGCTGATCCTCAAAAAAACAGGGCTTTTCCCTTTGCAAAAGAAGCTGCACCACTTTGAGCTGATCCTCAAAAAAACAGGGCTTTCCCCCTTTCCTCCTCTAAAAACTAGGTGCGTCTTATGTTCAGGTGCGTCTTATGGAGCGAAAAATATGGTAGATCAAAAGCTTCTGCACTGGGTTAAGAAGACCAGGTTTACAAACTGCATGTTCTTCTAGTCAAAGCACTGAAGCTTTAAATCTCCTTCTCTTACATGTGAAGGGCAGGTGGCGGGTGTATGAACCTGAGGCTTGGTTGTTGCACATAAACCAAGCCAGCATAATTCCCGCGCTTAGTAATTCTGGTTACAGGTAGATAGCCGTGTTGGTCTGCCATAGTCGAAACAAAATTAAAGAAAATTCCTTCCAGTAGCACCTTAGAGACCAACTAAGTTTGTTCTTGGTATGAGCTTTCGTGTGCATGCACACTTCTTCAGATACACTGAAACAGAAGTCACCAGACCCTTATGTATAGTGAGAGGGTGGGGAGGGGTATTACTCAGAAGGGTGGTGGGAATGGGTGATTGGCTGATAGGTGAGGTGAACCTATTGACGACTGTTAACAACTGCAATTGGTCTTGCAGGAAAAAGCAAGGGGTGAGATGGCTAAAAATGAGATGGCTATATCATGTAATTCTGCACACTTTCTGCCGTTTACCTTCCCGCTGCAGCGGTACCTATTTATCTACTTGCACTTTGACGTGCTTTCGAACTGCTAGGTGGGCAGGAGCAGGGACCGAGCAACGGGAGCTCACCCCGTCACAGGGATTTGAACCGCTGACCTTCTGATCAGCAAGCCCTAGGCTCTGTGGTTTAACCCACAGCGCCACCTGGGTCCCACAGTATGTTAAGAAAGGCACTTAAACTCTTGGTAGATGTATGTAACCTTTTGAAAAATTGGATGTGAGTTAGTCCTCATTATCACTGCATTGTCGAATAGTCAAACACTCCACACTTGCAGTGTCACCTAGCAATAGCGTCTCCCTCTTTCATTGCTGGTCTTCCATCACAACAGGAAAAGCACTCTTACATTGCAGGAGAAATGCATATGGCAACAGGCAAGTCAGGAACAACTTCAGTGCCAGAAGTTACAAAATGTACAGCACTGGAACCTTTGGCGGCATATCCCTTGGCCAGCGCGGGTTGGGGGGAGTGGGACAAAAAGAAATCCAATGAAGGCACATAGGTACAAAATACAACACACACAAGATGCAATTCTGCCTGCAGAAGAACAAATATTTTCACCATCTGGAAAACAAACAAGGAGAAGTGGCATTTCTATTTTTAATTAAAGATTCTAACATTTCCCCTGAATCCAGGTCTAGAGAGACTTTTAAACTGGGCAAAATAAAATTGGCTTTTCAAATGCTTTGGTTATGGGGAAAAAAATAGTACTAATGTTTATTTAAAAGTGCCATCAGTGCACAGGTTGCTTTGCAGACCAAACATGCAAAACAAAACAAATGTTAAAAATTCACACTTCTAAATCTTCCATCAAAATGAAAGCTGGAATCCTTTACACACTTACCTAGGAGTAAACCCCATTGAACTGCTTGGGATTTACTTCTGAGTAGATATGTACAGGATGGTTTTGTGAGTTAGTTGCGCTTAGTTCCCCCAAAATAAATGGGACTTTTCATTATCGATTCCAATGGAACTTGCATGCAACTAACTTAGTCCGGATTCCACCTTTCGCTTCTTGAGCATCACGAAAAGTGTGCTCGGATTTTCAAGCACGTCTCTAAAAAAAATAGTTTAGATGCTATTACGAACTGATGCCAATTTATATCCACATATCCCAAATCCATAACCCAGATCTTCACAAATAAATTTCAAATTAAGCATTGGGAAAATGAACTATCCTAAGTGCAATTGAGCTGTAGAAAAGACTGTCTGCAACAAGGATAGCCAATGTGGTGCTCACCGGATGTTCTCGGGGTACAACTCCCATCAACCCCTAGTCAGCCTCTCCAATGACCAGTAGTTATGCAAGTTGTGGTCCGAGAAAAGATGGAGAGCACCACATTGACTACCCCTGGTCTAGGGAGAAATGATTGTTCCGGTACAATTGGATCCTAAAAGCTGTTCCATCACATCTCCCGTAATCTGGTCCAGTTGAATGAATAGGCTACTTCCCTTCTGAAAAATCCTGTAGCAAAACTCAATCGATATCCCTTATTTTAAAGGCCCCAAAGTAAGTTCCTTCCGGAGAGCGATCCAATAATGACGGGTATGACACCTGGATACTTATTATTTCACCAGATTTCAGTTTGAAAAACCCTCCTACATTTACAGAATAAAAATGAAATTCTGAGTCTCCTGACCAATTCTTTGTGCTTCCTCCTTTCATCAAAACTACGGGGTTTCTCCTTTTAGCATCTGTTTTTATGACATATACCATCAACTGCAGAATTTGTCCAGTTAGGTTTCCCAAAGCTTCATGGTGTCTAAAGCATACATTGGTGTACAGATAATAAAAGCCATCATGATTGACTTCCAATTTTCCATCACTGAATGTCATATTCAGTATGTTTGCCCAGCCTTTGTCGTGATGCCAAGATGTTAGGTTCACTTTCTTGGTACCTATGAGGGAAACAGATAAGAAAATGTATATCTTATTTTAAGTTTAATGTCACAAGTGGATAATATATTGTTTTTGCAGCCATGAGTTTGTGTATACCTAGAATTGGTTTTACTGTTATTAAGGCAGCCCTGCAAAGAGAAGCTTTTTAATGTGTAACCTCCAGAGCCTTCAACTTGACTTTACTCTTAAATCTCTCTTAACTTAATTTCCTCAATTTCTCTGGTCTCATTCCAACTCCACAAATCCATGATTCGATGACTCTTCTAGCTATGCCTGGGGAAGCAAACCCAGATGGCCATTTAACGACACCCGTGATGGCTCTAGTCATGCACAGAGTTGCTCATTTCTCGGCTCCAGCCTAAGGGTTACTATGTTCCCCAGCTGTTTAAAAATGGGATGTGGGTAGGGGACATGGCATAATCTGCACAGAGAGCAGATTATACAGATTATAGGTTTTCCACAGTATTAGGCTATCCATTCAGCTAAGAATATTGAATTCCACTTGGGCAGAAGGAAGTGGTCAGAACAGAATCATAACTGTCAGCTGGTTTTAGCCAATTAATCATCAATTCATTTTAAGTAAACGGCATTTCTGTGCGCTCTGGTTTCTGTCATGGTGTTCCGTTGCGCCAGAAGTGGTTTAGTCCTGCCGGCCACATGACCTGGAAAGCTGTCTGTGGACAAACGGCAGCTCCCCCTAGGCCTGAAAGCAAGATGGGCACCGCAACCTCATACTCGCCTTTGACTGGACGTAACCGTCCAGGGGTCCCTTACCTTTTTTACCTTACCTTTTAAGTGAACATTCATACTACCCGAACTGAACATATATGTATTTTGGAGTTGTTGAAAGAAGTGTAACATAACTTACAATTTAATCAACAGAAGCCACCATATAACTAACAATACAATTTACTCGGCAGAAGCCTGCATTAAAAGGGAAAAACCATTTTAAAACATTTCCTTTTTCATCCTCTACTCTGGAAACACACCAGAGCCAAGATAACCCCAGATAATGGGAAGCATGCCCTTATATTCCAGCCCTACAAATTACTGGCATAATTTAGGAGACATGCTTGTGGATCAACTATCATATTAGCTTGGAATATTTCATGAATTGTGGTCATGACCACTGCTGACCAATGCTTCCTTCCTTTCCAGAATTTCCACTGCAAGATTTTAACTTTATGCAAAGTTGAATAATTACATGCCTTACAAATGGGGGTGAGGGAGATCTGAAATCAGGAGGCCTCCCAGAAGTTTTGCCATCTTACAAAAACTCCACGACAGTTTGGACTTAATGGAAGCTTAATTTAGAAGTTTAAAGTATCCATTTTCATACTTGTTTACATATTGGCTCAACTTGAAATCCAAACTCCTCTTCTTCTTCTTCAGCTACAGCAAACCAATTATTTGCATAAACCCTAGTTTGATTCAACCCAGGGTGGATTTGATTTAAATCAAATTGATTTAAATCATGATTTAAATCACGATTTAAATCACTAGTCAGTAAGACTTGATTTAAATATTTTTTTTACAGAAAGACTCATTCTTGCTGGTATAATCTTAATATTTACAACCATATGAAGGTTTCATTTTTGGAATAATAAATTTTCAGAGTAGTTTTTACAGTTATATCAAAAATTACTGATTTGGTTATAGTACTAGAAATACATAGACAGATAATTATGAAATTATGGTGAGGTTTAATAAGTTAACTGTTTATATTTTGGACAACCCTTTCTGCTGTACTTTATTGGAAGAAGAAAAATAATCATTTCCTTAATAACCATTTAAAACAATTTATTTAACTAAAACAATAACATGATAGCATATGTATTCCATGTTTGTTAACTGATGTGGTTAAACATTTTTTAAAAAACTTAGACTGGGTTTTAGCACACTTGATAAACTTAAAACAAATCCTTATTTCCTGACGAAGAGCCTTTGGACTACAATGTAACTTAAATAGTAGACTTTTCTATTTTTTCCTCCAAAAGCATTTTATTTTAAAAATCCAATTTAAATTTTAAAAAATCCGATTTAAATAAAAAAAAAAAAATCTGATTTAAATTTAAAAAAATCTGATCCACCCTGATTCAGCCTGCGGCTTGGCCTCCCAAATTTACAGATAAAACAACAGGTTCGAGCCGCTTGTCTCATTTCATTTTCCATCTGCTCAGTTCACCATTCTAGGCAATGAAAGGAGACAATTGCCATTAAAATGGTTTGTCAATTCAGATTTCCCATGAAGCTACAGTTAATGCAAGCCAAGGTTTCCAAGCCAACTTCAAATCATGACCAGATTCTACCTTGCCAGCCAACTTCAAACAATGGTTTATCAATTCAGACATCACACCAAACCATAGTTGAGTTTTCTTAACCGTGGTTTTGCACAATAACGTAAACTGGCCCAATTCCGACAGCATAATATGGATAGAAACAAGATGAAAAAGGAGCTTACCAGCTGGAATTTTATTGCCATCGATTATGAGGTGGGCAAGGGGTGCTTTGTCAGGCTTGTTTTTCTTGGGCAAATCTAGCCATGACGCTCCCATTGTAGCTAAAAGCAAGACATCTCGTTAAAACCACCACATAAATCTCGTAAGATTTAAATAATATCAAGTAATGAAGCCGCTGTCATACTTACATTTATCTGATCTTGACTGATCCTTACCAATAATAATACGCTGGACTTCCTAAAAATGGAAGAAACAAGCTTAATTTTGCATAGTGAAGCTACAGCTAAGTCTGTCGCACGCTCACAAACCCTGAAAAACTAAGAGATGCTGAAGTTCGTGACAGTCTGCAAGCCATACCATCTAGTTAAAGTGGCAGCATGATTGCAAACTGCTTTGCCCACTTTGGGCTAATTTGTATGTAATGCTGTAAGTTTAAACCATAATGTTTAGTGTTGAACCTGCAGCAAATCTGCAGGTTCATAAGAGTTTGGAACTTTCTACTTAGTGTTTTAGATGAACTGCAGCCTGCGGTGCTGTCTGACCTTGGACAGATTTGGGGCTAATTCAAACCGTCATTTATTAAGCTGGCTTGCTTTAATTAACCATTGTTAACATTAACCAGAGTTTAGCAAAAATGGCACCCACAAATCAAATTCTTCATAAGTTTCCCCAGCCACTCAGGGCGGCTCCCAACAGAATATTAAAAACATCAAACATTAAAAACGTCCCTAAACAGGGCTGCCTTCAGATGTCATCTAAAAGTCCAATAGTTGTTTATTTCCTTGACATCTGATGGGAGGGCGTTCCACAGGGCGGGTGCCACTACCGAGAAGGTGAGTAACCTCAGAGTGAGGGAACCGCCAGAAGGCCCTCGGCGCTGGACCTCAGTGTCCGGACTGAGCGATGGGGGTGGAGGAGACCATTTGAACCCACCACTCTGCCAAGCTATCATGTCGCCTCTTGCAGTTCATACGTGGACATATAATTATGTTTGCTGTGGCTGATTGGGGATGTTGACTCATATCTTGGTTTTCGTTAAAGGCATGAAGCTGGATTTTCATGGCTTAACTGTTAGGATTCTTGCTCCGTGCTTGCAGTCATGGGATTGTTGTCTATCACATGACAGTGTATGTTTTCTTTCCACAGTGTGGGAAGTGACAGAGACAGGATGTTTATGTTACTGTGTTCCGTGATGTGGGACTATTGTCCTTTGTTTTTTCTCTTTTGTTTTCTCTTTTGTTTTTCCTCTGATGAGAATGAGGAAGGAGCTAAGTCAGAACGCTCCGAGTGCATTATATGTAAATAAAAGTAGATTAGCCAAAATGCTGAGCTATTGAGTCTGTTACGCAAACTGCAAATACTCTGCAGGATCCTAAGTGTGCTGATGCCTCTTGGTATCCGTCGCTGTGATGTTTGGGCTGGAGAAAGCTTTTGAAGTTCCCGAACGATCGACCAGGAGGGAGAGAACATGCCAGTCGGGCATGTGTCTCTACCAGGGTCCTACACACGAGTAGGACGATCCTAACATTAACACACTGCAGCAGCAGAAAAAAGTTAACGAATTTCAATAGGGAAAAACAAAAGGTTCTACACAGGAAGAACCAGCTGCACAATTTAAGATGGGGGACACTGGCTTGCCAGTAGCACATGTGAAAAAGATCTAGGAGGTCTTCGTAAACCACAAGCTTAACATGAGTCCACAGGGTGATGCAGCAGCAAAAAAGCTAATGCTGTTCTAGGCTGCATCAACAGAAATCTAGTGTTCGATCAAGGAAAGTAATAGTCCCACTCCAGATCAGACCTGGAATTCTGCATCTAGTTCTGGGCACCACAACTGAAGAAGGGTGTTGACAAGCTGGAACATCCCAAAACGAACAAGGGTCTGGAAACTAAGCTTTATGAGCAACCGCTGAAGGAGTTGGAGATGTTTAGCCTGGAGAACAGAAGACTATGATAGCCATCTTCAAATATCTAAAAGGCTGCATTTCCATGAACACTGAAGAAGAGACCGTGTTCGATAACACACACACACACACACACACACACACACACTCAAAGCAATAGAGAGAAGTGCTCATTTTTCTGTGTGAATGCATGTGACAGAAAGAAGTACAGGTTGATGTTCTCCCAAAGAAGCAGGACGGAGAAATCTGCTGGAAGGAGAAAGTGGAAACCTCTCAGAAGGAACTGCATGGCCTGCATGGGTCATATATGGCTGAGTGCAAGAAAGACACAGTTTGTTTGAATGTTTAAGAAAGAAGCTGTCATCTTCAACTAAGTAAAACTAAGCCCACACTTTGTGAATAAGTACTTTGCACATATTCTTCTTTAGCTATAAGTTCTGCAAGGAAAAGCTTTTGAATATTTGGGCATTGTTTTAATTTCAAGAAAAGTGTCAGCAGCACTATCTGAGCATAACCCAGATAGGCTGCCTAGAAGTGACTGTGTGACTGACAGGCACTGAGAAAGAGAAAAGATCACAATCATTATCTTCCAGGAAATTCACTGGTTTCTATCTCTGCAGCTCAGGAAGTAAACTGCAGAGAAAGCAAACTGGTTCAGAATGTTGTAGCCACAGAAATTGGTCCAGTGAATCTTTGTAACAACAAATAGCACAACATGGAAAAGGGGACCATCTACTGAAAGCAAAATACAGTGGTACCTCTGGTTACGTACTTACCGTATTTTTCGCTCCATGAGACGCACTTTTTCCCTCCTAAAAAGTAAGGGGAAATGTCTGTGCGTCTTATGGAGCGAATGTGTGGTCCCTGGAGCTGAACTGCCCAGGGGCAAAAGCAGACCGTGCTCTTTTTTAAAAAGAGAGAGAGAGAGAGAAGGGGGTGTTGAAAGGAAGCCCGCTGAGCAGCTGCTCAGCAAATGATCGGGGAGAGAGATAAGGGAGAGAGATTCCAGCCCCGCCCCCTTGCAGAGGGAGGCTGTTTCCCCAGCGACATGTGACTGGCTGATTAGATTATCTGTCTGGAAACTGTAGAAATGGCTCCCTTTCCTGAAGCTGCAGAACTGTGAGTTAAACCCCATAAAACAGGGTTTTTTCCCTTTGCAAAGTAAGCTCAACAACTTTGAGCTGATCCTCAAAAAATGGGGCTTTTCTCCTTTGCAAAAGAAGCTGCAGAAATTTAAGCTGATCCTCAAAAAATGGGGCTTTTCTCCTTTGCAAAAGAAGCTGCAGAAATTTGAGCTGATCCTCAAAAATGGGGTTTTTCTCCTTTGCAAAAGAAGCTGCAGAAATTTGAGCTGATCCTCAAAAAAAATGGGGCTTTCCCCCTCTAAAAACTAGGTGCATCCTATGGTCAGGTGCGCCTTATAGAGCGAAAAATACGGTAATTCGTTCCGGAGGTCCGTTCTTAACCTGAAAACGTTCTTAACCTGAAGCACCACTTTAGCTAATGGGGCCTCCCGCTGCCGCTGTGCCGCCGCTGCCCGATTTCCATTCTCATCCTGAAGCAAAGTTCTTAACCCGAGGAAATATTTCTGGGTTAGCAGAGTCTGTAACCTGAAGCGTATGTAACCTGAGGTACCACTGTATCCCAATATCTGACTGGCTTACAATATTTGCCAGGTTGAACGGGGCGGGGGGCAGATGAAGAATGGAGATTGTGGACCAGATGGGGCAGTCCTACAGGCTTCATCCAACACAGAAGTCTGCCCCCCACCCCCGGTCACATCATCCACAACTGGGTAAAAGAGTGAATTCCAGCAGACCAGATTCTGTCACTCCTGCACGACAAGTTGCATCTATCAAAAACCCCTCTATTCTGCGATTATGAGAAGCCGTGCACTCCACGTATAGTTACAACATTTAAAGTGGTCCCTGTTGCAGGCTGCAGTTTAGGTGGGGCCTAGCAATGGGCACACTGAAGAATATTCACACAAGTCACATTTATCCTGATGCCAAACAGTTTTTAATTCTGACCCTAAGAAAAGCACTTTGCATCCTCACATTGACAACTCAAAAACAGCAGCAACATTGAAGGAGGCTTTGCAGAGTCTTCCAAATGCTACACAAAACATTGTGTAAAGGTAAAGGGTCCATTAGGTCCATTCGTGACCAACTTTGCGGTTGCAGCGGTCACCTCGCTTTACTGGCCGAGGGAGCCGGCATACAGCTTCCAGGTCATGTGGCCAGCATGACTAAGCCGCTTCTGGCGAACCAGAGCAGTGCACGGAAACGCCGTTTACCTTCCCGCCGGAGCGGTACCTATTTATCTACTTGCACTTTGACGTGCTTTCGAACTGCTAGGTTGGCAGGAGCAGGGACCGAGCAACGGGAGCTTACCCTGTCGCGGGGATTCGAACCGCCGACCTTCTGATCGGCAAGCCCTAGGCTCTGTGGTTTAACCCACAGCGCCACCCGCGTCCGCGTCACAATGCTCTGTAATCCTAAACAAAATGAAAACAGCCTCTGTGAGATAGGTATTTTTATCCCCTTGTTGCAGAGAAGTGGGTGGGTGGGCTGAAGAGAAAGTGGTTTGCTTAGAGTTCATGGCAGAGGCAGCATTTGAACCACAGGGCTTCCCTGATTCTCAGCTCCCTGCTTCAACTTCTCCCCTTCTGCCCCAGGACTGCAAGGCCAGACTCTCCTCAAGGACTCTCTCAGACGCCAACGTTTCCTCATGAAAGGCCACCCTGGAGGTCCGGAAGCCAATGAAGTGCTTTGTTGCCATGCGCAAGACGAGTCCAGGCCTGAGTTTTCCCAAAGGTGACGGGGTCTGGAGCCCAGCCAAGGGGACGGGGACAGAGAAAAGTATCACTCCACAAACTGCCGCGCAGTTTTCTGTTTGCCCGTCTTGCCCTCCCGCTTTTTAAAGAGTGGGTTCTGCAGCTCTGGAGTGGCAGAGGCCTTCTAACGCCTCAAGCAGGAAACCAACAGACAGACTACAAGAGCAAAAAAATTCACGGACACTGGCCAAGATCCAAGTGAGAAAAGTAGCACCCTAACCTTGCACGTGTCTAAATGGAAACTGGAGCCACAGATTTCAGCAGAGAATCGAAAAGGCTGCAGACGGTGTTCCCAGTACGTTTCCGAGCACAATTCAAAATGTTGGTGCTGACCTTTAAAGCCCTAAACGGCCTCGGTCCTGTATACCTGAAGGAGCGTCTCCACCCCCATCGTTCAGCCCGGACACTGAGATCCAGCGCCGAGGGCCTTCTGGTGGTTCCCTCACTGCGAGAAGCCAAGCTACAGGGAACCAGGCAGAGGGCCTTCTCGGTAGTGGCGCCCGCCCTGTGGAACGCCCTCCCAGCAGAGGTCAAAGAGATAAACAACTATCTGACATTCAGAAAATAACTCAAGGCAGCCCTGTTTCAGGAAGTTTTTAACCTGTGATATTTTAATGTATTTTAATATTTGTTGGAGGCCGCCCAGAGTGGCTGGGGGGACCCAGCCAGATGGGCGGGGTACAAATAAATTGTTGTTGTTGTTGTTGTTGTTGTTGTTGTTGTTGTTGTTGTTGTTGTTGTTGTTGTTGTTATTCCAAGTTTAGTCACTATCTGAACAAGCCAGGAGGGTCCAGTTCAGAGGCAGCCATTCCATGTGAGGAGGCTGCCACAGACTTTGGACAATGCTCTGTCGCAGATGACCAGGAAGAGGCCGGGACATTTTTAATTTACTAAGCTTCCCTCTTAGCAAGGCCGGGGCTTCCATGAGGCGAGGTGAAGCAAGTCCCCACTGTTGCCAGTTCCACTGCACCGCTGCCAGCCCTGCCACAGTTTGGTCTGTGCCACCACTAACTGCTCACAATGCTGCTCCTTTTGCTGGTCCAACCGCTGCTCCATCAACCTGAACTATTCAAGGAGTGCTTCAATTCCCCCCTCCATTTTGACTTCACAAATGCTCACAGGCCTTTTCTGCTAGGAAACACAGTTCCCACTTCTGACACCAGTGTTACACGCCACCCCAATCTCCCCGAAGATTCCAGGGGCTGCAGGTACACTATCCAGGGTTAGTGTTTCCTTCAGGAATTAGGCAGAGTACTGGGGCTCGCAGCAGCAGCACCCCATAACACACCAGCTTATTCCATAGCAGCTGCAACAACAGTAAGCCCAACACCATCTTTCTCCTGCAGCCTAACTTGCACTGCAGAGCACAACCCAACCTAATGTTTCCTCTCTGCTTCCTTCACTCTTCTAACTCCAGCTGATTTCCTGCCCCCTAACCCAAGTTCTGGTCTCTTTTATAACTCTGGGGACGGTCCCTCCTTTGATGTGATAAAGCAAATTACCTCAAAGGGGATTAGCTTTCCACACCTATTCACACTTAGCCCTAGAGAGAGAGAGGAAGCCCACAAATCTGCAAATGATCTTTGCCCTTTCACCCCCCACCCCCCACCCCCCCGTGGCACCTAAATGGCTTATTCCCAGGCGGTCTCAAAAGGAAGTTACCTGAGTAAATTGGCATTTACACTTGTTGATTCTACAGGAGCAATGTGCTGACATCATGTGTGCATGCCACACTTGCTTGTGCGGCATGCACGTCACCATGGGATATTGGGGGGCAGCCCCCTTCTTGGAAACTTTAAAAAATTGTTGTTGTACAGAAAAAGCCACAGTCCAAGATTGCAACTGTTGTTGACCTGTTTTCCTACCTTAGAAGGTACACATAATTATTTGAAATTTGAGGGGAAAGGAAAAGGCTTGAGATATATTCAACTAACATGGGGGTTACGTTCCAGGGACAGTACATGAAGACAAAATCATGTACACTGGTACCTTGGTTTAAGAACAGCTTAGTTTATGAATGGCTTCGGCCCAGTATACCTGAAGGTGCGCCTCCACCCCCATCATTCTACCCGGACACTGAGGTCCAGTGCCGAGAGCCTTCTGGCGGTTCCCTCACTGAAGCCAAGTTACAGGGAACCAGGCAGAGGGCCTTCTCGGTAGTGGCACCCGCCCTGTGGAACGCCCTCCCTTCAGATGTCAAAGAGAGGGTTCCGGTTGGCGTGCCGGAGATGGCGGTCGGGGGGACATGTCGCTCCTGACATTCCCCCGTCAGACCGGGCAAAGGGGTGCTCGCGCCAGCGCCGCGACCCCCAAAACCCCCGGGAAGGGCGTCCCGGGGTCCGGAGGACCCGCAGGAGCTCGGACGCCGGTCCCGATCCCAGGGAGCTCCTAGCGGGGCTCCCGGGAGCGATCGGGCGGCGGAGCTCTAGGGTCCGCTGACAGCCCCGTCTGGCGAAGCTGCAAGACTGCTACCGCCGAGCGCGCCGATTCCTTCTAAATCTTCAATTTGGAACTGTAAGTAATCAGCAAAGAAAAAGTTTGAAATTTGAAGCAATTTGGACTGGCTTGTGGATGAAAATACGGAGGTCCGTCCCTTGCCATTGTGTAACAACGACAGGGCATTGTTGCACAGCTTTGAGAAGTATTGCTTGGAATTTGACACTTTGTTTCGAAGATTTAACCCTTGCGCCTCCCCCGGTCCTAGGGGGCAGATGAAGTTAATTTAACATTTATGAATAAGAGGATTATTTTGGAGTTTTGGAACTTTTGAAAAGTTTGAAAAAGGTTGGAAAAGTTAGAAAAGAACTGTTTGCTAAAAATGGCGGTGAAACAGGATGTGGATTTGACAATATTGTTGGAGAAACTGAAAGAACTCAGAATGGATTACAATGCTGGAGTGAAAGAATTGAGAGCTGAACTGGCTGCTGCTGGGAACAGCTCGGTGACAGAGATAAAGCAAAGCATAAACAATGGTCTGATTGGTCAGGATTTACAACTAAACCCTGTGAACAGTGTACTTGTTGAGTCTAAACAGAGAAAGTCTATTCAGAAAATAACCAGCTGCAAAAGAATCATCCACCTTAAGTCAAGAGCTGTCGTCATCATCAGGAAAAAGAGAAATATTAGGAGAATAGTCAACAAACCACAGCGCAACGACAAGCAGCGGAGAGGAAGTCGAGACAATCTGGACCAAATATGGATTGGAAGGCCAAAGATTTTAATGGATTTTGTTTTGGATGCTACTCTGCAGCAAAGACAATGGGTTCCAAAGTTGGATCCTGCAGGAATAGGATGAACATTTATATGAAGTAACTGTTTTGTGGCCTACTGGTTTTTGAACTCGGATATGGCAGGAAATGACTACAGTATGATTTTTGGAAAATAATGATATAAGATTGATAGATATTATAAATGATAAGTAATTTTGATATTGAAATAGTCTGCGTCGGGGACTGGGGGGGATAGGGATATGATTAAAGTAGAAGATAAGAATGTTAAAGATGTGAGTGGTTGGTAAACGATTTGAAAATTAAGATATTATGGAAATGTTAATGATGTGGAATTAGAAACCTGGTAAGAATGAATACTATAACAAATGAAAACAATGAGGGGGGGCGTGAGGAAGTCATCAGACACTGTATAAAATGTATGTGATCTGGCCCGAATCGGGGCTGGACAAAAAATTTGAAAATCTAATAAAAATTATTATAAAAAAAACAACAAAGAGAACAACAACTATCAGACCTTTAGAAGACATCTGAAGGCAGCCCTGTTTAGGGAGGCTTTAAATGTTTAATAGATTATTGTATTTTAATGTTCTGTTGGAAGCCGCCCAGAGTGGCTGGGGAAAACCAGCCAGATGGGCGGGGTATAAATAATAAATTATTATTATTATCATTATCATTATCATTATCATTATCATTATCATTATTATTATATGAACAACTTGGATTAAGAACGCTGCAAACCCAGAAGTAGGTGTTTTGGTTTGTGAACTTTGCCTTGGAAGCAGAACCTGTTGAGTGTGTTCCATTTGTAAATTGAGTCCCCCACCGCTATGGGAAAGCACACCTTGGTTTAAGAACGCTTTGGTTTAAGAACAGACTTCCGGAACGGATTAAGTTCGTAAACCAAGGTACTGAAGAAGGGGGGTACCACTGTATTGTCAAACCACATTGGGTTCAATGGCAGGTGGGATCGTCAAAATCTTTTTTTTCCCCCCAGGCACCCGCTCGCTTTCTGCCTCCCTCTTTAAATTTTTGCTTTTTGGGGGGGTGGGGGTCAAGTGTGTAAAGCTGAATGTGCTCAAGCAAAATGCACCTAAGTTGTGAATTACCTGTATTCAGAAAACTGAAAAACCTGTATTTCAAAATGTGGAAGCACAGAGACAGCATTTCACCAGGACACTGAGGCTAAATGGAGTCCCCCTCCAAAGGCCACTCTGAGAAAACAGTTTAATAATAATAATAATAATAATAATAATAATAATAATAATTATTATTATTATTATTATTATTATTATTATTATTATTTATTTGTACCCCGCCCATCTGGCTGGGTCTCCCCAGCCACTCTGGGCAGCTTCCAGCAAAAAATACATTAACACATCATAGATTAAAAACTTCCCTAAACAGGGCTGCCTTCAGGTGTTTTCTAAATGTCATGTAGTGTTGATCCCTTTAACCTCTGATGGGAGGGCGTTCCACAGGGCGGGCGCCACTACCGAGAAGGCCCTCTGCCTGGTTCCCTGTAGCTTTATTTGAATTGTGTATATTATGTACACCTTTCAAAATGGTATATGAATAATTTTACAGTGTACAACATTACACAGGGCTCTATTAAGCCCACTTTCTTCTGCACAACTCAGACAAAGCTTTTCTTTAAACTTTGAACTAGGGCAATTAAGACCTATTGCAGTAATTTTTATTAACAGAACTGTTGGGACATTAGAATCCCTCAAAGGCAATAAAGAGGAAACGAACCAAGAGTTTTCTACTTCCTACGCAAGGGGCAATTACAAAAGACAGAACGTATCAAGTGCCAGCACTCTGTCAGCTTTTAAACGGCTCTAGATTAGATTGTAATTACATTTAAATAGAGCTAAATATGCAGTGATGTGTAAGAGATCAAACACTCTAAAGACCCTCTGGTATTTGCTTCTATCCAACACTTAGACATTTGCCTGACACTTTTTGCCAGACACCTCCATGTGAAGCAAGCGTATTGTGCTCAGTTTTCAAGGACTTGCTAAGTCTGCAAGTCAAGGAAAAGGAAAATTGAGAGCCAGTGTTCATTGAGACGCACAGTATTCAAATGGGTCATTTGAATTCAAATATATTCAAATGTATTGAATATATTTCTAGTCCTCTAACTTCTCTTGTTTGAAAACAAGGCCCGTGTCAAAATCTCCTTGCATCTGATGCTTGTTGTGAACCCTGGGCAAGATCTTTGTGCCAAAGCAAACACACAAGGAGAGGAGGGGAAGGCGAATGTGGAGTGCTTGGCCTCCTTCCCAGTTTCATCAACCTTTATTGGAGCAGAGACTGTACTTTCTGAGAATTCGAAGGAAAAACCATCTTCCGCAAAAGCTGCTGCTTGCCTTCTATCACTGTGCCATTGTGAGCGTGCTCACTTATGGCTTATGTGTGTGGTACGGAAGCTGTACTACCCAGGACAGGATGGGGTTGTGCAGAGTTGTTAAGGCAGCAGAGAGCATTGTTGGCTGCTCGCTCTCCACCTTAGAGCAGATTTATGCCATGAGGTGCCACAGAAAGGCACTGGACATAGTAAAAGATCCATCGCATCCTGGTCACCGTCTCTTCGAGCTCTTGCCGTCGGGACGGAGATACAGGACGATGAGGACAAGAACAAGCCGTCTTAGGAACAGCTTCTTCTCCAGAGCGATCTCGGCCTTGAATGGGAAGCCTGGACTTTGAAAGTCATCTAATCTTACCGGTTATGCTGTATCATACTGTATGGTTTTAATTAGTGTTTTTGTTGTTGTTTTGTTTTTGCGTGGAGTGCCCTATCTGGGTGGCTGGAGCAGCCGAGTAATTTCGTTGTCCCCGAAAGGGGACAATGACAATAAATATATTATTATTATTATTATTATTATTATTATTATTATTATTATTATTATTAATGATTTATGGAGCTTGGGATGGTCATCCAAACTAGGCTTATATTTTTTCCCTTTCAATTTAAAGGTAAAGAGGGACCCCTGACCATTAGGTCCAGTTGTGTCCGACTCTGGGGTTGCGACGCTCATCTCGCTTTATTGGCCGAGAGCCGGCGTACAGCTTCCGGGTCATGTGGGCAGCATGACAAAGCCACTTCTTGCGAACCAGAGCAGCACACGGAAACGCCGTTTACCGTCCCGCCAGAGCGGTTCCTATTTATCTACTTGCACTTTGACGTGCTGTCGAACTGCTAGGTTGGCAGGAGCAGGGACCGAGCAACGGGAGCTCACCCCGTCGCGGGGATTTGAACCACCAACCTTCCGATCAGCAAGCCCTAGGCTCTGTGGTTTAACCCACAGCGCCACCTGGGTCCCTCCCCTTTCAATTTATGGATCACTTTATCATAAAGACTCGCTGCAAACAACAACAGCTTTTCACGAGAGCCCATGTGGTCTAGTGGTCAGACTGGGAAGAACCACGTAGGTTTCAAAACCACTCACAGGCTTCATTCAGATGCAACGCTCAACTCAAAAGTGAAAGTTTCAGCTTTATAACAACAAGCTGCAGTGAGCCACCTGTTTCTCACTTCTCGTCCAACTTGGCCGTGCAAAAGACATTGGAAACTTTTTTAAAAAAAATATTTTCATTAGATTTTTAGCAAACTGAAACTACAGATTATAGAAACAAGGCAATAATAACAACAGCAACCATTACTTATATGGGTTTTTCTTTCTCTTGCAGGAATTTGCAAATTATCACTTCTATGCAGTGCTATTTTTTTTCTAGAAAAAAGAGGTGCCGGAACTCACTATGAACACCTCCCTCATTCCATCCTAAAATGGCAATGGCGCCCACCTGAGAGGTGCCGGAACTGAGTTCCAGCAAAATCTAGCTGAAAGAAAGCCCTGCTTCTGTTTTAGATTAACCACAACTTGTCTGAACTTGAAAAACCATGGTTAACTGTGATCTGTGGTTCAATTATGTATTGAATATATTTCTAGCCTGCTCTTCATCTGATCCCTTTGTTGAAACAAGCCTCTCCAAGCTATAAAGGTAAAGGGACCCCTCACCATTAGGTCCAGTCGCAGACGACTCTGGGGTTGTGGCGCTCATCTCGCTTTACTGGCAGAGGGAGCTGGTGTACAGCATGTGACCAACATGACTATGCCGCTTCTGGCAAATCAGAGCAGCGCACAGAAACGCCATTTACTTTCCCACCGGAGTGGTACCTATTTATCTACTTGCACTTCATGCTTTCGAACTGCTAAGTTGGCAGGAGCAGGGACCGAGCAACGGGAGCTCACCCCGTCGCGGGGATTCGAACCGCTGACCTTCTGATCGGCAAGCCGATCAGTGGTTTAACCCACAGCGCTACCCGCGTCCCAAGCTATAGTTTATCATAATTTGTCCAGGTTCAGACAAGAGGAACATTTTCGCCTAAAAATGAAGGCACCAGGAGAACCTCCCTGGGGGAGGGAGCATCCCACAAATGGGGAGCCACTACAGAAAAGGCCCCTTATCGTGTTGCCACCCTCCAGCCCTCTCATGGAGGAGGCACACAAAGAAGGGCCTCAGATGATGATCGCAGGGCACACGACGGTTTATATAGGGAGAGGCAGTCCTTGAGGTATTGCGGTCCTGAGCGGTGTCATTTATCTACCGTATTGGCCCAAATATAAGCTGCACCCGAATATAAGCCACACCTTTAAAATTGGGGGGGGAGAGGAAAAAGAGAAAATACCCGAATATAAGCCACTCCATTCCTCGCTGCTCCTGGCAGCGAGTACAGTACAGAAGTACTGTTTTGGGGGGACAGGGGGCGGGCAGGTGGGGGGGACTCCCTGGCCCTGAACGGGGTAGCTGTGCCCCTGAAGGACCAGGTGCGCAGCCTGGGAGTCATTTTGGACTCCCAGCTGTGCATGGAGGCGCAGGTTAACTCTGTGTCCAGGGCGGCTGTCTACCAGCTCCATCTGGTACGCAGGCTGAGACCCTACCTGCCCGCAGACTGTCTCGCCAGAGTGGTGCATGCTCTAGTTATCTCCCGCTTGGACTACTGCAATGCGCTCTACGTGGGGCTACCTTTGAAGGTGACCTGGAAACTACAACTAATCCAGAATGCGGCAGCTAGACTGGTGACTTGGAGTGGCCGCCGGGACCACATAACACCGGTCCTGAGAGATCTACATTGGCTCCCAGTACGTTTCCGAGCACAATTCAAAGTGTTGGTGCTGACCTTTAAAGCCCTAAACGGCCTCGGTCCTGTATACCTGAAGGAGCGTCTCCACCCCCACCGTTCAGCCCGGACACTGAGGTCCAGCACCGAGGGCCTTCTGGCGGTTCCCTCACTGCGAGAAGCAAAGCTACAGGGAACCAGGCAGAGGGCCTTCTCGGTAGTGGTACCCGCCCTGTGGAACGCCCTCCCACCAGATGTCAAAGAGATAATCAACTACATGACATTTAGAAAATACCTGAAGGCAGCCCTGTTTAGGGAAGTTTTTAATCTGTGATGTGTTAATGTATTTTAATGTTTGCTGGAAGCCGCCCAGAGTGGCTGGGGAGACCCAGCCGGATGGGCGGGGTACAAATAAATTGTTGTTGTTGTTGTTGTTGTTGTTGTTGTTGTTGTTGTTGTTGTTACTGGCTGCATACGGGGGCGCACGCTGTGCAGAGGACGGGGGACTATGCGTGGGACCGGCGCCACTTTGCCGCGCTCCTGGCTGCATATTACCGTAAGGTTGGAATGGGGGGGGGGAGTGAGGCTTATAGTCAGGTCAGTACGGTATGCAGAATTTATATTCTGTACCGCCTGAACTCCAAACTTTTTCCACTAAGAGGGAATGAAGAATTGTGGACCATAATTTATTGATATTGATTATAGAATTGGTTATATACCCCCAGATGAACATAATGCCAGGAATAACAGTTTTCCAAAGCAACCGTAAGTATAAAACGAGCTGTGGGTAAGAAACAAGCTGCAGGTTGGGTGAATCATGGTGTTTTTTAAAAAGTGTGCTTAAGGGTGCCACTTGTATTCGGATGGAAAAACAGCTCTGGGGTCCTGAACCGGTATTACGTCCCCGATGCAGATTGGGAGTCACACCCAGAAGAAATCGGCTTCTTGGCTAAGCAGGGCAAGCCGGCTACTGACAGTTTTGGTCTTTGGGTGCCAGGAACTCACTTTGCACTGGGGTTAATGTGGAAGCTTCGGCTAGCTGTAAGCTTTGGACCAGCTGGGCTGCACTGACCTTCTGCATCGCTCCTTGGAATGCCTGCTTCATCCTTCTGCACGATTCAGACAGCAGCCTTGTTTCTTGGTTTGCCAAGGTTGTTTCCTGCAGGTCTATATTCCCCTGGAGTCTCAGAAAGGCTCTCAGACAATGCGTATCTTCTTCCGAAATTCTGTTAGGGTCCATCTGAAAGAAAATATTCAAAGACATCTCACTGCTTTTATTTCACAGGTTGTTCATGCACCCAAAAGCAGAAAGGAGGCCACCCCAGAGATATCAAATGTCAAAAAAAACTTGCCCTGGTCCAGCAAGGCCATTGCTACGTTCTTAAAACATAGCTGTCAACCCTCCCTTTTTTTTGGTGGGAAACTCCCTTATTCCAATGCCGTTTCCCGCTGCTATCCCGGATTGTTGATATCCCTTAAATTTCCCGGATTTCAAAGGAAGCAGCTCCTCTCCCTCCCTGCCGGCCAGGGAGGCTCCTCAGCTGCGTTGCTCAGCTGCCAATAAGGAGTCTGAGACCGACTGGGGGCGGAGCTTGCATGCCTTGTGCAGCCAGACCCTCACGCCCAACCAGACAGACAGCCTGCCTGCCGTCTATGCGCTCGCTCTTTCGCTCACCCGTTCGCGTGCAGCCTCTGGAGTGCAGGGGGGCGAGGCTACTTGGTGCCATTGCACAGCCCTCGTGGCATCCCTTATTTTCAAATCCAAAAGTTTGAAAAAATCCCTTATTTTCAAATCCGAAAGTTGACAGCTATGTCTTAAAAGGAGCAGCTAAAGTCATGGTGGGCAGGTTTGTCAGCAGTTATTTAGCATGCAAACTAAAAACGGAAACATTATTGTGATAAGACCCACACAGGAAGGGAGTCCTGGCTGTTAACTTGATGGCAGCCACACTTCTAAGAGAAAACCTGATCTAGAGAGAAGAAGAAGAAGAAGAAGAAGAGAAGAGTTTGGATTTGATATCCCGCTTTATCACTACCCGAAGGAGTCTCAAAGCGGCTCACATTCTCCTTTCCCTTCCTCCCCCACAACAAACACTCTGTGAGGTGAGTGGGGCTGAGAGACTTCAAAGAAGTGTGACTAGCCCAAGGTCACCCAGCAGCTGCATGTGGAGGAGCGGAGACGCGAACCCGGTTCACTAGATTAAGAGTCTACCGCTCTAAACCACTACACCACACTGGCTCTCCCTTTCAGGAAAGAGAATATACACAAGGCATAGCTGTCAACCCTCCCTTTTTTTGCGGGAAACTCCCTTATTCCAATGCCGTTTCCTACTGCTATCCCAGATTGTTGATGTCCCTTAAATTTCCCGGATTTCAAAGGAAGCAGCTCCTCTCCCTCCCTGCCGGCCAGGGAGGCTCCTCAGCTGCGTTGCTCGGCTGCCAATAAGGAGTCTGAGACCGACTGGGGGCGGAGCTTGCATGCCTTGTGCAGCCAGACCCTCACGCCCAACCAGACAGACAGCCTGCCTGCCGTCTATGCGCTTGCTCTTTTGCTCACCCGTTCGTGCGCAGCCTCTGGAGCGCAGGGTGGCGAGGCTACTTGGTACCATTGCACCGCCCTCGCGGCATCCCTTATTTTCAAATCCAAAAGTTTGAAAAAATCCCTTATTTTCAAATCCAAAAGTTGACAGCTATGTCTTAAAAGGAGCAGCTAAAGTCATGGTGGGCAGGTTTGTCACCAGGTATTTACATGCAAACTAAAAACGGAAACATTATTGTGATCAGACCCTCACAGGAAGGGAGTCCTGGCTGTTAACTTGATGGCAGCCACACTTCTAAGAGATAACCTGATCTAGAGAGAAGAAGAAGAAGAAGAAGAAGAAGAAGAAGAAGAAGAAGAAGAAGAGTCAGGATTTGATATCCCGCTTTATCACTACCCGAAGGAGTCTCAAAGCGGCTCACATTCTCCTTTCCCTTCCTCCCCCACAACAAACACTCTGTGAGGTGAGTGGGGCTCAGGGACTTCAGAGAAGTGTGACTAGCCCAAGGTCACCCAGCAGCTGCATGTGGAGGAGCGGAGACGCAAACTCGGTTCCCCAGATTACCAGTCTTGTGGGGGAGGAAGGGAAAGGAGCATGTTAGCCGCATTGAGACTCCTTCGGGTAGTGATAAAGCGGGATATCAAATCCTACTCTTCTTCTTCTGCATATTTGTATCCATTCTTCTTTTGCTGGGACTTCTTCTTGCCGCTGTTGTCGCATACATGAATAAATTTCTATACTGCTTGTGTAGTTCTGTCCCTATAATTCCCAAAAGGATCCACTGCTGAACAGAGTTTGGACCTGGTATAAAGGGACCCCTGACCATTAGGTCCAGCCACGTCCGACTCTAGGGTTGCGGCGCTCATCTCGTGTTACTGGCTGAGGGAGCCGGCGTACAGCTTCTGGGTCATGTGGCCAGCATGACTAAGACGCTTCTGGCAAACCAGAGCAGAACACGGAAATGCTGTCTACCTTCCCGCCGGAGTGGCACCTATTTATCTACTTGCACTTTGACGTGCTTTCGAACGGCTACGTTGGCAGGAGCTGGGGACCGAGCAATGGGAGCTCACCCCGTCGCGGGGATTCGAACCGCCGACCTTCTGATCAGCAAGCCCTAGGCTCTGTGGTTTAACCCACAGCGCCACCCGCATCCCATTGGACCTGGTGTACTTTATCCTTAACCTGCAGCAGCTTGTTTTCTTGTGCAAAGAACTGCTCCCACAGGCATAAAAAAAAAGCTACTGCCATGGTCAGGTTTTGATATTTATATTCATGTTTAAAATGTTTTTATATATGTAATTATTTTGACTGTTTTTAGATCAGCAATTGTTTTCTATATATATTTATTGTTATGTCTCATAGGAAGTAACTCATAAATTAAACAAAACAATGGAAAGCAGTGCGTTCATCTACTGCTGTGGGATCAACGAATATGTGTACTCAAGGTCAACCATGTACAGTCATACCTTGGGTTGCGCTCGCTGCGGGTTGCACATTTTCAGGATACGAACGCACCGAACCCGGAAGTAACGGAACAGGTTACTTCCGGGTTTCGACGCTCGCACAGAAGCACTAAATCGCTCTCTGCACATGCGCAGAAGCGCCGAATTGCATCACGCACATGCGCAGACGCAGCGGCGCGGGTTGCGAACGCGTTTCCCACATGGATCTTGTTCGCAACCCGAGCGTCCACTGTAGAGTGTTTTGGGTCCATGAAAACAACTGTGTGAACCAGTCTTCAGAGTTTCACCCATGTCCCACTTTCTCTAGCACAGTAAAAACTCTTACTCATGCAAAATACAAAAACAGGTAAGCAACCACAGCTTCCTGGTTGAGATTCACAGGGCCATTCTGTTTCCTGTTTGAGATAACAACATGCACTTTTCACTCTGGTGTATGGTTTCACATGTGGTTAAGATTTTCACAAACCAAGACCTCAAGCTACAAGATGGCCCTGAAGAAGGGAGCTGAGCTCTAACACAGAGTGAATTCAATGCAAAATCTGGGCTTCAAAAATCCTGGAAGGGGAGGGGGGACCCACATTTGCAACGCTTTAAAAGTTTAATGACGCTATACCAGGCATCCCCAAACTGCAGCCCTCCAGATGTTTCGGACTACAATTCCCATCATCCCTGACCACTGGTCCTGTTAGCTAGGGATCATGGGAGTTGTAGACCAAAACATCTGTAGCAGTTTGGGGATGCCTGCGCTATACATTAAAAAAATATCACCAACTTTGCAGCCGGCTGAGGGAAAGGCTTTAAACTAGCCACAGCAAGCTGGAAAAAGTGGGGAGGGTTGTGGCTCAAACTCTTAAAATCAGATCTACTAGATCCATATGAAGCCGTGTTGGATGGAAGCCAAGCATGGGCAGGCGACAGCAACAGAGGGATGCGTGATTGATGCCGTCGCAAATGTGCCTACAAATCTGGGCAACACAATCTAGCTAACAACTTCAGCAAGACAAGAAATAAACATTTATTAAAATTTACGAGTTGCTTGCAAGCTACCAAACTTCATCAACCAGTTTAAGGTCGCGTATGTAAACTTTCTGCAGACTGGGAAACAGGGAATATAGCAAAAGATGGGAGTTGTTGAAGCAAAGGTGAACAGTCATAATCAATATTATAATTACCGAAAGCCAAAGATGTAGTGCTGTATGTAGTTAAAAGCATGTCAAAAGGTTTTGGTGGCTAACAGGTGGCAAATACATTTTATATTCTGTACTTGAACCATAGTAAAGGTAAAAGGACCCCTGACCATTAGGTCCAGTCACGGACGACTCTGGGGTTGCAGCGCTCATCTCGCTTTATTGGCAGAGGGAGCCGGCGTACAGCTTCCGGGTCATGTGGCCAGCATGACTAAGCCGCTTCTGGCGAACCAGAGCAGCGCACGGAAACGCCGTTTACCTTCCCACTGGAGCGGTGCCTATTTATCTACTTGCACTTTGACGTGCTTTCGAACTGCTAAGTTGGCAGGAGAAGGGACCGAGCAACGGGAGCTCACCCCGTCGCGGGGATTCGAACCGCCGACCTTCTGATCGCCAAGCCCTAGGCTCTGTGGTTTAACCTAGTGCGCCACCCGCGTCCCTTGAACCATAGTAAGAACCTGCAAAAGACTGGGCAACTGGTGAAATTAAGAAAAATGCATCAAAAATGAAAGAAAACATGAGGAACAGATAAAAGTTGCTAAACTTGAGGCAGCTGTGGTGGAGGTGGCAGAAAAAGGCTACCCTGTTTCTCCTAAAATAAGATGTAGCCATAAAATAAGCCGTAGCAGGATTTCTACGCATTTGTGAAATATAAACCATACCCCGAAAATAAGACATAGTGACGCGGCGCCTCTCCCTTAAGACGGCCTGGATAGGCATGGCTATGCAGCGTACCGACGCGGAGCGGTTAAAATAAGACATCCCCCGAAAATAGGCCATACTGTGTTTTTTTGAAGGAAAAAATATATGACGCCGTCTTATTTTAGGAGAAACACGGTACATATTCTACATGGGCTTTGGGGCCTAAGCTAAAGGCAGAAGGGAGATTATCTTGGCTGCAAGTCAAGAGGTACTGTTCACATGCAGCCTTGCATTTGCTCTTAATAGCAACCCCCATCCCTGCCACACTACAGTTGTTTTCTGAAACTCCTCGAGTTTTGAAGCTTGTGTTGCTTTCTAGATTTCTGGAACATACATGATGCAGCACAAGTCACAATGATAGGCAGCTGTTAACAAAATGCTTCATAAATTCAGATGCAGTATACCTTTGAGGACCAGACACTGAGAACAAAGATACAAGAATCACGGACACTCCAGCAAGTCGTATTTAACATGGAAGGAAGCATTAAACTGCACATTGAAATATGCACAGAAACTGATGGGTAGCATCTCTGTGCCAAAACAACTCCCTTCTTTCCTTCCATTCTTAAGTGACACATTGGATGACATTTGAACACATTATTGTCGGTCTCTTCCCCTCTGCTCCTAGTCCTTGCCACTAGTCCTTCAGTTTGGACTTAAAAATGAACAGGATGTCACTTTATGTCTAAGAGCACGACAAATTTCCATCCTTGTAGGAGGACAAGGAGAGTGGATTCGGAGTATTGGTTCTCACATCTCATGTACATACTGCCTCTCTCAGATGAGGACAGAGATCATTAAAATCTAAAATCTAACGACACTGTGGACCAATCTGAAATTTCTAAAGAATTTTACTCCAAATGAAGAACTGAGTGCAGCTGATTTGAAATGTCTGGCTAGTTCAGACCGTGAATTTGAATTAGTGTGTAGATTTCCAAGAAGCAAGAAAGATGTGGTAAAGGTAAAGGGACCCCTGACCATTAGGTCCAGTTGTGTCTGACTCTGGGGTTGGGGCGCTCATCTTGCTTTATTGGCTGAGGGAGCCGGCGTACAGCTTCCAGGTCATGTGGCCAGCATGACTAAGCCGCTTCTGGCGAACCAGAGCAGCACATGGAAACGCTGTTTACCTTCCCGCCGGAGAGGTACCTATTTATCTACTTGCACTTTGAAGTGCTTTCGAACTGCTAGGTGGGCAGGAGCTGGGACCGAGGAACGGGAGCTCACCCCGTCGCGGGGATTCGAACCGCCGACCTTCTGATCAGCAAGCCCTAGGCTCTGTGGTTTAACCCACAGCGCCACCTGGGTTGCGGTAAAGGTAGGACTCAGGTATTTTATCCGTGTGCCTCATCTCAGACAAAGTGAAAATAAAAGCCCAAGAACTGCCTTGCCAGTTCAGGCCAGGGTCTTTCCATTCTAGCACACTATTTCCAACAGCTGCCTGTGGACTCTGCCCCAGTTAAACCCAGTGCTGACATTCCCCTGGAGGTCTGGCAAAAGCCATCAGTAATGGCAATTAAATGTTCCATATTCAACCTCTTCCAAGTACGAACATCCAAAGTGTATATTACCGTTTAGCTGATTTTGATGTTGTATTTTAAGTTATCGTAACCCACTTCGGGACCTTAGGGTGAAAAGTGAGTAATAAAATCAAATCATCATCATCATTTGCCTTTTAACATGGGTAATTTCTTTTTCTCTTTCTTTCTTTTTCTTTCTTTCTTTCTTTCTTTCTTTCTTTCTTTCTTTCTTTCTCTTGTTGTTTATACATTTAAAATGGGTATTTCATTTAAATACGGCTGACATTAATGGAGGATGAAACTACCACAGGGGATTCTAATTCTTTTGTAAAGCCATCTAAGCTGGTTGGTCATCTTTTGCTTCCAGAAGTTAAATTATGCTTAGGGAGGCAACTTAAAAGACTCAGACTTATCTGCAGAACAAGGTGAACCGGATGGGACGACCCTAACGGCACATTGGGTTCTGTACGTGGCTGTGCTACAGACTAGCATACTGTAAATCAGGGGTAGGCAACCTAAGGCCCGGGGGCCAGATGCGGCCCAATCGCCTTCTCAATCCGGCCCACGGACGGTCCGGGAATCAGCGTGTTTTTACATGAGTAGAATGCGTCCTTTTATTTAAAATGCATCTCTGGGTTATTTGTGGGGCATAGGAATTCGTTCTTTTTTTTCTTCAAAATATAGTCCGGCCCACCACATGGTCTGAGGGATGGTGGACCGGCCCCCTGCTGAAAAAGGTTGCTGACCCCTGCTGTAAATGGTTTGTTGCCTGCTTGTTGGACTACACTGGCTATTTGATGCTGGGAGAGCCAAAATGAATAAAAACGTGAAATGAGCCCAACCTCTTTTTCTATCATGTAGAAAGAAATTCATTCTGTGCTCTAGTGCAGTGTTCCCCAACCTTGGGCCTCCAGCTGTTTTCGGACTACAATTCCCATCATCCCTGACCACTGGTCTTGCTAGCGAGGGATGATGGGAGTTGTAGTCCAAAAACAGCTGGAGGCCTAAGGTTGGGAACACTGCTCCAGTGGACAAATATGACAGAGCTATAAAATTACAGAATGCAGATAGCATTTCTCCATATTGTTCCCTGTATGAACTTTGCATTCCAATGGCAAGACCTCTGTGATTAAGCCGAGTTTGCACAACTTTTGAGCTGCTGAGCCCACCAAGCACTCGGCTAGCGGTCTGCTTTGGCTAGCTGCCAGGAACTGCCCAGACAGACAAGGCATGCAGGGCCCAGGCCACAACTCATGGCTGGGGGCTCATCTTTACGTAGCTCGTCCAGGCCTGTATTAACCCATCTGAAATTGTTCCGATGCACCAGTTAACAAACCATTTTTTAAGCTTAGTGCTTAAGGTCAGAGTTTTTTAAAAAGTGCCGGTGAACTGAACCAGAGTCAAACCCAAATGTGCAATTTTATTGTCCTGGTGAAAAGAGAGTCACACATCAGAAATAGGTTTTTAAAAAAATAAAAATTAATCGGGTATGAACCTCAGAAGCCTCAGCCTTCCCCAAACACTGGTACCCAGGGCTGTTCCAGGGGCACTGAGAGAATCAGAATAAGCACCCCCAAGCCTTGCATGTGCCCAACAGCCCAAACAAGCCTGGGAGGCAGGTGAGGGTGCTGCCACCATCCCCAAGAAGAGGGGGGGCAGGGGGGCACAAAAGCAACAGAGAGTGATTTGCCCCGAGCTCTGCAAACACTCCGGGTATTTATTAGACTGCAGCTCCCTTCACCCCAGTGAGTGTGGCCAAGGATCAGCGAGGATGGAAGTTGCGCCCCAAATGTCTGTGGGCACGAAGTTGGAGAATGTTGATGTGTAGAGTTGCGGATTAAAACCAACTGGCTGCAGAAGAGGGAGCCCTCATGGTGCCCGGCAGATATTTTGGACAAAAGCTGACATCAGCTTCAGCCAGCCTGGAGTTAGAAATGCCATCGTCCAAAACGATTGGCCGGCACCACATGGGCTACAGGAACGCAGTGACATCAGGTGTTTAGTTTGCATGCGTTCCGAGCAGGGTGGATTTGATTTAAATCAAACTGATTTAAATCACGATTTAAATCACTAGTCAGTAAGGCTCAGGGTGGATAAAAATCAACAATTTTTTTTAAAAAATCCGATTTAAATAAATAAAAAAATCGATTTAAATAAACAAAAATCTGATTTTTATCCACCTTGAGCCTTACTGACTAGTGATTTAAATCGTGATTTAAATCGTGATTTAAATCAAATCCACCCTGGTTCCGAGGCACTAAATGAAAGCCCAAAGGAAAAGACTCCAACTGTAAGTTATCAAATGCTTTTTGTCAATGAGAAAATATCATCTACTTGACAATTCCACATTCACAAGCCTGTCTTACCCAACTGAACTGCCTTTCCAGGACCCAGATGTTGACTCCCTGGGTTTGTGGCCGCCAGTTAATCTAGATGCAATGTATATGGCACAGCTGACACCGGTGTAATTGCACACTTGGCGGCTTAAAAGGGGTTTTGTGAATGGAAGCTGTAGCGGATAAAGAACTACTTGCAGCCCTATCCGAAGCATGGCAGATAAACATAAGGGAAGCCTTACTCAAAAGTAAACCCCACTGAGTTGGATGAGGCATCAGGTTACTTCCTTAACACATTTCACTGGTCTGTTTTATGCAGTTGTACAGATAGTCAACATTATCATCCTCAGAAATCCAATATTGCGGGGGGGGGGGGAACATTTCGTTTAAGATATCAACGCATCTGTGAAGACCACAAGTTTCAGTGAAGTGATTTACATGAGCTCACAGATGAATACCCAAGATATACAAGAGCCAGCCTGGCGTAATGATTAGAGTGTTAGACTAGGACCTAGGAGAGCAGGGTTCGAATCCCTATGAAGCTCCCTAGGTAATCTAGGGCCAGCCACCACCCCTAGGCCTAACCTACCTCACAGGGTTGTTGTGAGGATGAAATGGGGAGGAGAAGAGCCATGTACACCCCTCTTGAGCTCCTTCCATCATGAAGCTCAAGGTGCATTCCTTGAAATATCCAGGTACTGACCAGACCCAGACTACTGAGATTCAGCAGAATGACTGCATCCTGTGACCTCAAACCAGGTCCGGGGTTCCAGGGCAAGCCCATCGGGGTGATTGTTTGAAGCTTAAAAGGAACTATCTGGGTGGAATCCCAATATTTATGCTTTTTGTCTTATTGTAAGGCAAGCTGTTTAATATCCTAAGGGGGAAATCTCCCTTGCATTTCTTCTATAACATTTGTACAAACGTTTCTACAGAGCAGCATTATTGCCATGTACTAAGGAATGTTTCGTTCATCACGAAGAAAAGAGAAACCCAAAACCAGAATTTGCTTCTACCTCTGGGGAGATAAGAGCAAACATCAGCCTCTAACTTCCTTTGAGAAATTTCAGAACGCTAAACCAAAACAGCAAAAAAAGCGAACTCAACCAATGCACAGGGTAATTTCCAAGAAAGAAAGAAATATCTTTTCAGCACCACAGCATAAACCACCAGAAAGTCGATGCTACAAGCAGCTTCCTCTACCCCAGCAATGCGTATATATTTGCACTGCCCACAACAAACCCGTTTATTTTCTAGATTTCTGTGGCGTGAGGTTCTCTCTTTCAGAGATGAGATAAGGCATTTCTGGAACCCCTCTTCTTGAATCTATCCAGCAGTATCTATTCTTTCCCCGGGATTAAGAGATAAAATTTTTGAACAGACACCAGCCATAAAAATTCAGCTTTTTCCCAAAGTAAATGCAGTAAGAATCAGTTTCAACTGGTTTTCTCTCTGCATTAAGAAAGTTACTAGCTCGGACACAATCCCAGCCCCACAGAAACCAATCACAATTATATTAAAGTGGCGCTGTGGGTTAAACCACAGAGCCTAGGACTTGCTGATCAGAAGGTCGGCGGTTCGAATCCCTGCGACAGGGTGAGCTCCCGTTGCTCGGTCCCTGCTCCTGCCCACCTAGCAGTTCGAAAGCACTTCAAAGTGCAAGTAGATAAATATGAACCGCTCTGGCGGGAAGGTAAACGGCGTTTCCGTGCGCTGCTCTGGTTCGCCAGAAGCGGCTTTGTCATGCTGGCCACATGACCTGGAAGCTGTACGCCGGCTCTCGGCCAATAATGCGAAATGAGCGCCGCAACCCCAGAGTCGGACACGACTGGACCTAATGGTCAGGGGTCCCTTTACCTTTATTGCTACCTTGAGTTTGAGTTGACAGCCACACGGTTTCAGAACTAAGGTTCACCAGCAATCCCCTGGTTATTATTATTCCATGAGACCTTGACATCTCTGTCTTTCCAGTTTCCAAAATAAGCAACTCGCTTCCAACTGTATAGCAGCCACGATCCCCTTCAAGTTTGTAATCATGAGTCGCCAAACTGATCAGCAAAAATCAAAGCAGGGGCATCCTTAAGCTCTCAGGCGCAGAATGATAAAAGCAACTCCTTCTTCCCTCTGCCCTTCCCCGACTTAATGGAAAGCTTTGAAGCTTGTGGGTTGGATGCATCTTTCTAAGCTCCGCTCGTTAGAGATAATGCCGAGGTTGCAGGTTCGATCCCCGGATGGGACAGCTGCATATTCCTGCATTGCTGGGGGTTGGACAGGATGATCCTGGGGTCCCTTCCAATTCTACAATTCTATGAAATATTAAGCTTGCCAACTTCAAGTTCGACGGCAGCCCCAACCACGTAGTAATGTTGCCTGAAACCAACCTCATCCTCGTTCCAGTTAAACAGGCGCTACTCAACAAGTAGCGAGTTTGAATGTCTTGTTAAAAATAAAAAGCTACATGTGCTTTTCAGAGGGTTTATAAACATACACACATACCCAACGGCGCATCCAGGGGCGTGGGAAGTGGGGGGCGGGGGGGTCGCCCCAGGTTCCATCATGGAGGGGGTGACAAATTATCAAGGAACAATTACTGCCCTACTAGGGTGGTTCTTTTTTTTAAAATGCCTGCTCCAAAGGTCTTATCTTACTACACTAGGGATTATATAGCTATATATGAAATTTCATGCATATCAGTTAATATATTGACCCTCCTCCACAAAAATAGCTGTTTACCTGGCCGTTTTCCTATGTCGTGAAGGCTGAAATTTCAATTCAGTGGAGCACTTACTGCTCCCAACCCTAACCCTGCGGAAAGCCATCTAATTAGACTTTGATTTTGACATGTTTTTAGGAGGTTAATTTAATTATTGTTTGATTTTATATCAATGTTATGTATCTGATGTTAGCCGCCCTGAGCCCGACTTCGGCCGGGGAGGGCGGGATATAAATACAAGTTTATTTTTACTTATTATTATTCCTTTGTAAGAAAATATCAAATAAAGTAAAACCATTTTTGCAGGCAAAAAAAAAAAAAAATCAATGTTGGGGGGTGGGACAAGAAATTTTCCGCACCTGGTACCACCTGACCTTCCTACGCCTCTGGGCGCATCACCCCCTTTTGGCCCAAGCTAGCCATTGACCTGATGGTCAGCCTTTCTCTGGGAGATGCGCAGCCCCCTTGGGCGTCGCTCCAGCCCCCCAGCCGCGTCCGCCCGCGCGCATCCCTCCGCTTACTGCCTTACCTGCGCTCGGAAGTAGAGGAAGAGCGCGATGCTGCAGACCACCTGGCCGAGGCCCAGCAGCGCCAGCGCGGCCAGCAGCGCGCGCGAGGCGGGCGCGGCGGGGGGCTGCGCGGCCGGCGGAGGCTGCGCGGGCAGGGGAGGCAGCGGCGGGGCGCCCTCCGGCTCCTCGGCGCCGCGCAGGTACTTGGCGTAGTCTCGGCTGGCGCGCCGCATCTCCGCGCGCTCGCGCCCAAACTGCCGCCCGGAGCGCAGCGCCGCCCGACGGGCCCTTTATAGGCTCGGCGACGCCCACCCGGGACCGGCTCCTCCCCGACGGGCAGGGAGGGCACAGCGAAGGAGACGCGCGGCGGAAAAGCCGACGGCTGCTTGTGTGGCGGAGAGCCGTCGAGGAGGAGGAGCAACGCTGTCGCGGATCATCCGCTCCTCCTGCGCCCGGCTGGAGAACTTCAGAATGGCCCTTTCAAGTCCGGAGAGAGGCTCCCTGCTGCTTCGGACCTCGACTCCCCTTTTCTCTCCGCCGCTTTCACTTTTCTCCTTTCACTAGTTGGAGCGGGAGAGGGGGGTTTGTGTGGACGCTGAAATCCAGCCCGCTCGTTTTGAATTGGGTCTTGCACTCCTCTTTCTGTTTGGATTAGAATATGCCCTTTCGCTGTTCCTTCCTGGCATCCGCGTGGAGCGCGCCAGGAGGTTTCGAAGCACTAATCCTGAGTTTAAATCCCATCGCACTCAGTAGGAAGCACGTCCAAAGAAACTTATGTCGGCCCCCCTCCCGCACCCCAGAGGACCACCGACCGAAGGAGAGGAGGGTCTTGGGGATGTAACAGAACCTTTATTCAAAACAAAATAAAAAATAAAAAAATTCCTTCTAGTAGCACCTTAGAGACCAACTAAGTTTGTTCTTGGTATGAGCTTTCCTGTGCATGCGTCTCTAAGGTGCTACTAGAAGGATTTTTTATTTATTTATTTATTTTTTACTATGACAGACCAACACGGCTACCTACCTGTAACTAGAACCTTTATTGTTAGCAATGGTCACATTCCGATGTCCTGTTTACACCCTAAGAGGCTATAAAATGTATGGGACTCCACCATTTCTAAATGAAACAATTACTTCCAAATAAAAGGTATGCTCTATTATTGCTATTTATTAATTTATACACCACCCTTCATTCAAGGGTGACATAAAAACACAGAAGAACGTAACTTAAAAACAAAAAAATAAAATAAACCCCTACTGTGTGCACAGAGAGAGAGAGCTTAAAAGGAAATAATAGATGGTTTAATTAGCCAAAGGACGTTCCTGGGTATCTGGTGAAATTGGGAGAAAGACCGCAAGGTTGCCTGGCAAGATTGCCTGCTGTGGGTGTGCCTCATGGGGAAGCGAAAGAGCCTTGGACAAGTTTGCAAAATTTGCACATATATACAGTATTTATCATTCAGCTTGGCAGGACTTACACCCAGGTAAACATGACGGGAATCCAACTGCATCTCTGCTCTTCTCTGTTTTGGAAACATGCTGTTTTTTAAAAAGGCCGTGTTGTGTTGCTTGAAATCTCTCACTTTCCATGGTGCTGTCTGTGGGATCAGCAGAACATTTGACAAAGCGCCATCCATTTGAAGAAACAAGCCGAGCGCCACAGAAAACGCCCAGGCCTGCCTTTTCCATTGTAGGTAGGGAAAACCCTTTCCAGTTCTGTGGGACTGGGCTGCACTTCTGATACACAAACCAGCAACCACACAGGAAGCCTCAAAGGCATAACCCTGTGAGAAGACTTTCAAGACACCAGTTTATTTTCCCCACATGGAGCTCAGCACAAACATTCAAAGACCCACATGGGATACAGATGAGGAAAGCAACCTCCATGTAGGTCTTTAATTGTGCAAACTCACACTTAGTTCCATACTTTGCAATAGCTCTGTCTTATTGGGTGAGGGCTGCAAAGCGAGGTTTAATGTGTGGCGAAGTATGTGATTTATTCATAATGATTTTAATGTTTTCCTGCTTGTTGTGGTTTATATTGCCTTCTTTTGCTGCCATTCTTGGTGAAGGAAGGCACAGAAATCACTTTTTTAAAAAATACATTAAATAAACTCTTCCTCAGTACCTGGCATTGAAAGCAGGTTGCCAAAACAACGAATAAGTGTTATTTCTGAAGTTTTTATCTGGTATCTTTATACACACATTTCTGACCTTTCCCTTCCTCAACATAAAAAGAACGCTGCTGTTGGTTTTGTTTAGTTTTTGACCAAAGTGAACATGATTCCGTATGCCTCACATCTGATCACTGACGTCCAAAACAGGCTTATTGCTGAGCCGCGGGGAGCTCTGGGACTCATTATTTGCTGCTGTGATCCTGTAACACATGTTTTCAAAGATGAATCTGCCACAAACAGGGATTTGGGATTCCATTATGGGTAGAAGGGTGGAAACAAAGACTTGAGCCAGGAGGGATAATCTGCTAGGACGTTCTCCTACAGAAGCGCCACTGAAACAGAAGGAGCTCTGCAAGAGCTGAGCAGAGCTGTTTCACCAGCTCTTGTTCATTTCATGAAGATTGTGCAGGAGAACTTCTCGGTGGACAATGTTTCATGTTCGTCAGAGGCAGTGGGTCGGAGTCCTTTGGATGTTCTGTCTCAGGCCCCCCAATGCCTCAGTGCATCTTTGCTCTTTTATATATTATGGGGTAGACACAAAAGTTGTTAAGTTTTTAAATTTTGGTCCAAAGTTGAGGGTTTTTCTGTTTTGTTTTTGTTTTTTTGCAAAACCATAACAAAGAAGTTTTGAGCTATTTCTAAGTAAATTTGCCAAAATATTCACTTCCAACATGGGTTAGATTGTCCAGATTTTCATGCACATTGAAGCAATTTTCGCCTAGACCAGTGATGGCTAACCTTGACACTCCAGATGTTTTGGGACTACAACTCCCATCATCCCTGACCACTGGTCCTGCTAGCTAGGGATGATGGGAGCTGTAGTTCCAAAACATCTGGAGTGTCAAGGTTAGCCATCACTGGCCTAGACACTGTTTACAAGGGCCAAATCCTGGGTATGTCAGGGAAATTCTGGATGTATGGCAGCCCTGCTGCTTTTACGATAACGATCAACCATGGCAGAACTTTTCATGATATTTTAGCTTGGCTGTGAGTCCTGGAAGACCTGCTCCCTAGCCTGGTGGGCAGGACCTGGACTGACTCCAGCTACAAAAGCTGGAGAGGCTGAACAGATGCTTGGGTTGGGGTATTGTTTTTGTAGGGAGGTTCTGTGGCTGTTATTATTGGCCTAATTGTTTTAAACTGTTCTTTAAGTTGTGTGATTTCAAATTGGTTTTGTTGTTGTATAAATTAAGGGATGTAAGATGTGCCTGGGAAGAGAGGAGCCAGGGACAGCAGTGCTGGCCAATTGCACTGGTTCTGGGCAAGGGGAGGTATGGTGTCAGGGATGGGGCAGGCCAGGTTAGGGGCACACAGCACAGGATGTCATAGCTGTCAACCCTCCCTTTTTTGGCGGGAAACTCTCTTATTCCAATGCCGTTTCCCGCTGCTATCCTGGATTGTTGATATCCCTTAAATTTCCCGGATTTCAAAGGAAGCAGCTCCTCTCCCTCCCTGCCGGCCAGGGAGGCTCCTCAGCTGCGTTGCTCGGCTGCCAATAAGGAGTCTGAGACCGACTGGGGGCGGAGCTTGCATGCCTTGTGCAGCCAGACCCTCAGGCCCAACCAGACAGACAGCCTGCCTGCCGTCTACGTGCTCGCTCTTTCGCTCACCCGTTCGCGCGCAGCCTCTGGAGCGCAGGGTGGCAAGGCTACTTGGTGCCATTGCACCACCCTCACAGCATCCCTTATTTTCAAATCCGTAAGTTTTTTTAAAAATCCCTTATTTTCAAATCATAAAGTTGACAGCTATGCAGGATGTGAAGATTGTGCATGGATCGGTCAGGACAACCACTTGTCTCTGGACCCTGGACCGCCTTGGCTGATAAAAACTAGCTGGACGGGAGCCAACAAACTGAAGCTCAATCCAGATAAGGCTGAGGCACTGTTGGTGGGTGTGTCACTAGACCAGATGGATGGGGGGTTGCTTGGTTGCTAGACTGGATGGATGGGGTTACACTCCCTCTGAAGGAGCAGGCATGCAGCATGTGGGAAGAGCAAGGCAGGCGCATCGGTGTCGTCTCAGATTACTTGGGAAGGACCCAGGAGAAGAGGAGACTTAGGCAGCTGTGGGAAGGCAGGGGCCTTCAGGCTTAGCAAGTGCCTCATAGGGGCAAGACCTACCAAGAAGAGTTGCTGTGCTCATTGGGCCTGGCAGTCTAATAAAGAGTTAACTTCACTTACTCCATGTGATCTATTGTCGGCTCGCTCCTGACATACGATCACTTTCTGAGGTGTGCCTCCTCCACAAGAGGTCTGGAGGGCGGCAGCACAAGAAAGGGCCTTTTCTGCAGTGGCTCCCCATTTGTGGGATGCTCTCCCCACGAAGGCTCACCTGGCTCCTTCATTACATATCTTTAGGCGTCAGGCAAAAACAATGCTCTTCTCCCAAGCTTTTGGCTGGTTTTAAAAAAATCTATGGCCTTGCGTTTGTGGAAGGAGGGTTATTGGTTTTTCTTTCTTTTTATTATGTTCATAGAATCATAGAGTTGGAAGATACCACAAGGGCCATCCAGTCCAACCCCCTGCCAAGCAGGAAACACCATCAAAGCATTCCTGACAGGTGGCTGTCAAACCTCTGCTTAAAGACCTCCAAAGAAGGAGACTCCACCACACTCCTTGGCAGCAAATTCCACTGTCGAACAGCTCTTACTGTCAGGAAGTTCTTCCTAATGTTTAGGTGGAATCTACTTTCTTGTAGTTTGAATCCATTGCTCCGTGTCTGCTTCTCTGGAGCAGCAGAAAACAACCTTTCTCCCTCCTCTATATGACATCCTTTTATATATTTGAACATGGCTATCATATCACCCCTTAACCTTCTCTTCTCCAGGCTAAACATACCCAGCTCCCTAAGCCGTTCCTCATAAGGCATCGTTTCCAGGCCTTTGACCATTTTGGTTGTCCTCCTCTGGACTGATTAGCTTGTCAGTATCCTTCTTGAACTGTGGTGCCCAGAACTGGACACAGTATTCCAGGTGAGGTCTGACCAGAGCGGAATACAGTGGTACTATTACTTCCCTTGATCTAGATGCTATACTCCTATTGATGCAGCCCAGAATTGCATTGGCTTTTTTAGCTGCTGCATCACACTGTTGACTCATGTCAAGTTTGTGGTCTACCAAGACTCCTAGATCCTTTTCACTTGTACTGCTCTCAAGCCAGGTATCACCCATCCTGTATTTGTGCCTTTCATTTTTTTTTGCCCAAGTGTAGTACTTTACATTTCTCCCTGTTAAAATACATCCTGTTTGCCTTGGCCCAGTTCTCTAATCTGTTAAGGTCATTTTGAAGTGTGATCCTGTCCTCTGGGGTATTAGCCACCCCTCCCAATTTGGTGTCATCTGCAAACTTGATCAGGATGCCCTCAAGCCCATCATCCAAGTCATTGATAAAGATGTTGAATAAGACTGGGCCCAAGACAGAACCCTGTGGCACCCCACTAGTCACTTCTCTCCAGGATGAAGAGGAGCCATTGATGAGCACCCTTTGGGTTCGGTCAGTCAGCCAGTTACAAATCCACTGAATGGTAGCATTGTCTAGCCCGCATGTTATGTGTTTTCATTTTGTATTTTTATGTTGTGAACCACACTACGATCTTCGGATGAAGGGTGGTATGCAAATTTAATTAATAATAATAGCAACAACTGACCCTCTAAGCAAAACCCATGTAAAATGAAAGGAAGCTGAGTCAGCTCAATACCATTGACTCATTGGGTGATGTTTGGGTTTCTGAAGATACTTAGGTTGTAATGACAGTCCACAAAAGGAAACCTACATGTGACAAAGTTAAAAGGAATGAAGGCAAGTCTTCGTGTTAGCCAGAGTCTGGTCAGTTGTGGCTTCTGAACTCTTATCTTCTTATTTAATACCAAGATAAATAGTATTAGTAACCAGGCAGACATATAGTACCTAAAAGCAGACTAAAGTGAACTAATCTATGCCCCAACAAAGGACTTAATAATAATCCTACTGTAAAGCTGCAATCTTGTTTCCAGATGCCTAGCATGAAGGACTACTGGCAGCCATGGGACTTACTTCTGAAGAGGATCACGCTATAAACAATATCCTCAAAACTTCCAAAATCACGTTTTTCATAGTTCCACTCCACCAAACAGAAATTAGTGATGATGTATCACTAAAAATGACAAAAAGATACACAGGACTGGAAAGAACAGATCATGGTTTGTTGTTTGGACACGGAAAGATAATAAAGAGATTACAAGCAGGCAGTAGAAAGAGAGATGGATTCACAGCAAAACATTTAACCCAGTTTATCTCTAAGGTTAGAGTATGAATATAACATTATGATAAATGTTAAGGGACCCCTGACTGTTAGGGCCAGTCGCGGACGACTCTGGGGTTGCGGCGCTCATCTTGCTTTATTGGCCGAGGGAGCCGGCGTACAGCTTCCGGGTCATGTTGCCAGCATGACTAAGCCGCTTCTGGCGAACCAGAGCAGTGCACGGAAACGCCGTTTACCTTCCCGCCGGAGCGGTACCTATTTATCTACTTGCACTTTGACGTGCTTTCGAACTGCTAGGTGGGCAGGAGCAGGGACCGAGCAACGGGAGCTCTCCCTGTCACAGGGATTCGAACCGCCGACCTTCTGATCAGCAAGCCCTAGGCTCTTTGGTTTAACCCACAGCGCCACCTGGGTCTGTAAGGTAAAGGTAAAAGGACCCCTGACCATTAGGTCCAGTCGTGTCCGACTCTGGGGTTGCTGCGCTCATCTTGCTTTATTGGCCGAGGGAGCTGGCGTACAGCTTTCAGGTCATGTGGCCAGCATGACAAAGCCGCTTCTGGCGAACCAGAGCAGAGCACAGAAACGCCATTTACCTTCCCACCGGAGCGGTACCTATTTATCTACTTGCACTTTGATGTGCTTTCGAACTGCTACTTGGGCAGGAGCTGGGACCGAGCAACGGGAGCTCACCCCGTCGCAGGGATTCGAACAGCCGACCTTCTGATCAGGAAGCCCTAGGCTCTGTGGTTTAATCCACAGCACCACCTGGGTCCCTCTACCTGGGTCTGTAGCTTCTAGCAAATATCCAGAAACTTTGGGTACCAGAAATGTTCCTCTTTTTTAGTTTGTTGTTTGTTTTTGCTACCGCCTTTGATGCACTAGGGCACCATGGCAAGGTGTCTAACAGAAGTCACTTCTTTTGTGATGTAGCTACTCCCACGTACTTCCTGTTGATGTCATTTCCCCCCTGCAACGTCTAGCACAGCAATCACAGCCTGAGCACTGAAGCGACAAAAGTGAAAGTACGGGGCTGGCATGGTGCCACAGTGCAAATAACATGTGCTAAAATGCAAAAGAGGGACAGATAAAATCACAGCATGGCCACTTTCTTGCTGCTCAATGCCAGAGCTACAAAGGTTTCACTTCTGTCAGGAGGGTTGACGGAGTTCACCTTTGGGCGAAGGGAAGGGCTGTAGGGCACAGGCAATATCTCAGTTGCAGAACACCTGATTGGCATGCAAGCCATCTTGGGTTCAGCTTTCTCTGACTCAATCAGCTTTGGCAACAAGGCTGGGGAAGGCTTTTTGCCTTTGGGACTTTGCCTTTGGACAGGGCAGGACTGCTTGGCCACCAGAGAGGTCCTGGGGGCAGGGGCAGGACCAGATGCCTGGGGACCCCTGTGTTATGGCGCCAACAGGATGGCATGCCGAAGCTGGGTATCAGTACCGGGGTGAAGAGAAGCCGAAGTCAGGAGCAGTCCAAGTCAGGAACCAGCCAAAGTCAGGTACACAGGATCAGGATCAGGATGAGCAGGCACAACCACGTGCTTCAGCACAGCAGTTGCAGGTGCTGGTGAGGGAAGCAGCCAGCCTTCCTTAAGTAGACAGCTCATCACCACGCCTTTTACGAGCTGCAACTGCCTCCAATTGCTCCCTCCGTTTCTCAGCTCTACGCTCTACAGCTGAGATGGGAGGAGGGGAGGGGGCCCTCCGGCTCCTCTCCTCACAAGGGCCTGATTCTGGCTCAACTTCTTCCTCCTCCTGTTCTGGCCTTCCCTCTTCCCCATCTGCTTCTTCCTCTTCTGAGGAGTGTCGCCACCAGTCTTCTTCAGGTAAGAATCCCTCCATTTCTCTGGACTCTTCCGTGGTTGCCGCTTCACCTAGGGGGGCTTGCCACCACTCCTGCTCATCTGGTGCAACCCTGACACCTTGGGCCACCTCTCCAAAGCCCTTTTGCTGCCTGGTGGAGTTGCAGCCGAGTGCCACCTGCGAGGGGGGCTGCCTGTAAACTGCAGGAGGGAGGGCAGCTGAGCAGAGACAACATGTTCCTCCTGTGAAATAGTCTACGCACCACTTTCCATTCTTCTCCGAGATGTGGAGGGGAGGAAAAAGGAAAAGTGGGACATTCTGGGATCAAATCAGAAAGCGGGATGGCTTCTGTAACTCCAGGACTGTCCCTGGAAAATTGGGACATTTGGAGGGTATGCAGGACTTAATGTATCACGCTGAGTGACGTCACCAGAGTCTGGGATGCTTCTGAGCTGGCAAGCCAACTGAAATGTGCCGTGTGCTTCCATTTATTCACTCGTTGTCTAACGGTGCAATTCTACATGTGTCCTTTCTGAATAGACACATGTAGAATTGCACTGTTCAGTGCGGTAAGCTCAATGGAACGCACTCCCTTGTATGCCTGTGTATATGCGCAGTCTAAACGCGTTGCTTAAGCATTGTGTACCATTCGGCGATAGGATGCAGAGAGTTCATGAAGGTCATGAACTAGCTTGCCACAGTTATCCTGAACACAAACTCAGTGATTAGTCAATAGCTTAGGAAAACAAGGTTGGCTAGCTTGTCTCCACACTATTTACCACAGTCTCAGGGCAGGCAATTTTTCCAAGTATATTGTGCCAGGTTTTTCAGATCCGCAGTCTATTCCAGATAGGTATCTACTATTCACTTTGGAATCATGCACCCACAAACACACGCACAAAAGCACAGTAATGCCTACACAACTTTTCTCTTTTCATGCTGTCACGTGAGCTTATCTTAAATAAGCCCTGTTTTTTTTAAAACACAACATCCCAACACTGCTTTTGGCAGCATCCTCCAGACTGGAGAAGTGCCCATTGTGTTTGGACCACAAATGATGTTCAGACAGATGCAACTAGAGGATGTCTTTTTTATGTCTGTGCGGGTCAGTCTTTCAATACAGAGAAGAACCAAGACAAATAAACCAAAATGGAACATAAAATAAAATGTCTCCACTGCACAATAAATTTTGGCTTCGAGTTTTCTTTCCCCCCCCCCTCTTTTTTTTGTCTCTGCTGCCCCCACTCCAAGCCTCCAAACTGTGCCTCCTTTCGAACTGCCATTTAAAACATTAATGAAAATCCAGGATTTTTTTTTTTTTTTTGCTATTCTGAACGAGATGTTTGGGACAGGGGTCTGGAGTGTAGAAAAGGGGGAGGTGCTCTACACTCCAAGCACCCGGCTTTTGTAAGCTCCAGTCTTCTGCATCATGTATTTCAAATGCAGACCGTACTCTTCAAGTACAAAATCCGAGAACCCTTATTCACATTTAAAGGTGGTGCCGACGTGCTATTTAAATGCAATAAATAAATATAATTGCCTCTAATTTCTAGATGTAAGATTTTTACACTGAAGCACTAACAACTGAACTCCTCTGGGTTGGTTTGCTTTGAAATAGATAAGGTAAAGGTAAAGGGACCCCTGACCATTAGGTCCAGTCGTGTCCTACTCTGGGGTTGCGGCGCTCATCTTGCTTTACTGGCCGAGGGAGCCAGTGTACAGCTTCCAGGTCATGTGGCCAGCATGACAAAGCCGCTTCTGGCGAACCAGAGCAGTGCACGCAAACGCCGTTTACCTTCCCGCCAGAGCGGTACCTATTTATCTACTTGCATTTTGACGTGCTTTCGAACTGCTAGGTTGGCAGGAGCTGGGACCGAGTAACGGGAGCTCACCCCATCGCAGGGATTCGAACCGCCGACCTTCTGATCAGCAAGCCCTAGGCTCTGTGGTTTAACCCACAGTGCCACCTGGGTCCCTAAATGAATATAATTGCCTCTAATTTCTAGATGTAAGATTTTGCACTGAAGCACTAACAGCTGAACTCCTCTGGGTTTGTCTGTTTTATATAGATAGAAAGCATCAAAATGTTTTAAATACATAGGCAAGTAAGCTTAATTTAAACCCTGCCCACATTACCTATCAACCACATTCTGTGTCCAATATGCTGGACTTGCGTTCCTTCTGTCCTGGACTAGGAATAACAGTGTTCTTGGATTCTCTGTCCTGCTTTGGGGTTAGAGGCATGATGGTCTCATTGTGCGTAAGCAAGTGGTTTCACTCCTTAATTGCAAAGAGGAAGTGGTCAGGCAGCCCATGCTGTCCCAGCAAGAAACATGGTAAAAGGTCTTGGACGAAAACCAGGGAAGAGGAAAAATGCTACATGTGAAATGATCTCTCTCTACACACTCGTTCCCAGTACGATTGGGACAACTTAGGATATATTACTGAAAGAGACACACAAGATTTCCTCAAAGATTTGTCTTCTTCTGTCACTTCTAGTCTCTATAGAAGTTAAAGAGCTAATTCTATTTTCTTTTACATAATTCTGCATGACTCAAAGTTTCACCACGAAGAAGAGGATGTGGGTTTTAGAGTCTGAGTGAGACTATGTTTGCCAGCCCTCAAAGTTAGCGCAGGGGGCTTGAAGAGGGAAATAAATTTGCTTTTCAGTGGGCTGCGACGCTGCAGCTGAATAGCACCACTCCAAGCAATAGCGAGAAAAAAGATGTAGAGTTGGCAAGCAGTGAATCAAATCACCATGGTCATAATGCACCTGGAAGTTCTCCTGTGCAAGAGCACTTCTCATTTCCATGAGGCTTGCGCAGGAAAACTTCCCGCAGGATTGTGTCCCCGACTTCTCAGGCCATGTATTCTGAAACGAAGGGCAGTGATGTGCAGGCACAGGGCAGAACACAAAATATTTTGTGCCCCCTCCACCATACTGTGTGCAACTCAGAGGAGGCTTTTGTTGTTGCAAGAATAAAAAAAAATATTATTGCACTGTTAAAAAGGAAATAACTGATTGGTATGGAATAACTGATTGGTTCAAAATTGGGAAAGGAGTACGACAAGGCTGTATATATTGTCTCCCTGTTTATTTAAATTATATGCAGAATTCATCATGCGAAAGGCTAGATTGGATGAATCCCAAACCAGAATTAAGATTGCCGGAAGAAATATCAACAACCTCAGATATGCTGATGATACAACCTTGATGGCAGAAAGTGAGGAGGAATTAAAGAACCTTTTAATGAGGGTGAAAGAGGAGAGCACAAAATATGGTCTGAAGCTCAACATCAAAAAAAACTAAGATCATGGCCACTGGTCCCATCACCTCCTGGCAAATAGAAGGGGAAGAAATGGAGGCAGTGAGAGATTTCACTTTCTTGGGTTCCATGATCACTGCAGATGGTGACAGCAGTCACAAAATTAGAAGACGCCTGCTTCTTGGGAGAAAAGCAATTGTAAACCTAGACAGCATCTTAAAAAGCAAAGACATCACCTTGCCGACAAGGGTTCGTATAGTTAAAGCTATGGTTTTCCCAGTAGTAATGTACGGAAGTGAGAGCTGGACCATAAAGAAGGCTGATCGCCAAAGAATGGATGCTTTTGAATTATGGTGCTGGAGGAGACTCTTGAGAGTCCCATGGACTGCAAGAAGATCAAACCTATCCATTCTGAAGGAAATCAGCCCTGAGTGCTCATTAGAAGGACAGATCCTGAAGCTGAGGCTCCAGTACTTTGGCCACCTCATGAGAAGAGAAGACTCCCTGGAAAAGCCCCTGATGTTGGGAAAGATGGAGGGCACAAGGAGAAGGGGACACAGAGGACGAGATGGTTGGACAGTGTTCTCGAAGCTACCAACATGAGTCTGACCAAACTGCGGGAGGCATTGGAAGACAGGAGTGCCTGGCGTGCTCTGGTCCATGGGGTCACGAAGAGTCGGACATGACTGAAAGACTAAACAACAACAAAAAAGGAAAATTCTTGAACATTTGCTTTTAAGAAATACCCTCCCACTACTTCTGCTCAGCTATTGAATGCAGCCAGTTTCCACTCCCTTGTGAAGGTAAAATAACCATTATTCGGTTTACTAAAATTGTGTGTGTGTGTGTGTGTGTGTGTGTGTGTGTGAGAGAGAGAGAGAGAGAGAGAGAGAGAGAGAGAGAGAGAGAGAGAGAGAGAGACAGAGAGAGAGTTTTGTTGCCAGAACAAAATATTTCTAGCAAGGGGAAATAAAGATTTGTTTTCATTTAAAAAAAAAAGTTGTTAAAGACTGTTTCTTATAGTTTATATTCCAAGGGAATGAAAACGTTCCCAGACTCAAAAATGAACAAGTCTGAGAAATAGCATCTTCTCAGGCTTGTCTGTAGGTGGAAAAACTCAGGGTGCCTCTGCTATTTTTCTGTTTTCTTTAGAACTGTGAGAAACTGTATTGAAACAAGTCAACATAGATGTCTATATGGATAATAACATTTATTATTTTGCAGACTGCATGTCAAACAACTAAGAGGAGATCTATAAAGGTCTTTGCACACATCTGAAACCTAGGGGAATTTCGCTCCTTTTGCTAATGCTTTATTAATTCCTTTAATCAATTTGAGGTGGGCTTAGTTTTCGAGGCTGTTTGCTTCAAGGGTGTTTATAATATTATGTAAGAATGTATTGAATCTCTCCCCCCACCCAATTCTTCTATCTTTTCCTATGCTATCAGTCACACCTGGCTTTGCCAGGGACAAAGAGAGTGGTAGTTCATCAGCATCTGGAGAACCAGCCAACAGATTATCAACCCTTGTTAAACCATTAATCTAAATTGTAAATGACTTGACTACAAGATGATGTATAGAATCATAGAATCATAGAGTTGGAAGAGACCACAAGGCCCATCCAGTCCAACCCCCTGCCAAGCAGAAAACACCATCAAAGCATTCCTGACAGGTGGCTGTCAAGCCTCTGCTTAAAGACCTCCAAAAAAGGAGACTCCACCACACTCCTTGGCAGCAAGTTCTTTCTAATGTTTAGGTGGAATCTTCTTTCTTGTAGTTTGAATCCATTGCTCCGTGTCCGCTTCTCTGGAGCAGCAGAAAACAACCTTTCTCCCTCCTCTATATGACATCCTTTTATATATTTGAACATGGCTATCATATCACCCCTTAACCTTCTCTTCTCCAGGCTAAACATACCCAGCTCCCTAAGCCGTTCCTCATAAGGCATCGTTTCCAGGCCTTTGACCATTTTGGTTGCCCTCCTCTGGACACATTCCAGCTTGTCAGTATCCTTCTTGAACTGTGGTGCCCAGAACTGGACACAGTATTCCAGGTGAAGTCTGACCAGAGCGGAATACAGTGGTACTATTACTTCCCTTGATCTTTTGGTTTTGGTCAGTCAGCCAGTTACAAATCCACAGAATGGTAGCATTGTCTAGCCCGCATTTTACCAGCTTCTTTACAAGAATATCATGGGGCACCTTGTCAAAGGCCTTGCTGAAATCAAGATAGGCTTTATCCACAGTGTTCCCTTCGTCTACTAGGCTTGTAATTCTGTCAAAAAATGAGATCAGATTAGTCTGACATTACTTATTTTTCAGAAACCCATGCCGGCTTTTAGTGATCACAGCATTCCTTTCTAGGTGCTCACAGACCGTTTGCTTAATGATCTGCTCTAGAATCTTTCCTGGTATTGATGTCAGGCTGACTGGGCGGTAATTGTTTGGGTCCTCTCTTTCCCCCTTTTTAGAAATAGGGACAATGTAGATCTAGTAAATAAAAAAATTTCAACACCACCAAACAGCATTTTTATATATTGTTAATGCAGCATAAAGAAAAAAAATGGATGAGGGGAGCAGGCAGGTGTTCCCTGACCACTTCTAATACATTGCTTAATATGTTGTGAGGTAGAGACAGGGATAACTGAAGATTAAATACAAAACCTTAAATCGTCTTTTTCATCTGGAATGTGAATTTGCATTTTAAGGTGTGATTATTACAATTTATAAAATGTTCCAGAGATCAGTAACTGCTAATGTAACAGACTATGGCAGTGATGGCTAACCTTGAAACTCCAGATGTTTTGGAACTACAACTCCCATCATCCCTAGCTAACAGGATCAGTGGTCAGGGATGATGGGAGTTGTAGTCCCAAAACATCTGGAGTGTCAAGGTTAGCCATCACTGGACTATGGAGTCATGTTAAAAATAATGCTAAATTCCGCATACTTGTTTCTTAGTAAAAGTTTATTTTGTGATTCTGATATATTCTTATTTGTGAACGGTTACTAATCTTGCTAAACATAGAGATTTATATGCTATGGAATCACAGAATCATAGAGTTGAACGGGATCCTGAGTGTCATCTTGTCCAATTCCCTGCAATGCAGGAATATCGGCTAAAGCATCTGAGACAGATGGCCATCCAACCTCTGCTTTCAAACCTCCCAGGAAGAAGAGTCCACCACCTACTGAGGTTGTCCGTTCCACTGTTGAATAATAATTTATTATAATAATAATAATTTATTATTTGTACCCCGCCCATCTGGCTGGGTTTCCCCAGCCACTCTGGGCGGCTTCCAACAAAGATTAAAATACATTAAAATGTCACACATTAAAATTTTCCCTAAACAGGGCTGCCTTCAGATGTTTTCTAAATGTCAGGGAGTTGTTTATCTCTTTTACCTCTGCTGGGAGGGCGTTCCACAGGGCAGGCGCCACCACCGAGAAGGCCCTCTGCCTGGTTCCCTGTAGCTTTGCTTCTCGCAGTGAGGGAACAGCTCTTACTGTCCGAAAGTTGTTTGTGATGTTTAGTCTGTCTGAATCTCCCTTTTTGTAACTTGAAGCCATGGGTTCAAGTCCTACCTGCTTTTGTTTGTTGCATCTTCCTTGTGTCAATTTATTTCAATGGGAGAAGAAGGCTCAGGTGGCAACACATGGGAGAAGAAAAAATATATATTACCCCTGAGAGTGATCTGCTGCCTGGGGTGGCTGCCTTAGCTGGCCTTACTCTGCCTGACGGCAGGAAAACTCCAGTAACAGTAATCAAAATTTCTCTATGTCACTCCAATTCTTTTATATAGAAAAGTGTGATATTTGGAGAGGAAAAATTGGGACACAGGTGGCGCTGTGGGTTAAACCACAGAGCCTAGGGCTTGCCGATCAGAAGGTCGGCGGTTCGAATCCCCGCGACGGGGTGAGCTCCCGTTGTTCGGTCCCTGCTCCTGCCAACCTAGCAGTTCGAAAGCACGTCAAAGTGCAAGTAGATAAATAGGTACCGCTGCAGCGGGAAGGTAAACGGCGTTTCCGTGCGCTGCTCTGCTTCGCCAGAAGCGGCTTTGTCATGCTGGCCACATGACCCGGAAGCTGTATGCCGGCTCCCTCGGCCAGTAAAGCGAGATGAGCGTCGCAACCCCAGAGTCGTCCGCAACTGGACCTAGTGGTCAGGGGTCCCTTTACCTTTAACCCCATCAGTTTAGATAAAGCAATCTGATGAAATACTGGGGTTTCTGGAAAGTTACGATATTGGATCATAATAATAATTATTTATTTATGTAAAGCTGCGGCGATGACTTAACTGCGGGTGATGTATAAAGCCTCCATACAGAGGAGTCAGATGTGGGAGTGACTGCATTGTAGAAAGCATCTCTTTGTCTTGGAGACATTCCAGCAAGGAAATCACAGAGACCACAATGCAGGGAAACCATAATTAAACAAACAACGCAGTATTATGGCAACTGATTGCATTGCATGCTCTTGTTCCATTTTGTTATTATTTTTGCTTGCACACACATTTTCTTCATCTGGAGATTCTCCAGGAAGTGGGATGGATACATTACATATGTGATGTTCCCAAAATAATATTCGAGAATCTATGACACAAAAACTGTGTTTAGCACAGAGACAGAAATTCAGTAGGAGCCTGGGTGTTTTGCTTACCATCCAACTGAATTAGCTGAAAATTTCAAATAAGAATATGCATTTTGAGAGTAATATTCTTAAGAAGTGCATAACCAAACGGTTGTCATCTTCCTGACCCCATGTCCCAGCAGCAGAAGTGCCCTTTTGTTGTTATTTCAGGTGGGAATCAGGCTGGCTGTTCTGCTTAGCAGTTCCCAATTTTGGGTGCAGTTCCCAAAATAGGGCCCCTCCCCACCCCCCCAAAAAGATACCAGAAAACACATGTTGTGGTATTGGTTGGTTTGTTTTTTTCATTCGTTTAGTTATCTGTCACCTTCCACACAAATGTTTCAAGGCAATGTGAGATGGGACTGGCGTGGAAAGAGGGAAGTGCAGCGGATTGTATGGAAAGCACGGTATCTAAATTATTAGAATTTTCAAATTATGAAAGTTCAGATGATTGTTTATGATGAACTGGTAATGCCCAGGTGGGGACTCAACCGCAATGAAATCACAGGGAAGGGCAGAATAGATAGAAAAGTCAGGAGTATTCCTCAGAAAAATGAGTAACAAATGATGTGTTGGGAGGTCGGTGGAAGTCTATATTTCATTCAATATGATAAGGGAAAGAAGACTAAGGCATTGAGAAGGAATATCTATCAGATTATTTATGTCTTCTTGTGCTATATTGGTTGTTTTTGCTCTCTTTTTCCTTTTCTTCTTCTTCTTCTCATTTTTTGTATCTTTTCTTTTTTCTTCAGGATTGTTGTATTGTTGTGTTATATTGTCAAAACAAAATAAAAAATAATAAAATTCCTTCCAGTAGCACCTTAGAGACCAACTAAGTTTGTTCTTGCTATAAGAGCTTTCGTGTGCATGCACACTTCTTCAGATAGTGTCTGGATTTTTTTATTTTTTATTTTGTTTTGACTATGACAGACCAACATGGCTACCTACCTGTAACTGTGTTATATTGTGTTATGTTGATATTTTATGAAGTGATTATCAATAAAGTTGTTTTTAATAATAATAAAAATTAAAGAAAAGAAAAGTCAGGAGTATTCCCATTGATTTCAGTGGAAATGAAAGAGGCTGTTCTGTAGTTACTTTGTTAGGTTGCGTGTTTTTTTCTTGGCTGTTCCCCAGGCGGTTTTTTAAGCCATACAAAATCCCCCTCTGCCATGAAGGTGTTTCTTTGCTGTGTTTCGCACCCTTCCCTGTCCTGCCAGCTTCCATTTTAGCTCTTCCCCTCAGTCACAACCTTCTTTCTGCTCTGGGTCCCATCATCTTCCTTTCAGCAGTCATGGAATTTCTGAAGTGACCACAGCCGACAAGAGACTGTTTTCCTTGCACCTCTCAGCCTGCGGAAATTCGTACATGATGTGATTCAGGCATCGAGTCAAGCAGGAAGTGCTCAACTGCCATTGCCACACCATTTCATTAAACAGAGGGCGGCCCAGCTGACAAGGCTGCCGTGGGGTAAAGTACACACACACACACACACACACACACACACACACACACACTTGTTTGTTCAATTTATTCAGAATACTGGCTGCCCCGAGGTCTTTGTCAAACCACTTAAGCAGTGGTCAGTCTGGTTCCCGAAATTTGTGCCACAGCTACAACTGATGGAGGATCTGTTTCAGGAACTAGCACAAACACACACACACACACACACACACACACACACACACACACACACACAACAAGCTAAATCCACCATCACATTTAGATAAGGAATCTCTAAATGCCCATCTTTCGCTAAAGTGGTCACCCATTCTCCCACTATGACCTTGATCTCATCTTATTTCTTTTTTGTTGGGGAACAGGGGAACACTTGATACTTCCTTTCTGCTCAAGAACACAAAGCAGAAACTATTACGAAAAGTGCTGATTGCTAGTTGGTAAGAGAAATGTAATCCACTGGGAGCAGTCAAGTACAACATTCCTTGCAATGCTAGAGTGGACATGCAAAGGGATGTTTGGTCCAGCCAGTCGAAACTTCCTGTTTCCTCCTGGGCAGGAGCATCCTTCCTGTTGCATGTGATAGAAGGTGGGCGTGACCAAACCTGTCCAGGTAACAAAAGGGCGAGTCACGCATCACTCTCTCTCATTTTCACATCCTTCTTCATTCAACCAGCTTCTAGCTAGGACTGCCTTGCTAGCTTCTCAGCTAGAAGAGGCACTGGGATCATTCCTCGCTATGGGGTAGATCCACATGTATATATTTGTAACTAAGTCTGCCTTCAGGGATCACACAGTGCTCTGCCGGATGCAAGTAAACTTCTTTTATTGACTTATGAATAAGATTGTGCCGTGTTTATCCCATAGCTGTCAACTTTCGGATATGAAAATAAGGGATTTTTCCAAACCTTCGGATTTGAAAATAAGGGATGCCGCGAGGGCGGTGCAATGGCACCAAGTAGCCTCGCCACCCTGTGCTCCAGAGGCTGCGCGCGAACGGGTGAGCGAAAGAGCGAGCGCATAGACGGCAGGCAGGCTGTCTGTCTGGTTGGGCGTGAGGGTCTGGCTGCACAAGGCATGCAAGCTCCGCCCCCAGTCGGTCTCAGACTCCTTATTGGCAGCAGAGCAACGCAGCTGAGGAGCCTCCCTGGCCGGCAGGGAGGGAGAGGAGCTGCTTCCTTGGAAATCCGGGAAATTGAAGGGATATCAACAATCCAGGATAGCAGCGGGAAATGGCATTGGAACAAGGGAGTTTCCCGCAAAAAAGGGAGGGTTGACTGCTATGGTTCTCATGTGTGCAAGTTTCTCACATTGTTCACACAATGTTTTCCCCATTCAAATGGCAGCCTGCACTGCCATTCCCCCCCCCCCCAATCTCATTTGGCTTTTCCTGATCCACAGATAATGCAGTAAGGGGGTGGGATCAAGCATAACGTACCCAGCTGTGGATGCACTAAAGCACCTTGTGTAGACAGGTCGTCGTCGTCCCGCCCCCCCCCCACATGTGGGTGCTATCTATCTAGCGCCACTTCCCTTTGCTCATTGCCTGAGCACAACCGAAGCATTTGGTTTCCATGAGGAAATGAGGCAGTGTGCCTCTTTCTGTTGGTTGTTGTTCAAGGTATGTTCCCAGAATTTATTTTTTCAAAAAAACAACAATAACCCACCATCTGTTTCGTGCAGAGCTGCCCTTGCACAAAACAGCTCTATTGAAAAAATAAGTCTGGGCCTTGCAAGTGCAGGAAGCAGGGGAGGGAGAAAAGGCTGTCTCCAAATCCTTCTCCATCCTGCCTTGACCACAATTCTCCAAATGTTTGGTACTATCTTACTCAAAGTAGACCTAATGAAATTAATGGACCTAACTTAAAGGTAAAGGTAAAGGGACCCCTGACCATTAGGTCCAGTCGTATCTGACTCTGGGGTTGCGGTGCTCATCTCGCTTTATCGGCCGAGAGCCGGCGTACAGCTTCCAGGTCATGTGGCCAGCATGACTAAGCTGCTTCTGGTGAACCAGAGCAGCGCACGGAAACGCCGTTTACCTTCCTGCCAGAGCGGTTCCTATTTATCTACTTGCACTTTAACGTGCTTTTGAACTGCTAGGTGGGCAGTAGCTGGAACCGAGCAACGGGAGCACACCCCATTGCAGGGATTCGAATCGCCGACCTTCTGATCAGCAAGCCCTAGGCTCTGTGGTTTAACCCACAGCACCACCTGGGACCCTGGACCTAACTTAGGCACCCTCAATAATTTCAGTGGGTCTAGTTTAAGTAAAACTTAGCTGAATATTGCCCCGTCTATCGCTGTTCTCCATCCTACAATTTAGGAGAGCTGTAAGCTGTACGCCGGCTCCCTCGGCCAATAATAATAATAATACCGTGTTTCCCCTAAAATAAGACACCGTCTTATACTTTTTCCCCCTCAAAAAAAACACAGTATGGCTATTTTTCGGGGGATGTCTTATTTTAACCGCTCCGCGTCGGTACGCTGCATAGCCACGCCTATCCAGGCCGTCTTAAGGGAGAGGCGCCGCGTCACTATGTCTTCTTTTCAGGGTATGGCTTATTTTCAGGGTATGGCTTATATTTCGCAAATGTGTAGAAATCCTGCTATGGCTTATTTTATGGCTACGTCTTATTTTAGGGGAAACAGGGGTAATAATAATAATAATTTATTATTTGTACCCCGCCCATTTGGCTGGGTCTCCCCATAAAGCGAGATGAGCGCACAACCTCAGAGTCGTCCGCGACTGGACCTAATGGTCAGGGGTCCCTTTGTTATGATTTTTGTCCAAGCCGAGCGGCAACAGCTGCAGCGAGGGCTGGTTTGACTTTTGCCAGTCTCACCAAGCCGTGAGAAAGGTGCCTTATCTTTGCCTACATGGAATGTTTATGTTTTACTGTACTGTTGTAATCCTAGCCTTTGTGCTTTCTCTTCTAGCTAGATCTCAAGCTGGAAAGACGGCATTATGGCAGCTCTGTCTAAATGAGCTGGCAGCAGAGATTCTCTCTGCACTATTCCTACAATAAATAATAATAATAATAATAATTTTATTATTTTTACCCCGCCCATCTGGCCGAGTTTCCCCCGCCACTCTGGGCGGCTTCCAGTCAAATATTAAAACAATACAGCAGTTTTACAAATACAAATAGTTTTAGCCTTAATTATGGCTTGTGTGTGTTGTTCTTCATGCTGGGAACAATCACATATGACTGCGCCACCGGACTCTCTGTAGCCGGGGATGTGTGCACAAGGCTTTGCTCTGGCTTTGGGGCAGTCTCACAAACTGCCCCAGGCGGGGTTTTTGCTGACACCCTTAACCCTTTAGTGGATAAACTAAAAAGACCAATTCAGGGGCCAGAACATCCACAGATCTCCCTAGGATGTGATGTCAAATCAAGGCAATCGCCCTGGTGTACAAAATCAAGCTTGCTTAATGAGTTTGGCATCACAATTCAATGATAATTTAGACTTTCCTTCAAAAAATATTAATAAATCTCACCAGTTGCTTAAAACAACGGAATATAGAGGGAAAGGGAACCGACTCTGTTAAAAGATAATTCTGAATGCCTCAAGCAATTTTGCGTGCGTGCGCAAACGCACACACGCGGGCGCAAAATTCAACCAAACACTAACCCAAATAAACAGGATCTAATAGAGAACTGACTGAGAATTTGGATGAGCTAAGACCAAAGGTGTGGTAGACACTGGAAACTTTGGGTGACTCAGTGGGGAAAAACAAGCTGCAAACTAAAGACTCAGCCCACACATTACTTTCCATCCATCTTCTGTAAGTCTGAAAAGACAGACCAAGTAATTATCTCATTACTTTGATGGAAAGATTAATGTCCATGCCTACGGGGGCTAGGTTTTTAAATACAGATATGGAGGGGGGGCTCGGTGGGAGGAGGATTTCAGGCTCAGGGTATTGTGGAGGGGAAGATGGTTAGATGGGCTGGAACTGATTCATTGCTTCTATTCCGTTATTTATGACCCTCACAGTGTCAAGGCAGCTCTGAACAGCAATTAAAAAGCACAGTGCTGAAATAATAGCTAGGTAAAAAATTGAATGCACATAAGCGACAACTTAAGAATAGCCACAGTAGGGGAAAGTTAAAACATAAACGACTAAACCTCAAGGAACAAGACAAAAGAAAGCAATATGCATTTATACATACAGAAAAAAGTGTGGTGAAATAATGTTGTTTTTAAGGGACGCAGGTGGTGCTGTGGGTTAAACCACAGAGCCTAGGGCTTGCCGATCAGAAGGTCAGCGGTTCGAATCCCCGTGACGGGGTGAGCTCCCGTTGCTCGGTCCCAGCTCCTGCCAACCTAGCAGTTCGAAAGCATGTCAAAGTGCAAGTAGATAAAAAGGTACCGCTCCGACGGGAAGGTAAACGGCGTTTCCGTGCACTGCTGTGGTTCGCCAGAAGCGGCTTTGTCAGGCTGGCCACATGACCCGGAAGCTGTACGCTGGCTCCCTCGGCCAATAATGCAACCCCAGAGTCGTCCGCGACTGGACCTAATGGTCAAGGGTCCCTTTACCTTTTACCAAATATTAAACCTAGCAGAGAAGGGTCCAGAGTGACACGCCTTGGGCACGCGGACAGAGAAGGCCTTGTCTTGCCTACCTGCCAAAACTAATGGATGACGGTGGTGGGACAGAGCAAGTTCCCCCTAAGATCTGGGGAGAGGCAGCATCACGACCGAGAAGACGACTCTTTGACTATTCCCAACACAAACAATTTAAAATAGGAACAAAAAAGAGCCTTCCGGATCAATCCCAACAGAGGACTCCTCCACACTTCTGGATCCGAGCCCTTTCCCACTTTCCTCATGCTTTCTAGGCAAAAGCCCACACGGTTTTGCCTTTCTCCTGCCACTTTCACCCCAGAAACCTGCTCTTGAGCGGTAAATCGGAAGAAACGTTTGTTCCGACTCTGCTTTGCCCTTTGGTTATGGACTTCTTAAGAATATGACTCTCAAAATGCATATTCTTATTTGAAATTTTCAGCTAATTCAGTTGGATGGTAAGCAATATACCCAGGCTCCTACTGAATTTCTGTCTCTGTGCTAAACACAGCTTTTGTGTCATAGATTCTCGAATATTATTTTGGGAACAACACATATGTAATGTATACATCCCACTTCCTGGAGAATCTCCAGATGAAGAAAATGTGTGTGCAAGCAAAAATAATAACAAAGGGGCAATCTGAAATATAGATAAGCTCTACTGCAGCATCCCGTTCTCACAGAGGCCAACCTGAACGTATTAATCCTGGCCTTGTCAAAACAGGCACGTGAAGCTGTATATACCGGTAACAGGATTTTAAAATAAAGTAATTCCAGTTGCATTGTCAGCTTTACACCTCTGAAATGGCCCAGCAAGTCCTGCGGTTACAGGAAGACACCCTGAACAAGGCAAGCCCACCCAAAAATCTGCTATGGGTTGCAGAAATGCCAGGAGATTCAATTAATTATGTCAATTTGAAATTGCGGGCACATTTTTAATGGAGACTTTTAACACACAATTCAGGTTTCTAATGAGCTGATAAGATTTCCAATTACTTAATCTCACGACTGTTGATTACCTTGCAATATAAAGAATTCCATGCACAATTAATTATGTAATTAGTTTTATATATCTTAAGTAAATCATATATCCCCCTCGGGTTCTTTTTTATGATAATTAATGTATACAGCATTATTAAATTAAATCTGGTTTTTTTTTTACCTTCAGGTTTTCAGCGCAATTAAATACAAGTCCAGTTCCGAGCTTGTTAGTATAAATAGGGGCTAGTACAACTGCAGCCAGGGACGCGGGTGGCGCTGTGGTCTAAACCACAGAGCCTAGGGCTTGCCGATCAGAAGGTCGGCGGTTCGAATCCCCGCAACAGGGTGAGCTCCTGTTGCTCGGTCCCAGCTCCTGCCCACCTAGCAGTTCGAAAGCATGTAAAAGTGCAAGTAGATAAATACCGGTAGGTACCGCTCTGGTGGGAAGGTAAGCGGCATTTCCAATTCTGTTGGACCTGGTGCCATGTTTACTCTGAATTCTATTGAATTCAATGGAGGGTAAGTGAGGTTAATATATTAAGCGCATGAAATCACCTCCCAAAACAGGAGTCCTCTGGGTGTACCCCCATGCTGAACAAAACACTTAACATTGTAAACTAAAAGTATACTAATACTTTTGCAAGAACACACACTTTAAAATACAGACACTGCAAATATATCTGTCATGGTTCAGACAAATTTAGTATGCATGTATTTTAACAGCGGTCAACATGGAAATAGCCTCAAGTGTGCTTTTTAGCTTTAACTGTGATGTTTGAGAAAGCTAGGGAGTGAAGATGCTGGGGGGGGGATGCCATTGAAGAATCTGGGGGGAAAGTAGAATTGCAGTGGGACAGAAACAGCCTTGATTATGATGAATACCCATCAGAATGGAAATCCTGACTCCTTTTTACATTCTTAATGTACGCCAACAAGAAAACAATTCTTATCTTGCAAGGTTCTATGTTTGGTAAACTATTGGGAGGGATTGTATACACAGGGTTCATTCATTTCCCCCTTGTATTTTTAGCTGGTTTTGATTAATCTGGGGGGCATCTCCCAGTTGTTGTCTAAATCCCAGCTTTTCCCCAGACTGGGACTCACGGCAACTTATACAAATTACAACAACACAGCGTGGTGGCTTGGGCGTGCACAGGGTCTGCGCTGCCCAAACGGTCTGCTCGCTGCCTCCCCCCCCCCCAGCTGTAGAGTGGCTGAGTTGGAGGAGGCAGGGAGACTCCCGAGGCTCCGCTGTGCACCCCACCCCTATGGGCAGCTCGCCCCACCCCAGGTGCCCGAGCGGCTTCCTCCACCGCTGCATGACAGAGCATAGAAGTGAAGGAGACAAACGTGAGGGATAGGGATGAACAGAGGCCCTTCGCTGCTAATTCACCATACCAAGGTCCAACTCTGCCTCCAACTAGGAAAAATGGCAATGTTCATTCCTGTATACCTGAAGGAGCGTCTCCACCCCCACCGTTCAGCTCGGACACTGAGGTCCAGCGCCGAGGGCCTTCTGGTGGTTCCCTCACTGCGAGAAGCAAAGCTACAGGGAACCAGGCAGAGGGCCTTCTCGGTAGTGGCACCCGCCCTGTGGAACGCCTTCCCATCAGAGGTCAAAGAGAACAACTACTACATGACATTTAGAAAATACCTCAAGGCAGCCCTGTTTAGGGAAGTTTTTAATCTGTGATGTGTTAATGTATTTTAATGTTTGCTGGAAGCCACCCAGAGTGGCTGGGGAGACCCAGCCAGATGGGCGGGGTACAAATAATAAATTATTATTATTATTATTCAGTGATCTGTTGCATAACTTGGGTAGAGGTCAATACAGATGAGCAGCAAAGGCATAAGATTTTTTGACCCACCCACTTGCACATCACCCTACCCATGAGGAACACAGCAATTTCAAAATACGACCCAATCGCCCCAGCTGTATGTTCCCCTGATAAAGATATTATCATGACCTGGTCTACATCTCAAGTTATTTAGCTTAGGTATAAACATATATTCTGCTCACCACAGAAATGAATGAAGTAGAACCTAAACCAATAATTACAAACATGTACTCAAATTTCCTCAAAATGCCTTAAGGTGACAGGGTTTGTTTATGCTGTTGCAAGATGCTGAAATAATGGAAGCTATTTTTTATATATATAAAAACAATAACAAAAACAAAAAACAAAACCTCTATTTCATGGAGGATGAACTGAATGTTCTGAAAAGTGATTGCCCACATGCGCTGGCAAGGAACGAAAGCGTCAGCACTGCTTCTTGGAGAGATGCCAGGTGAACTGAGTACCATCCAGGGGAAGATGATGATAGGAGGCTGCCAGGCACCCCACAGGCTGTGCTTTTGGTGGCAAGAGGAGACACCTCTGTCATTAAATCCCAACACTGCGCTGCTTGCAAAGGCCTAAGATTGCCAAATCGTTAAGGGTAAAAACAGTCCTTGAAAATAACAGCAGCTCTGTTCTTGAATAATGTGAACCTGCTTGAAAGCCATTATCCTGTTCATGGTTAGCATTTAGAACAGGGAGAGGGGATGAGGCCCTCTCGATGTTGCTAGACTCCAGTTCCCATCAGCTCCGGCCATTCCCTAACTTGATTTAGAAGCAGCACCATATACAGTGATAATTTAATTTAACTAATTTAAGATAATTTATTTATTTATTGTCATTGCACAAGTACAAGCACAATGGTATACAAGTGCAACGAAATTGCATGCCATCCCGTAAAAACCAGAAAGAAAAAGAAAACAACAACACAAAACACACACACACCAAAAAAGCCACACATACACACACCCATCACAGCTCTCCAAGGTCATATTATCTGGTTACAGCATTTAAGATGGTTATAGCTCTTGGGTAGAAACTGTTCTTCAATCTATTTGTTCTTGATCTAATTGTTCTATATCTCTTGCCCGAAGGCAGTGGTGCAAAGAGACTATATCCTGGATGAGATGGATCCTTTAAAATATTGTTTACCTTTTTAAGGCAACGGGAACTGTATAGTTCTTCCAGAGATGGGAGAGGATGACCAATAATATTTTGGGCTGTGGTTATGACCTTCTGAAGTACCTTCTTCTCCCTGGCTGTGCAGCTGGAGAACCAGCACAAATACAGTATATAAGAATGCTCTCTATGGAGCCTCGGTAGAAGGACACCAACAGTCTCTCACTCAGATTGCTCTTCTTTAAAAGTCTGAGGAAATAAATTCTCTGCTGGGCCTTCTTTACCAGAGCAGTAGTATTTGCACTCAAAGTCATATCCTGCTCTATAATCACTCCCAAAAGCTTGAATACAGCCACCCTCTCCACCTGCTCCCCGCCAATATACAGGGGCTGAATATCCACTCCCCCCCCCTATAATCCACCACCAGTTCCTTGGTCTTGGCAGTATTAAGAGCCAGATTGTTTGGCTCCAGTGGCACCTCAGGTTAAGAACTTAATTCGTTCTGGAGGTCCGCTCTTAACCTGAAACTGTTCTTAACCTGAGGTACCACTTTAGCTAATGGGGACTCCTGCTGCTGCCGCCGCGCCGCCGCCGCACAATTTCTGTTCTTATTCTGAGGTAAAGTTCTTAACCCGAGGTACTATTTCTGCGTTAGCGGAGTGTGTAGCCTGAAGCGTCTGTAACCCGAGGTACCACTGTAATATGCTTTTGACTAGCAGTGAGTGCCTGGCGCTGCTCAGGTACTTTTAGAAACCAAAAAATGTTGTGCTTTTTAAATGGCAATTGGTGAGTTTTGACCCATAGAACCAAAGATTGGGTGAAGTCCCACCAAAGTCAAATTTTGGTCCACCATCTTGATTCAAAATGGCACTCAGCATCTAAACAGGGACTAAGGCTGTCATCCCTATCCTGGCAACCCATTTCACGATATCTTGAGAGGCAGCAAAACCTATGCTAAAAAAAACAGGCGAAATAATAGGAAAGATTGGGGGGGGGAGTTATAAGGGAACACCTAGCTACTTTAAATGAATTCAAATCTCCAGGGGCTGATGAGCTGCATCCAAGGGTACTAAAGGAGCTTGCAGGTGTAATTTTAGTGCAATTCATAAATTTGTTGGCTAAAGGCCAGAAATGTTTAGGAACAGTAGCAGTCCATAACAGATTGTGAAACTGCCAAATTATTAATTTGCTGGTTATCAAAAGTTATACATCCAAGATGTTTTCAGTGCCATACGGAGAGAGATGCAATGAGTCAGAAAGGCGGTGTGGTGAGTTCAGTTACTAAATTCTCTGGCTTCAAGTGAGTAAGCTGCTGATCTGCAACACACACAGGCCTTGCAGCTCACCTCCTTGAGAAGCTGAGTGCTACCAACACAAATGGTTCTCACATCCCATAATTTCATACTAGGTTTGCAATGAACACGAGGCTTGGTTGCCTTCTCTGCAGCACAAACTTGTACAATGACAATAAAGAAATCTTGAACAAACCACCCCACAAGAGCTATCATTTTCAGGAATAAGAGGCAATTTGAAATATCAGAACAATCATTTATTCTTTGATTGCAATAAAACCATCATTTGCTTATAAATAAATACTATAATTGAACCAGCAGTGGGGTTATTGGTGGCTCTCTGGAGTACACATACTAAGATTGGGCCATGCTAAATTTCCCAAATTACGTGCTATCAAAGCCACTGTATTTATATATATATATATTATCATTGCTGCCTGACTCTGTTATCCAAAGACTTAGAAGCACACTCAGATCCTGTTGATGGTTGACCAGAGATCAAAGATGTATGAATATGTCCGTATGGAAACTTGCGGATTATGTAGGTGTAAAAGAAGCATACCCACTCCAATCAAAATGGTAAGGCTTCCATTGGTCTTTGGGAGACGAACATCATTTTTCTTTATTTTAATATAAGTAATCCAAAAATTAAAATTACATTACTACTACTACTACTACTACTACTACTATTACGATTGCTGCTTCTGTTACTACTATTTTAGTTCTTTTGTGCTTCATTTCTTATAATAATTATTTCCTTTTTTGTTCCATCTAAACAATGAATAAATAATAAAAATATAACATGTCAGTATAACTAAATGATCAAAGCACTAAAAACAGTTTCCACAGTTCAGGTTTGTATTGCTAATTTAATTAAACAATTAATTGCCAATCTTAGGAGCGCAGAACACTTATTTGCATTGTAAATGCATTTCTTCTGCTTTTTCTTCTGCAATCATTAATCTAAATACTCCCAGTTCTTACAAATTATTTAAGGCTGACATGTGGGGGAAATAACCCTGGGGCACTGTGAATACTGAAAGCAGATGTGGAGCAAAATCAAGGGCTCTGAGCTTATTTACCAGGGAAAAAAGATCTGGCCTTCAAAACAGAACTTCTGGCTGATTCTTCTTTCTTTCTTTCCTCACCTTAAATGTACCAACATTAAAAAAAAATGAAAAATAATTTATAGGCCTGAGCTTGTGGCTCCCTTGGAAGTTGTCCTGACTCCTGATCCAGTTGTATACAAACTATGAACCACTGATAAGCTTGAATCTCTAGGAATCTTGTTTCCAGGAGGAGTGGAAAAGCAACAGAAAAAAATAAAGGTTGGAGGAGAGGGAGGCTAAGCAAACATTTGTGTCATGCTCTTAAGTACTAGGAGAGATGTTTAATTTGACAGAGCAGAACAGAAGAATTATTTCTAAAGTGCAGCTAAAAATATTTCAAGTCACCGTTGTGAAAGCAAAGTGTACAAAGGCTAGGGCAGGGAGGGGGAGATGCCTCACAGGCAAGCAAACAACAACTGTGTCCACCAGTGACAGAAGAAGAAGAAGAAGAAGAAGAAGAAGAAGAAGAAGAAGAAGAAGAAGAAGAATTTGGATTTGATATCCTGCTCTATCACTACCCTAAGGAGTCTCAACTCATTTTATTTCGGCTTTAAGCCCATAGACATAACAACCAAAAACAGAAACAGCACAGTCTGGTTTACAATTGCTAACAGTAAAATAGATTAAAAGGGATACTCAATTGAAAAAAATATGATAAAAATTAAATTAAAATTTCAAGCTGTATATAACAATCCATTGCATTTCTTAAGTGTCAGAACTGATGTCAGAAATTTTGCCATATGTAGGGTTATAATCGAGTCTGAGTCTTGCAACAGAAGAGCAAGGTAAGACTCTTCCAAATACCCCGGTAATTTTTGAGTTAATGGAAGTAATAGAGTCTTTCGGGCGGCAGAATACAAGGGGCAGACAAACACTATGTGATGAAGAGATTCAATCGAACGGTTATCACAGGCACATAAGACCGAAACTTGGCCCCTAGAAAATCTATGAAAAGGGCTTCCGGTCGGCGCGCCGGAGGGAGAAGGTCGGGGGAAATGTCGCTCTTGACATTCCCCGACCCGACCGGCTCAAAGGGGAGCTTGCGACGGCGACGCAACCCCCAAAACTCCCGGGAGGGTTGTCCCGGGACCTAAGATCCGGCAGAAGCTCGGAACGTTGCCCCAACTCCCCGGTAGACCCCAGTAGGGGCCGCCGTGAGCGACGCGGGGCGACGGAGCTCATCGGATCGCCATTGCCCGTCGGGTGGAAGCCGCGAGTCCTTCCCCCCTGAGCGCGCCGATTCCTCCAAAACAAAACAAGATCGGACGACTTAAATGTGAGTAATTAAGAAAGAATTTCAAGAATTTGGACTGATCTGGAACAGCATTGGGATGTAATTACGGAGGTCCGTCCCTTGCTACTGTGGCACTAAATCAGGAACTTTATTACCGATGCGGTTGAACTGTAATGGAATTTGGTTCTACAACAGAGATTGGATCCTTTTGATACCCCTGATCGGGGGGGCACCTAACTAACACTCTTGATAAGTAGAGGATCTGAATCGGACCTGTTGGACTCTATTGCGGGAATTTGGACTTTGAACTTGGACTTGGTTCGGTCTGGAATATTGCAAAGCTATGTCTATGAAAATGGAGGATGATTTTGAAAATGGAGGCTGGAAGAGGGTCCTTGAAAAAATCTGGGAACTGAGAAAGGAATTCCAAGCGGAGACTGTAAGAATGAGAGGAGAAGTAATCAACACTGATGTCATGCCAGCTGCACAAAGGATGGAAGGGGGAGAAATCCCCCCCAAGGTCAAAGGCAAGCCTCGCCACAGGAAAATTTCTTCTCGGCGCAAGATATTTAGACTGAAGAAGAGGAACAAGAAAACAACATCGGCAAAGGACTATTTTTTTCGACGCAAGAAGACACCAATAAAGAAGAAGAATTGGTTTAAGAAGTGGGAGCAGGAACAGCTGAGAAGTCAAAGAGAAGGTGAAGTCCAAGTGCAAGCAAGCACTTGGACTTGGACTGGGGAAAGGCGAGGGGAGGGTTGAACAGTGTAGGTGGGTAACCTCGGCTTGATTAAATGTGTGGATTTTGAACATTTCTATCGGACATGGTCTTGAGTTATGATTATGTTAGGATCTTTCGAAGTTGGGAGCCTGAAGATTCAGGGGAGTCAGAAGGAAATTTGTAAAAGATTTGGGAGGATGACGCTGAGGTTGGAATTAACAGATGATATGAAAAAAGAATGTAATGCTACTTTACTAGAGTTAGAACTATGCTTTGTTACAAAGTTAAAGATATGCTTAATGTAACTATGTACCTGAACTGGAGATATATTTTGTTTAATGCAGCCACTGGGGAGGTGCGGAGGAAGTCACTATGACTAAGTTTTGTAACTAAGAATGGTTTACCCGGTAACAGGGCTAGGCCGAAGTCAGATAATGATTGCTTTAAGGTCAGGGGAAATAATGAATGGGTTTACCTCTGTGAGAGGGAGGGTAAGATTAAATAACTCCCCAAGGTGAGAGGTGGGGAGTGATGAATCCTGACCAAAATGTAACGTTGAATATTTATAAAATTATAAAATCAATAAAAATTATTTTATAAAAAAAAAAAAAAAATAGAAAATCTATGAAAAAGGAAGTTTGAGGGGAATACATTAAACCGTGCTTTAATAAAAGCGAAACGATGACTAGCAATAGAAAGAGTTGATAGATAGGCTGGTACTTGAAGTGGCGGTACAATGCCCAGGGATCTCGGTGAGCATGTCCCCCTGCCCAGCATAACATTGCGTTGCAACTCAATATCATAAGGAGTCTCAAAGTGGCTAACATTCTCCTTTCCCTTCCTCCCCCACAACAAACACTCTGTGAGGTGAGTGGGGCTGAGAGACTTCAGAGAAGTGGGACTAGCCCAAGGTCACCCAGCAGCTGCATGTGGAGGAGTGGAGACCCGAACCCGGTTCACCAGATTACGAGTCCACCTCTCTTAACCACTACACCACACTGGCTTTGGAGCTCAACCCATCTGGCTTTGGATTTATCACAGCTGCCTATATACAGGTTTGTAGATGCATTAACAGGGTGAAAAATAGGAGAGCGGCATCCCGATCAGCCATGAAGCACACTGGGGGGGGGGGGGAGTCAAGCGTTCCAGCCTAACCTTTCCTCCAAGGCTACTTGTCAGGTTAAAATTCAGCTGTATAAACAGCAAGTTTGGGCCTTTTCCCCTTTTTTAATGCAATAACGTGGTATACGTGTAATTACTCTGAAATCAAAGCATGGAAGAGGGCTGTGGGATTTAGACACAGAATATCTGGATTTAAACCCTGGTTCACTTATCTCGCTCTCTCAGGCCCATAGTCATCAGGAGTAAAGTGAGAATAATTAGGTTCACAGGCTTAAATACAGTTAAAAGCTTTAAAGCACCAAATTATACTCCTCCTTTGATTTGATTGATGTAACTCCATCTGTTGAAGGGAGCTTAATCTGATAAATGTTAGCATGGCCTGGAAATAATTTTCCTCGAGCGACTCTGCTCCAATTAGCAGCTTCTTCAGTTAATTTTCCATGGAGACATTCTTGTCTAGTCATTATTTTTCTTTTCAGTCCACTCTTCAAAACCAACATTATCTCTTGTGGATTTAAAGTTTCCATGGTGGAGAGATGGCCACTTAGCATTTTTCAGTGTTTTTGTATTCCTATTTACCCATCTCATCCTTGAAGAAGCAGGAAGAGCCTGACTAGCTGTGTGGTTAACCAGCCCAGCTGCACTATGTGCCCAGAGCACAAGGAGGCAGAGAGACTCAGACAGCAACTCTTCAACAAGGGACTGAACATTTGCTGTTTGGAGTGGAGGTTTCTGTACATATGTTCATTTTAAAAAAGGTAAATGACCCCTGACCATTAGGTCCAGTCGTGACTGACTCTGGGGTTGCGGCGCTCATCTCACTTTATTGGCCGACAGAGCCAGCGTACAGCTTCCAGGTCATGTGGCCAGCATGACTAAGCCGCTTCTGATGAAACCAGAGCAGCGCACAGAAACGCTGTTTACCTTCCCGTCGGAGCGGTACCTATTTATCTACTTGCACTTTGATGTGTTTTTGAACTGCTAGTCTAATCTCTCCTCGCTGGTGTAGTTGCCTGAGTAGCAGTTAGTCAATGGATGAAGCCATCATGTCTTTCTCCCTTGCTTCTGCAATCTCAGGGCAACTGGAAGTTTCTGTAGCTGCTTTCAGGCAACATGTCTGAAACTACAAACGCTCCCATCCAAGAATTCCCATACAATTAAGTCCTACCTTTGTCTGGAAGAGAAAAAAGAAAACTGACAATTTACATGATAGATAACCAGAAAACATTACACAGTACCTAATATGTTTATATATAATTTATTTTAAGAGACTGCTTCAACAAAGACAAGGTTAGTGCAACTTGAAATTCACATCTCACAACTAAGTGTATTACCACATTTCAAAAAACAAAAAAACAAAATGTCATTACACAGTGAAAGATCTGGTTTGCTTCATTTGCTACACACAGATATAAACAACTGTTAATTATTCAAATTGCTTTTTAGCTGCATGTTGCGCATTTCCTGGACAGAGAGCACTTCTGCGCAGGAGGAAGTGTGAAAAGTATATGCAGTTTACACACGTGGCCATCATTCACACAAGTATTTGACACGTCCTGGGAAGGCAAGGAAACCACATTTCTGTGTTCTCCATGTAGGAAAAATGTAAGAAAGCAACCCTAAGCAAAACGCAGCTGCGGCAAAGCACCTTTTGCTTGCTGTTCAGACTAGGTGAAAACCAGGGCTTTAACCTTCATTTCAGCTGGGTTTTCGGGTGATGTAGACCTCAAGTCCTGCAGCTCTTCTCGGAAACACCAGACTCTGCGAAGGATCTTGGAGAGGATGGAGAGTTCCTTTCCCAAGCTATCTTTCATACGGGTGGTGCTTCCGAGGCTCCTTAATCCCCAGCTTTCTCATTTGGAGGTACGTGAGCTAATTAAGTGGGTTTCAGAGTCCCAGGAGGAAAGCAGCAAGGGCTTCTTAATGTCCCTTTCCCAGCTGTTCTACAGCACTGCTTCTAGTTGTCACCCACTCCTCACTACAGCTTCTGTGCCTTCAAGCTGTAGTCCAGGAAAAAAACCGAGCAGGCGAGGTTTCCGGCCCTGCAGGTGTGCGCCATGGGAAACTGTACCTGAAGAATGTCAACTTGCCTTTTACAGGCACAAGATCTGTGCCATACCAAGGTGGCAGCAAAGAAACCATCAGGCTCGAGTGCAACAGTGGAGAAGGGGATTCGGGAATGGATGCCTCGGCCACCTTCACTGCGATCACTGGGCTGGGAGCTGTTTCCCACCCCTCAAGCAGCCACAGATTTCACAGTGCAAAGCTGTTAGGGGTTTAAAAGGGGGTCAACAGAGGGAGGCTGCTCTTCAAATTGAGGCCTCAAGATGCAAAAAGTGCAAAAAGTCAAAAAACATTGACTGCCTTTATCAATGGCCAACTGATACCACAATCCTAAACACATTTACTTGGACTTCGGTAGCATTTCCTTTGAAGTAAACTTCCTCAAGATCAAGTCAGGCGGTGAGTTGCCCTAACTCTGCATAACTGATCCAATCAGCTGCATTCCCAACTATTTCATAAATGCTTGGCATGAAAAAAATACTCAACGTTACAACAGGCAAGAACAGCCTAAAATACAACTTTCCGCTTTAACAGGAATGTACAAAGACGTCTCAAAACTAAAGTGAAAAAAGTGACCAAAAGCATGCTAAAGTAATATTGAGAGAAGCGATGCTCAATGAAACACGGGAAGTGCATTTTTACTTGAGGTGCCATAACCTGAATGAAGCTGAAGTCATAGGGGGGAAGAGGAGCAGACTTTTGCTTCCAGATGCATCGGCCCTCCTTTGGGATTTGATTATCAAAGATCTCCTCTGTTTTTGCTGGAGTGCAATACCAAAGCCGCACTGCTGCTCTCCAGCCAAGGATAAGTTGCTGTCCTAAGATTAAGCACTGATATGGATTGAGGGCAAAGCTCCACCCATCTCAGTGACAAACTACGTCAACCTGTCCCAGACTGCAATTGTGAAGAAACCCATTATTTCTAACCTATTGTCTTATTCACATATTGCTTGCGTGTAGGACATCCCCATGTTGAAGCAGGAGTGTGGCAACATTTTAGCCCCCCTCCCAGTGCCCTTCCTTCAACATTCCCATGCTGAACCTGGTTGTCTGCAGAGGCTTCTTGGACGTTAGCATTCCTTAGCAGACGACTGTCAAAGGAAGGAGGCAATGCATTTGGGGCAGAGCTGAAAGTATGGCCCCGATCCTGCTACAGCATAGAAATGTTCCGCATGTGGACAGACCTTGTCATTCCATCTGCAAAAAGCATATTAAAATGGCTGTGCAACGCTAATGCCAATTTTTCCTGACATGCTGCGTTCAATCTACTTTTAACACAAGCTACTGTTGTCACAAACTGTCCCAAATGTAACTTGCTTTATAAAGATGCAGCATTGGTCCTGGGACAGTACTTCAGAGATCAAAAGTCAAAGATGCTTCCTGACACCACCCTATAAACTACAAAAATCCAGCTGTTGGTAGGCTAATAATTTTTGTGCATTTGATGCTACTGTCATCTTTTATTGGGAGGCATTTAAGAATAACCCACTTATTTTTCTTTGCACATATTTCTTTCACATACAAACCGGGGTGGGGGGGTCGGGTGGAGGTTCATTTTATTTAAACAGAGCTTTTCATAGATATCAAAAAAGATACCAAAATATAATTAGAGCACACATCTGAACGCATGCTCTCAGCTCTCTCTAGCTGCTAAGAGAAGTCAATTTACAAGGAAAGCAACCTTCCACCAGAGTCTTCACAGGTCAGAGTGAGCAGACCCTCCTATCCTGCTTGCATGTTCAGCTAGGCCTTAGAGGCAGCAGAAATCAATGCAGCCTTGCTTTGCTCTGGGGAACGTGGCAAAAGCAAACTGCAAGTGGACTCTGAATACCTCTTGGAGCTTGTTAAGAGCAAAAGGACACAAATAAAGAGGCAAATAAGTAGGAGCGAGGTATAACTTTTTTTTTTTGCCTCAGTTTAGCTGAAACCCTTATTACACACAATACACAAAAGCTCATCCTTCTCAATGCTGCTGCAGGCTTAACACAGCCTAGCCTGAAGTGCACACACACACCAGCTGAATGGAGGGGCTTATGATGAAGATAAAAAGATGGGATAAAAAGCATACAGAGCATCACAAAGCACCTGACAGGACAGCTATGCTTACTTTCAACCCAAAGCTGATCACAATACAAATATTACATTTGCTAATTAAAGTATACGATACACATTTCCTTCTTCCCAAAGGAGGCATGAAGAAATCAGCGCATCTCCTCATATGGCATTCAAACATGCTCCTGAAGCCACCCAAAAAACGTTTTGCTGCCTAGAGCTCTCTCCCCATCAGCAACTTTCTCCATTACTTCACAGTACTTCAGCACTGCTTGAAAGAGGTCTCCCACTTTCCAGCCTCTCTCTTGCAGCTTCTTTGAAAGCTGGGAAGAGAAAGCAAAAACAGGTTACATTCAAAAGTAAAGCTGAAAAGATAAATTGCAATACTACCTACGATCACCTTCCTTCCCTGCGCTTCCCTTGGGCTTAAAACATACCCTGTGGAGCTTCCTTATCTGGTCCCGGGTTCCTTCCTTGACCTGCCCCTCCACTCAAACTGGGACCCTCAAAAATTGCCCCGACACTGCAATTAGGCTCCTCTCCTCAGCTGCAATTTCCATGAAGATCTCACCCAACACCAACACCCCCGCTTTGGCAGCTAGGCTTGAAAAAATGTTAAATGCTTTCTCCCCCCCCCCCGAAGCCTAACTGCTGGGGGAGGCTGAGAACCTGCATGTGGACGGGTGGCATGGACCGTATTTGTGTCATGGATATGAGTGTGCCATTTGTATATATTAATGTGAGCATGTTTGCAAGAGAGTGCAGGGTGGCCTTTCCCACAGCTAGTATGCAACCCCTGCAGGGCTCCTTGAGAAGGAATGTGGCCTCCAGGGCAAAAATTGTCCTGCATCCCTGACATAAAGGACAACTTGCATCCACTTCACTCTCTGCTTCAATCCCAGCAACAAAGGAAGTATTTCTAACCAATGCATTAGCCATTGGTTTTCTTTAACTTATACTTTGCAAGTCAAGTAATTTTAAGCTTCTTTCCTTAAAAAAATATGCATATCCAGACTAACAACCACAGTATTAAAATTACAAGCCAGAAACGTTTGATATTTTACAGCTGTAAAAACAAGGCACTCTCAAAGTCCAGAATTTCCTCTGATTTTCTTAAAGATGCCATTCTTAAGGGTGGCACTCCCAAAAACTCTGTGCTACATGGGAATGTAGGTAGCAGATAGCAACCCCCCAAAAACCAACGCTGAACAAATATTCATACACCTATCATCATCCCCAATAAATAAGCATTTCACAGTTGCACAAATTAACACTAAAATATGCATGTCCAAAAAGTGTGGTTTCACTGGTATTATTTACTCTATTATCAAAGGAAACCACTGACTCCAAGTTATATATTTAAGAAGCATAAAGTTCCACAAAGCAGAAAATTTAATTTCCAACTACAAGCCCAGCCACAAAGTTCTGTCATTTTATTTATGTTATTTCTGTCATTTTATTTATTAAATTTAAACAAATTTATTAAATACCACCACAATATAAAAACATAAAGGTAAAGGGACCCCTGAACATTAGGTCCAGTCGTGTCCGACTCTGGGGTTGCAGCGCTCATCTCGCTTTATTGGTCAAGAGCCGGCGTACAGCTTCCAGGTCATGCAGAGGTCAAAGCGATAAACAACTACATGACCTTTAGAAGACATCTGAAGGCAGCCCTGTTTAGGGAGGCTTTTAATGTTTAATATATTACTGTATTTTAATGTTCTGTTGAAAGCCGCCCAGAGTGGCTGGGGAAACCCAGCCAGATGGGCGGGATATAAATAATAAATTATTATTATTATTATTATTATTATTATTATTATTATGACTAAGCCACTTCTGGCGAACCAGAGCAGCGCACGGAAACGCCGTTTACCTTCCCGCCGGAGCGGTACCTATTTATCTACTTGCACTTTGACGTGCTTTTGAACTGCTAGGTTGGCAGGAGCAGGGACCGAGCAACAGGAGCTCACCCCGTCACGGGGATTTGAACCGCCGACCTTCTGATCAGCAAGCCCTAGGCTCTGTGGTTTAACCCTCAGCGCCACCTGGGTCCCACATATAAAAACATAGTAACCATCAAAAACAATAACCCCTGCCACAGTTTAAAAAGCCATAGGCTGTTTAATTAGCCAAAGGCCTGGGAGAAGAGGAATGTTTTTGCCTGATGCCTAAAGATATGTAATTGTTTCAGCACTTCCACTGCCTAACCTGCAGATGTAAAGGAGAAGCAGAGCTGTTTGTCATCAGCATATTGCTGACAACTTACTCCAAACCTCTGGATGACCCCACTCAGCCATTTCATGTAGATGTTAAACAGCACAGGGGGATAAAATTGAACCTTGAGGAACCCCACATTGATGGCTCCATGGGGCCAAAGAGCATTCCCCGGCACCACCCTCCAGAAATGACTATCCAAGTTGGACTGGAACAGTGCTATCAAGCCACTCTACTAACTTGTTAGTTGGGTTAGCCACTGCTCAGGCTCTAGTTCAGGCATAGGCAAACTCGGCCCTCCAGATGTTTTGAGAGCCAATGTGGTGTAGTGGTTAAGAGCGGTAGACTCGTAATCTGGGGAACCGGGTCCGCGTCTCCGCTCCTCCACATGCAGCTGCTGGGTGACCTTCTGACAAGACAGAAGTACTGTTTTTGGGGGACAGGGGGCGGGCGGGTGTGGGGGATTCCCTGGTCCTGAATGGGGTACTTGTGCCCCTGAAGGACCAGGTGCGCAGCCTGGGAGTCATTTTGGACTCACAGCTGTCCATGGAGGCGCAGGTTAATTCTGTGTCCAGGGCAGCTGTCTACCAGCTCCATCTGGTACGCAGGCTGAGACCCTACCTGCCCGCGGACTGTCTCGCCAGAGTGGTGCATGCTCTAGTTATCTCCCGCTTGGACTACTGCAATGCGCTCTACGTGGGGCTACCTTTGAAGGTGACCCGGAAACTACAATTAATCCAGAATGCGGCAGCTAGACTGGTGACTGGGAGTGGCTGCTGGGACCACATAACACCGGTCCTGAGAGATCTACATTGGCTCCCAGTACGTTTCCGAGCACAATTCAAAGTGTTGGTGCTGACCTTTAAAGCCCTAAACGGCCTCGGTCCTGTATACCTGAAGGAGCGTCTCCACCCCCACCGTTCAGCCCGGACACTGAGATCCAGCGCCGAGGGCCTTCTGGCGGTTCCCTCACTACGAGAAGCAAAGCTACAGGGAACCAGGCAGAGGGCCTTCTCGGTAGTGGCGCCCGCCCTGTGGAACGCCCTCCCGTCAGAGGTCAAAGGGATCAACAACTATATGACCTTTAGAAAATACCTGAAGGCAGCCCTCTTTAGGGAAGCTTTTAATCTGTGATGTGTTGATGTATTTTAATGTTTACTGGAAGCCGCCCAGAGTGGCTGGGGAGACCCGGCCAGATGGGCGGGGTATAAATAATAAATTATTATTATTATTATTATTACTTCTCTGAAGTATCTCAGCCCCACTCACCTCACAGAGTGTTTGTTGTGGGGGAGGAAGGGAAAGGAGAATGTTAGCCGCTTTGAGACTCCTTCGGGTAGTGATAATAATAATAATAATAATTTTTTATTTGTACCCCGCCCATCTGGCCGGGTCTCCCCAGCCACTCTGGGCGGCTTCCAACAAATATTAAAATATATCAAAATCACAAGTTAAAAACTTCCCTAAACAGGGCTGCCTTCAGGTATTTTCTGAATGTAGGATAGTTGTTTATCACTTTAACCTCTGCTGGGAGGGCGTTCCACAGGGCGGGCGCCACTAGCGAGAAGGCCCTCTGCCTGGTTCCCTGTAGCTCTGATTCTCGCAGTGAGGGAACCGCCAGAAGGCCCTCGGCGCTGGATCTCAGTGTCCGGGCTGAACAGTGGGGGTGGAGATGCTCCTTCAGGTATACAGGACCGAGGCCGTTTAGGGCTTTAAAGGTCACCACCAACACTTTGAATTGTGCTCGGAAACGTTTTAGTGATAAAGTGGGCTATTAAATCCAAACTCTTCTTCTTCTTTGGGACTACAATTCCCATCATCCCTGACCACTGGTCCTGTTAGCTAAGGATCATGGGAGTTGTAGTCCCAAAACATCTGGAGGGCCAAGTTTGCCTGTGCCTGCTCTAGTTCTACCCAGGTTGCTGTGGAAACAGTTCTAGATGCAGTGTTAATGGGGGTTACCTAATTATTCTATCCATGATTAGACCCGTGAAGGTATTTCAACTCTCGCTTATTGCAGTAAATAAAACGTGAGAAACACAGCTGAAGGACGGCAACTGCAATTTGTACAATGACAGCCCTTTCATTACTCACAAGAACGAACTCCTTTGGCGCACCGTCATGGAAGTGCAGCTCAGCCACCTCTGCTTCTGAAGCTGTCAGCCACTGCAGGGCCATTCTCAGCTGGGAATCCACCAGGCATGGCCCTATGTCAACATTTATGATTACCAATGCCTTTCCTATGTTTCCCAACCCTATTGCAAGAAAGAAAGAGAATAAAGATGAAAAGCCTAATACTCTGTGAGAATATTTTTACTCAGTGAATTATGGTGGCCCACTCTTCAGATAACAGCAATACAACATGATCCGAGGGCCAGGGCTGAACAGGGAGGTGGTCAAGATTGCAGATATAAAATTATTCAGGATAATGAAAACCAAATCTGACTGCAAAGAGTTCCAAAAAGATCTCTCTAAACCGCCTGAATGGGCAACAAAATGGCAAATGCAGTTTAATGTATGAAAGTAAAATGATGTGCACGCTGTGGTTAAGCAAATTAAATAAATCCTAACTTCAACATATACACTCTAACCTGAGAAGGGAGAACTTCGCTGATTCATCTGGCTGGCCAATAAAAATGTCAGCATTCTAGGACTTTAGGCGGAAAACTATTTCCAAAGTCCCTAAGATGGAGCTGGGTCGTTCCCATATTCGCACGTTGCTTAGAAAAAAATGAATTGAAATAGCTTCAGCACAAGCCTCCCAGAAGCTATTACAAAATATAGAGGTCATTCTTTGAAACAGCCGAGGGCTGCTCTTCTGACACAAGTCTCATAAAAACTGACCCATAAATAGAGCATTCTTACATCAACTACAGAATAATTGATACATCCTGTTAAGGTTACCTTCAATTGTATCTTTAAGCTCTTCCTCTTTGTCTTCTGTTCCATCACTGTAGGGGAGGAAGGCAGAATTAATGCAAAGCAGGATAATGTTAAGGTCTGCCACTTCAATGAGACATTCAAGGAAAACATAGTATGAATTAACCAAAGTATCAAGGAATGGTTGTGAAAATGGAAGCTTTGCTTCTCACGCCATTTTCTGTCGCGTGGCTTGTAAATTTCCCAGATAAAACTTTAAACGAAATTCTACCTTTCCCTTTCAAATATGGAGTTTTAAGAAGGAGATATGTTATTAATATAATACACTGAATTATATGCAGTGGTTCTAATTGCTAGGAGAAAATAAATGATTAAACAAAAGGGGAAACAGAAATATTGTAGGAAGCAAGCTCTTTTTTTATGAAGAGATAATTGGAAGCATCTAGAATAGCAAGCAGAACATGCACAAAAGTGTTGCATTTTACGTTTGTCAGGACAGTCATACTGTAGCACAGTAAAATGGACCCATTCAGTATGAATTTGTTAAGGAAAATCATGATCAGGTGAAAAGCGTGTGGGTAATGAATCACATTTCATATATGCCAGTTTATTTGGTCTCGAAAAATTATGACTTCATGCATTAATATATGAGGGACTAGCCTGTTTCAATGTCTTGGTTTGACCAACCTGTCTGATGTTGGAAAGGATAAATTCTCCTCATACATATCTCCTTCTAAACCAAGACTGCTCCAGCTACTGCTGTTACCATTACTGCCAGGGGAAGAAGAGAACAGAGCTGAACTAGAAAAAAGTTAGCCCAAACCAGAATCCAGAATCTTCATTTTCCTTGATGCTCTCTGTCCAGATTCCTGAGCTGTGGCACCATTTTCTTAATAAGTATACAAAAACACTTTGGGGGGGAAAGAGGTACAAAGAAACAAAATGCAAGGGCACCTATTAACACTGCTCAGAAAAATAAATGCGAATTCACATGGGACTTTTCTCCCACTGCCAAACGATTTCTGCAATCCTCATGTGCTGAGCTGGTCCAGGTCAGAACAGGTGCAACACAGCTTCAGCAATGCAGCAACTGACAAAGGAATAATTTGGATTTCCTAATCGTTTACATGAATGTCAAAGTGCTGAACCAGTACTAGTTTCTTTCGCAAACAGCAAATTCTAAGGCTTGCATTCTATTAAATTTTAACCAGAGTAAACTCACTGAAATGAATGAACATACCTAAGTGCATTGATTTCAGTGGTCTTCCCCGAGTAAAGATGGTTGCATGCCACGCTGTATAGTTTCTTTACAACGCTGTTTCAAAAATGGGTGTGTTGAGAGAAAAACGGTTTTGTGAAGGTATCTGAAGTCGCCTTATACCAAGTCACGCAGACCATTCGTGCATCTAACCAGGTATTGTTGCCAAATGACAGTGGTGCTTCCAAGGTATCTGATAGAAGTTCCTTGGCCCTCTTCTAACAGGACAGCCCATAAACTTGAGACATCCAGGACTGAAAATAATATTTGTACTGAAAATCTGTTGTGGTGGAGGTGGCTAGGATGAGTCAGAGGTGTCTCTTCGTCTGGCTCCGCTAAGCTCCGCCACTGGGGGGCAAGGGCTCTGCTGCCATGAAACCTCCCCCCCCCCGGCCCACTATCACCAGCAATATTCCTGCTGTAAGTGTAAAGCAATCAAATCCACTGGGTCCTAAACCAAGTCCAGCTACTGGTAATGGGGCTGATCCAGGCTTCTCTGCTGTTCTTGGCAGGAGGTGGTGCAGAGGAAAGCAGCTTTTCTACTGCCCTCCTATCATCTATCCTGATCAGCAGGAGCAGCAGAATCCCAAATGCAGGGGTGCCTCTGCCATTCTGCTCAGCCCCACTGCTCTTGCCTTGCTCAGAACATCAGAATTACAGGTGACTTTTACACTGCTAAAAAGGAAAGAAAGGGGAATTTTAAAGTACTAGTTACAGTAGGTAGCCGTGTTGGTCTGCCGTAGTCGAAACAAAATTAAAAAAAAAATCCTTCCAGTAGCACCTTAGAGACCAACTAAGTTTGTTACTGGTATGAGCTTTCATGTGCATGCACACTTCTTCAGATACACTGAAGAATGATAAAGTTGCTTTTTCCTGTAAGACCAATTGCAGTCATTAACAGTTGTCAGCAGGTTTATCACAGCTATCAGCCTATCACCCATTCCCACCACCCTTCTGAGTAATACCCCTCCCCACCCTCTCACTATATACAGTATAAGGGTCTGGTGACTTCTGTTTCAGTGTATCTGAAGAAGTGTGCATGCACACGAAAGCTTATTCCCAAAAACAAACTTAGTTGGTCTCTAAGGTGCTACTGGAAGGAATTTCAAAGTACCTCTAAGGCCAAAGTTCCTTTGCTAGAGATCTTGCCCACACACTGAATAAATTCTTAAGTAAGTCAATATTTATAATGCAGATGAGGAGTCAAGTGAGAAAGAAAAGTTTGCATTGGAGATGGGCACACTACTAATCTAAGTAAGAAATTTAAGAAGGAAGCCTGCTGCTGCTCTGTTGCCTGTCAAAACACTTTTAATATATATAAAAAGTGTCATGACATGGGACTGCTCATCCTCAGGGGAAGAGGTCATGGATTCAGAGAACTTCTTGGACTAAGAACCAGTCTTTGATATCTGCACGCTGAAGTTCTATAACGCAGGGAGCCTTAAATGCCAGAACTTCTCCGGTCTGAAGAAGCTGCATTACCATCTTCTGATTCTAAGGACTCCAGCTCAGAGGCCATACGCAACCAACTTCTCCAGTGCCACCAGAGTCCCTCGTTCTTTAAATGGGCTAGACTCCCCTCATCAGTGGTGGGGCTAGCTGTTCTAAGGATGCTGCAAACCTTTAAGGCCCAGTCTGAACTTGCTGGTTGCTGGAGCAACAGTCAAGCCTAACCTGTCTGCTTCTAGCCTAGGCTCTACTTGGTGCTTTCCAAGGTTCAACCCTCTTTGCCTTTAGGACTTTAATCTCTACTTTGCCTGGCTTTGTTTATCTGGACTTTGCTTTTCTGGAACTTGACCTATGCTTGACCTGACTCTGCTTCTTCAATTTGGAACGAATGCTAGTGTGTGACCTGGTGTCCCAGGACACGATGCCTGTCACAAGTCCCATTTGGCAAGAGCCTCATCTGGGACCACTTCCTTTGGCAGAACAAAATGGTGTCAATTTAGCAAAATATTATAAACTAGAGTGATGTACTTCTAAAAATAGGAAGGTGCTTGTCAGTCTAGCTCACATTTGCAACCAGTAGAGTTAAGTCTGCACCAAGTGAGGGTGCATAAAGCTGGGAGTTTTAATCAATCAATCAATCAATCAACCCCCAACCTTTTCCCCTGACAAGCACTCAATTAAAAGACCCACACAAGTGGTTTAAATTTTTGATTATATATATTGTGGTTTCATATTTTGATTTTGTTCTGTGAACTGCCCTGAGACTTCCGGGTATAGGGCGGTATATAAATTCAATAAATAAATAAATAAATAAATAAAATTGTCTCAAGCAGCTTTTGACTTATGTTTCTTGCAGGTGGAATGAAGGATGTATGTCTCTTGTTCAAGGGCAACCAATCCAGAACTCTGCTGGGCATGCCCGAGGCCACAGGTGTGTCCAACAGAGCTCTTTGGATTCCAGCCAATGGCATTAAAGTCTGTGACACAATGTCAATTTCCTGCATATAAAACAACAACCATTTCTAAAGAATCTTGAAAAATAATAATTTGCTAACTAAATTAAAAGCTGATTCTCAGATGAAATGATTCTCTGAAGCAGTGTGCATGCACACGAAAGCTCATACCAAGAACAAACTTAGTTGGTCTCTAAGGTGCTACTGGAAGGAATTTTGTTTGTTTGTTTGTTTGTTTGTTTCTCAGATGAAAGGCATTGTTAGTAAATCCTTATGAATAATTACAAATCTAAATAGCAGATGAAGATAAACTCTCTACTTTATGCTGTACATAGGCAGGAACCTTATAACTGTAATCAGAAGTCAAGTGCTCATGTATTTCCCCCTCCTTCTTCCTCCCCTTACAGTTGAAATGGTTAACTTACAGGGTACTTGTTTGGTCAAACCAGTTTGCCATTACCTTTAAAGTAGCAAACTGGTCTGAGTGAGTTGTCCAATCAGATTGCAAAATCCTGGTTTGGAGGGCTCATGGAAACAATAGTTTGTTAGGTCAGACATAATGTTGAACTATAGTTGAATCACATCAGAAAGTCATTAATCTAAGCATGGGAAGGAAGGCAGAGGAGCACAGAATCCTCAGAATTCCTGAGCCCAGTTATGAATCTAGTTCATCTCCTCAACAAGAGACGTCCAACTTTCAGAGGCCATCAGTCCAGAAACCAATCAATCCAAACAGTCCAAACAAACTTGAGAAGGCCAGAAATGTATCTTGTGGCACAAGTGTAAGTGCTGAGAAATTATATTAGACTCCGCAGTAAAGTTGGTGCCATTTAGTAGTAACTAGAATTAAAGAACTCCAGGCTCCCAGGCAGTCTCCTTTCTAGGAACTGATTAGACTCAGATCTGCTGTATCAGATGCTGTATCATTTGTCTTTGGACTAGAGACACATTTCATCATCCCATTCTCTACCGGAGCCTCCATCAGTCCATACTGCTTGAGCTTGCATGGAAAAACTTCATGAGCACTATATCAACATCAAGTTGTATGTCAGGTATCTACTGTTGACAATGTTTCTTTATAAAATCTAAATCAGTGTTTCTCAACCAGGGGGCATATGAAGATCTCAGGCAGGATGGGACTGTTGTTTTTTTTAAAAAAAATGTCGATAGTGTAAGAAAAGTCACAAAATTTCAATCCAATTAAAAATTCAAATAAAATAATTACAGGAGCCAGGTTTGAAGGGGTGTGTGGGATGTTTAGGTTAGCTAACCGTTTAAAAAGCTTGAGAAACACTGATCTAAGTCATCCTCAGCACCAGCTCATATCTGAATGGTCACACTTGTTTATGAAAACTGTCACTCACAGATAACTAACCCACAATAACCCTTTATCCTTCACTGGTCAAGTTTGTTTGTTCTTTCGAGTGTATATTTAAGAAATGGTTTAATTTTATGTTTGTATACTCCAAAGATAACTTATTATGAGTTGTTAATTTGCAGGCACTATTCTAGTTAATTGCCTTCTCCCACTATTCAGTGTTTTTAGCCAAAACGTGAAATCAGAGCTGTCTCTGATTCAGTCACACATGCACCAGGAAAGGACAGCAAATAGCTTCAAAATAACCCAGGAAGTTCCTTCTCCAGACAATGAAGAAAGGACTGTCTGATTCATTTTGAAGCTGCTCTTTCATCTTGCAATAGTGTTCTGGGAAAGTAATTGAGAAATCCAGGACTTTAGTGTAGCTGTGACTGGGTAGTTGTGTACCAACCCAAAGGCAAAGAGTGGCAGCATAGACAGCAGGAGTTCATGGTCTAACTCAGGTTTATTTTCATGGGGGGTGGGTGAAATAAATTACCCTACAAATGCAATTAAAGCCCGTCATTACTATATCCATATTGCATAAAGAGGGGGGCATTGTGACTGAGCAACCCAGAGTAGCTATACTAAAGTGGAGGCAGGGGGGGGGGGCTGAGAAAAAGTTGTACAGTATATGAAAACTCTGTGGTGCAGTCCAGTGTTGTCATCCAGCCTCTTGGCTTGTTAGGGAAATGATTGTAGCAGCAAAATGGGGGAGAAGTGATTACTTCTCTCCCCGCCCCCCGCCCCCCAATTGAGGAAAATAGGGGGATTCCTGGGTTGTGTTGTCACTGCTGGTATACCAAAGGCTTAAATCCTTTTTTGCTCAAGAGAGGGGGCATTATTGTTTGTTATGTGTGGATGATAATATTGAGTTGTTGTTATTCTGATTTATAATTTTTTTTACCCATCCTTCACCATAAGGTCTCAGGGCACGTTACAGCAATGCAAAAATTCAGTATTTTAGCCTCCTCGCTCCCTCCCTCAACGGCCATCCCTGAAGGACCATCTCACTCCCTGAGAAAGAGGGGAAAAACTTTGCTGAGCTGCCACCATCTAGTTCCCAGCAGGGCCCCTTCTGCCGCCAGTTGCCACTGCACACACTTCTGAAAAACCATATTGCCCTGAGGGGAGCAGAGGAGAAGCAGTTCCAGCTTTTGCTTTAACATACGCCTGCATTTGAAATGTATTGCAACGTTTAAAAACCACACACTGCTTGTAACCATCTTTTGTAAACTGCTCGGTGTCGTCTGCCTGAAAAGTGACATAATAAATACCTTAAATAAATAAATGTTATAAAACACAAAAGATGCCCTTAGAACAGTGGTTCTCAGTTAGCTAAGTACTGCAGACCCTGTTTTTCAACAGCTAAGCCATGGAACGCCTGCTTTTGAAAATGTTGTTCTCTCTATGGTAGTTTTTGTTATGTGAATGGTGCCACAGAGCGCACCCCCCTTAGGTGGGTTACACAGACCACCAGTTGAGAACCACCGCCTTAGAATATACTGCTTGCTTTAGCAGTTTGCAACTGAATTTATCCAGGAGCATCTGAACGTGGGCTGCGCAAAATTCTAAATCACTCTTTGGCATCTTCATTCCATCTGAAGTACCTACCACAAGCGTTCTTCCACTGAATATGGCTGGGGATTTGTGGCCCTGCAGATCTTCCTGGGCTACAACTCCCATCACCACAGATCCCTGGCCCTGCTGGCCGGGGCTGAAGGAACCCCAGCAGCACCAGGAGGGCTACCTGTTCCCCACCCCTAGAACACAATATTGATAGCCTAAGATCTACCAAGGAAAGACTTTCTGTAAGGTAACTGCTTTACAGCAGATGAAACCTGAGTTTTTCCATGGTTCAATAGTTGCATTGTGGGGGGAAGTAGAGCTCTTGTGTCTTTTAACAGTAGTGTGGCAGGCAGAAATGCAGGTTAAGCCTTTGATTATATGGAAATACAATTGTGGGGGAAAGCTTCATCTGTTTACATTCTGTCTGTCAGACACCTTATTTCTAAAACTGTGGTTTAATAAATTGCTGGAAGCCGCCCAGAGTGGCTGGGGCAACCTAGATAGATGGGTGGAATATAAATAAATTAATAGTAGTAGTAGTAGTAGTAGTAGTTTTGCCCAATTTATTTTTGGGGCCTCCACCCCAGCCACAAAGAGGATGCAAACTTGCATATGCAAATTTTATCTAACTTTGTCGTTGACTGCAAAGGAAATGGGGGGCCCAATCCAAATATTGTAAGGGTACCCCTACCTATAAATGCCAAGCCAACGGGAGCTACAAGTAGGAGAAATGCAGCTGGACCTTCCACTAAAGATGTGTTCTCTTTTAAAAAGTTGCTTGTAAAATTAGTACCCTTTAAAATGCCTACAGAATGATTCATCTGATATTTGGGAAGTCGGATGTTGTGGATGAGCACTAAATGTCAGGATGGAAAATGCCAAAGTTACAGGCTGCAGAAAACTGGCTGAGTTTTCCACTGATCGGATAGAGAAATGACGGGGAAATAGATGAAGAAATGGAATTAAAACAATGGTGTCATGTAGATCTCTTCTTATCACAGTAGTTCTACCACTCCAGTCAACAAGAAGTCTCCATTGCCTCGTTTGACCTGTGTTGAGATTCTTGCAGTGAGTTTATGTTTTTTGCTCCTGCAGGCACATCTTAATTAAGCCATACATTACATTATTTCCAATGTTTAACTCTGACCGAGTCACATCTCATACAAATAATATTTTGAGAAATTTTCAGAAGTCACACTTGTATACCATGATTTAATTAACCATGTGTGAAATTTTAATGTAAGGTTAATTTCCCCTTATAACACCAAGATTACCGTGGTAGCTCCCAAGGGCAAGAATTGCTTGATTTAAGATTTATTTTTACATAATGGCGTTTAAAGTTTCATTTGCTTATGACTTGTGTTTTAACTTTTTGACTATTGAAAATAGTATTTTCCCAAAGCTGAATTCAAGTAAAAACGGAAACTTTTAAAAAAAATGCAGGGCTGAAGGATAAACCGTATCATTAAGGCTGTGAGCATGTACAAAAGGTATTTTAGTTACCTATCACTGAGGTGGAGAAAGCTGCTATTCTCATCAGGATGCTCATCTTCAAAACTCAGGTTGGACCAGCTGCCAGTGCTGTCATCACCAGTGCTGAGACTCATCTGCTGGCTGACTATGGATTCAGCAGAATTAAACCCTTCTTTTCCCACAGAGCTAGATAAAGATTAAAATGATAGGATCACTATTGTGTTGCATATAGTTCCATGGCACTCCCAGTTTGGCTTCTTGCCGCCCCCTACTGTTGCCCACTGGGGGAATGTGGATGTGCTGATTAAGATTTGAAACAGAAATGTGATGCTGGGGCTTCACAAATAAAGCTGCAGGAGAACTTTTTTCCTCTGAGCAAGGAGCTCCTTGACAAACCTTTCCCTGCTAACTGCTTAAAAAATGCATCAAGACCTAAATCAACTACCTTCAGTTTGTAGAAAATGTAGGAAAGGTAGGCATTTAAAAGGGAGAGGAGAATCTGCTCCATTCCAATTACAAATGCAGCTTGAGCTGCCATCCATTCTAAAATCTTGACTATAAACTTTGACTCTTCGTCACATTATTCTTCCTCGTCTGCAATCCTATGCATATTTACAGAGCAAGCTCCATTAAATTCAGCGAGACTTACTTCTCATTTAGAATGCACAGGATCAGACTGTAACACTGAATAGTTGCCTAACAAAGCATCTTCTGCCAGAGTTTCAAAATGCTCGTTTGGTTCTAGTTTTAAACTGCTACTCTGAGCGTGACACTTTCTCAGGAAAGAGGAAAAACAGCCAGCCCTGCATTTGTCTTTTCCCTCTCTGCTCCCTCTATTGCCCCTGTAAGCTTGTTCAGTTAGGAGTTTAGCCTGAGCAGACACTTTCAGCCCCCATATTGCTTCGGAGTGAGTTGCCCACAGTTCTGCAGCGCCATGTCTTTGGAATTTGCATTAATGATCCAAACAATCATAGACATAACAGTGTGATGGCAGCAACAAAAAAATATAATGCTATTTCTAGGCTATATCCACAGAAGCAACAAGATTCCTGCATTGCACGGGGTTGGACTAGATGATGCTCTTCCAACTCTACAATTCTATGATTCTAGGTCTAGTGTCCAGATCAAGAGAAGTAATCGTACCACTCTATTCTGCCTTGGTCAGTCCCCACCTGAGTCCTGTGTTCTGTTCTGGGCACTACAATTTAAAAAGAATATTGACAAGCCGGAATGCGTGTGCAGAGGAGGGCAACCAAGATGATCAAGGGTCTGGAAACCAAACCTTATGAGGAATGGTTGAGGGAGTGGGCTATGTCTGGCCTGGAGAAGAGGAGATTGAGAGGAGATACAACAACCATCTTCCAATATCTAAAGGGCTGCCACACAGAAGATGGAGCAAGCTTGTTTTCTCTTGCTCCAGAGGGTTGGAGTCAAACCAATGGCTTCAAGTTACAAGAAAGGAGATTCTGACTAAATATCAGGAAAAACTTTCTGATAGAAAAAACTCCCTTGGAAGATTGTAGACTCTTTCTTGGGGGTTTAAAGCAGAGATTAGGAGGCCATCTGTCAGGGATGATTTAATTGAGAGTCTGCAGGGGAATGTGGGTGGCGCTGTGGTCTAAACCACAGAGCCTAGGGCTTGCCGATCAGAAGGTCGGTGGTTCAAATCCCCATAACGGGGTGAGCTCCCGTTGCTCGGTCCCTGTTCCTGCCCACCTAGCAGTTCGAAAGCACGTCAAAGTGCAAGTAGATAAATAGGTACCGCTCCGGTGGGAAGGTAAACGGCATTTCCATGCGCTGCTCTGGTTCGCCAGAAGCGTCTTAGTCATGCTGGCCACATGACCCAGAAACTGTCTGCGGACAAACGCTGGCTCCCTCAGCCTATAGAGCGAGATGAGCACTGTAACCTGAGTCGTCTGTGACTGGACCTAACGGTTAGGGGTACCTTTACCTGCATTGCAGGGGATTGGACTAGATGACCCTCAGGATCCCTTCCAACTCTACAATTCTATGATTCATAGAATCAGATGGTGTCCCTCATCTTAGATTTGCAGTTGGTTCTTCCTGCCTAAATGCAGGAACATGTGTTCCTATTGAGATTTATTTTGTTAGTTTGAGCCCAGTTCGTCCAATCAGTTAAGGTGACCTTGTATCCCAATTCTGTCTTCTGCGGCATTAGCTACCCCTCCCAGTTTGGTGTCATCTGCAAATTTGATAAGCATCCCATCAATTGCTTTGTCCAAGTCATTTATAAAGACAATGAACAACAATGGGCCCAGGCAGAACCTTGCAGCACCCCACTTGTAATGTTTTTCCAGGAGGACGAGGAACCATTAGTGAGTATGCTTTGGGTTCAGTCAGTCAACCAGCTACAAATCTACCTAACAGTTGCGTTGTCCAGCCCACATTTTACCAGCTTCCTTGTTAGAATATCATGGGGGACTTTGTTGAAAGTCTTATTTAAATCAAGTTACACTATGTCCACAGCATATGGATCCCCTGATCCACCAAGCTTGTAACTCAATAAACAAAGAAAAAGAAATGAGATTTGTTTGGTATCACTTGTTTTTGAGAAACTCATGCTCGGTTTTAGTAATCACAGCGTCCTTTTCTAAGTGCTCACGGACTGTTGAATTATCTGTTCTATTATCTTTTCTGGTATCAATGTCAAGCTCACCAGTCGGGAGTTACCTGGTTCTTTTTTCTCCTTTTTGAAGATGAGGACAACATTTGCCCACCTCCAGTCTGCAAGGAGCTCACCTGTTCTCCAAGAATTCTCAAATATTATTGACAGAGGCTCTGAGATTACATCTGCAAGCTCCTTTAGTACTTTTGGGTGCAGCTCATCAGGCCCTGAAGATTTGAATTTGTTTAAAGAAGCTAGGTGTTCTCTTACCACCTCTATTCCTATCTTGGGCTGCAGGTCCCTCCTTGCCTTGTTTATTCTTATCACTAGGCTGGGCACTGCTTTCCTTTTGAGTGAAGACAAGAGGCAAAGTAGGTGTTGAGCAGTTCTGCCTTCCCTCTGTCACCTAGTAGCATTTCTCCATCTTCTACACAGAGGACCTACCACATGCTTTTGTTCCTCTTGATTTGAACATAGCCAAAGAAACCTTTTAAAATTATTTTTAACCTCTCTTGCAAGACTAAGCTCATTCTCAGCTTTAGCCCACCTGACATTCACCTCTGCAACTGTTGGCTATTCATGTATTCTCCTCCTTCATGATTTCCCATCTCTTCCATTTCCTATACATGCCCTTCTTAAATCTCAGCTTATCTGTAAGATCCTTATGTAGCCATACTGGTTTCTGTAGATGCCTTCCACTTTTCTTTCTTATTGAAATTGTCTGCAATTGAGTCTTTATTTCACCTTTCAGAACTCCCATCCATCTTGGACTCCCTTCTCGTTGATTCAATGATTTTAGAACTCCACTTTCTACATCCCTCCATACTGAGAACTGTCCATTCATTCCTACTCTCTGCTTCCTGTTTCTTAACTCACTCCTCCCCTTCTGTATCTTGATACAGAGCAGTGAGTATGCAGGAGAAATGACAGGAACAAAGGTATCATGTTGAGGAATATGACTGCAAGAGTGCTATGGGCTTCCCAGAGGCATCTGGTAGCTCACTGTGGGATCAAGATGCTGGACTAGATGGGCCTTTGGTCTGATGAGTCCAGGTCAGGGAGCGCAAATGACATCAGCTCCAATGAACCAAGAGAACTATAGTGGTAGCTCTCTCCATGCCCCCTCCCACCTTCCCTGGGGGATGCTGAAGACCTCCACGTCCTAACAAGATGGCGCCCAGCTCAGGAACCACACATACCATCAACTAACTGTTGGCATGAGAGGACTGTCCGTCTTTGGATTACCGCATATATTCTTATTGCTTTAGTGTTTAAATTGCAAACCATCTTGGGTGCCTTGGCAGAAAAGTGGTATATAAACCCAAAAATAAATAAATAAAATAATAATAGCAATAACTAATGAGTTCCTGCTCTCCTCTTGTTCTGTGACTGCTTATATGGCATACTTTGTCAAAAGGTACATAACGTCAGTAAAACCATCTCTATCTGTATGCTTTGTTGACACTCTCAAAAGACCTCTCATAGCACATTTCTTCTATATGCTTGGTATTTTTTATCTTTGGCGATGCTTTCCACTACTTTTCCTGGAACAGATGTTAAGCTAACTGGCCTGTACTTTCCAGGATATCCCCTGACTCCCTTTAAAAATAAAATAATGTGTTACTTCCCAGTCTTCAGGTACTGGTCTTAGGAAGAAGTTACGTATTTTTCTTAGCCGATCAGCAATTTCCCATTTGAGTTATTGAAGAACTCTTGGTTGGATGCTATCTGGACTCATCAATTTGTCATTTTTATTTTGTCTATAAAGTCTATAACTTTTTTGTCACCACTGTTTGCATCAGTTCTTCAGACTCTCCACCTATGGAAGTTAGTTCAGGCACAGGGATCTACATCGTATCTTCCACTGTGAAGACAGATGCAAACAATTCATTTGTCTTCTCTGCAAACTCCTTATCCTCTGTTAGCACACCCAAGGTACTCTTGTCATCCTAAGGTCCATTCGCCTACCCAGCTGGTCTTCTGCTAGTAATGTATTTAAATTACCTTTTGCTGTTGACCTTTATGTTTCAGCAACATGCTCCTCAAATTGTTTTTAAGCATCTCTTATTGCCTACTTGCATTTCTTTTGCCAGAATTGAAGTGTGTGTGTGGAGGCTTTTTCTTTAAACCAGAATGAAGCTTGGACAGCAGGAAATGGGACTGGAATATAGGGAACTGAATACGAATGAATGAAGACATAACAAGCAAATAAGCATGGACTACTACACTATAAAAATGTGTCAGAACCCATGATGGGAGAAATCTATCATGTTGGACTCAAAAAGGGCTATTTTGGACACTTAAAGATAATTATAATTGAAGAGTTACTTTTGGACTTTTTGAGTGAAAAAAGGTGGACCTGAGATGCCTGGGAGTGAAGACTGAGAAAACAACACCTAGCAGACTGAGAAAAAGCTGGACACTAAAACAGCTAGAGATTACCTGGAAAGCATACTCTGAATACCTTGAATAATTGTCATATACATAATTGGCAGAGAATCGAAAGATCCTCTTTTTCTGCTTCTTTATTTCTCTTTTTATCTTCCTTTTCTATGATCTTTGATTTTTGTTTTCTCTCTATCAATTTTATCTATATTTATGCTTTGTTTATTCAAGTTTCCTATTGTGGATTAATGAAGATACTCAGAGGGTGGGAGCCTGGGGGAAGAAGGGGAATCTCCCAGGAGAGAGTGGGGAGGATTGACTTTTCTGTGTGTGGAATAAGGATTAAGACAGTGATGGCTAACCTTGACACTCCAGATGTTTTGGAACTACAACTCCCATCATCCCTAGCTAACAGGACCAGTGGTCAGGGATGATGGGCGTTGTAGTTCCAAAACATCTGGAGTGTCAAGGTTAGCCATCACTGGATTAAGATATAATTGTGATAGAGGGTCTGGTATTTATTCTCTCTTCCTTTATTCTCTTCTTTTGCATATTCTTGCTTCTTTCCTAATTATCTTCTTCAGATTAGTTTGGCGTTTACTGTATTTTATGTTGAAAATTCTTAATAAAAATGATTTTAAAAAATGAAATTGAACTGCACAGGCAAATAAATGTTGTTCCTTTGCAGACTACCTTGAATTGAAGCTGGTCTGCAAAAGGATGTATTTCACGTGATGTCATGGAAATGAGACAGGTAGGCAACCCTACTCACCTATCTACAGGGACAGAAGGAGGCTGGGATCCAGTTCCCCACCACAGCGTCAGAGGTGCCTTGTTATGGTATTTGGCACCAGCTGAATTCATATATTTTTACCCAAGCTTTTTGGGGGTGGCTGATTGGGTTTTGGCCACCTGCAACTGAGAAATTCTTGCCTGTGGTATGCCTATTTTATTTTATTTTAATCTGGTTTAAATTTCTTATACTGTGTTTTTATAGTTTTCATGTATAAGTAGCTATGTTTATAAACCACCCTGAGATCACATGTGATAAAACAGTGGTGCACAAATCAAATAAAGAATACATACAAAAACACACACACAAACTATTTCAACAGGATCAAAGATGCCTGCATTTGAAATAGAAAATCAAACATTTTGCTAAACCTCCAGAATCATTTCTACCAAGTGAATCACCTAAATTTATCAAGACAGTACCGGTATATTTTTCAAAAAGAATGAGACTGGTTTCACATCACAGTCGATCATTTAAAAAATAATAATGAGGTACTAAACTGTATAATAAGGAACTATGCCTAGAATAGGGATTCCAGCTAATTTACTAGTAAGTTCAGTCACATTTTAATGTCATCCTTCATACTGTTATTTCTTTAAATACTTCTATCTTCATTAGGCATTTAACATAGTTTCTGTGGTGCTACTGACCTTGCTGGTATGCCCTTGCAAGTGACCAACCTCGCTTCCTTTTGACTACTGTCTGGTCAGAGACAGAAATTATTAATTAATTAATTAATTATCGTATTTACTTGAATCTAATCCTCACATTTTTTGGCCAAATTACGTTGTGAAAATTAAGGTGCGCATTAGATGCGATGGCACATTTACATTCGCCATCAAATACATTTTTTTGTTTCAAGGTTCTGAAAATTTAGGTGCGAGTTAGATTCGATGGCACATTAGACTCGAGTAAATACGGTAATTAAATTTCTATATTGTCCTTTATCAAAGGATCACAGGGCAGTTTACACACTCTTCTCTCTATAGATATCATAACATAGTAACAAACAAAAATAATACCCGCCCCCCCCCAATAGTTTAATTAGCCAAAGGCCTGGGAAAAGAGAAATGTTTTTGCCTGGTGTAAAACGAGATGCTTTTTCTTTAATCAGTAGATTGCAACTATAAACCCAGGTGGCACTGTGGGTTAAACCACAGAGCCTAGGGCTTGCTGATCAGAAGGTTGGCGGTTTGAATCCCTGTGACGGGGTGAGCTCCTGTTGCTTGGTCCCAGCTCCTGCCCACCTAGCAGTTCGAAAGCACGTCAAAGTGCAAGTAGATAAATAGGAACCGCTCTGGCGGGAAGGTAAACGGCGTTTCCGTGCGCTGCTCTGGTTTGCCAGAAGCAGCTTTGTCATGCTGGCCACATGACCCGGAAGCTGTACGCCGGCTCTCAGCCAATAAAGCGAGATGAGCACCACAACTCCAGAGTCGGACACGACTGGACCTAATGGTCAGGGGTCCCTTTACCTTTTACCTGCAACTATATAGCAAGACATGTGCATGCAGAGCACTGGACACATTTACTTTTCTTCTAAGAAAGTATTTCTCCTACCATGGGAATCGCAGGACCCATACAATAACTAAGGGACAAAAGTGGATTCTACTGAAGTTCCTAAGCTGTACTATTAATGGACAAACCAACAACATATACCCAACTGTGCTTTCTATTTTAATGATAAATTTGGAAGCAAGGTAAGGGAAACAGCTTCAACTGTATTCACATAACCAGGGAAGGATCATTTCAACCTTCACAGCCAACACTTACGGAAGTTTCAAAATCAGCTTCTGTTTACTTCAGGACTGATCAAATTTATTAGGATTTATGAGTAGCTAAGCAATACTATTTTCTACATAACTACACATTCTGTGCTTTAATTTGATGCTTCATGTATCTCTCCGCCGCCACCTAAAAGATTATCCAAACCCGGATCTGACTTAGCAGAAATCAGGGACGTTTTATCTTCTACCATTTATGCTTCACAATGGCTTCTACATTTATGTTAGAGCAAAAAACGAGAAACAAAAAGTTTGCCAAACCTGAAAGACGACAAATACTCTTAAGCTTATACTCTGCATTTTAAATTTACTTATATCCTAGCACCCTTCGTGAACACAGTAAACAACTACTTTCCATGGCAATACTATTAAATGCCCTTGTTTTTAAGCTTTATCACAAAACGAAAAGCTACGCTCTTATGACTTTCTTGCATAAATTAAAATTGTACTAATACTGAAAAATGCATACAGTTTTCAGCACCTTACATATATTAAAAGCAATATAAAATAATTTAACTTTACCTTATGTTGGCAGGTGGACTAATGTTTGTCATACAGGAAGTCATTATTTCTGTAGTAAGGCTTTCAGCAAAGCTGACTCCATCCTGGCCAATTCCACTATCCGCTGTCAAACTTGTGTTGCTAAGCTGCCTTTCTGCTTTGTCAAAAACGGTAGCAACCACATTTTCAGCAAATACTACCTTCTCATCCATATCAATATGAATTTTTGGAATATCCAGGTGAAGAATGCGAGATTTAGGACAGATTCCACTTATTCTGGGAATCTGATGAACTTGAGAGTGGAGTTCTTGCCGAGTCAGCTGCAAAGATGAACTTCCAGTACAGTATTGATGCTCCTTCATACTACAGTATCTGCAGGCTGTTGCAGAAAATGGAGACAACTTTTCTGCATATGTTGTTCTATCTCCATTTGTCCAGTTTTCAGTAGTTTGCAGCGTAGCAGATTCCAAGCTAGCTTCTAAAGTGTCATCTACTACCTTCCTAGCATACTGTTCAATGGCATGAATAATGCCATTTCTGTAGGTAGGTTCGTTTAAACTGCCTGTACTATGATAAAGCTTTTGTTTGCAACAGAAAGGAGAAAGTGCTTTAGAAAACGTTGCTTTAAGATCAGTGACTTGATCATTCTTAGATTTTTTATACAAACAGGAATCCGTTAAAGATTTTGACAGACAAGCTCCTGTCATTATTTTTCTTCTGACATCAGATGTTATGCTACAAGCAAGGGATTCTGAAAAATCTAATAACTTTGTACATTCAGTTCTTTGTGTGCTACATTTGTTTCCACAGGCTTGCTGCCCCAAATGACAAATGTTACCTTTTTTCTGTTTCTTTCCATCTACACCCAGATCAGCCTTACTGTTTACCTTTGAGCCCTCGGAGGGAGCTATTTTACTTTTATACTCCATCCTGAGTTTCCCTGCAGCTTCCTGCATTCCAGATTTTATAGATCTGTAAGCAAGTCTACTGGCAAACTGATCCATTATCAGTTCACTGTGGCCACCTTCTCTTTTCAGAATACGAATGATGTGATCTGCGTATTCATCAGTTACACTCTCACAACTTGGATATTTGGAAGTCAGACCTGGAGCTTCTGGGTGCTGGGGTAGAGAGAGTATAGAAGAGTCTGTCTCTCGAGACCCCTGGTCTGCCCAGGGACACCTCATGTCTTTGGACCAGCATTTATGAGTGCTTCTTTTAGGACGGACACCATCTGCCCGGCAGTTCGATTGCTTCAGCCTTAGAAGCGTGCAATGTTTGGATTCAACTATTTTCTTAGCTTCACTAATGACCTTTCCAGCCATATTACCAGCATAAACCAACAACGAATGTAGGTTGGCTTCTGAAACATTCACAAATCCACTATGCCCACATCTTTTATTTTCCGCACTTATTTGAAAGCATCTATCATTCCCCATTTGAACCGCTTTATAATCTAAATGTGAAGCAGCCATTTCAGTTGCCACAGCAATTATGTGAGTGGCTAGATGGTCGGCATATTCTGTTGTCCTTCCTGATGTTTTCGTTCTCTCATCCAATGCTACAGGCTCTTCCTCTTCGCTGCTTTCAACTTCCTCAGAGAGAGACCGCATCAGTTTCAACATGAACTCTTCCTTTTCTAAGTCCTGACGTTCATTTTCATATACTCCACCCGTTTCTGATCGGTAAGGGGTAGAAGGGGGCGTCGCGGGTGCAAACTCCTTTGCTAGTTCACCTTTCAGTTTCTTTGATAGCTTTCTTAAATTCCACTCTGAACTCGTTTGGGTTGCTATTAAAGGTGTTGGTGGAGGTGTGTCTGGTAGGACAGAAGCAGTTTCATCTCTGATACTCAATTTGTCTTCCATCTGAAACGCATCTTCACAGTTAGTTGCCACAGAAGTGAAGGTATTAATGCTAGGAAAAGTTCTCTCAGGACCAAATGTAGAGCAAAATGCAGAGAGCCCTGCTGATTTGTAGGTGTTGTGTTTTCCCAGTGGATTGCTTAAGGATTTTGCTGAACAGCTTTCTGCATCTGGAAACTCTTCAGCAGGTTTCACAAAAGTCATTGCAGAACAAGGAGACGACGTGGATGTGGAAGTCCTGCAACCGACATGTCTCTTTTTCCCCTGAATGCCATCTTTAGACCCTGAAAGCAGGCACCTATTAGAGTAAATTGGCGATACGTGAAATTTAGATGAGCTGTTCAAGGGCATCTGCTGCTGCCCTACAATTACTGGAATACTTTTGTTTGTTTCTGATTGTTTTATTGCACTATGCAATTCTTTCCTATTGCTTTTTTTACTGGTTCCCAATCCCACACAGTATGCTAATTTCTCACCGGTAACAGAACATGCAGATTTAGTTTCATCTACAGACTGTTTCACTATTCGCTTGGCTAAATAATTTGCAAACATATTCTCACAGGCATCTTCACCAATGCATGGCAAATATGACATTTTGTCCAATTTTAGTATTTCTGTGTATTGCTCTGCATTTTTTGATGTCTTGGAAGAGGTTACTGCTTCATATGCCTCAGTTACAATCATATCTACCATTGTTCCAGAAAAATTACTGACACTTGGCATCCTAGTTGTTAAGTCTGAAAATTTACTGACTTCAGGGCTATTTGCTTGCTTAAAGTCACTTTGTGTACATACAATATGTGCATTATATTCACTGTTCTGGCTGCTATCTGTCATCAAGTAAACATTTCTAACTGATGTCACTTCATCTTGTCTTTTTTGTGTTGCACAACACCGCTCTGCTGATTTTTTATAAAATTTCAGACTGCCTGTTGATGCTGAATGTTTCCTTACCTGTATGTCATTAAATAAAATCTGATTTTGACAAAGTATGCTTCCAGCTAAGGGCACCGGGATTGAACTTGCAATGCCAGAAGTACAGAACAAAGCTTTATGGACAGTATATTCCTCCCTGAATTCCTGTATTGAATTCAAAGCTACTGGTTCTTGATCCTGAAACTCAGAGGAAGCATTGGAGGCCTGTGTTGACTCCAAACTACTTTCTGCACCTATGTACTTTATATTGTCCGTGGAAATACTAATTGCTGCTTGTGTTGTAAATGCCACCTCAACCTGTGATAACTCAATAAAAGCTTCCTGAATAACCGACTCAGACAAGTCTTTGGAGTATGACTGTATAACTTTATCATCATAATGGAAGGACCAGTTCTGAGAAGTTGTAGGAGTTGATGGGTGTGAAAACTGGCACACTTCCATGATCCCCTCAAAAATTAGTTCCTCAGCCAGGTTTGCTGCAAATTTTGCAACCGTGTTGGTAAATATTTGTTGCTTTACAGAATGTAGCTCTTTTAAAGCACCTGTTAACGCTTCACTCACCAAAAAGCCTGCTAGTCCATTAATAGCTTTCTTCTTCAGTGAAAAAGCTTGCTGCCTCCCAATCTCATAAAAAGCCATTTGAAAGACTGAAGAAGTCAGTTTTGCAGCCAAGTGACAGAGTGCATTAGTACATGAAGAAACACCTTTCTGTAGATCTTTAAAAGCACTGCCAAAACTCTTCTCAACGAGCTCTGATGCAAATTTCTGGATGTGGTCTTTAATCATTAGTGATTTGCATTTAGATTTTTGTTTGTTATCTAATTCTTTTCCAGAAGTTTCCCCTTGGGTTTTTGCTGACTGGACTGTTTCTTCTTTTGAGACAATCCTATTACTGTTAGAAAATTCCTGTGTGTATCTACATGATGATGGAGATCTGGAATTAAAGACCGAACCTAAGATTTCAAAGGAAATATTATTTGCAAAATCTGAGTATGTGTGACAAACTAGATTGTGCTTTTGGTTAATGGCATCTCTACTGACACCCAACTGACAAGGACACTCTGTTGAAAGACAGCTGCCTAATGGACTGAAGGCTGAAGATCTGATAGGGCTGAACAAGCCTCCACTGTCATCCCCTGATGTTCTCAATGGCCGGGGGGAATCAGGAACATCCAAGAGGTTGCTATATGGAGATTCTGGTTTGCGAGGAGTTGGCTTCCTCACATTAGCTGGAAGAGTGGGATGATTAAACTTGAACCTTTGAGGATTCATTGCAGTGGTTGCAGAGCGTGGCCTTTTATGCGAAATCATTTTCATATGAGATGGATGTTGAAGGACAGGACCCCTAGCATGTTTACAACCACTCTCCAGTGCTTGTTCTTGTTCATCAAATTGGTCAAAGCTATCGAAAAATTCACTTACTTCAGAGTCTGAATCCTCTATGCCATCTTTCATTACTGGGATTTTTGGTAGCTGAAGTTTTGCCTTCAGGCTTCTCTGATACCCTTCTTCATCTAAGAAAATAATAGGGCTTGGGCTAGAGCAATCTGACTCTGATGATTCAGCAGGAGAGGAAGAAAACAGTGTTTTACATAAAACGTTAACATTCTGATCAGAAGAATTCTGTGGCCTGAAGAAACTCCTCTGCAGCCAAGGATCCGAAACAGAAGTTGTGACAGAATTTCTTACAGAAGACGACAATTCTTTTAATTCCAAGATGTTAACTAGAGAAGTTGATGACTTGACAGGTGGCTTCCGATGTAGAAAATTAAACTTTGGATCAATAGATTCCAAATGTTGAACAGAGATGGTCTGCAAAGCAGCATCTTGAAGTTTCTCAGGTGTAACTTGGCCTGTGCCAACAGGGAGGGAAAGGAACAGTTAACATACAGTACATCTGAAAGTAAAAGATTGCAGCTGTAGCAGAAATAAGTTAATAGCATAAAATATTCTTGAATTTTGGTCTGATCAAAGATTGGGCAGCACAATCCTATTCATGTTTACTCAAAAGTAAGACTTATTTCATTCAACAGGGTTTATTCCCAAGTAAATATGAACAGGATAAGAAGTAGAATTGTCAGTGAAATTCTCCCAAGTTGGGCTCAAAAAAGAACTCTGAAGGCTTGGAAAAGTCCACCTAGAGTATGAAGCGAGCATAAATCATGGCCACATAAGAATTCCTGTTTTTATTCTTGACTAGCATTTCCCATGTCCAAAATGACCTGATCCCCTGACCCCAGCTTCCCTTTATTTACCTGGCCAATGGCAGCAGTACCGGAGACAGCTGTGTTGCACAGGGAGGTCTACCCTGCTCCCATTTCCTCTGTCTGCCTGGTGCACAGTTTACACATGGCCCAGTTCACACGTCATGCTAAGCCAAACTATGGCTTAACATGAATGAGTGCTGGGCATTGGGAGAGGAGCTCATAGCCACATTGCTTCTCCCTGGTTGTTTTGCTGCTTCACTATGCTGAGCTAAGCCATGATTTGACATAGCATGTCATCCAGACCTGGGCTTGTGGTTTAGCTCTCCCAGACAAACAATGAGCCATAAACCATAGGAAAACCTTGTTTACAGCTCATTGTTAGTCTGGAGAGAGATAAACCAGGAGCCCAGGTTCAGATGTCATACCTAGCCAAACTATGGCTTCATTCAGCATGGTGCAGCAGAAAGACCACGGTGGAGGAAAGTGGCTACAGACTCCTCTCCTATAGTCTGCATGTTCATGTCAAGCCATGGTTTGGCTCAGCAGGATGTCTCAGAACAACTGGGTGAGAGGGACGACACAGACTTCTCTCCTCCCTTCTGCTGGCCAGATAAGAGAAAGGCAAAATGATATTTGGAGGAGAGGAGCACTGAAGAGGAGGCTGTTTAGGGGACAGTCCCCTGTCTGTCTCAGAAAATGTAAAGTTCTTCCATTTTTAGTGAAAAAGAGCTTGGATCAACTCTGTGGTGAGATGGAAAGAACCTTCCCATCTTTACTTAAGGAGCTAATAAAATCTTAAAGTATCAACAACTTATATATCTCATTTAGTAGAAAAGGGTAAGACTGATAATTTAAATTGACAGCTTGGATTCTACTTCAAGAAAATTTTATATTTATGCAATCACAAACTGTTGCTTCAAGAAAAAGGCCAGAGATTACACAAGATTTACCAAATTTGAGCAAGCATAGTCAATTATTGTTTATTAGATGGGTCATTCCAAAAAAAATCAAGAGTTCATCACAGGGGCTAGTATTGCTTGATAGGTTTTTTTCTTAATATATAAAAAGATGCCGAAATTAATAGACTACTGTCTACGCAAGTATTTCACTTTTAAAAAGCTAATCATGGTATTCAATCCCTTTAAATCCCAACTTATTTACACTATCACAATATTGCAGAAACACTAACCAGAATTTAACATTTTTGTGGGTTCATCTTCATCTAAATGTTCTAACGCAGTAACGAAATCATCCTCAATTGATGACACTGACTGATTAGTATCATCATCCTCAGCATGGGGTATGACGGACAGGTGCTTCTGCAATGAGCGTATTTCCACAGTACATCTTATACCAGCAGCATATTTACTCAGTAAAGTAAATAAAGAATCTACTTCGTGTCTTGCAAATGATGGAGACAATTTCATCACACACAGAATTCGTGAGGGGTAATTCTTGAGAAAGAGAAAGAGAGAGAAAATGTAATTTTACCCATCTTATAATTCAAAGATTATTCCTTCTTTTCTAAACTGCAGTGACATCAGTTAAGAATATAAAGTGAAGTTTCTGCTAATAATTTCAAAAAAATGAAAAGCATATTCACTGAGTATAATGAGGGGGGGAAACAACTGACAAGTTTCCATTATCAAAATATTGGCTTTTAACTTTTTCAGCAACACTCCCAGTGTGTATACATAAGCCTTTGACAATTTGTAGAACTGAGTAATACACACACACATTTCATATTTTATATTCAGAATGTTGTGTCACATTAATACAATTAATTTGAAAGGCAAATTAAATGACGTATGCCACCAATCATACATTTATGTATTTTAAATCTCTCTTACCTTCTGCTTAAGAACACTAGTCTCCAATGGTTTATGAATATCCTTTAGAAAAATGACATCATTTTCATGTAAAGTGCACAGATGAAGGGATTTCAGAAGATCTGGGAGCTCAACAGACATGGCTGCCAATTCCTAAATCAAACACAGAGAATAATACACTCATGCTAGGAAAACTTTCCTTTAATGTCAGAGGACTAATGGCAAACTCAGCCTAGCATTCTTTCACCCGCACATAGTTCCACAGTGCTGGAATCCTGTTTTATTTCAAAGCAATTCCAATTATTTGATTATACAATGTATACTCTGCCTTTTTCCATAATGCACTTACAAGGCAGCTGACAATAAAATGAAAGGAATTTAAAATAGAAAAGCACAAACTGAATAAATACAAAGCAGACAGAAACAATAAAACAATGACTCCTTAAAGGTCATAACTAAACAATGCCAACTGAAACAAAACCAACTAAAGTACCTGCTTAAATATGGGAAACACATCTTAATCTGGGTGCCACAACTGAAAAGGCTCTTATTCCCTCCAACCCAAACACTGCCTGTAGTGGGACTGCAAGAGGAGCCTCAGAAGCCAAGTGAAATTTCCAAACCATTTCATATAGGAGAAGTCAGTTCAAGAGATGCTCTGCTGCCAGACCTTTCAGGGCTTTAAAGGCAAAGGTCGTTTATACTTTTACACTTACTTACATTTCTGGCATGCTGAGGCATGTCTGAGTACTCCTACAGCACAGAAGGTAAAGGTAAAGGGACCCCTGACAATTAAGTCCAGTCGCAAACGACTCTGGGGTTGCGGTGCTCATCTCGCTTTACAGACCGAGGGAGCTGGCATTTGTCCGCTTCCGCAGACAGTTTTTCCAGGTCATGTGGCCAGCATGACTAAGCCGCTTCTGGCAAACCAGAGCAGCGCACGGAAACGCCGTTTACCATCCCGCTGGAGCAGTACCTATTTATCTACTTGCACTGTGTGCTTATGAACTGCTAGGTCGGCAGGAGTTGGGACAGAGGAACAGGAGCTCACCCTGTCGCAGGTATTCGAACCGCCAACCTTTCGATCGGCAAGCCCAAGCAGCACACCGCTAACACCACTTACTACTACTAATTATTTTGTCTTTTATACAGCAGCAGAGGAGAGTGATTGACTGGGACAAATGGTGTGCTACTCCACCAACCCGAGTCTGCTCTCAGCCAGCCCCCACCTGCTGCCATTCATGGGGGCTTCCCTGCCCCCAGAGACAGTGCCAGCAATTGGGAGAGGTGGTGGTGAAAGAGCAAACTGCCAGCTGTCCACTGCTGCACCCGATGGGACTTTTTGCAGGATGTACCGTTTGAGCTTTGTATCGCCTTCCATGCTTGCAACAAACCTTCCTTCAGCGTCTTTTTGTGTGTGGCCATGTTTCATTCATACTCATGAAGAGTGGGTGGCATCTGGGAGCATTTAGGGTGCTTGTGGGGGCTTCAATTGTGTCTCACCGGGGGGATGCTGACATGTTTGTTTACAGTGTGCGCCTGACATTGGCCATATGTAGGGTATGCATGTCGAGCATGCCTTATGGTTGGTGTTTGCTGTTTGGGTGATGTCAATGGTGCTGCATGGATGCCTGCCTGTTACCTCTGCTAGGCTTAGCTTCCTTTAGAGAGCCTTAGCCCCTCCCAATCACCTCCAAACAAGTTTTGGATGCAGAGGTTATTGTGCTGGAGTATCACCAGTGGGCATAAATCATGGTGCTTTCCCAGTTTGCTCTGCCAGTCAACTAAGATCTCTTATGCAGACACCATACCTTAGGAGCAACAGCCGTCTCATCAGCAAAGCACAGAAATGTGACCTGTAATAGAAATACATATATATTATATAAGCAAATAGAATTATATTAAAACTTTCAATTCTACACTATATAGATGTGGAACTATAGAGATATAGAATAGAATATAGATTTCCCCTACCACACATTTTACCAGGAGGAGATGGGTGGGTGTACTTTATTACTTATCCATATACCCAGTGTGCATACTATTTCTGTTATTAATATGCAATGAGGCACTGGACAGAAGTGTGCTGCCCAGTACCTTTCTGTGAGGTGTACATGGGTCACATAATGACCAAATGTGGTGCATCTGAGATTCTGAAGGGGTATGCAGGATAGCAAATATTACCTAAAAGGCATTACTGAAGGTGGGATAAGACTCACGACTGGAATGTAGAAAGCTGCTCAAAAAGAATAGACCAAGCAGGAAGGGAGAAGGAGAAGGAATAGCATTATATAAGAATGATGTGTACACCTGTGAAGATATCTATGACCTGCAGCATGGAAGGCAGATTGAGAGTATTTGGGTAAAAATTGTAAGAGAGGGAAACAACAGTGACCTTACTTTGGGTGTCTGCTACACTCCTCAAAGCTAGAATGAAGAATTGGATGCTCCCTTACTACAACGGATTACCAAACACTCAAAATGATATCTGTTGAATATCTGTTGGAACTCAAACATTGCCAAGTATGTATGGTCCACTAAATTCCTCCATGTGGTCCACCAAGAATATAAGATCTATAAAATGCTATGCTTAGCTGCATCAACAAAAGTATAGTGTCCTGATAAAGGGAATTAATGGTACCACTCTATTCTGCCTTGGTCAGACCACACCTGGAGTCCTGTGTTCAGTTCTGGGCACCACAATTTAAGGAGGGTATTGACAATCTGGAACATGTGCAGAGGAGGCCGACCAAGATGATCAAGGGTCTGGAAACCAAGCATTATAAGGAGTAGTTGAGGGGGTTGGGTATGCTTAGCCTGGGAAAGAGGAGACTGAGTGGAGATATGATAGGCATCTTCAAATAGCAACAGGTTATTACATGGAAGATGGACCAATCGTCTTTTCTCCTGCTCCAGAGAGTAGGATACAAACCAATGGATTCAAGTTACAAGAAAGAAGATTCTGAATAAGTATTAGGAAGAACTTTCTGATAGTAAGAGCCATCTGACAGTGGAATGGATTATCTCAGAAGGTGGTAGACTCTCCTTTCAGATTTTTAAACAGAGGTTGGTTGCACATCTCTACAATTCTATATGGATACCATTTTGAATCAAGATAGCAGGCCGCACCTTTCAAAACTACACTGATTTTTTGCTTTTTAGAATTCCCAAGCAATATCATTTACAATGCTGCTAGTGAATTATACAAAACATAGCACAAGCCTCCACTGCTAGTAGTATAAAGCAGCACTCATTTATGATGTCTTTATAATGAGCATACAATCAATATTTGCTAGCATGGATGTAAGTGAAAAGCATTTTTCTAATTTATTTTTAAAAAACCTAATGTGTCAAAACAAAGCCAAACCTCATTGAAATTGTCTTTCTCCGCCTTCAACTCTTCTGCTGATACTGTGCATAATTCTTTTTCACTTTGCAACAATGCCTTCATGGGAGGCATTGAACATTCACCAAAGCTCTGGAAAAAGAAAATAGGAAATGAAAGCACACCATATACTTTTCTAGCCTTTTAAGATTCAGGTTTTACGCCAGGTAACTAGATGTGTACATACACTCAATTCAGTCTACTCTGTCTCAATTCAGACCATGCCCCCCAATGATCAAGAATGAATATCAGGCTTGCACGTTGCTTCTGCTCACTGCATCCAATGCATTTCTGATTCTATTTCTGTTTGCAGCTTGGTAGTAGCCATACTTTGCCATAACTTCCAAACCTCTTAGCCGTCTAACTTTAATCTACCAGTACACATTGACTCTAAGACTATCTGCTGAAGAATAATTTTTGAACCAGGGCCCTGTCTGGTGTATATACTTCATCTGACGTATAAACTTCTATAAATATATCCATCTACAGAAGAGACTATTTGAAACATTTGTATCATTTGAACCACTATCCAGTATTATTTTACTTCTGTGGCCTGAGTTCTTGCCCTTCTACTATTTTTGTGTGAGCTTCAATCAAGAACTCCAACTTCTTTAGTTAATAACTTCCAAACCGACAAACTTTGGATAGTGCCATCCTCCAAAGTAGAATGGGAAAAGCAGTTCATTCCCCCCCCCAATTTTTTTTATTGATTTTAACAATTTTAAGCAATTAACAATACTGTTAAATTTTCACCCTTCCCCCCCTCTCACTGAGGGAAGCAAATTTCCATCCCCCTCTCTCACCGGGGAAACAGTAAACATTATACATTTAACGTAGCTAACATATTAAATATCAAAAGCAGTTCAAACCAGGATTTCCAATTCTGGTTTGGAGGAGAAACGTGAACCAGTTTGCCAACTAGGGTGCCATCACAAACGATGGCTACTGCTAAACTGAAAGAAATGACGAGGGTGCAGGCAAGCCTTGTCCTTGACCATTTGAGGGATTCATCTGAAGCAAGCTTGCAAATCCAGAATGAAAATGTCTTCTAAGAGGCCATAGACTATGTTGAACTAGACAAAGGAAGGAAAATATTGTTGTTCTTTACTCCCTGCTGCTCCAGGATGAACTGTTATGGTGACTAGTTACTAAACAGGATAATCTTTTAATAATTCAAACATTCTGGCTTCTTAAAATTCTGGTAAGATGTACCAAAGGCCACAAATAAGGATTAAGATATAATTGTGATAGAGGGTCTGGTATTTATTCTCTCTTCTTTCTCTTCTCTTCTCTTTCTTTCTTCTCTTCTTTTGCATATTCTTGCTTCCTATTTATCTTCTTTAGATTAGTTTGGCTTTTATTGTATTTTATGTTGAAAATTCTTAATAAAAAATGATTTTTTTTAAAAAATGAAATTGAACTGGGGGCTGCCTGGTTAGTGCTGGCCCATGACAGTGTCTTTTCAGTGGTAGTTCCCCAACTGTGGAATGCCCTCGCTTGTGAGTTGCACCTGCCGCCTCCCTCTTTATTGACTTTCAGGAGGAATTTGCTCTTGGTTGAGAGAATGTTTAAACTGTTTATAGAATGCTTTAGAAAAGAAGCAGCTTTATTATTGGTGTGCTTGCTGCCCTAGGCTCCTTCAGAAGGAAGGGCAGCATATAAATTGAATAAATAATAATACTGAATAAATAACAGAAGTTGAGAAAAAGAACAAATAAAAAAAAGAAACAAAACTAAGTCATCTTATAAAGCAAACTAGCCTAGAGAAAAAGTTCCTAAGAGGCATCAGGTGTGGTGGTCAAAAGTAAGCTGAGCACAAAAAGTGGAAGCCACCCCCTTAATGAGAATTCCTGGTGGGTGGGGCACCTGTCAAAACCCTATCAGACTTAGAGATGTTTCCTGAATGAAGCTCTGTGCAGACACAGAACTCACATGCATGACCACAAAGAAGAATGGATATTTGAAAAGCCAAGAATATAAAATAATCTAAAATATTATATCAAACATCTGTCATGGCTACAAGACAGTACAAGTTCAATTTATTCAACAACAGAACAAGAGTTCACCTTTCTCACTGGTACCCTTGACATCCTATGACTGCTTCGGATCCTGATATGGCCATCCATTGCTTACTTTTTGTTTCTAATTATGAATCCAACAATTTCTAAAGAAAAACAAAAGGAGATAGCAATAGGATAACTTTACAAAATCAATTGTTGTTTACATTTTTTAATAATCATTCTGCTAAAAACAATGAAGGGTGTGAATTAAATTGCAGAAAATTAAATGAATATAAACAGCATACTAGCCAGACAGCTTTACCATTAGCAAATAGTCAGACTTATTTGACTAGGGATATGATCCTCACTATGGGAGACACTCACTCCAGGAGAGAGATTCTGGTGTTGCAGATAACACTGGAACACATCTCTTGGGTTATATACCGTACTCTTTTTGTACCAGATGCAGAGAATCCCTTGTTTTATTTTGCAATAGCTCAAAACTGTTTTAGAAGACTCAGGGGACAGAGTCCATATTACTCAAAGAAACTCACGAAAGAATATGCTTAGAGAAACTAACGGCTTAGCAAGAAAATACCGGTACTTAAAAGGGTACAATTTGTTAGCAGCAACAACTCAAATCCTCATTTTTGTCTAGGAGAGCAAAGCTACCCATTTCAAATGCAATAAGAAAAAAAGTGTAACTCTGAAATATCTGGGTTTCTAAGGTAACCTAAATACCTTTAGAACATGGAAACACCTCCACTTGCAACTGGAGATTTAACCAGGTTTTATTCCTCCCAATGCATTGGCTATGAGTAATAAAATTGCAATAATTCAGTGCCAAACAAAGTAATATCTGACCAGTCTAGCACTGCCATTCCCCAGCTGGTTGTGTTTACTTCCTGACTGAATATGAGTAACATGAATGGTATAACTGCAAGCCAAAAAAATGTGTTCCCCTGCCAGAAACTTGAACCAAATCAAAATTTGGGTGGGATTCAGAGTTGGCTTCTAGAGGACAAAACAAATAAGCTTTTTTGTATAGTTAATGCCTTCTATAAACACATTTATTCATAATGCAACTGCAATTATTAAACTATAAAAGGCGCTAGATAGCATTTAAATTTTAGATGAACAGAGCTTTGATGCACTAACTAATCTGATTATAATACTTTGATGGAGAAGTAAACAAACAAATGGTATAGTGTGGTAGCTAAGAATCACAAAGTTCCTAGTTTGAATATTGTTACTGCTATAAAATTCCTAGTCTGTATGGTCAGGCTGAAACACAAATGACATTTGCCAGTGGCCAGCAAAGAGTGTGGAGGGGAACCTGGGTCTTCAACCTTAGCAACTGCATAGCAACCAGAACAGAACAGTTACATGAGTTTGTGTGTAAACGGGTTTTTGCTTACGAGGGGGCGGGGGGTGGGCAGCTAAGAAGCAGGTGAGCAATGCCAGCAATCTGGACTTTCACTACTTTAACATGCAGAAATTTGGGGCCTATACAAATGGAAGATGTTCCCATGCATGTGCAGAGAACAATATTGAGACAATTCAAACCTGAATCTTGGCAGGGAAGAACTGCCAAGCCATTTGGATTTCTGATTGAGGCAGTGCCTCATCAGCCCATGTGTATATAAACATAGCTGACTCTCAATGACATTTCAGAGAACCAATCCACACAAAAAATTCGATTTTTGCACAGCAGAGGTTTTGAAATGGAGCACTTGAAGGCGACACTTCATTATCCCATCTTACCTATTTTTCCTTTTTTTTCCAAGGCTCCCTGGCCAAGATCCTATTTGTGAGCATCCCCCCCCCCAGCGTGTGGATTAGGGTTAGTTAACTAAATAGGGTACCGTCTTTCCCCCTTTTTAAGACACCGTCTTATAATTTTTTTTCCTCAAAAAAGCACAGGGTGGCTTATTTTCAGGGGTGGCTTATTTTTATTACGTCAGTATGGTACGGTACAGTCTCCCCCTGCGACGGGAACAATGGCGGCACCACGGCTTACTTTTGGGGTATGTCTTACTTCTCACAAACGTAAAAAAACCCCTGCCATGGCTTACTTTATGACTACGTATTAAAAAAGGGGAAACAGGGTAATTCCTTCACTCTAAACTCTTATCACCCTTTTACGGACTTCTTCTTCACAAGGAACCTTTGGACATTCATTTTTAGGCTGGTTATTTGTCCTTATATTCCTTTGCAATGGAAGACCACAGGTTGTGTTCTGTTCATCTGCTATCCTTTCATTCAGTTTAGCAAAGAAAGATTCCTGAATAGGCCTGATCCACTATCCAGTTCCATCACCAGACTGAGTGGTGACAATATACCGGTCCTGACTGAAAATGGTGGACAACAGCTATTTAGAAAAATACCTGACTGAGAAGAGATACCAGGTATAAATGGGCAGTTTGCAACTGCTGTGCACATGTCAGGTAAATTACAATCTTTTGTAAGGCCAATTTTTAAAATTATCAGTTTTCTGATTACACAGAAGTCTGCAAGGAATGCTGATTTTTCAAAACAGGTTAGATGGCTCTGGTCTGGTTAGAAACTGCACTCTGTCACCTTGAAATCTCTTCCCCATCCCCTGCATTTCAAATGTGCGTGGGAGGCTGTTGTTACCTGGCAATGAGAAAAACGGACTCTTCCAGTTCCTTTTAGCCCTTTTATTACTTTTAGTATTTTTATTATTTCATGTCTATTGGGACAGAGGTCTTGTACTAAGAGAGTTTCCAAGGGTGCAACCAGGTCCAACAGGCAGTTAAAAAACTTGAATTGCATATATACATACATATTCACTAGCAATAGCTGGCTCAGTAAGTTATAACTTTACTAATATTTTCATGGTGTGTTGTACAGTGCAATTCTATACTTAGAAGTCCTATACCACTGAGAGATTACATCAGGATGGCCACCAGAGAACTAAGTGAAGTAGGAGCAACTATTTATTAAAAAATTGTCCAGTAGCACCTTAGAGACCAACTAAGTTTGTTCTTGGTATAAGCCAGGGGTCAGTAACCTTTTTCAGCCATGGGCCGGTCCACCGTCCCTCAGAACATGAGGTGGGCCGGACTATATTTTTTGGGGGGGAAATGAACGAATTCATATGCCCCACAAATAACCCAGAGATGAATTTTAAATAAAAGCACACGTTCTACTCATGTAAAAACACCAGGCAGGCCCCACAAATAACCCAGAGATGCATTTTAAATAAAAGGACACATTCTACTCATGTAAAAACATGCTGATTCCCAGACCGTCTGCAGGCCGGATTGAGAAGGCGATTGGGCTGCATCTGGCCCACGGGCCTTAGGTTGCCTACCCCTGGTATACCAAGAACAAACTTAGTTGGTCTCTAAGGTGCTACTGGACAATTTTTTTTATTTTTTCTATATAATTCAACTGCGTCAGACCAACACGGCTACCTACCTGAATCTAGGAGCAACTATGTATTTTCAATAAATAGGGACCAACATTTATTGGCAAACCCTACTTTTGCGTTCTATATATTGATGGTGAATTTGATATAGACAACCGCCAATTTATGTGGGGTTTGTGTTCCAGGTCATCGTGCACAACGGCAGAGCATGCATAAGCCCATGATGCCCCCCCCATCCCACCCACTTCTGCGTGCATGCACAGTTGTGCACATATTGAATGTGCATAAATTGGTCATTGCTTGTACAGGGTAAGAACAACCATAGTTGTTGAGATTTTATATTCTACAAGTATTTCAAGATACAGAAACCCCATTCCTCTTTACATCTAGTCATCCCAGATAGCAATAAGGCACCTCAGTTTTTAAAGGCATAAGGTACACAAGAGGCTGAAAGAGCTGACACCAAGCTGACTGACTCTATACTCGTCAACCCAGTTTAGCTCAATTTATAATAGCTTCATCATATGGTTTGAATTCAATCCTTTTTCTTTTTTTACTACAACATTATACAGTGCATAAACAAGTAATATATAGCAAAAATCTAAGCACAGTGTGGCTTGTAGAAGTTGTCTTTAGGCACTGAGCTAGCACCTGGCATGGTGGAGCAAATGCCAGTATCTACTGAAAAAAGATTTTGTATTTTTAATGGCCTGGTGCTGTAGAGACACATTCTGGACCAGGCAGGCACAATTATTTTCCTTGCTGCCAAAGCCTCAGGGCCTCACCAAAAACATGCACAGTCCAGGAAAATTGTCTGTTTTCTCCCCCCCCCCCCATTGTTATTTGCTCCAAAGATGCCATGGGGCACCTTCAGGGACAAACTGTAACTTTGGAGATGATTGGAGATGAGAGGGTTTTTGTTTTTTGCTAAAAAGGGATATGGGGAAACAAATTAAGGCCCTCCTCTTGTGCTGTGGTCTGTCCAGATGAGATGACTTTATGCAGGTGGTGGGGAGAAGGGACACGTTTATGTTTTCTGCCACCAACTTACTACCGGTAGGTGGCTTCAGACAAGCCATTATCTCCCACTCTTTTAATATATGGATGGCTATGGCTACCTAAGGTGCACATGGACTTCTAACGGGTGGCAAAGAGACACAGGTAGCACTGTGGTCTAAACCACTGAGCCTCTTGGGCTTGCCAATTGGAAGGTTGGTGGTTCGAATCCACACGATGGGGTGAGCTCCTGTTGCTGTGTCCCAGCTCCTGCCAACCTAGAAGTTCGAAAGCACACTAGTGCAAGTAGATAGGTATCGCTGCGGTGGGAATGCAAACAACGTTTCCGTGCGCTCTGGCACTTGTCACGCCGTCACGGTGTCCCGTTGCACCAGAAGCGGTTTAGTCATGCTGGCCACATGACCTGGAAAGCTGTCTGTGGACAAACGCCGGCTTCCTCAGCCTGAAAAGCAAGATGAGAGCCCGACCCCCGGTCGCCTTTACTGGACTTAACCATCCAGGGGTCCTTTACCTTTTACCTTTACCTACTGGGTGGCAAGCAGAGCCCCTTAAAGGGATGTGCATGGCTTTCTTTTTATTAACATTTATTGAATTTATATACCGCCCTAAACCTGGAGGTCTCAGGGTGGTTCACAGGAGGCACTGAACGACTCTGAAGCAGGTTACCTAAAAGGCTGACTTCCAATGCAATGCGCCCTGGCCTGAGGATGACCGGCTTGCACAGCAGAGGCAGGCTGGGGTGGCGAGATGCCCTTGCTGTGCTGGAACAGGAGAAGCCCCAACTTTACTGCCTTCCTGCCGGGTCTGACAAAGGCCTTGACTTGACCTCTTGGCCATTCTCTCCGGTTCGAACGGCTGCGCTATCCCAAAGTGGATTGTTTTGCTGCACACGTTCCCGGTGTGTTTTAATTGTAGTTTATCTTTAATTACTCTGTATTTTAATAATGTTATGTGATGGGTGTGTGTGTGTATTTATTATGAATAATAATGATTGCCCCAAGTGGAGAATACATAATATTTATTATAATGATTATTTATTAAATATATAATTAAATATATAATATTTAATTGCACATATATCCCCACACACACCATTTATATATAAAAAATAACTGTTTTGCACAGTGCTCTGAAGCCACCTGAGCACTGAGCTAATTCATTGCTCCTACTGAGAATAAGAAAAGCAGCGGAAACGAGCGCTCGGAAGGGCCTTGCGACCTGTCTCTCCGCCGCCCCCCCCCCGGTGACCTAGAGACACCCCTCCTCCCCCCCCCGGGCAGCTGCGAGGATCCCGCGGAGCATCATCATCATCATCATCATGGGTGTCGTGGGTGCTGCTCCTCTTCCTGCCCCAATGAGGGAAAGGGGGGAGGGGTCCGGAGTGGCGTCACGAGAGGCAAGAAACGGGGGGGGGGCAGGAAGGCCGAGAGCCGGGCGGGGGGAGGGGGCGCCGGACCGTTGCTCGGGGGGAGGGCGGGGGGCGCGCGCAGCCTTTCCTCCCCCCCCCCTCACCGGAGTCACCTGTCCCTTTCAAGGGGGTCTCGACACCCCCTCGCCCGGCTCAATTCCGCCCGCCCCGCCCTCCTCACCTGAGGCGTTTCCTTCCTTCCCCCCACAACTCGCGGACCATCGCCTTCACCGCCTCCTCCTCCTCCTCCTCCGCCTTCTCGCGAGACTCGGCGCCGCCTCCTGCCCCTGCGGGCGACCCCGTCCACACCGGGACGCGTTCGCCGCGGCCGCTAAAGTTCGCCCCCACCAATCCCACACACCCCGCATGCGCAGTAGCCGCGAACGAAGCCGCGGCGTGACGCTCGTGTTTCCCCCCCCCCGTGCTCGGCCGGCCTGCTCTGACGTAAGCCGCCTGGAGTTCCTGTCAGGGGAAAAGGCGGGCTATAAATAAATTACCACTGCTACACTTCAGTCCAGCCCTCCCACTGGTCGTTGGGCTGGTGCTTGTGCCCCCCCCCCCCGAATATATAATATACTAGAATATACAAGCTGGCTCCTGAATAGCATGGGGTTGGACTAGATGACCCCTGGGGGAGCCTTTCCCGCTCCACAGCCAACTGGTTCTGAGCATTAGTCGGTGGCTGAGGAGGTCAAAAAAGTTATAGTCCTCCAATATATCCAAAGTCTTTGTAACATTGCAAGAGTTATTCAAAGATTCCAAGTGTTTATAGTGTTTTTTTAAATACAATCCACATATGTCCCATTTTCTATTGAAGTTTTGATCCTCCTGATTTCTGATTCTCCCAGTCAATACAACCATCTCTGAACTGCACTGAAGGGTTTGCAATACACCCAACTCTCTAGAAAACAACCTGCATAAAAAGCAATGGATTCTATTTTAGGGTTGTTGTATTCTCTCCCGTTTCAACCCAATGTGCAATTAGGGTCTAATATTACCGAACAACACGGCAGGGTCGTCATAAGCCAATCCAAAACCTGTAGCATTTAGTATGAATTGCTAAACCTGTAGCATTTAGTATGAATTGCCTGCATTCGCTACCTGGAATATGAATCTTGGAATCTGCCTTCTGCAACACTTGTGTGGTGCTTTTGGGTGGCTAAGGGGTTGGGCAATTTCTAAAACCTTTTAAAGTTTTCACACACTTTTGTTCTGGGTCCTCACCCAGTGGGTGAGGGGACTGTTGCAACAGAAAAATAAACATTTCCTTGCTTTCCTTCTATTGGTTCCTGCCTCCATTCATTTCTCTCTGACCACTAATGGGCTGAAGGAACACTGAATCCCTTCATGTGAAAACCAACCCTAAATTTTTCAACAACAGTATGGGGGTCTTGGATTGAAGAAACAGTCTGCTGCCATACTAGGCTGGACTTCCACCTCTGCTTTTTTGCATGAGATCTTCCCATGGTCTTCACCATGTTGTTGTGGGTGACCAAGTACTGTATTCCCCTAACATGACATTTCAGCATGAAACTGTTCTTTGTGAGCACACCTGAAGAAAGGGAAGAGGCTGGATGTGCTGTTAACTCCTGTTGGTGCTTTAGTCTGCTCTTCTCCCCACCCCAAAGATATTTTGAATGGTTATAGTTTGAGACGCAGCTCATGTTATGTCTTCTATGGTATGTGTTGCAGATGAGTCGAAATTAACTGTATAAATGTGTAAGATCAAACTAACCTCACATGCAATAAACTTGTATTAGTGTTATGTCCCAGACATGCTTGCTGTTGGGTTTAGTGCAAATCAGAAATCAAAGCAAAGGGCGGGAATGAGGAACTGCGATGCCTCTATTGTGCAGTGAGAACGTATTCGAACCAGTATCTTCTCTTCTCTTCTGCAGAAAGATAGTCAGAAGGCGTCAAGCTGATTGAACGGTGTTGTTTTAAAAACAGACAAATGGGGAATTTGTTTGGGTGAAACAGACCCAGTTGGAATGATCATCCGCCCTCAAATGAACAGCATGAGAAGCAGACCAGGTAACAACTACATGATGTTTGTGTGTTCACACAAGCACTGAAAACTTAAATATAAATTTAGGGAGATACTGTACTGTGTAACGCCACCCAACAGAGCCCAAAGTAAAGGTGTGTCCTGCAGCTGCTACTGCAAATGCGTTCTTTGGGGAGAAGGGGCAGCCTGCAGTCTGTGGAGTGGTAAAGATCGAAGAACTTGGACGCATTCACCACCACAAGGTGGAAGGAGCATTTCATTTTAGAGAAATTGCCCACTGGAGCTGCAAGTCACCAGGTGCTATGCATCTGTGCATTTTTATCTCCTACGAGGAAGATCATGGGAGGGGTGTTTTCAGCTACCTCGCCCCCTGTACTTGGAAGCTTTCTATGAAGCTGCTGAATAATAATAATAATAATAATAATAATAATAATAATAATAATAATAATAATTTATTATTTGTACCCCGCCTATCTGGCTGGGTCACCCCAGCCACTCTGGGCGGCCTCCAACAGATATTAAAATACATTAAAATATCACAGGTTAAAAACTTTCCTAAACAGGGCTGCCTTGAGGTATTTTCTGAATATCTCTTTGACCTCTGATGGGAGGGCGTTTCACAGGGCGGGTGCCACTCCCGAGAAGGCCCTCTGCCTGGTTCCCTGTAGCTTTGCTTCTCGCAGTGAGGGAACCGCCAGAAGGCCCTCGACGCTGGATCTCAGTGTCCGGGCTGAACGATGGGGGTGGAGACGCTCCTTCAGGTATACAGGACCAAGGCCGTTTAGGACTTTAAAGGTCAACACCAACACTTTGAATTGTGCTCGGACATATACTGGGAGCCAATGTAGTTCTCTCAGGACCGGTGTTATGTGGTCCCGGCGGCCACTCCCAGTCACCAGTCTAGCTGCCACATTTTGGATTAATTGCAGTTTCTGGGTCACCTTCAAAGGTAGCCCCACGTAGAGCGCATTGCAGTAGTCCAAGCGGGAGATAACTAGGAGAGGAGAGGAAGGAGGAGGAACTGTAAGCCACATCATGGGAGGGGCGTTTCCAAGACCAAGGGGCAACAGTCAAGCTCCCTTGTTATTTTTGTTATTGGATGCTGGGTGTTGTTTATATAATCTTGCTATATTTATAGTTCTGAAATGGTTTTTTTTGTTATTATATTTGCTATTGTGTTGTTTTGCTATGTTATTAGGAAATTCTTTTTCATTGTTTTTGAAATGTATTGTTTTCTTTGTCGTAAGCCCCTTTGAGCATGTTTTTTGTGTGTCTGGAAAAGTGGCACACAAATAAAATGAATGAGGAGCCAGGCATCCATCCAATGTTTGGAGACAACCACCCTCCATCCTTTGTTGTGCAATGGACAAAGGAGTCCTAGAGCAACAGATACAATATGCAAAGCGTTAGATGTTCTTGTCCAGGGCAATCCCAATCTTGTCTACTCAGAAGCCAGTCTGCTCATTAAACCCATTTCTCACAAAAAAAAAATTCAGATTCATTATTGAGATTGTATGTATTGGTTTATTTCAGAAGGAAGATCCATCGAGTGCCCTTTAAGGGAGGCATATCTCATAAATGTACAATAAAATCAACCATTGCTTCCAGCAGCATACAAAAATACACATCTCCATGACTTCCATACAATAATAAATAGGCAATCATGCATCCAATAATAAAAAGGCACAAAAAACTGGTCACTTAGAAGTCATAAAATTACTATTAACAGAACCACCCAAATATTCTGAATACAGAAATGTAACAATATATCCCAAAGGTGCAAAACACATAAAACATCTTTCAAATAGCATATGCAATAAATATCTCAACTGTTGTATATATTAAAAATAAACCTGTGTCATTGTAAACAGTATGTAAACAAACAAAAACTCACTGTTTCTTAAAAACAAATACAAGTAAATAAAGCCCAAACTTACAACATTCTCTGCTCAACAGATTTCATGGGCAAGTTTGTTGACACACTGAAAAATCGGAGTCTTTTTACAGCATATGAAGACGACAGCTAGGCTGACCTACAGAGCATCTCTGTGCCCATGGCCTGGCCCAGGGCTCGGGGAATGGCTAAACTCTCGCTCTCAATGGGAGGAGGCTATCCCTATTGCAAGAAGGCTGCACCACCCCATAGGTAAAGATCTGGACTATGAAAGAGTCATCAATATCAATAACCCTTTAAGCAGAGGTTGGATGACCATCAGTCATGGATGCTTTAGCTGAGATTCCTGCATTGCAGGGGGCTGGACTTGATGACCCTCGGGATCCCTTCCAACGCTACAATTCTATGATTCTGTGAAATAAAACTCGGATTTGTGGTAACTGCTGTTTAACCTAAGAAACCCATTAATCGCTTGCATAGCACTTGTCATTTAGATATCTTCAGACTATGTTTTGCAAATAAGCTGCTAGGCAGGATTCCCATTCTTCAAATGGGAAAACGTAGGCACAGAAAGGTTAAATTGTTCACAATTGCACATTAGGGAAAGAAGCTGTCCCTTGAATGGATGCAGTGCCCAGGTTGTAGAATGCCCCCCCCCAAGAGAAAATGTCAGGTCAGCACTAGACCAGGGCTGGCTCCCCTGGGCCCCTCCACATCAGATGACAAGTCCCATCATTCCCGACTACTGGCCAGGCTGACGGGCAGATGAACATTGGAGTTCATCCGCTGGAGATTAACTACCCCTGCACTAGACAAAAACATTCCCCCCTCCCACCCAACAATTTAAACATTTAAATCTGAGCAAATCTCAATCTGTTTCACTTCTCTCCTGTTGCTTTTACGATTGTTTTGTGTTTGTTTGTATTTATTTTATGTTATATGGCATCCTGATCTAACAAGATGAAAGGCAGTATGCAGAAGTTTTAATGAACGAAAATAAATGTTCTTCCAGTTCGACACGAGTTGGCTTCACATAACTACTTTCTGATCTCACACCTCCCTCGCATTTCGATACCTCGGCATCTTATCTGCACAATTTAAACATCCCAAAGTATAGACGTGCTTTTACGTTGGCAAGATTTGACGTGCTACCCTGTGCCATGCTTGAAGGCCGATATCAGAAATTCCCCAGGGAGAAACGTCTTTGCCCATGTGGAGACGGAAACATGGAGACAGTGTCCCATGTTCTTCTCTGTATAAAGACCTGAGGAGTGAGATTATCACCCCCCCTTTTACTTTCCATCCCAGGTCGCTCATCAGCGGCCACAACGTTTCACTTGTTATTGGACCAGAACATTCTGACAACAGAAAAAGTCTCCAGATTCATCGAGAGGGCAATGAGATTAAGGGCCACAATCTGAAAGTCAACTCAGCATATATGACCAGCCCATGTACCTGAGGCTTATAGGTGTCACGATCAGCTTATCTCTATAGCTCTGATGAACGAGAGAACCTTACCATCCCCACTGATCATCTCAGGCCGCCAAACTGGGGGCCTCATTGACCTCTATATGATCTATCAGTACATCTATATACTTCTGTTCCTGACTGGTCATTTTCCAATGTTTTTATCTGTTTTCTTCTGTATTTTAGTTGCTATGGCCTGTTGGCTATGTGAATAAAGTCTGATTCTGATTCTGATTTCTGATCTCACATACACTGGCATTTAGAAAAGTAACACAAGTTATCAAACGCCTTGGACAAGAAACCGAAAGAAGGAAAATCCAGGCACCCTGAAAGATAAGATATATGCACCTGCTTCATAGTTCTAGTTATCTCAATATTCCTGGCTTAGCTATAATGCAGAGCAGCAAGAGGAATGAGGGAAAGGTCATGCAAGACCCTGTGCAGCTTCCAATTAAAGCCAGTGGGAATTTTCAGACAACTGTCAATACAAAAAATAAGTAAATTAGACACTTTGGCAATAGTGCTGCTATCTGATAATTGTGGATAGCTTCATAGGGTTTTGGAAAACATAAAATTCTAAGATCTGGCTAACTTGCTAAAACTCTGGATTGGTTGGTTGGTTTTAATGAAAGAAGTACCGTACATGTTGCTGAAGGAATGTTTTGTTTTTGTTTTTTTGCAAAATTGCCATTAATCAGCAGGACTGGCTTGTTAGTACTTTTCAACATTTGGTCACATAAGGAATATATGCACATTTAACTGAGAACAAAGTCACCTTAGAGGCTCTAAATGTCTGACCTTGTCAGTGATTGGCACACCCAGAAATACACAGACTTTGGCAGAAGGAACGTCATTTAAGATACAAAACCGGTGCTTTTTTCCTGGGGGGACGCAGGGGAGAACACAGCAAGAAATGGTTTGTTTTACGTGCAGGTTCTATACTTTCTTAGTGTTTCTTGGGTTTAAAATTCCTTGTGTTACAGTGGACAAAACACTTGTGCTGTGAAGAAAATATACCCTAAAGAAGGGCTGGGAACCTCGTTTCATTCGAGGGTTGGATTAAAAAGCGGCTAACCTTCCGATTCCAACCAAAACAAATAAAAAATAAGGTTGAGAAAGAGAGAAGCCTGGAAGTTTATTTTGAAGAAATGCAAGATTTGAAAACTGAACTCATAGAGGTAGTTCAGATCTTCTAATTGTTTTGGTTTTAAACCACAGAACTGAAATAAGCTTCCAGAAGGTTAAGTGTAATGGTTTGCCTTATCTCTCCTCCTTACTCCTGGCCTCCCCCCCAAAAAGTAGGCAGAGTATCTCCTCTTCTTCCAGCCGAGTCTTAGCCATGAAACACACACACTCAACCTTCTACTGTAGAAATACCTCTGCTTTTGGTGGGAATCAGATTCCTTGGGGAGCTCCAAAATGAATGGGATCCCTGCGGAAAACAGCTTTAAAAACCTCAACAGCACACAATTCAAACAGCACGGAATTCAACTGGGGGTCAAGCTGCAACTACAAAGGAACAACTAAGAAGCCTTGGAGTTAATAATTATAACAACAATGATGGATAATTAATTGATGATAATAATAATAATAATAATAATAATAATGCTGCCTGTTCTTTCGCAGCCACAGCTTTAACTTCCCCAGCATCGCCTGCAGGCCAGAGTCTCCCCACTATTTTATAGTGAAATGATAGTTGCACACTGGGGAAAGCAGAAGTCTTTTAAATAGAATCGAAGCCTGTAGGAATCCCTCATGGAAATAGTCAAAAGCATTCTCCCCTTGAGCTATGTTAAGTTACAAGTATCCAAAATATTAACAGCTTGATCCTAAGCTGTGACCAACTCCACTGAACATAAAGGGTTTAGGCTGCAATCCCATGCAGGATTGGGCCCACCTAGGATTTTGTAAACCCAATCCACCCATTTCCTACCATTTACCTTGACACAAAAGCAACTATGATAAAAGCTATCCATCTTGTACGTTTATATCCCATACTCTCTGGATTAATTTTTCCCACATATGTGGAATCACACACACAGGGACATATGGCTATGGTTACTTATTTACGTTTACTTATTTATGCACAGGAATGAGTAAACCTTTTCAGACTCGTTGAGGGTTGTGTCGTCCCAGTGGAAAGCTGTGGGGGACCCATTCTGTGGTAGTGAGGGCCCCTCCCACCATTTTACAACCTTCACAGACATGCGCAGAGAGCTATTTCACTTGGAAACAGAGGCATGTACTTAATCCTTAGTAACTCCACTCAAGTTTCACCATTTCCTCCAAGGGTGTTTTGTATCAAAATGGGTTAAAAAAAGCACAAAACTGTCCAATGCCCTTTGTCAGGTTCTCTTATTGGTTGTTCAATAGGAAAGCCAAAGTCATTTGTCTTTAAGTCTTTTATTCAGTGCCAAGCTATTTATAGTGCAGAGCTCAGTCTTATCATGTCTGCTCAGTCACTAGCAGAATCCGGAAGTGCCTCCCTCCTGTTTTGGCGCCAACACCACAATCTCGGCAGCCTAAATTGCCGCCTCCTCCTCCTACGTGGTATGTGCGCTGGACCTGCCGTTTCCCCCTCCGATCGAGTCTGCTGGGTGGTGCCAGGTCTCCCACTAACTCCCTGGACACCTGGCACTCCCTGGCTCCCAGCCACTAACTCCTCCTCCCCCGAGACAGGACTGCAGGTTTCACTCGAAGATGAATCTGTAGTTAACATAGGTTGCGGCTCTCTATAAACACCCAGAGCTGGACTGGCAGGGGCGGGCAGATCCCTGACACCCTTTTATCTCTCCCTGTGCTAAAAAGCAAAAAGACGGGCTTCCGGTCTAGCGCTTTTGCCGGTCGGCTGGGATCCCGTCGCGCGCGGCGGGGACCGGCTGGAAACGATCCGAGGGCACCGTTCCTGCGCAACGGACCCTCTTAAAACTTCAGGCAGGGCGGCCTGAAGACCTGCGGAGTCGGCGGGTACTTGAACGAGCTCCCCCCCCTTTGGAAGACCCGAGTTAGGGTCGTAGAAGGGGAGAGCGGGTAGAGCTTGGAGTGCCGAGACTCCATTATCGTTCGTCTCCAGCGAAGCGGCAAAGCGGACAGCAAACAGCGCTAGATTCCTCCACTAAATTTCAACAAGGAACCGTGAGTAAAAGACTCCCACAAGATTGATTTGGACTTAATTCGGGCAAGGAAGAGACCTAAAAAAAACGGAGGTCCAGCTCTTCCTTTAATGTGTAAATAAAGCAAAGGAAAAAGACTGTAAATAGCGGAGTTGCTTGGAGGTTTTCAGAGCGCTCGGCAAGGTTTTGACAGATAACTGACAGGAATCCCCCTCCCGGGCTCACAAGGGTGAAGGGGGGGGGAAAGACTTCTTGGTGTTTCTTTTTAAAAGAAATCAAAGTTCCCCCGCCACCCTCAGGACTTGGATTCCGGGTCAGTGCGGGAAGAAGAAAATCACAGCCATTTGTGTGACTAAAGACTTTGACAGTTCTGTGGACTCTCTTGTTATTTAGTTACAGGGGAGACTGCTACTTAAGTCCAAAGTGTTAAAAGTAGCTAAGAAGTGACTGATTCAATGTATCCCATGCCTTCCATGTAAGACTGGTTATAACTGCAATCCATTGAAGCTGTTCCCAGGCTTTAACAAAGAGACTCTGAAAGACAATAGACTGTTTAAGCTCCAGCTTCCTGTGTTTACATTCCTGCATTCCACTCCAGTAAAGCTCCTAGCAGAGCAGGAGCTGATAAAAGGAGTGACCTTGAACTGTCAACAGATGAGTAGCTCAGCTGGTGCAAGGGCTAAAGGGCCGAAAGAAGCTAAACAACCAAGAGAAGAAAGAAGAGATTCAAAGGACGAGAGAAGAGACTCAAAGGCAAACGAAGAAGTGATGCAGCAGGTCCTCCAATCCCTGGATTCTATGAGAAAAGAATTTAGTGAAAGAATTGATGTACTGAGTAACAAGATAGATGATCTTGCAGTAATTAAAAAAGATTTGGAGGAAGCCAAAGAAAAAGTTGCCAAAGTAGAAAACAAAGTGGACGATTTGGAACATTCGCAGGACAAGTATCAGAGGGAAACGCAGACGGCTCTTGCCTTCATTCAGATGAAGCAACGAGAGGCAAACCTAAAAGTGAGGAATCTCCCAGAGGGTGAACAAGAAAACTTCAAGAGCTACGTGGTGGAGACTTTTGCAGACTTTTGGGAAATTGACGACGTAGAGCTTGAAACAAAAATTGTGAAGGCCTATCGTTTTGGATCAAGAGATAAGGATTCCAAATCATCAGGAGATTGTATAATTGAATTCCAATCTAAACAGCAAAGAGATGAGATATTAAATCTCCATTATTCCAAAAACCTGATTGTAAATAAACAGCAGGTGGTTTTGTTCAAGGACATTCCCAAATATTTTCTGGATAGAAGAAACACGTACACAGAGTTGACACGCACCCTCAGGAGGAGAGGAATCAATTTCAGGTGGGAATTTCCAGAAGGCCTCTCGTTTAGATACAAAGAAAGAAGAGTGAGAATTAAATCACCACAGGAACAAAAGAACTTTGTGGACAAACATCCTGAGCTTCTTACGGAACCACAAGCCAGATCAGCACCAACTTCACCAAAAGCATCGCAGGAGCTTAAAGGAGCGGAAGGAGGAGTTGCATAGAGGACGATGGCGCTAAAAGCCTTAACTTGGAATGTTAGGGGCTTAAACATACCTGCTAAAAGACACAATGTGTTTCATGTTTTAAACAAACAGAATTTGGACTTGATTTGCCTACAAGAAACACATGTGGTCAGAATACATAGAAGAGTCTTACAAAATAAAAAATTGGGCCAAGAGTTTATATCATCAGCTAAAGTTAAAAAGAGAGGGATTGTAATTTATGCCAAAGAAAAATGGAACCCAAAACAACTCTTTAAGGACCAGGAAGGAAGATACATTGCAATTGAAATCACAGTGCAAGGCGAAAAACTTTTGGTTCTGGGAATTTATGCACCAAACGGAGGAAAAGCGGAATTTTCAAAGAAATCCACGACAGGTTGCTAGACTATATGGATTACAAAATAATAGCTATGGGCGACATGAATGCGGTGGCATCCACAATGATGGATAGATCACAGAGAACCAAATGGTCTAATGATGGCAGACTGCCTAAGACATTTTTTGATATGGTGGATAATTTGGACTGGGTGGATGCTTGGAGGTTAAAAAATCCAACAGATACAGAGCCGACATTTTTTTCAGAAGCAACGAATTCGTGGAGCAGATTAGATCAATTTTGGGTATCCAGGGAAATGTCACCCAGGATACTCAAAGCACAAATCCATCCAAGAACGTGCTCAGATCATAACCCTGTACAGCTGGATTTAAGAATCAATCTACAAGGTACTTTCCGATGGAGAATGGATGACTCTTTGTTCAGGAATGGCAAAATATGTGAGAAGGCCCAGAAAACTCTAAAAGACTTCTTTGAAATAAATCTCAACACAACAATGGAAAAAAGAGTTATCTGGGATACTAGTAAAGCAGTAATGAGAGGATTCCTGATACAACAGAAAGCGATAAGGAAAAGGCTACAAAATCAAAGAAAAGAAGATATTCTGCAACAGCTAAAGGAAAAAGAGAAACAGTTGAGAGCCAACCCCAAAAGTATGGACTTGCAGAAAATAATTAAGAAATTACAAATGGAGTATTCTCAATTAATTAACCAGGAAATAGAATGGAAAATCAAAATGTTGAAACAAAAGACCTTTGAATCGGCAAATAAATGTGGCAAATTGCTTGCATGGCAATTAAAACAGAGGTCGAAGCAAAATACGATAACGAATATCGAGGTGAATGGAAAGCACATTACAAAGCCGGCAGAAATTCGGAAAAACTTTGAGAGTTTTTATAAACAGCTGTACAGGGAAGACCATCTACATGATGACAAGATTGAGCAATTTGTGAAAGAAAAAGGATTGCATAAAATCCCAGAGGAAATGAAACCAACGCTCAACTGCCAAGTAACTACAAATGAAATTGAGAGTGCAATAGCTAATATGAAATTGGACAAGGCCCCAGGACCGGATGGACTTTCAGCAAAATATTACAAGACACTTAAAGATTGGTTAATACAACCAATGAAGGATGTATGTAATGAAATTCTAAAGGGAAGGAAAGCACCCGATTCATGGCAAGAGGCCTACATAACTTTGATACCTAAACCAGATTCTAATAGAACTCAGATGAAAAATTATCGACCCATCTCCCTTCTGAATGTGGATTACAAAATCTTTGCAAATGTGATGGCCAATAGGCTTAAAGGACTATTGATGAAGATTATCCACAAGGATCAGGCAGGGTTTCTGCCACAAAGACAAAAAAATGGAAATATACGGAATGTGGTGGATATATTGGAAAGATTGGAACAAAAAAAGGATCGTAAAGCAGTCTTGATGTTTATAGATGCAGAGAAGGCCTTCGATAATATTTCGTGGAATTTTATGAAAAAAAATTTCGAAAAAATGGAGATGGGAGGAGCCTTTATGAATGGACTGAAAGCAATATATTCAGAACAAAAAGCAAAAATTATAGTTAATAATATCATTTCAGAGACCCTCAAAATAGAAAAAGGAACAAGGCAAGGGTGCCCCCTTTCCCCACTGCTATTCATTACGGTCCTGGAGGTCCTTTTGAACATGATTAGAGAAGACAGCAATATAAAAGGAGTGAGCGTTGGGGTGAAGCAATATAAAGTGAAAGCCTTTGCAGACGATGTAGTATTAACACTTCAAGAACCAGAGACCAGTGCCGTGAGGGCACTGGAAGTAATTCAAGAATTTGGACAGGTAGCAGGATTCAAATTAAATAAAACCAAGACCAAGATATTAGGTAAAAACTTGACACTGGAAGAAAAGCAACTCATTGAGGAAAAAACAGGCCTTGGCTTCGCAAAAAAGGTGAAATACCTAGGGGTGAATTTAACATCTAAGAATCAGAATCTGTACAAGGACAATTACGAAAAAGTTTGGAAAGAAGTGAAGAAAGATTTGGAAATCTGGAATAATCTGAAATTATCCTTGTTTGGACGTATATCGGTAATTAAGATGAACGTACTACCAAAACTGTTATTTCTGTTCCAAGCGCTACCGATTGTCGACAAGATGGAGCCATTCAAAAACTGGCAGAAGGAGATATCTAGATTTGTCTGGCAAGGGAAAAAACCCAGAATCAAATATAAGATACTAACGGATGATAAGAAAAGAGGGGGATTCTCCTTGCCGGATTTAAATATATATTTTGAAGCTGCGGCATTCTGCTGGTTGAAAGACTGGTTTCTGTTGGAAAATACAGATGTGTTGGATTTGGAAGGATGCGACAATCGGTGGGGATGGCATGCATATTTGTGGTACGACAAAATAAAGATCCATCAAGGATTTAAGTCACATATAATTAAAAAAGCCTTGTTCAGAGTCTGGTGTAAATACAAAGACTTGCTGGAGAAGAAAACACCCAATTGGATTTCGCCATTAGAAGCCAAGGCAGATAGAAGAATAAATATGGAAAGTAACTATCCTAAATATAGAGACATTATAATTCAAGAAGGAGACAGTGTCAAGTTAAAACCCTTTGAACAGATGAAAGGAATGGTGTCAAACTGGTTACAATACCATCAAATAACTGAACTCTTTAAACAAGATAAAAAACTTGGTTTTCAGACAGAAAAATCAAGATTGGAAACAGAACTGTTAGATCCAAAAACAAAGGTTTTGTCTAGAATGTATAATTTGCTGCTAGAATGGCATACACAGGACGAACTAGTGAAATCTGCTATGATAGATTGGGCACAAGATGTAGGACATAATATAATGATGGATGACTGGGAGAGACTGTGGAGAGTAGGAATTAATTTTACAGCTTGCAATCTCTTAAAAGAAAACATTATGAAAATGATATATAGATGGTATCTAACCCCAGTCAAACTAGCCAAAATCTATCATACGCAGGACAAGAAATGTTGGAAGTGTGAGAAATCAGATGGGACTTTTTATCATATGTGGTGGACGTGCCCGAGGGTGAAGGCCTACTGGGATTTGATCTACAATGAACTGAAGAGAGTGTTTAAAAACACATTTGTTAAGAAACCAGAGGCCTTCCTCTTGGGAATGATCCATCACGAGTTGCCAAAAGAAGACCACACATTATTTATGTATGCCACAGTAGCAGCAAGGACACTGATTGCAAGATATTGGAAGACAAAAGAATTACCAACACTGGAAGAATGGCAGTTGAAAATGATAGACTTTATGGAACTCGCAGAACTGACCGCAAGAATCCGAGACCAGAGGGAAGAAGCGGTGGAGAAAGATTGGAAGAAGTACAAGGACTACATGAAGAAACATCTTAAAATTTAGAATTTTTAAATTGTTAGAATTTTGTCGAGTAGAGAGAAGAATTTATAGATAGGTTAAGATTGTTAAGATAGAAAATGTATATAATAATTAAAATAATAAATAGAGGATAATCAAAAGAATAAGAAGAATAGGAAGATTTGGAAATAAGTTTAAGATAATAGAAATAGTTTATGGAAATAGATTTAAGAATGTTAGAGATATTAGAGTGAAAGTAATTGAAATAATATTTGGAGCTAAAGGAATAAGAAATAATTAGAAAATGAATAGAAATTGCTAAAATGATAGGATAATGTAACATTAAAGGAGAGAAGAGGGGGAAGCCAACTAGATAATGTTAGAGAAATATGATAATTAGGAAGTAATTAAATTAGTTAGTTTGTTTATTTTGTTGTGGGGGGAGGGAGGGGGATGTTTGTTTATGTGTTATGTGTTATGTATGTGTTTTTTTGTTTTTGTGTTAAAAATTCCTAATAAAAACTATTTAAAAAATAAAAAATAAAAAAAAAATAAAAAGCAAAAAGACTTCCAACCCCAAATAATGTAGACCTGAAGGAGCGTCTCCAGCCCCATCGCTCAGCCCAGACACTTCAAAAGGCAAGTGCATACTTGCAAATGCAAAATTCATGCACACTGTTGGCATATTTGTCAGGAACACAAATCTATCTACTGAGACATCTGAACTTCTTGTAGAGGAAGAAGCCAGCCAGGGTACATTTTGCACGCCATCAAAGCCCTTTCCCCTTTCAGTTATTCTCTTATAAATAGCTTGTGGCTGGGAGGAGAAGGTAAAACCAGCTGGGGTTCCTCACACCTATTTTAAAGTTGCAGCTTCCATTTTCTATCAGTACTATATCTTGTCTTAAGGAGCAAATACTGTTTCCGTTTTTTAATAGTTAGACTAATTGTTGAGACTCATGTTTAAAGCTAACCAGGTGCACAATGTCTTTGCAGGACTGGAGTAACTGCAAAGCGATACGTTTAACGTTGACAAAACTACAGTGGTGCCTCGCAAGACGAAATTAATTCGTTCTGCGAGTCTTGTCGTCTTGCGAGTTTTTTCGTCTTGCGAAGCACGGTACTGCAAACCACTAGATGGCGCTGTTTCCCATAGAAATGCATTGAAGCGCGGTTTCCCATAGGAATGCATTGGGAACTCGCAAGATGTTTTCGTCTTGCGAAGCAAGCCCATAGGGAAATTCGTCTTGCGAAGCAACTCAAAAAATGAAAAACTCTGTCGTCTAGCGAGTTTTTCGTCTTGAGAGGCATTCGTCTTGCGGGGTACCACTGTATACAGTTTTATTTCAGCAGACTTTCAGAATATTGTTTCCAATACGGATCTGACTTCCTTTACTGTCTTTTTACTCTTATAATGTTGTTGTTGTTCTTGTTATTTTGTAGTAGTTGTTATGATTCTACTATTATAAACTAGGTAAAGGTAAAGGGACCCCTGACCATTGGGTCCAGTCGTGTCCGACTTTGGGGTTGTGGCGCTCATCTCGCTTTATTGGCCGAGAGCCGGCGTACAGCTTCCAGGTCATGTGGCCAGCATGACAAAGCCGCTTCTGGCGAACCAGAGCAGCACACGGAAACGCCGTTTACCTTCCCGCCAGAGCGGTTCCTATTTATCTACTTGCACTTTGACGTGCTTTCGAACTGCTAGGTGGGCAGGAGCTGGGACCGAGCAACGGGAGCTCACCTCGTCGCAGGGATTCGAACCGCCGACCTTCTGATCAGCAAGTCCTAGGCTCTGTGGTTTAGCCCACAGCGCCACCTGGGTCCCTAGGGTGGTAGTATAAACTAGGGTGGTATTTAATGCAGAGTGGAGCTGCTGGAATTAATAGACCAAACTTAATCATGTTCATTCCTTTCATTGGATTTACTCTGTGTAAAACATAGTTGAGTACCCATCCAAATTATATAATAAATCAGCATACTACATTGCACACATGCAACAAAAGCTTAAACTGCTACAGTGAAACCTCGGTTCCTGAACGCCTCCGTTATCGTACATTTTGGCTCCCGAATGCTGTAAACCCGGAAGTAAGTGTTCCAGTTTTTTAACATTTTTTGGAAGCCGAACGTCCGACGTGGCTTCTGCTTGAATGCAATAATTTCTTGCAGCTAATCGGAAGCCGTGATTTGGTTGTTAAACGTTTCAGAAGCCGAACGGGCTTCCGGAAGAAGACGAAGAGTTTGGATTTGATATCCCGCTTTATCACTACCTGAAGGAGTCTCAAAGCGGCTAACAATCTCCTTTCCCTTTCCCTTCCTCTCCCACAACAAACACTCTGTGAGGTGAGTGGGGCTGAGAGACTTCAGAGAAGTGTGACTAGCCCAAGGTCACCCAGCAGCTGCATGTGGAGGAGCGGAGACACGAACCCGGTTCACCAGATTACGAGTCTACCGCTCTTAACCACTATACCACACTGGATCTCAGTGTAATCCGGAACGGATTACATTCAACAACCGAGGTTTGACTGTTTTTCCCACCGCAAATATCTGTTCTAGGGGAAGAGAGTACAACTAATCTTCCATATACAGTGGTACCTCGACTTACGAGTCACTCGACTTACGTTTTTTTCGAGTTACGAGTGACTTCCGGTAAAACAAAATGGCCGCCGCATCCAAATTTTTTCGACTTACGAAAAGACGTCGCGGCCGCTTTTAATAGGATTTTTTCGACTTACGAATTTTTGACCCAGATTTTTCAACTTACGAATTCCCCCCCCAATGCATTCCTATGGGGATTCGACTTACGAATTTTTTCGACTTACAAAAATCGCGTCGGAACGCATTATCGTCGTAAGTCGAGGTACCACTGTAATTAATTCAAAGTTCAGAGGTAAAAAAATTATGTGAACAACAGTTGCTTCTCAACTGGCAAATTCATGCAGTTATTTGACCCTGACAATAGAGAGTGACTTGGGAATATTTGTTATTATCTTAGACTCTTACTCAGCTGGTTTTTACCTGCAAGAGCTCGATGGGAAGGCCTGCAGGCATCACCACAAGCAAAATGTCCCCTCAACCTGGACTGCTTCCCCTCACTGCCACAAAGCCGTGCACATCAGGTACAACTATGTCCAGAGGAGGGCAACCAAAATGGTCAAAGGCCTGGAAACGATGCCTTATGAGGAACGGCTTAGGGAGCTGGGTATGTTTAGCCTGGAGAAGAGAAGGTTAAGGGGTGATATGATAGCCATGTTCAAATATATAAAAGGATGTCATATAGAGGAGGGAGAAAGGTTGTTTTCTGCTGCTCCAGAGAAGCGGACACGGAGCAATGGATTCAAACTACAAGAAAGAAGATTCCACCTAAACATTAGGAAGAATTTCTTGACAGTAAGAGCTGTTCGACAGTGGAATTTGCTGCCAAGGAGTGTGGTGGAGTCTCCTTCTTTGGAGGTCTTTAAGCAGAGGCTTGACAGGCACCTGTCAGGAATGCTTTGATGGTGTTTCCTGCTTGGCAGGGGGTTGGACTGGATGGCCCTTGTGGTCTCTTCCAACTCTATGATTCTATGATTCTATGTGGCCTTTGCAGCAGAAATTTACACTCCATTGTGCAAATTTTCATTGAAATAAATGTACTGTATGGTGATTTACTTAAACTGTTTGGAGGGTAGCTACCTAGAGAACCAATATTTATTTACACCAGCCCCTTCCACATCATATGTAGCACAGACAGAAATCAATACATAATAAAGAACTCAAGCATTCAATTGTTTACCAGAGCCTACCTGTTTTCTTCAGAGCACGTTGAAGAACTGGATATATGCAGGTATATAAAGTTATCACCACAAATGCATACATGCTGCAACCACCACAAAGCATAAATAAACTACAACTCTGTCCTGAAACAACATTTCTTTTTCCTCTAAACTGCTACTTGACAACTGAGAACAACATCGATATAGCTGGTTGCCTTCTGTTTTACTTACAGGCTATGATTTTTAAGTTATTTTCCAACAACTATGACAATTCTGAACAAACCCTTTCACAATACTAACGACATTTTAAGACATAGCGTTAAAATCAGTGTTCTTCATTTCCCAATTTTATGAGAAAGTCCACTAGCTTTCCTATATGTAAAAGTCACATATCTGTCCTTTTAAAACACAGAACTATTTCTTTATTTAAAAAAGCAGAACAAAATAAAATAAAATTCCAAATTACTGTATTTTTCCATGTATAAGACTATATTCCCCCCCCACACACACACACCAGGTTGTCTTATACATGGAATGTTGCAATTATTTATTTCTTAATTTTGGGCTCAAAAAATAGGGGTCATCTTATACATGGGGGCGTCTTATACACGGAAAAACACTGTATATTTCTTAGGGTTTCCATATTTCAAAAAGTAAAAAAGTGACTATAATCTTTGAAGACCCTCTTTTAGCAAAACACCTGTCAATGTGATTGACAATTACATCTCGGGGAAGACAAAAACATTGATTGTCAAGGGTATACACTGACCGCACAACAAAATTGTGGTGTTGGTTACTTTTTCTCAAAAGAGAGAATAGCAGCCATGGACTTATCTGGGTATCCAATATCTGTAGTATCAAATCTCAGTATACAAAGTGCTTCTTGTACAAGTGTTAATACACAATAGAGTAGTGCTGATGCACTACACCCATTTAATTTCAGCACATGAAATCAATGGGATCTACAAGTGCCGCAATGGCCGGATTGCCAAACATCAACAGAACCCATCGACAGGGGGACAGGGGGCTGGATCTGCCGTGCCAACACTGGCGCAAGTCCTGTTTGCCTAACTGGGCAGCAGCAACATTGTGGCTTCATGGGTGCACCAGGAAATAACCCACCTTGCCCCAGCCTCACTGCTGCCCCATATCAATCCCATCCAATTAAGCAGCAGTGTCAGCAGAGCAGCTCTGACCCACTGGGCACCCCATGACCAGAACCTGCTCGGCATTTCTGGCAATTCATTGGTTGCAATTTTAATATATTGTTCTATCTTAGCCATTTGCCCCAACCGTGTGTTCCATAAAGTCTGAATGCACACAAGCACACACAAGCCTTTTAACGTAACTCGTTAACAGACCTGTCAACCATGTTTTGCCTATATAAAAATGATGCATATACAGCTATAAAGAGTGATGGACCTTCACAGTGCAACTATAAATATTAACAACTGAAATCAATATTAACTCAAACTTTTTAGCTCCTATGACATACAATATAAACTCTTGTTTTCAAGGTATAGTTTAAATGAAAGAATAATTCTGTATTTTATCACTCACCAATACATTAAAGGGATATGTTAAATGTTAAACTGGCCACCTGCCTCTTAGACAAAATAGAAGGCAACAACCATACCCAAACAAATTTTATCTAGATATCTAAGAAGAGAGAATGTACATAGGGTGAGGGTTTAGTGCAGCTTTCATGAAGAGGCTTGACAATTATTTCCAGTTGAAAAGCAAAAAGTATATAAAAGATTCAGCTATCTGCTGGCAACAGTGGAATGAATCCATGGAAATGAGGGAAAACCATGCTTTGTGAGAATTTTAAAAGAAAGTGTCAAACTGCAAACAATAGGGACATTCTATTTCAAATACTGTACTGAACATTCAATTTTTTTAAAAAAAACATTTAAATGCCTTTCTGTATTCAATGCACACTAGCCCGGGTATTCTTTGCTTCCCTAAAATTGTATATTGATGTTCCATCCAGAAGGCATGGTGGTTATATAACCAAATTGTCCTGGCCAGATTGATCATAATGAAACCTTTCCTTTCTTTGTGGTGTTTCTATATAACAGGCATGTCCAACAGGTAAATCGTGATCTACCGGTAGATCACTGGACGTCTGTGGTGTGGTAGATCACCGGTAGATCAGTGGCTCCCTCCAAAGAAGCTAAAAAACTTTGGCTCCCCTAAAAAGAGCTCAACATCTTTGCCCTGCATCCCTAAAATGACCTGAGCCACCAAAAACAGGGCTTCCCTTCCTAAAAAAAAGTTCAATGTCGCTTTCCTCTTCCCTAAAGAAGCTCAACAACTTTTATGTGAAACCCCCCCCCCCAAAACAGGGCTTTGCTTCCTAAAAAAAACACAACAACTTTGACCTGAACCCCCAAAAAGGGGGTAGATCACTGCCAGTTTTTAACTCTGTGAGTAGATCACAGTCTCTTGGAAGTTGGCCACCCCTGCTATATAATAACCCTTTCAGATACTGTTGGAAATTTGCGTTTCACTTGTGTTCAGAATCAAAAGAAGGCATTGTACATTTTAAAGGCAATAGATGCAACATTTTGAGCAACAAATGTTACAACAGATTAGTTCTAAATCGGAATGTCCTGATAGGCAGCAATACTATCTGGCAATTGGTACAGATGTTGAGAAACAATGCAGGTCAGCTTCTGCTCCTTCGTAAAGCTTCATCAATACATCAATCATGTCACTTTGCAAACTATCTTTCCATAACTCTCTTTTACTATGCATGTCTGTGCAGTGTCCTCCTAACGCTACGTCCTTAAGGGAAATATTTAGTATTGGCGATATTCATCCTGTTTCACAAGTTGTCATCTTTGGTATGTGATAGTTAGCCAAGGTTTTTATATAATTTTCATCTAGGCTTTACAGACTTCCTTCCTATTCAGGTGTTGACCGATTCACTTCATTAGCAAAGACTGCTCTCCCTCTGTATCCATCACATGACCCTGATGCTGCTTCCCAAAGTTAAAGTGAATAAAGAAAGCTTTTCATGTGTTACTCTGTGCGGACATCAAAGTTCCCGCAGAGATCTTTGGAGCAGAGCCAATATAAAAAGCCTAGAAAAAATTCTGTGTTAGAAATCTACCATTGTAATTGTAATCACCTGCTGAAAATGTTGTCATCTTTTAAGAGTCTAAAATAAAGAAATCAGTGAAATTATAAAAAGATGTAGTAACGTCAGAGTTGAGGATCTCTGCCAAATAGGCTGGCTCTTTTCAAGGGTTCACATTTAATCCCTTTGCGGGCAGGTAAGACAAAGTTTGAGAGAACCAGTGCTATCATTGGAAAAAGTAAACAAATTCCTGCTGTAAGTTATTGTAATTCAGTACATAACATTAATGGTGAATCTTATGCTGACCACCATAAAACTAGAAAATCGTTAGTGTGTGTACTTTTGAGCTACACGGTTTATTAAAAAAATAGCTAAAATTTCACGACAATGAAGAAATAACAAGTTTCATCTTAATATAAAAGGAAGCTTCAAGTACTTCTACTTTTAAAAGTATATGCAACAAAGAATTTGTTCATACACTGTTAGCACAAAAGCACAACATCATTTTGAAAACTGTATGCTGGATGCTGCTTTTGTGGAGCTCTACCTCAGCTTGGTAGAAAGTCCAGCTTATTTGGAGTGATAAAATGCTACCATAATTCTGAGGAGCAATACTTGCTATCTGAGCTGATCAAATTTATTTCAGAAGCTATGATGGATCACATTCAATTGTAGTATCGTTCAGGATTCCCCATTGCTGCTCACTGCCACTTAAGCAGAAGGGGAAGTCATGACATATATCAGAATAGATATTTTGTCTTCTTTTAGGTACTGTCTTTATGCTCTTCATTGTTGGACAATCTTTAATTATATCACACCGGTCAATTTAGGACCTAGTACTTGACACTGGTTATTTTTAACGTGAAAAGTTTAAGCATACACCTGAAAGAGCTCTGCCTCAGCTGAGAAACAAATACAAATACATTTTATATTATTTTAATAAAGGGATTAGAATTTTTAAGACAGACAATTCTTAATCCATTTTACTAGTCCATTTTAACAAATACACCGATAAACAGGCTTCACGCATATCCCGGGAATTAAATATTTCTAAAGAGGATAATTTCTGTACTAAAAGAAGTATTTGCTTAATATTTACAGGAAAGACATGCCTTGTGTTGATAAACTGAATATTTGATATGCTCTGTAATTTTTACTGATTCCATTAAAAAATACATAGTCAAGCCCTGATATTCAAATAATTGGTCCGAGTGTGCCTTCAATATGAAGTAATTTTAGTTCTGTGAACATAATCAGGTTGCTACCACTGAATTAGCAAACATCCACCTTGCTATGAGTCACAATACTGCCATGCTTTGAAGTTTAAATACTCAAAGTAAGCTAGCAGTTGCCTTAAGAGAGGCTGTAAGAGATAAACATTGCATATTTTATAGCCGATAAGAAAATATTCAGATAATTCTGTTTCTTGGGAGTAAACTCATAATATTGTGAGGTACCAGCCTTTTAAAAATACTATTAAGTTACTTGCAGCCAGAGGACATAAACTTCCCATTATATTTCATATACATCCCATGCTGGAGAATAGCAGAGATGTTCACAGCACGTTTAGGGTACGAACAACGTCAGAAAAAGCCTTCAACCAACACAAGACACAGAATAGTAATAAATTAAACCTTATTCCAAACCGATATAAAAGTTGTTCAAGTCTGTAAAGTGTCAGGTGTGTCATGCAACAAAAAAGACAGTTCAGGCAGGCAAACCAGGCGTCAGAGTTTGCACTCACGGTATACAGCATGATGGCTCCAGCCTGATTTCTTGGTCAGAGACAGAAGAGGAGGGAGGTTGCCAAGGTATCAGCATTGCCTGAAAAACCCACCAGTAATCTGTCCCTCCAACACATTGGCAAGTTTTTTCAGGCCTCAAGAATTTTTCAAACCTAATGCTCTCACTGCATTAAGCTATTTGTTGCAGTTCTGAGAAATCCCATTTTTGAAAGGAAAGCCATCCTATCTTGATTGCCCTTTGCTAGATAACGCATAAGCTACCCAGCCCACATTTCGGTCAAAAGCTGACCTTTTAAGAGCTGCCCTTCGCAATGTACTTCACAGCAACGTTAGGCCCACAAAACCTTCCGAGGACTCCCGTTAGGCTCTTTTTTCAAGCAATGCCCCCAACACAATCCCTTGCACGCCACATACTGACACTCACACATCCGTGCAGAAGCCTACAAAGAAGGCAATGGGCCTCCGCGGCTTTGCATAAACAGCCTTTCTTCTTCAGAGGCCAGCGACAGAGCTATACTTCAGTCAAAGGCAAGGTCCGGCCGAGTTCTTTAATTCCCTGAAGGATTCGCTTCATATGACCCACCTTCGTGATCCCCAGGTCCTACAAGACAAGGAGAATGGAAAGGTCAGTCACAAGAGTTCACTCACAGGCACCCAATGATCTTTTAACCTTTAATAATGAGGACCGGTTCAGATGGCCAGCAAAGGGGGCAGATATCCAGGAAGGATCCTACCTCTTGTCAAAAGCATGGGGAGAGAGCAAGGAACCCATAATAAAAATTCCCCCCAACCATTGCTACTGATCAAGTGATAAGCACCGATTCCCATGACTGATACACATGGCAGAGTTCTTAAAAGCAATTACTGCAGCCATGCAAATAATAGTGATGATGATGATGTAATTTCCTGAACAAGGTGTATTTCTAAATATTAAGATGTTAAGACAATTTTTCTAATTTATTCCTAATAGATTTAGATAACGTTACTTACCTGCGACAAGAATGCAAAAAATATCTAATAAACTCATGGGGCGTTTAAACAGGAGGTTTTTCGATATATCCAGAAAATGTTAACCTCTGGTGAAGGGCTGTGTCTCAGCAGTAGAGAGCATGCTTTGTACAGAGGAACACCCAGGCTCAGACCCCCAGCATCTCCAGGTGGGACACAGTCCATTTAGACAATAGTGAGCTAGATGGATGAATGGTCCGATAGTACAAGGCAGATTCCTATGTTCTACCTCCATTGTATCCTAAATGTTATGACCCACAACAGATTTTTCTGCCCAAGACATCTCAGATTTGTCTTCTGTTATGGGTATGTCAACCCCCCCCCCCCTCAAAAAAAAACCTGGTTTAATCCCTCTCTTTTAATATCTGGTGGAATGAATCTTTTGACTGGCAGAAATGACAAGGTCCCTTCAAAGAACAATAGGTTTCCCTCTATGTGCGGGAAAAGCACAGACTTTGATGTGTTTATTGCGCTGTGAACACTCAAGTTGGAAAGCCATTGCATGCCCACATTTCAGAATGATAAGTGTCACTTATTCATTACATGGAGATCATCATGAAGCTGCTAGGATTAAACGAGTATCCTAACAAGGGATACAGCTGGTAAGTAGAGGATATGGAGAAAAGTTTCCTTCTGAGAAGAAGTCATTACAAAATGTCTACCAAAAATCTTGCCTGATTAACACAAAAGTTGCAATAAGATTACTCCAAAAATTAGTTCCTTCAACTCAATTTCCAAGGCCGATCTTTTTTAAGGAAGTGCTCCGAATAATCCCTCTAATCAAATATTTTGTAATGATCAGCAACAAACAATGAAATTTATACAGCATGCCCACAACTTACATGCATTTAACCCATGTACATTCTGCTTTACACATCTGGCAATAAAATAAAATAAAATAAAATGGGTAGAAAAGGGGCGGGGACGCGGGTGGCGCTGTGGGTTAAACCACAGAGCCTAGGGCTTGCCGATCAGAAGGTCGGCGGTTCAAATCCCCGCGACGGGGTGAGCTCCCGTTGCTCGGTCCCAGCTCCTGCCCACCTAGCTGGCCACATGACCTGGAAGCTGTACGCCGGCTCCCTCGGCCAATAATGCGAGATGAGCGCGCAACCCCAGAGTCGTCCGCGACTGGACCTAACAGTCTGGGGTCCCTTTACCTTTACCTTAGAAAGGGGGCAGGTGTCCAGGAAATTATTATTGTTGGCAATCCCTCCTAATTTCACCTAGTGTGTTTTGACCGTACACAATTTTGGACTTTTCAGAAATTGCAGACGGGATCCTTTCCATAAAAATAGTATAATAAATTGAACTAGGTTTGTGGGATGGAAAAAGGAAACAATGGAAAGGGGGGGAATTAATGAAAATTTAACACACGCAGATGCAAAATGGCACAGCAGCACACTATAGGTATACCAGAGAAACACCTGGAACTAGGGATAATAGCTTCACTGATGCCCAGGGAACTGAGGTGGTGCTACAGAAACCTGCTAAAGGCCAGGAAACAGCCAGAAGGAGGACAGCTGTGTCAGGACACAAGTCACCATAATACAGTTCCTCATACAGCTAGTGTTAGACATGCCAGACAGGATTGGAATCTAGAACTATGAACACAATTGAGTTAACTGATAATTAAAAACAGAAACTAAACATTATGCCTAACACAATTTTCCTCCTGTTCAGGAGAATAAGCTGAATTACATCCACAAGACAACTCCTGGCCTCTCTACTCACTATTAAGATTTCTTTGTTGCCCCAAGCATCAATGATGATAGCCTAAAATGAAAGACAGATGTAGAACAGGAGTGATGGTGGTGGAGGAGTGGAGAAAATCTCCTGGAAATGTACACACAGAAGTGGCTCACAGTTGGGACACTGCGGCATAGTGGGAGGGACAGGGAGAAGGGGGAGGTGGGGTGGGGAGAACACATCTGTGGAGCCAATCCAGCGCTCCCGGTGGTATGTTGCCCACTGCCTTGCCTCTCTCTTGCCCCTACGCCAGTGTGGTGTAGTGGTTAAGAGCGGTAGACTCGTAATCTGGTGAACCGGGTTCGCATCTCCGCTCCTCCACATGCAGCTGCTGGGTGACCTTGGGCTAGTCACACTCCTCTGAAGTCTCTCAGCCCCACTCACCTCACAGAGTGTTTGTTGTGGGGGAGGAAGGGAAAGGAGAATGTGAGCCGCTTTGAGACTCCTTCGGGTAGTGATCAAGCGGGATATCAAATCCAAACTCTTCTCCTTCTTCTTCTCTCCCTTCCAGCAAGCCACAGCAACCTACCGGCCAAGAAGCTCGCACAGTGTTTCAACCTCACCTGGTGAGCTGCTTCTGCGGACAATTCTGTTTAGAGCAGAAAGAACTACGGCTGCCTTCCTGGTCTATCTTATCCACAAAGTTGGTCTGACAAGCAACAGTGACAGATACAAAATGCAGAACACCTACTTAGGTTACCCCAGAATGCCTCAAATAGAAAGGGATTATGACCCAGAGTGAGGGATGGGTGTATTTTAAAATCTTCCATCATGTGTATCTTGATAACGGACGGTTGATGGATTACAAATTATCTCCAACATAAGCCCTTTGAATGTTAATGTAATTATTTTCATATAAATCAATGCAGCCTATACATGTAGCGATTTCTCAAAGCCCGGTTCCACCATTACTCTGCATAAATCATTAAAATAAGCAAATTCCCAATATTCCTGTTAATTAGAAGATGAAAGTCTGGCCTAACTGACAGCATGTTAGTTTGGGGTTTGTTTGTTTGCTGTTTTGCAAGTTTGCACACTAAAAGCCAAGCTACAAGCACGCAGCTGGAACAGGGACAGAGGAAAAATTATCATAAGCAGAAAAGTAGCACATAGAAAATACCTTAAGATCTCGCCTTTCCAGGTGTAAAAGCTCAGAGCCTCGGATGTCATGGCTGATGAAGATTTCTTTGTACTCTCCCAAACTGAGCAGATCCAGCCAAGAAGCAACTTCATCTGTGCCCCATTTCTGAACTACCAAAGTTAAGAGCAAAACCCCCTTAATTTCTACATGCTGCATCACAAGCAAAGGTTAGGCCACAAGAGGGTGAAAAACAGACTAGAACACTGCAGTGATAGCAAAAGTCAAATACAGTCTTGAAAAAACTGGCAGTTTTGTTTTTCCATGCAGTCAAAGAAAACCTGTGAATCTATGTTAAAAAAAAAAGGAAAAGGGACAGGGAATCCTGCATTGCAGCCATGCTCTCAGCTTCAGCATCAAAGCTATCAAGCTTCCTGAACACCAACTAATTAACTTGTAACCATATTAGAAGATGTATACTACAAGGTCTGTGCATGTTCTGCTGCACACAAATGATGATTTATTGGTTTCCATGTTAGTAGGGGGGGGGGAAATCAGTACTCATTAAAACATAAACAACTACAGCTCTTAATTCAGAAAATTATCTATTAGCCATATCAGGCAAAGTAGCACATTCAAAAGTTCTGTCAACATCGTTCTCCGAGGTTAGTTGCCCACATTAAACTGAGAAAGGAATTTAATAAAGAATAATGAGTACATAAGCCGTTGTTTCAATTTTAATGTGTTTTACGCAGTGCTGTTTCGTTTGAGAAGCTGGATGTGACACACGATGCCTCTGAAGTGTAAGCAAATGCCAACCAATAATTTCAATGAAGCCTCTTACATTTGTTAAGAATTCTGTGCTCGCTATTCTTCTGTTTTTTAGCATTTTCAAAAATGTTCTCTGCTAAAGGACCCTACTCTCAGATCTCTATAATCAATAGTGAAGTGGTGACCTGTACACATTCTGTAACAATGGGAGAAGAGGATTGAAAAGTTTATTTAAACTAAACAAAAATAATAATAATAAAAAATACTGGGCCAGGCTTCTGAACCACACTGCTTTCTGCAATAAACTGAGAGCACACCCCAGAACATACAAAACACTTGCCTGCAAATGTACAGTACAGATGAGGATCAGTACAAGAGGACAAGGGATGCTTGCTGGCCATTGCTGAAATGGGGATGAATTCCAAGGACTTCCTGGGGCACCGTTTGAAAACTAATACAGTCGTACCTTGGAAGTCGAAGGGAATCCGTTTCGGAAGTCTGTTTGACTTCCAAAACGTTCAAAAACCAAATGGCGGCTTCTGATTGGTTGCAGGAAGCTCCTGCAACCAACCGGAAGCCCCATCGGACGTCCGGGTTCCAAAAGAATGTTCGCAAAGCGGAACAGTCACTTCCGGGTTTGCGGCATTCGGGAGCCAAAACGTCCGAGTTCCAGGGCGTCCGACCACCAAGGTACGGCTATGTTAGATTTTAAGGGCTAGCTAATCCCAGGACAGTCAAACCAGTGAGAGGTATTTCACATCCTCTAACAGTGAAACAGACCACAGGTCATTTATCCAAGGACATGGGTCAAGATTCCTTTCAGTTCAAAACTAAGTCAGATAATAACGATTCATCATCTGAGCATGTAATGAAAGATTTGAACCACATCTCCCCCAAAGCCACATTATTAATTATTATTATTATTATTATTATTATTATTATTATTAAGCATACCAAGCTGAGGGCTAGTCTTTTGTCTCTGAACCTTTTCCTTTTTAAACTTTGGCACTATGCGGAATACTGTGCTTCTGTTGTTTCTTTTAGCATATTCCAAAGGAGGATCCTAAAAACAAAAGAGAGGGGGAAAACAATGTTGAGGAGCAAAACTTAAAAATTCAGGGGTGGTGGGGTGGGAATGGCAATTTCAAGGGCAGAACTTGCATTCGAAAAATGGGAAGACAGAATATTTGTAGGTAGGAACTTTCACTCTTTCTGGAAGGCACCTCAGACAGTAATTCTTCTTCAGTGATTATTTTTAGGCGGTGTGTGTGTGTGTGTGTGTGTGTCTGATTGTAAAGGGGGTGAAAGTCCCAAGAACAGTCCAAAAAGCACAGCCCTTATTATAAATCAGCTTCATTTCTCCACCATGATGTCAGCACATAGCCAAATCTGACCAGCCAGGCAGCAGTTTTAATGTCCTGTACATGTTGTCTGTCTGGCCAAGAGAAAGGAAAAAATTGCAGAAGATTCCCCTTCCTAACCTACCCCAATCCACCCCAAATGAAGCAGCTGAATTGGGCTTGAAAACATATTAAGGTGGGATGGGGCAGGGGAGAGAGAGCTGGAAGAAGGAAAAATATTTTCAAGGTTTCCCATTTGTGGCTGCTTTATTGTAAGGTAAAGGGACCCCTGACCATTAGGTCCAGTCGTGGCCGACTCTGGGGTTGCGGCGCTCATCTCGCTTTACTGGCCGAGGGAGCCAGCGTACAGCTTCCGGGTCAGGTGGCCAACATGACTAAGCCGCTTCTGACGAACCAGAGCAGCGCACGGAAACGCCGTTTACCTTCCCGCCAGAGCGGTACCTATTTATCTACTAGCACTTTGACGTGCTTTCGAACTGCTAGGTTGGCAGGAGCAGGGACTGAGCAACGGGAGCTCACCCCGTCGCGGGGATTCGAACCACCGACCTTCTGATCGACAAGCCCTAGGCTCTGTGGTTTAACCCACAGCGCCACCCGCTTTATTGTAGGTTTAAGCAATAACAATAATGATAAAGATTTCATTATTTGTACCCTGCCCATCTGACTGGGTTTCCCCAGCCACTCTGGGTGGTTCCCAACAGAATATTTAAAACACAATAAAACCTCAAACATTAAAAGCATCCCTAAACAGGGCTGCCTTCAGATGTCTTCTAAAAGTTGTGTAGTTCTTTATCTCCTTGACATCTGACGGGAGGGCTTTCCACAGGGCAGGCGCCACCACCAAAAAGGCCCTCTGCCTGGTTCCCTGTAACCTCACTTTTTGTAGGGAGGGAACCACCAGAAGACGTCTCAGTGTCCAGGCTGAACGGGCAGATATTCTGGGCTGAGGCCATTTAGGGCTTTAAAGGTCAGCACCAACACTTTAAATTGTGCTCAGAAATGCACTGGGAGCAAATGAAGATCCTTTACTTGGCAAAAAAGAAAAGCAATAGCAAAGGTGGATATAATGCACAAAGGAGTTTTTGGACGCCAACATGATTCAATTTTCTGATTTAGTAAAATGAAAGCAGGCTTGCAAGTGTGAATTTCACCCACCTCATCGTCATTTAATTGTAGAACATAAAAGAGCCAGGGAATCTCAGCCAGCTTCCTTAATTCAGTCTCTAAATTGTGCACAGCTGTTGAGAGCAGTTCTTCATGAGGGGATTCTAACTGCTGCAGAAACAAATCACAAAATGTTATCGGGCCTGTGTCCTTTAAAGGGGAGTCTCCAATTTCCCAACTTTTGCAATTAAATAGATGTGCCATATGTACTTCCATTTTGAATAACACGGAGACTGAACCTTTCAAAATTGCACTGATTTTCCATTTCTTATTATTCCCAACCAATGCTGGGCATATGTGCTATAAACTACTAATTATGTATGTTGTCGGGAGCAACTGTAGCCACCTCACACATGAAGAAATGAGGTGTTGAGATAACACAAATAATATACTGAAGTTCTGCTCCAAAAGTGTCGTCCTCCAGATTTCCATCTATCTATCTATCTATCTATCTATCTATCTATCTATCTATCTATCTATCTGAGCTATTAATACACCACCCAGTCACAGGAATTTCTAAGCAATGTACATAAAACTTTCAAAAAGCATGCAATGGCTAAGATCAATTAGAATTAATCATACAGACAAAGAGGTTCCTTAAAATTCCTGCTAAAATAGAAAAGTCTCTGTCCAGTGCCTGAATTTGAACAGGGAGAAAAAGTTCACTTACCAAAGGAGCTCTTCCTACAAGCAAGGATTTGGTTTCATCATGCAGAGCCTTCATGTTGACAGCGACTTCCAGGGCAGTGTTTCTGGTAAGGCTCTGTAGGAAGAAAACCAAGGAGCACATTTACTTGTAAACAGTTTATAATAGTTGAAAAATCAAATAAACGCAGCTGGCTTTTCCTTTCCAAATCTTAACAGGGTCCTTAACTCTTCTGACCACCTTTGTTGAAAGGCTGTGTTGAAATACAGCGGTACCTCGGGTTACGAACTTAATTCGTTCCGGAGGTCCGTTCTTAACCTGAAACCGTTTTTAACCTGAGGTACCACTTTAGCTAATGGGGCCTCCCGCTGCCGCCGCCACCGCACAATTTCTGTTCTCATCCTGAGGTAAAGTTCTTAACCCGAGGCACTACTTCCGGGTTAGTGGAGTCTGCAACCCAAAGTGTTTGTAACCCGAGGTTTTTGTAACCTGAGGTGTTTGTAACCCGAGGTAGCACTGTAATGTAAATAAATAGGAATTTGTCAGTGGATAAATGTTATATTAAGGACCAGGAAGGAAATCTCCTCCAGGACTGGGGAGGTTTATGCAGTGCCTGTTTTGGGCATCATATTGTGCTACTTGCTCTGTAAGCGTCTTTGTTCTCTACTCGTGGCACTGAGAAAGAAAGATCACGGGGAACCTTCCCCCCCCCCCTTCTCAGCTGCCTGACACAGTCCTAAGGTCAACGGCCTCAGTAATCCATTCTTGGTGTCCGAAAATGATAAGTGACAGGATCATTCCTCCACAGCCGGAATTCTAATTAAACTTGAGGTGCAGCGTGCAGATAGAGAGCATCTAAAACATTCTACATAGCAAGGCTTCACTTTAGCTTGACCAGCCATCGTAAAGATGCTTCTGCTTTCACCCCATTAAAGAAAAACTGAATGGAAAAGATGCTTGCAAGGATGCGGCCAAACATGTACTCCCTTGACCATTGCACCCCCGAGAGGCTTATTAAACCTTGCCAGGGGAAGGAGGCAGGACCAGATATGTCTAGAGCAGGGGTAGGCAACCTAAGGCCCGTGGGCCAAATGCGGCCCAATCGCCTTCTAAATCCAACCCGTGGACGGTCCGGGAATCAGTGTGTTTTTACATGAGTAGAATGTGCCCTTTTATTTAAAATGCATCTCTGGGTTATTTGCGGGGCCTTTGTCTTCACCCAAAAGAAAAACGATGTCTAAACTGGTGATGACATAATAAGAGGTTGGATGTCCATCTGTCATGGATTCTTTAACTGAGATTCCTGCATTGCAGGGGGTTGGACTAGATGACCCTCAGGGTCTCTTCCAACTCTGCAATTCAATGACCCTGTTATTCTTAATTGATTTGTTGGTAGCTTTCAATACCGATCCTCCTAAACAAACTCTGGGCGATGGGCATTGGGGACATGGCTTTACACCAGTTTCTATCCTATCTCCAGGCTTGGTTTCAGAGAATAGCACTGGGTGATGATTTCTCAGCTGCCTCGCAGTTGTGCTGTGGAATGCCACAGGGTCCCATCCTGCCCCCATTGCCATTTAACATGTACATGAGGTGGTCATTCGGTGATTTGGGACAAGCATGTGAGGAGAGTGCAGTCAGCAGGTTGTAACTGGGCCTTAGAGGTGATGACACCTAACTTTGGAGTTGGGTGGAGTTGCGGGCGTCACGACCTGACCACATGTGCAGGGGCTGAGAGCTCAGCATCGCTCGCTTCTCGCCCGCATCGCTCGCGGGCCAACCAACCTGGCCAGCCGGGGGGCGTGTCCTGCTTCCTTTAAGCAGGAGACGGGCGGGAACCCCTCCCTCTTTTCACCCGCTCAAATGTGCACCACTGGGCTCCTTACTGGTAGTTAACCCTTCCCGGACTTCCAACACACAGGTTGGGGTCGGATATACCGTAGTCGGTTAGGGTTCAATGCCTAAGCCAATACCGCTCAACATCCGTAACCAATAAAGTTGTGGCCTTTTCTCCCATTAAACTATATGATGTGTCAAGTGTCATTATTTCCCATGGGAGGGAGGGACATTGCCACGCAACTCCCTTCTGCTATGTATCAGACAAGTGCCATCTTGTTTTGAGGCAATTGCTGGAGACTTTCCTTCACAAGCCTTCTAAGTGGAGCTGTTGCTATTGGATTCGAAATGGATTATATATATGTACACCTTGTTCTGTATGCAATCATTGTTTTAATTGTTTTTGTAATGGATGGTTTTCGTTTTAAAACTGTTTTTATATAGGGAAGTGTTCCATATATGTCTTGACTGTGTTGTAAATAACTTCAAAATACCTCACGGGAAGCAAATGACAAATGAAATAAGTAACAAAACAATCATATTTAACTAGCACCATAGATTTTCCTTTACCTCCGAAAAACTTGGACTGGCTTTGTTTAGCGCATGAGAGCAAGCATTTACTGCGTGAGCCAGTTCTTGTTCCAACAAGCTGTGTATCTTTGCAGCTTCACAGATTCTGCAACAAATGTTGTGGGTGGAAAAAGAGAAAGGAAATGAGAAACGCATTCTCTGTCGATAAACAGCTGCCCAAACAGGAAGAAAAGAGATAGAGGTCACTCGCAACTAGGGCAGAGGTTCCGTTCCAGGGAAGCCACGTAGGCACAAAAACAAAATTTTCAGCATCAATCCACTGACATGGTATTTCAGCACAATATTTGGTCTAAGTTACGGCACATTAGATGCAAAGACATTGTCAGGCCTGGATCTTGTCAAGTTTAAGGCCTTGTGGAGAAAGCAAGGCGGAGGTACCTGCTAATCAGTTCCTCTGCGGCCTGAGAAGAGGACTGGATCTGCAAAGTCTCCTCTTCCGTGGCCAGTTCCACAGCCTGTTGAGGGTACAAAGGGGATCTCAGGATCGGTTTGCAGGAATCACACTTCTGTTTGTCTTCCCAGGATTTCAGCGTACTCTCAAAGGCCTGTTCAGAATCGAGGAAGTTGTTTGACATGAATACCAATACTTCCATGTAGGACCGTTATGCACAACAATTCATACTATACTTTAAAATATGTCACTCTATTAATTTTTACAATGAAAACTAATACCAAAAATAAGCTTAATATTTGTGTCTGCATTTGGGGGGGGGGGAATCATACAATCCCTGGTGAAAAAACAAACACAAAACACTGCAGGATTACTGGTTAATGGTAAATAATGCACATGTGTCTGCGCACACACACACGTGAATGTACATGTGAGGCTGGCTGGATGTTTACTTTTTCCTCATTAAAAAGATTAAGGTATTTGAAGCACATACTTAACATTAACCTCTTATTTTTGCATGTTACTTATGTTTCTTAACATAGGTGGAACGGGTGGCACTGTGGGTTAAACCACAGAGCCTAGGACTTGCCGATCAGAAGGTCGGCGGTTTGAATCCCTGCAACGGGGTGAGCTCCCGTTGCTTGGTCCCTGCACCTGCCAACCTAGCAGTTCAAAAGCATGTCAAAGTGCAAGGAGATAAATAGGTACCACTGCAGCGGGAAGGTAAACAGCATTTCCGTGCGCTGCTCTGGTTCGCCAGAAGCGGCTTAGTCATGCTGGCCACATGACCCGGAAGCTGCACACCGGCTCCCTCGGCCAATAAAGCGAGATAAGCACCGCAACCCCAGAGTCGGACACGACTGGACCTAATGGTCAGGGGTCCCTTTACCTTTTAGAGTTTAATCACCCCTGAAGGGGACTGGTTATTCTAGCTTGTGGACAATTCCACAGAGAAGAGAGTGCCCCTCTAAGGATACAGATTGTGACCAGTTAGCCGGCTAAATAGCACTTCAACAGATATTTAGAAATGCTTGTTACTCCTTCTCTGCATTCAGATGCTGTTTTCCCTCGGCCAATAAAGCGAGATGAGCGCGCAACTCCAGAGTCGGTCACGACTGGACCTAATGGTTAGGGGTCCCTTTACCTATGTTTCTTAATGCACAGAAAAATCAATTTCCTCACAAAGGGATTTATACAGGAGACAGTAAGTGGTATTCAATGAGACCCCCGGGTATAGGGCGGTATATAAATAATAATAAATAATAATAATAGTCCTACTCAGCATAGTCCCATTGAAGGTAATAGACATGACTTACAGGTTTAATCCTTTCAGTGGGTCTACCCTAGGTGGGACTTGAAGGCAACCCATTATATATTAGATAAAATATCCTTTCTATCACCTACCCTGTCTCGGGTTAGCATCTGTGCTCTGTTTTTATGCACAATTTTAATAATTCCTGGAGGTTGGATCCATGCCTCTCCATCCACCTGCACAGGGACTCCTTCGTCTCCAAGTATGGTGATCTTTACCGACCGGCACTGGGAAAGAGTAAATGGATTTTAATGAAGGGTGATTTCATGAAAATGTCAACCTGCAGACTCATTTTTTTTTTTCATTTTCATATACCGTATAACTAGCATGTTCTATACCATGTCCCTACGGGAAATGTCGTTGAAGGAAGGGGAGGGGAAACTGCTGAGGCGCATGCGCAATAAAAAACTTTATTGCGGTCCAAAGACCCACAAAACAATTTCATACGGTTAAAACGACCAGACGGACAGATGGAAGAAACCAAGGCAGTAAATAATATTAGCTAAGACATAAAATATATTGTAAAGAAGCTTACAAATGTTACATTGGTTACTACAGAATTCCCCCATGTGAGTTTGGGGCGGGGTCTTTGTCTGTATGATGCTCACATCCCTTCTCATTCCTGGGGTCATAGTTCCAGGGAGGGCTAAAATCTAATGGCCTCGGTGCTGTATACCTGAAGGAGCGTCTCCACCCCCATCGTCCAGCCCGGACACTGAGGTCCAGCTCCGAGGGCCTTCTGGCGGTTCCCTCATTGCGAGAAGCGAGGTTACAGGGAACCAGGCAGAGGGCCTTCTTGGTAGTGGCACCCGCCCTGTGGAACGCCCTTCCAGCAGATGTCAAAGAAATAAGCAGCTATCCTATTTTTAAAAGACATCTGAAGGCAGCCCTGTTTAGGGAAGTTTTTAATATTTAATGCTGTATCGTTTTAATATTTGATTGGAAGCCGCCCAGAGTGGCTGGGGAAACTCGGCCAGATGGGTGGGGTACAAATAATAAATTATTATTATTATTATTATTATTATTATTATTATTATTATTATTATTATTATTATATATAATGGAGAATTCCTTGGTGGGAGTGTAAAAGGGTGAAAGGCTTCTGGGATATGATATATGGTGAAATTAAGAAAATGTTGAAATATACATTTGTTAAAAAAGCAGAAGCTTTTTTACTGGGAATTACAGGTACAGATATTAAAAAGCAAGATTTTAAGCTTTTCCAATATGCATTGACTGCGGCGAGAATATTAATAGCACAAAAATGGAAACAAGAACAAACACCGACAAAGGAAGAATGGATTGTGAAACTAACGGAGTATGCAGAATTGGACAAGATGACGGGGAGAATCCGAGAACAGCGGGACCAGAAGTTCATCAAAGACTGGACTAAATTTGCAGACTATCTAAAGGAAAATTGTACTCAATTGAATACCTTGGTAGGATTGCAAGAAGCTTTGTAGAGTAAGAAGAAATATTGTTGTTAATACGAAGATATAGTGATTAATTTTTAGAAAGTAATAATATAAAACAATGATTGATTAAGGAAATATAGTTATAAGGAATAGATATTAGAATATCATGAGGAAGGTTTGATGGAAGTCACGGCTATAAAAAGCCAAAACAGTGTAAGATGTAAAGATAAATGTGTGAATTTTATTATTGTATTCTTATAAAACTAATAAAAATGATTATTAAATATATATATATCTAATGGAGAATTCCTTTGCTTTATGAGACAGGCAAGTTTCGTTGTGAGAGAATGGGCATAGTTGCCACCGAAGGACCACAAAATAAGTGGTGGTGCTCTCCTCATCTGTCTGGTACTTAGAAGGACAACAGCCATCTAAGTCGTGTAGGAATCCAAGGCTGTGACCATGACAGAAGCGAGACCTTTTGGGGAGTTTATGCTGTGAGCTCTGGTTGCGTATATGTGTAAATAAACCATTTATCATAAATACACTGTCCCTCCTTCCAAAGACACTGAACCCTGGGTAAGCTCCTAGAACCCCCGGAATATCAAACCACTCTGAGATTGTTCATGATGATTCCCAAAAAGAAGTGTGGTTATTAACAGCGGTAGCTCCTGTGCATCCAGGTACAACTCGTGGGCAAAAAGCTACTGCATTTTGGCATTTATGATGGTTAACACGCTTAAAATGAAAATGAAAAGTCAACGCTTGATTCATGTGCGCTTGAGCACATTCACGGGATACGTTTCCAGGGTAGACACACATACCTGGGCTATCCGGTGGTGCTGTAGCTTGATAACACGAGAAACAGCCATCTGCATGCTGCCAAATACTGCAACAACCTCCAAAATCTTATCATCAAATGATGGTGCCCCAAATATCTGGTGGACAGAAAGGAAACACAAGTCTGGGCTTACACTTTCGATGGAAGCCTACCAGCAGCATACAGCTGCTCTTTTGTCTGTTATGCTCTATAACTCATCGAGGAGGACACCGGAATGGGTGCAACTGAGAAATCACACCACGCACTCCAGCATATAAATCAGCATCCCTCAGACCTAAATGAAGACGTTGAGCACTTGGGACACAATTCAGGTGCACTCTGTTGGGGGCAACCCCACCCCCCACATTCCTTGGGGCACTTTACAGCCATCGTGGTCCTTCCCCCCCCCCCTACAGTTCCATGATTCCTGACCATCAACAGTTGGGGCAGCCCTTCGCCCAGTTTTCCTGTGACTGAAAGAACCCTGCTGTCAGGTCCTCCCCCTCATCGGTCGTTCAATAAGGGAGCCAAGCCATCTGTCTTTTAGTACTTTAATCAGTGCTCATTATATACAGTGCAGAGCTGAATCATATCATGTCTGTTCAGTCACTAGCAGAATCCGGAAGTGCCCCCCTGCAGTTTTGGCGCCAACACAACATTCTTGGCAGCCGAAAACGCCTTTTCCTCCTACGTAATCTCTGCGCCGGACCTGATGGCTCCTCCTCCGTCCGACCCTGCTGGTTGGTGCCAGGCCTGTCACTATATCTCTCGAGCCCTGGCACTCTTTCCCTCCCAGCCACTAACTGTTTCTCCCCCGAGGAACTGCTGGTTTCGCTCGCAGATGAGTCAGTAGTCAGAACAGGTGGCTGCTCACTATAAACACTCAGGGCTGGACTGGCAGGGGGAGGCAGATCCCTGACATCTACTGTAATGTATTTTGTAACTTTTTCAATTTTAGAACAGTAAAAGTTCTAACAGCGTTTATATTAGACACTTAGGGGCCACCACGCTCCTGTTCACCAACCTGGCCTACCCACCAACCCCTTTGCCCACACTTGGCCAAGCCCTCCTCCCTTTACACCTGACCAACCCTTCCTGCTTCCTTTACACCTCGCCTGCCCCCTTGCCTATCCCCCCACAGCTTTCCCCAAGCCACACCCTCTTTTAAACGAGGCAGGGGGCACTTCACCATCATTAAACTGCTCACCTGGGCTGCCTGCCAGGTCCATGCAGAGCTTCTCTGGGTCCGGGGCGGGAGTCTTGCTCACCAGATGCCCCACAGTGCCGACACCGTCGCCTAATCTGAACTGACCCCATAGGAGCCAACTCCTGGGGCCAAGGGGGTCTTCGGCCCCCTAGTATAATGTTTGAGGGGGCTGAGGCTCCCCAAAGTTGATGGTGCGTGCACACCATGTCATATGATTTTTTTATTATTATTAATTTTTTTTATTAAATCTTTATTGAATTCATCACAATATAACATACAACAAACATACATTATAATACCTTCTCATACATTATCATACATTCTTTAACCTCATGCCTACATTCATGCCTACATAACACATTCCAGCTACATTCATTCTATACACATACACCCCTTCTTTACCATCCCCCTCCCCCCTCCCCTACCCCCCCACTAAAAAAATTACCTCCTAAAGTTTCCCCTTGTGTTCCCTTACTTACTTCTTCTTGTACTAGTTTGCGTTCCATCTTATCTCCACCACCTCTTACAATCTTAACCAATTTGTTAACACCTTGCTTCCCATCTACAACTATTTCCTCTCTTGTGTATCAATCCAAGCAAATCATATGATTTATTATGTGGGGTGGGGCTTACCTGCCCCCTCCTCCATATTTTATTCAAGTTGGGCCCCCCGTCTGACGCTACACATTTTATTCACGTCTGGACCAGCAACGCAAATCAAAGACTTGCAGTGTATACGAACAATCATGGGTGTTTCACCCATTAAGTCCCCAAGTCAGCTGGGAGACAAGGGGCGTTCTCGGCATGCCACGTCCACCAGGCCCCTGGCAGAGCCCCCCTGGCCGGCTTCATCCTCCGAGGCCCAGGGCAAGCGTACCCAGCTGCCTTCTCTCCGAACGGGCCTGCTACCTGTCCTTTTGTCACCACGCTGGGGTTGATGAACTGCAGCCTGATGAAAGCCTTACTATTTTATGCATATATGAAGAAACAACAAATATGTAGGCATTTTGAGAGTAGAAGATTTCAAACCTGAACATACTGTCGATAAAACCAGCAGAAATCCTGCTTCACGGGACATTGGCGGCAAAAACACTTTTAGAAACAGCCCCCCCCCTCACCCTGCTTACATCATCCTCCTTGGTTCCGCCCCAGAAATTAGTCCCACCAGCGTAGCTTGGGATATTCAAAACAGCTATGCCTTGAAGACTTGGGAGGGGGATGTATTGTCCATCACACTGCAATGCATAAAACAACAACAACTGCATAAATGATCACTGAAATAATTTGCTATATCCTTTAATCACATATTGGACCTAAAGGTCATTTAGTTTACGTAGCACAGATTTTCTATACGCATTAAACTGTTTAGTGTGGCAGCGGCTGCACTTTGGAACTCCCTGCCTGTTGAAATCAAGCAGGCCCCCTCCCTGTATTATTTTGGGTGCCTGGGTAGCCAAGCTACCCATACACTTAGAAACGCGGGTGTGAATTTTAATCTGTTTTAGTATTGTAACTTCTTGTATGTTCCTGATGTATTGTGAATTTTCCCTGAATTTATGATTTAATCTTTTTTTAAAAAATTGCTTTGAGTGCTTTTTTTTTACAATCAAGAGGTGTAATCTTTTTATGAAATGGAAAAATAAATAAAACAAGTACAGTATTTTCCTGCGTATAAGACTACTTTTTAACCCAGGAAAATCTTCTCAAGTCGGGGGTCGTCTTATACGCCGGGTCGTATTTCTTATACGGCGAGTATATCCCAAACTCTATATTTTAACTGGGAAAGTTGGGGGTCGTCTTATACGCCCAGTCGTCTTATATGCCAGAAAATACGGTAAGGGATGCAGTTAGGGATATATAAATATTACCTCAAGCTGAACTTTCTGTTCTAAGTTCTTGTAGGTCCGTTGCAGCAATTCTTTAGTACCAAGTACACCATACCACATCATGTTCTTTGTCCTGCTTCTAAAAGAAAAAGTAAAAAAAATGATCATGCCGAGGCGTACAGTTCACACACTAACCACTGCTAAGATGCAGTTTTTTAAAAAGATATTACATACATGTTTGCAGAAAATATTTCTATTTAAAATCTTGGTTCTGACTTAATTACCTGCATTTTTCAGGGTGTTCTTCTCGTTTATTATTAAATTCTAATGAAATCTTCGCATCTAATCCAATGCCAAAATAATTGTTCATGACACACTTCTCTGAATATCCTTCCCTGTAGACAAATGTGCAACTGTATTAGAAGCTTATCATAGCGAAGATCGATTGAAACAACTGTATGTACAAGTATACAATGACAAGTTTATAGTTTTTCAACTGATTCTACACTAATCCCCCACATTCTCTCTCTCTCTCTCTCTCACACACACACACACACACCCCATGAGACAGCAACAGAATTGTGTGTTACATAAATATTTGGCCATTCTTCCTTCTTCATCTTTTGGGAAGGATACCTTGGGTTTCTGCCATTGGAAAATACATCTTCTTGCATAAGGTGGGGAACTTGATTGTCACCGAGCCCCCTGCCTACTGCAATCCCCTGACGACAGGGGTGCTGCAGAATTGGGGCAGTCCACCGTGAAGGTGTTTTGATTTACACAACTGCTCACGGAACAGATGTGAAGATTCTCTTTTTTTGTCCCTCCATGCCCAACCCCTTCCACTCCTTTCTTGAGGGGAGAGGAAGAAAACAGGGCAAATGGCTGCACAGCTTGAGGAGACCTAAGGTAAAGGGACCCCTGACCATTAGGTCCAGTCGTGACCGACTCTGGGGTTGCGGTGCTCATCTCACTTTACTGGCCGAGGGAGCCAGCGTACAACTGCTTCCGGGTCATGTGGCCAGCATGACAAAGCCGCTTCTGGCGAACCAGAGCAGCGCACGGAAACGCCATTTACCTTCCCGCCAGAGCAGTTCCTATTTATCTACTTGCACTTTGACGTGCTTAGTTGGCAGGAGCTGGGACCAAGCAACGGGAGCTCATCCTGTCGCGGGGATTCGAACCGCCGACCTTCTGATCGGCAAGCCCTAGGCTCTGTGGTTTAACCCACAGTGCTGCCACCACCCCCACTCTTAAAACTGTTTTCGGAGGAAGGTGTGTGAAGGAGGAACAAAGTAGCTGCAGCTGAAGTTCTAACTCAAGTCCAAAACTCAAGTGATGTAGCACATCACTAATCAGGTCTTCCTAGGACAATGCGAAGATAGGATAATAATAATAATAATAATAATAATAATAATAATAATAATAATTTATTATTTATACCCCGCCCATCTGGCTGGGTTTCCCCAGCCACTCTGACAACTGACTACCTACTGACCTCATTTGGGAACTACAATTGTGTAGGTCTGCTGTTTTTATTTTTAAGAAACAATTCTTCACTTAAGAGTTTTGGACTTTTGAATCCATTAAAACCACTCAAACTTTCCTTCGTTTGCGGCATGACTTTCTGGATATTAATTTGGTATAGAGAAAGAAACAAGATTGCCAAGTAAATGAGGAACAGAAAACTATAAGGATTAAGCAAAACATATTTTTCTTCTTACAGTGATTCTGGATCAGGATCAATAAACGGCGTAGCACCAAATGGATCAATGTTGGCCAGTAACATTTTGCTGATAATAGAACTCCCTGCAATAGAAGCCGCCAGACCTGCTCTTAGACCTGATGGGAAAACGGGAAAATGCATGTTACAATTACTCAATACTGTAGTTTTATCTTAGCTATTAGAAATCATTTTGAGGGAGAAGTGGGTAGCTAAAACATTACCCTGAGAAGCATTTCACTAATTCTAAAAGCGGAAATATTTCATATGAGGTTGTTTTAGTTTTGAATGTTTTTCAGGGTGTCCATTTTTCTACTGGAAACATTGGAAATTAAAGGACCTGGGGAGAAACGGGACCCATGGAGGATGGGGAGCAGCGAAACTATACCAACCCCTGCTATTTTTCCACCCCCAACCTCTCTGAGCCATCATTTCACAGTTTCCTTTCTGTTGTCCAGAAATATCAAAGAATCAAACCAGTCAGAACAAAGTGATTTGAGAGAGTGTCAGGACTCTGATAAACAAGGAATAGAATGAGAAAGAATGAAAAATCTGAATGGAGAACTACAACCCAGAGGGAGCAAAAAATAAAATAAAAAAGTCAGCTTGAAGCCAATCAGTGAGGAAATTAAAACTGTGTCTCATCAAGATAAAATTTAGACACTGAAAGTATTATAGCTTACGATAGAGAAAAACAATACAAAAACAATAATAGAGCAAAATGCATTGCTGCATTCAATTTTACTGTTTTTTAAAACAAAAATATTAGATGCAGGAGTGCCTGGCTGTAATCCAAACCACACCAGATAATTTTTAAATTAGCCTGTACTTTGGCCCACAGCATCTGAGGCAGCAACCCAGGGATAAAGGTAAAGGGACCCCTGGCCATTAGGTCCAGTCGCAGATGACTCTGGGGTTGCAGCGCTCATCTCGCTTTATTGGCCAAGAGCCGGCGTACAGCTTCCGGGTCATGTGGCCAGCAGGACTAAGCCGCTTCTGGCGAACCAGAGCAGCGCACGGAAACGCCGTTTACCTTCCCGCCGGGGTGGTACCTATTTATCTACTTGCACTTTGACGTGCTTTCGAACTGCTAGGTTGGCAGGAGCAGGGACCGAGCAACAGGAGCTCACCCCGTTGCAGGGATTCGAACCACTGACCTTCTGGGGGGCGGGATACAACAGCCTGAGGTTCAAACAGGCTCAGTAAATGAACCATTAAACTACGGGTTAGTGTTGCATCCAAAAAGGCCTCATCGTTCTAGGCTTCCTCGGGTACTCAGCATCAGGAACTACCAAAGATGTAACTAACTGTGGGCCTGTCTCTTAAATGTTTGCCACTCCATAGATGGCAAAGGAGAAATCCTACACTTACACAAATATGGTATAGTGTCGCCCTGACCCTAATCCTCTCTTATCAGGAAAGAAGACATGGAATCTCTGACTTTTGGAGGGAGAAGGGGAAGGGAGCAAATGAGCCCAGAGTCAGTGTTTCCAGGAACCACATAGGGCCTGAAAAATCCCTCGGATATGAGAACATGAATATATTTTTGAGCGAGCTGTTCTTGCTGTTTTAGAATAAGACACATGAAGCCCCTTTGTGCCTGGGGATGTGTCAAACATTTTTCATGATGTCTGCCGCTTCTTTCAAGTGGACATAAACCATTTATAAATGCAAGTATCAGTCATATTGAAGCCTGGGTGTATTCCACCCTCCTTTGTAGGGTAACAATATCAGCTGAAGGGTTGTACAATTACCAACTGTAGTTGAAAACACATAGCACATTTACAAAGTGTCAATCGTTTAAGGACTCAAAATATACATTTTATGATATCCTCAACTCAATGGGCAGAATCATCTTTTAAAATACCAGACAATACAGGTGGAACGGTCTCCCTCAGGAGGTTGTGGAATCTCCTTCCTTGGAGGTTTTTAAGCAGGGGTTGGGTGGCCATCTGCCAGGGATGCTCTAGCTGAGATTTCTGCACTACAGAGGGTTGGACTAGATGACCTTTGGGTCCCTTCCAACTCTACAGTTCTATGATTCTATTGTTCTAAGACTCCAGGCGAACATCAATACCTCATAGTCATAGCTTGAAGTCACAGGCTCAAGCAATGTGTAAGCTCTTTTAAAAACAGGAGAAAATGTGAACAACCAAGCAGAGGCGTAGGAAGGTCAGGTGGTACCCGGTGCAGAAAATTTCTTGTCACCCCCCCCCATTGATTTTTTAAAATTATTTTATTTTTTGCTTGCAAAAATGGTTTTACGTTATTTCATATTTTCTTACAAAGGAATAATAACAAGTAATAATAATAATAAACTTTTATTTATATCCCGCCCTCCCTGGCCAAAGTCGGGCTCAGGGCAGCTACCATCAGATACATAACATTGGTATAAAATCAAACAATAATTAAATTACCTCCTAAAAACATGTCAAAATCAAATTAAAGTCTAATTAGATGGCTTTCCGCAGGGTTAGGGTTGGGAACAGTAAGTGCTCCAATGAATTGAAATTTCAGCCTTCACGACATAGGAAAACGGCCAAGTAAACAGCTATTTTCATGGAGGAGGGTCAAGATATTAATTGATATGCATGAAATTTCATATATAGCTATATAATCCCTAGTATAGTAAAATAAGACCTTTGGAGCAGGTATTTTTTTTAAAAAAAAAGTTTTTTATGAACCGCCCTAGTAGGGCAGTAATTGTTCCTTGATAATTTGTCACCCCCTCCATGATGGAACCTGGGGCGGACCGCCCCCTCCGCTCCCCCTTCCTATGCCCCTGCAACCAAGCTTCTTTGACAGGGCCTTAGGAAAACTACACTAGTATATTTTTTTAGAAACTCAAGGCAATGGACTAGAGAATTTTAAAATCCTTGTTACCTGGGCAAATTATCCTTGTGTTCAGTACTGGAAGGTTTTCTTTGCTGGCTGGGCAGGTTGTTGCTGAAAAAGAACTTGCATGTGAAGGAATGCGACTTCTCCGTCCAACTGGAGATTTGGGGGCAGTTTTAACTATTCAGAGAGACAGAAATATATACATATCCCTAAGCAGAAATAAATCGAGATTTTTACCTAGAAAACGAATAAATAAGCCATAAGTGTACATTTTCTTTATTAAAAAAAGACTACGCCTGTGATTTATTAGCTTGCTTGTTTATGTTCCTTATTGTGGAGCAGTCGCCCTTGGTGATATATTTTTGCATGACTTTGCATTTTGCTTTTATATCACTGCCCTGTGTATTGTTTGTTGAGGTTTAAATAAATGGGCAGTGGGGGGAAGGCAGGAAGGAAAGCAAGGGGGTGAATAGCAATTGGTTTATCCCACTGAAGGTTCCAGCTGATGAATGAGATAGAAAGAGCCTGAGCAAAGGAGATCCTCTATACGAGGCCCTAGAGTCTAGGAGGTTCCATCAAGAAGAATCATGCACATACTTGGGCTAAGATAAAAGAGGAGTGGGAACTCCACAGAGAAATCGGGTCCTCCATAAAAAGAGGGCACCTGTTGCGGTGCGACCGGCTACCTGACCCTGTGTTGTGGGGGTAATTGGATATACAGGCCACAACCCCTGTCAGGTGGTCCCGCGTTGCTGGGGAGGAATCTGACCAATGGGGCGTCGTAAAATTGCAGCAACACGGGTCCTATTTAAGCCCATGCGAGGCTGCTGAGCGTCCTCTTTGGGGCCTTTCGCATCGGAACACCCACCCACCGCTCCCTATATTTAGGGCTTGCATTGACCTTGCTATGCCGTTGTGTGTCGTCTGTCGTTGAGACAGGGGCACGGTAGGAATTTTCCCCATTTGGCTGATTGGCTGTTGCCACTTGGGTTTCGCCTGCCGCGTAGCAATTAGTCACAACTTGTAGGTTGCGGATAGGCTCTGGGTTCAGGTGATAGGCGTGGCTCGGTGCAGGGCCACGCCTATGAAAATGCAGGATATTCCGGTACAGGAATCCAGGGACTCATTGGTTTGTCGTTCCCGAAAGGGTACGGCCTACGGCCGAGTCCCGGGGACATCAGGATGGCTGGATGGTAATTCATCCTTGTCTGTCCTACGAAGGTGGCTCTGGGACAGTTCTGCCTGCAAGGGTGCAGGGAGATAGTCGAACCAGAACCTATGCAACCACTCACTTGGTTGTAATCAATAAAGCTGTGGCCATAATTCTGCCAAAAACCAAACCAAATATCTATCTCTTGTGTGAGCTTATTTTGAGGAGGGTAAAAGGTCTAAACACGCAAAGAACAAACAGAGCTTGGACATAAGTATGGGATATAGGTATGAGCTTCTCTCCCTGTGTAAGCCTTACTGAAAAAGATTTATTTAGAATCCTTAAGCAATGACAACTTTTTTGGCTACTTACTTGAGTGAGCTTCAGACTCCTTTGTATCTTCTTCTTTGGATTCATCCAATTCCTTACTATACTTCACCGATGACTGATTTATTTGCACTTCCGAATGGGCATTTTGTTCATCGACAACTATAAGAGCAGGCAAGTACGTGTCCATGTTATTAGTCAAATTTCTGAAATCTTATCATGTATCACTAAATAAGAGTTAACTATGCAAGTAAAAAATATAAAGAAAATGGACTGCTAGACTCCCAATAATATCCCCTGAAGGTTAAGATGGATTTACACATTTGGTTTTTACTGGAAAATACTATGGGAAATTTGTGCATTCTTTTCATGTGCATTTACTGTTATTATTGTACTCTCTCTCGGTAAAAGAGAGATAAGGAAAGCACTATTAAATTTTCAGAAGGCATCTGCAATAGTTTCCTCCCAAAGTTCCTGCAGCTGCACTGCCACCACCCTCTCAAACACCTTTCCCAAAGAAGAGGCATTTGCAGGACCCAGGTGGCGCTGTGGGTTAAACCAAAGAGCCTAGGGCTTGCTGATCAGAAGGTCGGCGGTTCGAATCCCTGCGACAGGGGGAGCTCCCATTGCTCGGTCCCTGCTCCTGCCAACCTAGCAGTTCAAAAGCACATCAAAGTGCAAGTAGATAAATAGGTACCGCTCCAGCGGGAAGGTAAACGGTGTTTCCGTGCGCTGCTCTGGTTCGCCAGAAGCGGCTTTGTCATGCTGGCCACATGACCTGGAAGCTGTATGCCGGCTCTCGGCCAATAAAGCGAGATGAGCGCCGCAAACCCAGAGTCGGACACGACTGGACCTAATGGTCAGGGGTCCCTTTACCTTTATCTTTACCTTTAAGGTGCTACCGGAAGGAATTTTTTTTATTTTTTATTTTGTTTTGACAAGTAAAGTTAATAAGCCAGATTGTCTTCCAGAAGCACACCTTTTTCTGCTTGCTCAATAATTTGCCTCAGAGCCTTCTTCAGACTATTTGCTCTGAGCATTAGCTGTTCTCGTGGCTTGAAGATCTGGTGTGGGACAGATGTTCTGTTGCTCTCGGTCAGCAGCTCCTTGGCATCGGACAAAGACTCTTCGCTTGATGACTCTTCAGCTGCTTCCTCTGCAATAGGCGAAGTGCTCCGTGGCAACACAGGGGCAACCTGGGCTTCAGCGTGAAGAGCCTGAAGCAACAGGTTGAGCTTCTCATTCAGCTCCGAACACTAACAACACCACAGACAAACGGAAAGAAATATACACAAAAAGAAATGCACATTCATACGTAAGGCTAAATAATCACTAAGCAATTGTTTTGACAATAAAGCAGCCCACCAGCTCCCTGACAAATGTCAACGATTTTACTACAGTTTTATCATTTTTAAAGCAATGTTTTTTGTTTTGTTTTAATAATATTTTATTGATTTTCCAAAAATAAGAAAACAACAATACAAAAACAAAACAAATTGACTTCCCTCTTATCCCTTCCCTGGTTCCCTTATTTGTCAACATGCTGCATGTCCATTGTTAAATTTATAACATATTTAAATCATCTATTAGTCACTCACTGTAAAATTAGAAGACATCTGAAGGCAGCCCTGTTTAGGGAGGCTTTTAATGTTTAATAGATTATTGTATTTTAATGTTCTGTTGGAAGCCGCCCAGAGTGGCTGGGGAAACCCAGCCAGATGGGTGGGGTATAAATAATAAATTATTATTATTATTATTACAAGTAAACTTAAAACCCAGCTAATGTATTAACCTGTGTACATTGCTTCTGTATGTATGCAATAAACACCTTCCACTATTCCTTAAATTCATTGTCATCTCTTCCTCTTAATTTTATCGTCAATTTCCTCTTAATTTTATCGTCAATTTTGCCATTTCAGCATAGTCCATTAGTTTAACTTGCCAATCTTCTTTGGATGGGACACCTCAAAGCAATGTTTTTTTGGAAGCAACGCCATTGGCTTCTGCAGCGTCACTGAGCGAGCCACCGCCATTTTGAATTGGTTGGAGTGCTCCAGAAAGAGCGCTCCAACTCCAATATGTTTCCTGACCAATGGTGAAGCATCAGAGCTGCTCAAAGGACACTGACCAGCCGTCAATGGTGGCTGCAGGAACCACTGCTGAAACCCTTCAGAAACCCAACTATCTAGAGTCGGGGGGGGGAAATACAGTTATGTGGGAGCCGCTCCTGAAACCATAGTCACCCAGTATGGGTAGGACTGGGAAGTGCGCATGCATGCATGTG